>CM014274.1:80127372-80176802 GCA_004135705.1 Alloteropsis semialata
GTGCTCTGTTGCTGCTGGTTTGTGCCCTGCTCACTTGCGACAGCCCCACCATCAGCAAGCGTTTCGACCAAAACATTCAGAGAACAGAGCTAGCAATGCAATGCAGCAGAGAGCAGCGCGCAACAAACTTGTGCCTTGCACCCAAGGCAGAGACTGAGACACATATCCAACTGAATTATGTACCAGCCAGACAGCTGATAAATAACGAGTCACCAGCGGGTCTCCTGTGTCACAGGCTCTGTTACATCAACCAATCAATCCAATTAACCATGCTCCTTCACTCGGCACCGGTTCTGATCGAAAACAAAAAAAAGGTTGGAGCATCAGTCAGATCTTGCTCTGAGAGCCTCTGGGCCTGGAGGCCGTCATCCACTGCCTGGCAATCGCCACCAGCTCGCCGGACTCCTTCTTCCGGATCTCCACCGTCACCGCCGTCATCCTCCCTTTGTGCTCCACCACCCTGCCGTCCATCTCCACTTCGTCCTACACGTACGTGTAGTTGATCATCAGTCCTTATTACAGAGATATGCAATTCTCAAAGTTTTCAGAATATATGCAGCCGTCAGACATCTGGTCGTGCTTTGTCGCGTCTGACTATGCATATATTCAGGACAGAGATTTCGCGCCTAACCTATCTCGGTTTTCAAAAAAAAAAATCATGAGAACAAATAGTACAAGCTTGATGAGCCATGTACTAACAGAAAACGATTCTGGGTGCTGAAATGCTTTTGTTTGTTCCTTGTTGTGGGTCAGAATATGTTCTCAAAGTAGAATAATGTGATGCGGCTACAAATACTTATATGCCTTTAATTCGTGATGAATATGTTGTCCGGGTCTACTACACAGTTGCTTCTGCGAAACAAATTCTGAAAGCAAGCATGTCTGCTGGTGATAAAAAGGCTAGCCCTATTCCTGCTATCATACCACTCTGCTTTCTAGCGCTGAAATGTAGCCAAAAGTTGCATCGGCAGAGTGGTGGTAAATAAACTAACTAGGAGGTAACGCTGGCCAAGAACAATCAGGAAAGGTCTCTTGTCCAATTGCTCAAACAAGAAGCTGAAGAACACTAAAAAAAGGTGCCCAACAGTCTACCCCATCTTTGTGATTTCCAAAGCACATCACCAGGAAAGAAAAATAGTATCACTAACCAAATGCTCAAGGAACCAGCTTCAGTTGAAGTAGTAGTAGGTTCGCCTAATCGAATAATCTGAACCGCGTTTCTGTGCAAGGTGTGGAATGTCAAGGAAAGATAACCTAATCGCCCATCTAACAATATGGTAACAAGTTCCAGGAAAATTTTGGTAAAACATCTGGTCTAATCTGATACTACATGATGTTTCAGGCCAAGGAAACAGGCTGTATTATCTTGTTTTTTTTTGTCTCAAGTTGTTGATAGGAGGTAGTATAGCAACTTTCTACTGCTAGTCCTTTTTTTTTTGTTACACAACTAAATAGGCCGTTGAGAAAACATATACAATAATAAATACGATTGCGAGATGAAGTTAGTACGGAATGCGACTGATGCGAGGCGTTGGCCACACGAGTAGAGCAGTAACTCTCAACATGACGACGGACGTCGTGTGCTAGCTCAAAAGTGGACCAGAGAGATAGTGGAGCAATCCAATCTTTGCTTTCTTTAATTTATTTTCCCCTCCGGCTCTGGAGTGGGTCGAAAGTGATGTTTTCTTTTGGCATGTGGATTCTCGATCGAGGAGGGAGGGAGGGAGGGGGGAAATTGGAGAAGAGAGATGGTAGGTAGGTGGCAGGGGCACGCACATGGAGCTTGGCCGGTGCGAAGTAGGAGATGTCGTAGTGGACGGAGACCTTGATGATGCCCTGGACGGACATGATGGCGGCGGCGCAGACGTCGTCCGCCGCCGCCGCGATGGCGCCCGTGTGCCAGTTGCCCTCCGCGTCCTGCTGCGCCCACGGCAGTCGTCACTTGCAAAGCAAATAAGGCACCGGACCGGGACCGGGAGTGGAGAGAGAAAGGGAAGGGACGCACGGTGAGGTGCGGCGGCACGCGGAGCGAGCAGAGCGCGCGGCCCCGCTCGGCGAGGGACACGCGCACGCCGGAGAGCGGCAGCGCGTTGAAGGCCCGGGCAGGGCCCCCGTCCCCCTCCAACGTGGCGCCCGCGTCCTCCAGCCATCTGCGGGCGGCGGCGGCCATCCACGCCGGGGGCTCCACCTCCACCGGAGCGCCGCCCATGCCGAATATCAGACGCAGGCGGGGTTGGGGGATCGACCGGACCGGCGGTGGGCTCTGACGGGGCGACGAGGCTGCCTGCCTGTGCTTGCTACTCCTACATGTTTTGACCTGACGGGACGGGGGATTGCCTTTTTATATTGTCGTGCCAGTGCCAGGGCCACCGCCGCGGCTTGGCTTTCTGAAACTCCGGGTGTAGGGTGTCCGCCCGTATTTCTATATTTAATTCATGTTTTTAGCTTTACAAAAACGGGACGGAAAAGTGTGAAAATGGGACGGGAAATGGGACAGGAGTGGGCGAAAACGGGACTGGATACGGATAAGAGTGTATCCCGTCCATATTTACGGGATCCTGTTTTTAACCGGAATGGACCCGTATTTGTCCCGTATTCAATTTAACCGGATGGACCGGCTTGCCATTGGCCATTGCTAGTAGCTGACTCGCTTGTCATTGGCCATGGCTATTGTGCACTTGTGCAAACAGGTAGACAACGGTCAACAAACGTGCAACCGACACGGGGACTGGCGCACCATATGAGTGTTTAGCTGTTTATCACATATTCAGTTTTGTGTGTAAAGTGTTGTCACACTATAATGGAACACTAAAACGTTTGATCCCGGATTAAATTCCGGTTCTCGTCCGTTTTCGACACGTTCCTGTCCATATTTGTTCGTTTCCGTGAACCCGTATATCCCGATCCCGATTACGTATATTTCGATCCTGAACCCATTTTCGGTAGAAAAATATGGCCACGAAAGTGGGAGAGCTCTGATAGTCTGATGACAACTTCAGCTTCACGCTCCGCTCTCCCAGCACAGCAAGTCTCAAGGGACGTCTTTTTATCCATGGAAAAAAAAAAGGCTCTCCACTCTGGAGGGACATATTCCCAGTGCTGAGCTCCACGCTACTCTGCCACTGACCATCAGTAGTCAGTCCATGCCTTCTCTTTTGTCTACTGCAGTAGATTCGCCTACCATCAGCCCACCACCAGGTTGCCACTAGTCTACACAGGCTTTCATCATTCGATCCGAGGCCTCGTTTAGTTTGGTTGAATTCGATTGAATTCAATGATTGAAAGTGTATTGGAAATTGAAAAAATAGAGAGAGGGTACGTAGTTCAATGTGTTGCTTTTGATTGAATTGGTGGCAATTCCACCAAACTAAACAGGGCCTGAATGTGCTTCCCAACCACCGTGGAACAGAATACCCTTGCTCTCTGACAGGTGAAGTAGCAAATTCCACGAATACTTGCCTCTTTCAGACAAACACGATGAACAACCTTATCAAAAAATCCCAAACACGATGAACGAAATCAACAGCTGACAAGCATTACTATCCAATGTTTGGCCATTCCCTTCTTATAAGGCTTCACCGCACCAATTCGATGCTTTACAACACTCACAGCAACCACAAGTTTAAACATCGCACAACCACAGCAATAATTAATAGTGTACAAACCCCACTATGGTAATTACAGAACAGGCAAAAACATTCTATGGTCATCACAACCTTTAGTATTCCTCTAGTACACAACAAAACAGGATTATTGGGGTTTCCCACAGTGACCCAAGATCAGCTCTTCATAACACATTCACAAAGACAAAATGTAAGCTGCACCTGGCAAATGGTATCTGCTTCTTCTCCATCCAGTAAGCGGACCTGCATGTACAATCTCAAAAAAGTAAGAAAATATTCGTTTTCATCAAAGTGATTTCCTGGGCGAAACAAAAAGGAAAAAGGGAGCATCTTTTACCTTGCAAAAGATTCAGCAAAGCCTTCCTCTACGCATGATAAGTTGATTGACGCTGACAAGGTCCAATGTATATCAAACTAAGTGTGCTATCCACACACACACACAAGCCTCAAAGGTTTATCATATACTCATTCTTGTCGCTAATTACAGTAAAATCAGCTGGGTTTCTGTTAGTCTGACAAATATCCTGCCTGACGAGTTTATCCAGTGGATGGACCGTCACCCCAGTGCCACCAGTCCAAGGTTGAGTTGCGCCATACCTTGGCAATGGATGTTCCGGATCCGCAGCAGAGCTAACAGAACCCAATTGCAGGGCATTCCATCCTGCTGAGAACATTCCTGAGTTCAAGGTCTCATAGGTTCCTTTCCTGTTCATATCAAATGATGCTTTCCCTTTAGACGCACCTAGTCTGTGCCCAGACTGTGTCCCACAGTTCTCAGACCAATTTGCAATGTCCCGCTGCAGGAACGAACCAAGTACGCCAACTCGAGGATTAGGGCGCAAAGGTCTGTGCAAGTTTTTCTCCACCTGCTGCCGTGCCAAGTCTTGCAACGTCAATGGAACCTTTTCAATTAGGTGACTTCCATATGATGTGCTGGGCGATGCGTTGTAGTCACTATGCTGCACACATTGTGAACCTAGGTTTTGTGTTTCAAGTTCCATCTGGTGTCTGTCAGCTCTTTGATAGTTTGTGAAGCTTCGTGCAGTTGATGAGTCCATCAGTCTCAGAAGATGTGTGGCAGGCATGGGCTCTTTTGGGTAAGGGCTTGACTGTCCAGCAATTCTTTGATCGTACAGCCTACCAACCTCCAAGGTTAATGCTGTGCTTGGAACACTTGTCGGCTGGACCTGGTTAATTGCTTCATTTGTGTACTGGTCTACAGCTGCAATTACTGGCTGGTGAGTTGCACAGTCATTAGAAGCTCCATACACAGGAATGGGAGTTGAATCAACTTCTCGGATTCCATTTCTGAATTGAAAACCATATGTTGATGCCGGTGAATTCCTTGAAGCTGTCTTGAAAGAATCCCACATTAACTTCTTTTCCCTCTTGTTGCTCCAGCTCTGAGTAGGTACTTCAGCAATATGTTGATGGTGAGAAAATATTGGTGAGGTACACGCAATGGTAACTTCTTCATCCCTGCACAAATGTGTCTCTTGTTCCTGGGTACACTCTAAAATGTCAGGGATGTGTATCTTTGGAGGGTACACATTGAAAGACCCATTGAAAGACCCTGTGATGGGTAATGCATGAACCTGTAACGAATTCTGCATATGTGATTCTGGACGGTGACCAATGGGAACCTCGGTGCTGGATGCTGCATGACACCGTGATGACTTCTGTGCATGTAAGTCCTGCAGATGCACATTGACAGCCTCTCTGCTGGATGATGCACAACCCTGTAAAGATGTCTGCTTACTTTCTGATGCCAAAGACTTCTGGAGATTAGTGCCAATCACAGCTGACGCATTAATAGGACTGTCCTTGGCAGCATTTTCAGCACAATTAACTGCAGCTATCTTGGACCGAGTATGACTATTTTCCAAAGAATCGGTGTCAATCATCATCTGTCTCGCATGCTGGTTTCTGGCAAGAAGTTCAACAATGTCCATGGGGATGTCGTCCGTCTCAGTCTGTTTCTCATGAACCTCCGGCCGGCGTTTCTTCTTATTCTTGGGTATATTCTGCTTCAAGAGACCAGACACATTCTGGATCTTACGCTTAACCAGAGAAACCTGCGACAATGGACAAAAAATATGTGAATATTTCATAATATATGTATATCCAGAACAGCGTATAAGAGGGTACATTATTTGCAGAGCAGCAGTATAAATTTCAGTTGGAATTTTCAATATATCATACTAGTTTATAAAGAAAGTGCATGTCATTTGGAATTTGCTACTTTACTGGCTAGCCATCCCAAACTAACTATTTATGTCTGTCAACGGAATTTGTGTTGCCACACAAATTCCAGTGGCATACACATAAATAGCTAGTTCAAATAACACACAAGAAAAGTGGTGTAGGCACAGACGTTAAAAAAAGTGCCAAAAAAACTCCAGTGGTGTACACATAAACAGGGAGTATCGATGGTGCACGAGCAAAGTAGCATACACACAAGTGCCATAAAAACAACGTGAAAATAATCATTCTTGATTCATACCTTTGTTAGACATCTCTGCACGGAGCCTTCAGATTCCATTTGACGCAAACCATCTGCCCTGAGCATACTTCTCTTTATAGCACTGTTCTCAGTGTTCTCATCACGGGAAATGGCAGGTGAAAGTACTTTCCTCTTTAGCAAAATTGTTGATCTTCCGTTAGACAAGAACCTCTGTTTCAAGTTCTCTGATTCATTTTGGCACAGGTCATCTGCCTTCTGTATATTTGGCTCCAGGATATCATTCTGTGTGTTTTCATTCTCACGCTCTGCACTGGTAGTAGATAGCATCTTTTCCTGACCCAGGTCTCCAGCTGAGGGTAGAGAATCATGGCGCGTGTCACTGGAAGCAGGTATATCTGGATCAGAGCTTGAAACAGCAGAAGAATCAAAATTCTTGTGTCCTGAGTCCCTTTTCTCTGTTCTACCTTTCTTATGAGTATTTTTCAGCCAGTTCATTAGAGAAGATCCATCGTCCACGTTGTCTCCTCCTCTCAGTTTGGCCTTGTTTTTGATAGATGTTGATTGGATTTCACACACTTTCTGATTGCTAACAGGAGTGTCCTCATCCTTTTCAACCTCGAGTGGCATTTTGCTTTTATCATTCTCACAGATATCACCAGCTCCATTGTCAGCTTCAATGGCATCTGAAGGACCCCCTATCTGAGTGTCTATGAGTTCTGATATTAGCCTTGTCTTTTTTGGCTTTCTTTGAGAAAATTTAAGATCTGAAATACCAGCCAAGTCAGTGGATTTGTTCTTTTTCTTCTTACCATCAGATCCAACATTTCTTCTTAGAGCTGCTCTTCGTGGACCATGGTTGCAGACCTGGTTGCTTTTGTGCCCAGATAATTGTTTAGAGCCTTTGTGACCAGATATTGGTTTACGAACACTGGACTCATTGCAGTCAACATCTGGAACATCCTGAACTGTTCTGTTTCCATCTTCATTTGGCACTTCACAAGGTTTTGGACTCTGTGTGCCATTTCCTTCTTTGCTTGATATCATCTGAGGATCATCAGGCAAATCACCTACATCCATAGAGACATCATTCAAGATATTTTCCGGTACATCAAGATTATTGGGGGAGCCCTGCAAATCTGAGGATATACCGCCATATTAGCTTATTGTATACAAAGAAAAGTAATAGTAATTAGGAATTCACTGAGCTCAGCCATACCTTTTGTAGCTGGAACACTTTCTTCGACAAAAGTGTCTGGAACATTTTCTTCAGCGGATGTGGTTGGAACATTCACTGCAGTAACTGCTTTGTTGTCAGAAGGAGAACTGCACTTCGAATTGCATTCTTGGACACTCTTTGAAACAGTTGATTGATCAGCATCATTCCCTTGAGATGATTGTTGTGTGCAAGAAAACAGTCTTCTGGAACCAACACTATAAGGCACAGTCCGGATAATTGAAATGGAGCAATCATCATTAGTTCCATCCTGCTGTATGGGAACAATTTCAGATGTAGTTCTGTGACCTGAATTTTTCACTCTATCCAAGCATTTTGAGCAATTCCATCTTTTATACTGTGCCACCAAAAGTGGGGACGAGCTGTTATTGTGTTCATCATATTGTTGCTTGCTACGGAAAATCTGAAGAGAACACAGTTTTGGATCCTTCTTCTGATGCAGAGCAACATACCCCCTGCCAAAATTATAAATCATCAATAAGACTCAATGCATATACAAATAAACAGATGTTTCTGATAAGAAGGGGATATGATGTCTTCAAAATTAAATCCAAAAGCAATACTCTATCAAAAGGAAGTTTCACTCATGGCTTGCACACAAACCTGGTAGTCCAAAGAAGGGCCCTTATTAACATGCACAGTTGAGAGGTGAGTGAGACAATAGAAAGTATCATACACTGGTATGTGAGTGAGACAAAAGTATCATTTACTGGTATGCATGAACTAGTAACTAATGCAAATACGCATAAGAATAAAGACGAGAATTTTCCCATAAACCAAACTTACATGTCGTCTCATTTTGTGAGTGTGTAGTACATAAAGACAAACATTTACGTTCATTTCTAGGTTCCTTTCAGTCACGAGTAAGCATTCAAAGCGCACATTGCAGTTAGTGCAGCACTGTCTACTAACGCATCATTATACAGTAATTCTGACTTCCAATAAATCTCAAACTAACAAGTGAACAATATGCTGCTGCATTTGGTAACTTGAATCAAAGGAAAAATTAGCACTCTTAGTAAAATACTGTATTGCTAGTTTGCTACAACCCAATTCTTAACCAAAAAAAACATTTAAAAAAGCAAGGCAGGACTAACGACTCAGAGGTTAAGAATGATCCTATGTATGCCGTTAACTGTGTGTTCAACCCACATCAATTTGATAATGGGTACTAGAGTTAAATCCAGTTGGGAAAACTCTCCATGAGAGAAAAAAAAAGAAGGCACATCTTTGAATCACACTCATTCGAGAAAACTGATGCAACACTGAACACCTTGAATTCTCACCAAAAACACAATCAGAACCACTGATTCTAAACATACTGTATTGCTACAACCCAATTCTTAACCAAAAAATCTTTTAAAAAAAAGCATGGCAGGACTAACCACTTAGGGGTTAAGAATCGCCCTGTGCATGACTGTGTGTTCAACCCACATCAATTTGATAAGGGGTACTAGCAAGGTTTTAAATAGCGGGCTAAGACCTTTAGCGGTTGATTTTCCAGAGGCTAAGAAAAAGCTATAGCGGGCTATAGCCGTAGCTAAATCATTTAGCGGTTTTACAAATTGTGTTAGAACTTTGAATATTTAATACAACAAATCAAACAAAGACACAAGTCACTAACACAAAAGGTCTTCACACCTTTGTTTCATAAAGATCTTGTATATGGTAACTTTGGATCTTGCATGACCTATGTTATGTTCGACCTGACCAATCAATAGCCTGATTTAGGGGGGTTAAAACACTCTCATTTAGCTAATTTAGCGGGCTATATCTGGCTATTAGCGGATTCTACCGCTTAGCGCTAAAAGGACCATATCCTAGCGTTGCTCCTTCTAAACAGCTATAGCGGGCTATAGCGGAGGCTATAGCCGGCTATTTAAAACTATGGGTACTAGAGTTAGATCCAGTCGAGAAAACTCTCCAGGAGAGAAAGAAAGAATGCAGATCTTTAAAACCGCTCATTGGACAATAGATGCAACACTGAACACTTAAATTATCACCAAAATCACAATCAGAACCACTAATTCCATTAGCTTCTGCTTGGATTGCACAATAAAGACTTCAAGTCAGCTCATCCCATTAAGCATCTACCTGATCACATTTCGTAAAAATGCCATATAAAATCTACAACATTGTGAAAATCCATGCACCCATACTCAGAAAACAAATACAAACAGACACCCCATTAGCATAAGTGGACACTTGAGTGTGTGCGTGTACCCCGTGTGTGCGCGCGCATGTGTGACAAAAGCATCATAGTGAAGACTCAATGGACATAATATATAGCAAGCAAAGATAGACACAAGGAAGAAAAACAAATAACATCAATGATGTGCATTCGAATCAATGGATCTATATTGACTTTTCACATCGAACCAAATATACCCGTGTATATTGATGAGTGTGGCACAATGTCCATGTGTGTGCTGGCATAAATAATATAGATGACTGTGTAAAAGATGATTATTATGCAACAGTGCAATTAACCTTGCTCAGTTATATATAACACAGTGCCATACAACTAGAGATGCATGTCATGTCAGTCAATGGAAGGAATGCAGCAGGCATCTGAATATAGAAAAGATTACCTCATGGAGAAATGGCCACACTCGCGCTCAGCTGGTCTGTCATCAGATTCCACCACTGTAGATAGACGCCTTTGTTCCTCAACCGCTTCAGTTCCAAGAATGTGAGCAGCAGTTTGCATTGCTAATACAGCTTTAATTTGTCACGTCAGTCCTGTGATGATCTTGGTACAAAACGAGACACCACACACATTCCTGCACAAACAGCAAGCATTGCATGACCATACATATCTTGGTTCATCGAGACTGCAGAAAGATATAGCTAGTACGCTGATATAAGAAGAAGAAGAAGAAGGTACAGCAAAGGAACCGGCAAGTGATGAGACTGTGTACAGGCCAGCGTTACACGGACTGTTATGTGTATCTTTGTTCATGGAATATAGCACAGCATGACAACCTCCACATACATACATATATGTCCAAGAAAGGAAAGAAATGAATGCAACCTAGCTCTCAGATTAATTGATTCACAGACTGTACAGCTAAACAAAGCAAAGGTTATTTAGGCAGAAATAGATAAACATGATTAACTTCCATGCATGCATGGCGATGCAAACAAAACTGCCCTCGCCATATTAGCTCTGACACAGTAGCCCACTCCTATCAGGAAGAATCCACGCAAGGCCCGCATTTTTCGCGACATGAAATATAGGCAACGACGGCTTCCATGCGGCCGCGGTAAGCTACGACGGCTCGGGTCCCAAGAGGGGCCACACGCAAGCACAGCTGGCCCCTGGCAAAGGCGAAAGCCCCCACACGAAGCAAAGCGAGCGACTGACCGAGAGCAAGCGAGGGAAACAGTAGCACAGCGACGGCGCGGACCCCGAAGCTTGGCAGGGAACGCACCACTGATCGGACCTCACGAGCGCGTCGCGAGATCCATGAAATGATAGCAGCCGAACCTGACGAAAGTTGCAACCTTTTTCTCCGCCGGATCGAGCGGATAGGCGGAGGAGGAGCAGATCTCCGTCGTCGCAAGTAAATTAACTCAGCTGGACCACACCCACCAAACCCTGTGGGCGCATACGAAGAACAGATCCTTCTCCGCTAAATCGATAACCTGGGAACGGACGAGCGTAATCGACCGGAGCAGGGGTAAAACTGGTTCCTCATCGAAGTAATAAATCTACCGCAGCTACACTACTGGTACCTACTAGGCCGAAGAAACCGATGAGATTTGGTACGAGAAAGGGCCACCAAGATTTGGGGAAAATCCGCCGACAAACAACCCAAACGGATCGAGGAAAACTGGAGCAGACGGATCAAATCAAACCAAACCAAACCTGGAAGGGGAAAACGAAAGCAAAGGAAGAAAAGGACAGCAATCACCGCTGCGACGTACCAGATGTTGCACGGCAGGAGGCGTCGCAACCGCCGGGGACCGGATCGCGGCGAGGCCGGGGCGGAGGAGGCGGCTCTCGGTCGACGCGGCGGCGGCTCCAGGCGGAATTTCGGGGTGGGGAGTGGGGAAAGGCGCAAGCTTTAGGGTTTTCTGGGTGAGAGAGAGGGAGACAGGGAGGAGTGCCGGGGGTGGAGAGAGAGAGAGAAGGGGGTGAGGGAGAAAAAGAAATGCGGGAGGGGGCAGGTAATCAGATGCGGAGGGCTGCTGTGTGGACATGGATGTTTCTGCCCTCGGGAGATGTGCGGCGGGCGCCAACGCTGCCACGTCAGCGGCTGCCCATGCTGCAGGGTTTTTTTTTGAGAGAGAATCACGGGGTATCCAAACAAGTTTAGGTCGTAAACCGGTTGAATCCTACGTGGAGAAGAGAGAGACGAAAGCGGGCAGAGAGCGCCGGCTGAAGCGAGCGTTTCGATCGCTGTTTGTGGGCTGGTCTCGCGTGCTTGCCAGCTCGCAACCCGCTGCAGGTTTTTTTTAAGAGAAAATCACGGGGTATCGATGAATAAAAAACTGTAAGCTGGCTGAATCCTACATGGAGCAGAGAGAAGAAGAGAGAAGAAAGCGGGTGGTTTGCAAAACGCCGGCTGGAGCCAGCGTTTCAATCGCTGTTTGTGGGCCTGGCCTCGCGTGCTCGCCAGCTCGCAGCCCGCAGCGGGTGCATCGCCTCGCGTGCAGCACGCTGGCCTTGCTTTCAACTGGACGCGCCGGTTGCTGCCGTGATAAAAATAAAAACTAACCATTGAAAAAGAACTACAACGGTGTATGGTATTTACGATACTAAATTATTAGGCAGAGAATAATGTGTGTGCTGGACACTAATTCATTTATTCAGGGAATATTTTCGCGAGCAAGGCTCCCTTCAACACAATTGAGTATTTAGAATCATAGATGAGATAGAGAAAGATTTTCGAGTAGATGTCTCTTGCTATCCTCATTGCGTTGATGTAACTAGTTATATTTTTTCATCCTAAATTCGAAATCTTTGGAATTAATCCAAGGCATTCGCATTTAGAATGTGATCATATATTGGTGAAACAGTTGATTCTTTCTAAAAAGGTTTAGGAAATTCAAATATGTATGACACTATGAGTTGTTGGATCCAAACCAAGATATCATGCAAGATTCTCTATTTATTATGTGGACACAATGTGGACAACTACTATACCACATTCACTGTATGTTTTCTTATCGAGACAAAGCTAGCAAACAACTGTTATACCACATTGACCATGTGGTTTTGGATCTAGACGACATAACTAGAAAAAAAATGATATACCACATTAGTGGTGTGGTTTTGGATCTGGACATAATTGGAAAACAACTATTATACCACATCGTTCATGTGGTCTTTTATCTGGACACAGCTGACAAAAAACTGTTGAAAATCACATCGCAACCATGTTTTTTGATTCGGACAGTACAGCTGGTAAACAGTTGTAGAAAACCACACCGCAAGCGTGTTTTTTTATTGGAGCAGTACAGCTGGCAAGCTGTTGTTGAAAACCACATCACAAACGTGTTTTTGATCTGGGCGGTACAGCTGGCAAACAGTTGTTGAAAACCACATCACAAGCATGTTTTTTTATACAGGCAGTACAGTTGGCAAACAATTGTTGAAAACCACATCGCAAGCGTGTTTTTGATCCGGGCGGTACACCTGGCAAACAACTGGTATACCACGTCAATTGCGTGCTTTCTTATCTGTACACAGCCAATTAGCAGATGAAATACCACATCAACCGCGTGATTGTTTATCTAGAAATAGCTAGCAAACAGCTATCGTACCGCATGAAACCGCGTGATTTTGTCTTATCTGAACAAATCCAGCAAACAGCTGGTATACCACATCGACCACGTAGTTTTAATCTGGACACAGCCGTAAAACAGTTGTTGTACCACATGAAACCACGTGGTTTCGTCTTATCTGAACACAGCCGTCAAATAGCTGTTTTACCACATGAAACCACGTGGTTTCGTCTTATCTGAACACAGTCGTCAAACAACTGTTGTAACATTTGGTTTTTGTCTTATCTGAACAAACCTAGCAAATAGCTGGTATACCACATCAACCGCATGGTTTTTTATCTAGACACATCCGGTAAACAACTATTTGCAGACATGAAACCATATGGTTTCATCTTATCCGAACAAACCTAGCAAATAGCTAGTATACCTGCGTGGTTATCTAAACACAGCCGACAAACAGATGATGTATACCACATAAAACCACGTGGTTTCGTCTTGATCTGAACAAATCCGACAAACAGTTGGTATACCACATTAACTATGTGGTTTCTTATTTGGATATGATCGCTAAATACCTGTTATACCATATTAATCGCATGGTTTCCTATCTAGAAATGGCTGGCAAACAACTGTTATACCCTCCTCCCCCGCAAGTTCCTAGTGTACTATCTTGATATATATGGTGAAAATTTGTTATACCATATTTACTGTGTGGTAGGATTGGATCTAGACCAAATTTTACAATTGTACTCTAGAAAAGGCTTATGGTTCACCCACTCGACTTCAACTAGTGGATGACACACTTAAGGAGGTCTTCTAATTTGAAATCATAGGTGACATAGACTGACTGTCAGACGGGAGAACTTTTGAAATCTTTTGAGTCCAGGACCTACATATGTGCTTATCAAGTATATCTTTTGGGAAATTCATAAAGATGTATGACACAATGAGGCACGGGTTCCAAATCAAGTAAATTTATAGTAGCTCCGTGGTTTATTATATAGATATAGCTACCACGGCGATCTCAAGGTAATCATATTTGCCCATTATTTCAAAGTCATAGACAATACTATAAATATATACTTAGGAAGATTTTTGGATTGCAGCGAGTATGGACTACCGATAAATAAGCTTGATACTCAATATCATTTTAGTGTATATGGCTCATGCATGTTACCTAGCGGACAATAACTAATTAACTAAAATCTGAAAAGTTTATTAATCTCGCATCCTCAAGGGAAAAATAGGTATGCTGAGAAAAACTTTAAATTAAGATGGCAAGCGCCATGTGAAATAAAGTTGCTAGCACGCGCAATCGTATGCGGGGGCACACGCGGAATTACAGAGAATGAGAGCGCAGAGAATCTGGGAGCAGAAATGGGTGGGGGAGAGGCGCATCAGATGCCACACCACCCAATCCATCCTCCATCCATTAGGGCATAGCCAACGATAGTGGCTCTCGATAGCAGGTCCACTATCACGCCGCGCGGGGCCCACCCACGCGGTTCCCCGGGCCCAGCGGGACAGCGCAGCCCAGGCCCAGCCGGATCTCCCACCAATTCTCCCTCGCGGTCGAGATCCGGCGCTGCCGCCTGGGGGCGGAGCAGAGGCGAGGAGCAGCTAGGGGCGGCACGCGGCGGAGGCGGAGGCGCGGGGGCGGGGGCGGGGCCTGGCCACTGGCGCGCAGGCAAGCCGATGGCGCTCGGCCGCCGGCGCTGGTGCAGGTGGTGGCGGACGCGCGTGGTCTGTCGGGGCGCTCGGCGCTGGTGCGTTCTCGGCATCTAGCGGATGAGAGGAAAAGATGAGAAAGAAGTAAAAGTAGTCTGACATGCAGGACCCACAGTTAGTGCTAAACATGAATCACAGGATTAGTTTTTTCAACAATCCTACTTTGTTTGGCAGGGACACGTAGGTAGTACTAGCCTGTTTCTTTATACCTGTTGCTGATAGTTGTTGAGGGTAAACTTGGCACTACACTATTTTCCTTTCCTCCACCCACGCAGCAGCAGCGGCAGCACGCACGCCACGCCAGGCAGACCAGAGAAAACCCTAACCCTAACCATACGTGGGTTAGCGAGACCTAACCCTGGCTAACTAGAGGGTGGGCGAAAGTGCCGTGACTTGTGAGGCTGTATATATAGCATCCAACGGGCATGAGATTGTGTCAAACAAAAGAACAAAATAATTGCATGGCCTGTGCGCTGTGTCGTGATAGCTTTACGCCGCGTCAGCAAACACGTCACACATGACCTTACGCCATGGCCATGCTATGCAAGCTAGAAAGAAACCGTAACCACTAACCACAAGTGAGTTAATCGGCGTAACCTTAGCTAACTAGAGGGGTGGGTTGTGTCAAACAAAAGTACAAAATAATGGTAGTGGTTTAGGCGATGTCTCGTGGTGGATTTACCTTTTTTTTCTCTAAGGTTTTGCAAGGCGCACATACCAGTGCATCAAGAAGACATATTAGTGACATAACACCACAATAATAATACTCTAGACGTAGAAAGTATGGTCTTTAGTTTTGCCAGGTCCACCACAATTTCAGAAAGGATTTCACATTGATTCAGAAAATACAAAACTAGCTAAGGTGAAGGGATTTTGGGTTGTGGTGGAGTGTTTACATCGATTTCCTTAATTAATAAATGTTATCAGGAATGCAATGATGCATGAATATTATGATTTATGATTGTTTCTAACAAACTGCAAAGACATACATATCTGCTAGGTTTGACAAATTTACATGTTACATTGTTTGCATGCCTGACCATGGATCCATTCCCTCGGTAGTTTGTTTTTCCAGTAGGGATGCGCATCCCAAAGGTTTTTTTAATATTTTTTGTATAAGTACAAACATATATATGTGTAATATGTAACCACATCACTCTAGATGCATCGCCTCTTCGGATTATGCCGCTATTATTTATCTCAATTACCTTTTCAATTCCAAAATGTCAGATGCGTTTATTTTTCTGTAAGTCAAAATTTATCTAAATTTGAACAAAGTTATAAGAAATATGCCAAGATATATAATATATGTAATTGTTTAGTTAAATCCATCTATCATAGAAATATGCCTTAATAGTGCATTTATTTTGTTAATATAGTGCATTCAATTCCCTTCAAAAAATATAGTGCATTCAATGCTGTAGGTGTTGGTGAATTAGTGCATTTAATATAGCATAAACCTATACTAGAGAAGTAGAGAAGTTTGGTTTACAAAAATACTAAACCTCTTATGTTAGTATAGGCTAGAGTATATAGTATGTGTGCTGCCAAAATATAGGCGATCATCATATTGTACAAGACGGCTCTAAATTAAATGTAGATGAAAAAGATATATATGTATTGATTATCATTTTGCAGTATTGACCTTGTGCATTTTCCTTGCTCTATGACTACGCACGTCAACTTGTTGATCATAGGTACACTAGCTAGCTCATGTTGCCAAGCCGTGTCATCGATCATATATTGAACGTGGTGTTTACCGGCTACAAATAGAAATATCACGTCACACTGATAAGTTGTATAGATCATCAATTTATGCTAGTTACATACCAGTTGTTGAGCTGAGACCAAAGGTTTTCTGCTAATTAAACAAAAGTACCCGATTTACGTAATTGTGTTAAGTTTGAAGTTTCATCTATAGGTACAATGATGTCTGGTACGTAAAGCATTATACTGAGTGGAAAAACCTAGGAATCAACATATTGCAATGTCCCATCGATAAGACTGGGGAAAATAGGACAGGGGGTTCTCAGATCTTAGCTGGAATTATTCGTGGATCCAATAAGGAGTTATTGGTGGACCTTAGTTGGAGTATATAGACCAAAATAAATACCAAAGATGGGGTGGGGGGTGGGGTGGGGCGGGGGCGAGAGAGAGAGACGTGTGGGTCGTCCGATCTCCATCTTACGGACGAGCTGCCATGCAAGTGGGAGTAATAATTTAGTCTGGTGCATGGACAAAAGCTGTAGGAAGCAGCATATACAGTGATTTGACGTCGTCATGATGATATTGATATGAACCAACTAAGGGCATGTTTAGATCGTAACAAGTTGTCAAAAAAGTGGTAACTTTTTTCACACTGACAACTATATCTTCTCTCACAGAACACGCTTTCCAATGACAACTTTCTGAATTAAACAGGCCCTAATATGGTCAAGGACGGTATTATGGGTACGCATCACACGCTAAATAGTATCTGCAGGCCATGCAATTAAAGCCAATGATGGAGCAAATTAAGTAGCTCCTGCGGCCGGCCCCGGGCAGGCATGACGTCCGAACCGGTCTGATCGAGCCAGGCAGCAGGTGATGGGTATTGGGTTTTGTTTGGTCGATGTGGCCAGGCATGGCGTTGGCATGCACCATGCAGAGAGTGTGTTTACTTTTCAGTCTCTGTAGTCCTTCACATGGATATGGGAATCTAGCCTAGCTATAGCAACTAGCATGCTGCTGCACACATATATGTCAGGGAGGAAATGTGTGTATCTGTATTAGTGTATGAACACTAATAATCGGACGGATTCATGTATAGCGAGAAAAGAATACGCTGTAGATATGCTAGCAACGATGAAGTCTGCGTCCAGTACTATAAAAATATATGTATCAGTGTATAAAATACCAGTTTTGCGAATGAAGATACGCACCGGCTAGCTGTCTCCTTTTTGCTTCTAGCTGAAATATTATTCTCTCGTCTCGTCCAAAATCAGCGTCCTTTCAGTTTCACCCGAGCCCAACTAATTTTATCTCGTATGCTAATTTTATCCCGTATGCTAATTTTATCATCGACTCAATATATATTCTGGGGTCCTTTAATTAAGTTTTGATGCTAGGTTTAAATCATATGTTGTGCATATAATAAAACAGGTGAGACAAACAAAGTGTCAGCTATAGTTGCTGATTATATTCTCCCGAAAGGCTCTAATTTTATTTCTCACATATTGTATGTACTCTCTACAACTACAGGTATGACAACATGTTGTCGCAAAATTTTGTTCACTATATATGATGGAGCAAGAGGCTAGAATTAATAGCCCCGAAGCTAGACACCGGCCAGGGTTCTTATATACTGCCGTTGGCTACCTTCCATTCTAGTGACGACGGGATTCGAACCCAGGGCGCTTGATTCCCGCCTGTTCGGTTGGCTGGTGGCTGGTGGCTGGTGCTGATTTGTTGTGAGACTGAAGTACTGCTGGCTGGCTGGTGGCTGGTGGCTGGTGCTGATTTGTTGTGAGACTGAAGTACTGCTGGCTGGTGGCTGATAAGCCAAGCGAGGTCTCCCTCCGGCTTGGTGGTGATTGGGGGGTGGGGTTGAGGATTTGTTTGATAAGCACTAAATCCAATAGCAAGTAAACTGGAAATTTAATTTTGAGGCAAGTACATGCGCAAGTAACTTTTGTACTATGGTTGTTCTCATGAACGGAGATGATATGTGCCCAGCTAGTTGAAACATTTTTCAATAGGGTATAAGGTTTAAAGCTAGGATAGATGAATATGCTAATTGTTGGAATTAAACCACAAGAAATCAGACAGGGAGTAACAAAAGTAGCACTATTAGTATATGGGGAGTAAACCCTAGGTTTACATATATGAAGCATGCACGGCAAATGCCATCCACAGCTGGAATCTGCAAGGCTACAACCTTTGCATTTAGGTCGATATGTGTCCTAGCTAGCGCGTGTTTCATTCATTTCATTTCGTCGTATATGGTATAATTTAATGCGGGTAATATAGCTACTTCATGCATCCATATGATGTAGAAGTAAATACATGTCCTTTATGACATGGAAATATAAAGGTTAATTTTTGACTAACGGTTTGTACCAAATATATATATGATATTTGTAAAAAAAATACATGCTTTAGAAATATTGTCAATTTAGTACTATAGAGTATATTGACAGTCAAAATATAAAAAGTTTGACAAAGAGAAACATCATGTATTTTTGGATTGGAGGAGAGAATACACACTCTATAGTTCTCGTTGAAAGGGAGAAGAGCCCGTGTAGTCGTTGAAATAGGCAACCTGCTGGAGGTTGTGCAATCTTTAACGATACGCATCGGCCGAGCATATCATAGAGAGAAAATGGTTCCTAGCGTGTAGGGTGATTAATTCTTAGTTCACGAGGAGTACATGCACATGGCTACGTACAATTCGACAATGTAGCAAGTCGATCTGAATCGTCAAAGAAAATTCTAGAAGCAACGCATGCAATCCCGGCCAATTTTAAGTTACAGGGAGAGCTAGCTAAATAAGAGAGAGAACTGGATGTGTACTAATGTACTATAAAACACACGATATAGAAATTATTAAATCAATCTTTGGCTAGAAATCGACCGACGTGCGTAGCTACCATTTTATTTGTGCGCAGCTAAATTCACATTGCTCTAGATATTTGGAGGGAACTTTTGACGGGGCCATTTGCTACAACTTATCTGAAAATGGCTTCACTAGGTGAATCTATTTGGAGAAGCTGAAAATAATAGTTCTGTCCATCTTTTAAGATGTTTTTGCATTATTTTTCAAAACAATTTCGTGCTATAATGCTTCGTGTGGCATAAAACAAGTGAAACCAAAGCAACCTAAGCCATATCAAACGAGCCCTAAGTTTGTTGCTCGCTCGATCAGTTGGGTCAAGCTAGCATGCACTCACATCTCACGTGGGCATACGTGTGTCTTCTTCGTCGCTTACTTATGATGGCAGCTAGCCTGGTACATCTTGGGGTCAGCCGATCGAATACGACGTACCGTCACGTACAGCTGGCTGGCTCCGTCGTCGTTTGGCAGTACGTACGTATCCGGTGCGTGTGGTCGTATATATACGTACCTGACTATACATAACTACATACAATTAAAACGTACTGTGTACTAGCTACTTAGCTAGTCTTTATTTTCTTTTGCTCAGATGGGGGCTCCAGATAGAGCAGGGGGTAGGTTGGTCCACTTTCCAAAAACGTACAACTATTCCACAAGCTTCATTTTACGTTAAGTTTATATTCAGACCCGTCGCTCTCGACGAACATTGCGCGACCCGCTCGCGCCGGGGTTTGGGTTTGAGGGAGGGAGGATTTGGTCTGACGGACCTAAAAGGAGGTGCGGGGGTGGCTGCCGGCCCGGCGGTGGGGACGGTCGCAGGGCGGAGGGCCGGGCGGCGATGGCACGCCGGAGGCGGGGGAGAGGAGCTGCGTGGCGTTAGGAAGGACGGGGGCGGGAGGTGGGCGGAGCGGCAAGGCGGTGTGGCCCCGCCGGCCGCCGGCGGTTGTGGAGGCGGGCGGGGTGGGCGGCAGGCCGTTGAAGGACAAGGAAAGCTAGGGAGGAAGGCGGAGGCGGGAGGGAAGGAGGAGGAGGACGTACCCGGAGGAGAACACCGCTGGAGCCGATGACAATGGCGGCGCCCGCGGCGGGTCACGCGCTCCCCATCCGCGCGACCTGTCGTGCACTACGGGAAAATGGCTGTTTGCCGAGTGCCAGATGCACTCGGCAAAGGCCCAAATGCACTCGGCAAAGTGTTTGCCGAGTGTAACACTCGGCACCGAGTGTAACACTCGGCAAACAGCACTCGGCAAACACTGCGACGGCAAAGAGCTGTTTGCCGAGTGCTATTTGGCACTCGGCAAAGTTTATTTTTCCAGCGCTCAAAAAAACCGAAAATAATAGCAAAAAAAATTTATTCCATTGTGGGAAGGTCTCCAACCATCCAAGCCGAGCGGAGTGCTGAGGCTTCCTGGTGACGGCTGCAGCTTTGCAAGACCTCAACGGCGTTGGCAGGCTGCGGGCGACGGCGCCGTGCGCGTGGGCGACCACCGATCGGGCCAGGGCGAGTGCGGCGGTGCTGGGCAGCCCGTGCGGGCGATGGGCGATGGCCGAGTAAGGCCGAGCGTGCCATGCGCATGTGCGATGATTTTGCCCTGGTCTTGGCAATGGGCAATGGGCCTCGCAAGTCGCGCCATTTTTCGCGGAAAATTCGCGCGCTACGCGGTCGGTGGGATTCGAACCCGCGACCTCTCTCTCGCGCGTGACCTCCTCTACCACTGCACCACACTCTCACTTGTGATTAGATATTGTTTTGATTCCTACCATATTATACTAAACTGAGTGTAAATTATTTGTTTTAGGCCCTAAACGATTTCAAATTAAAAACTTGTCAACTACAAAGTTTCAAAACTTTTTGAAATCTACCAGTTTCATTTTGGTAGTTTCTCCACCCGAGGTCGTTCGTGGAATATAGCACGGCATGGCAAACTCCACGTACGTACATATATAACCAAGAAAGGAAAGAAATGAATTCAACCTAGCTCTCAGATTAATTGATTCACAGACTGTAAGTGACGGACCCAGCTTTTTGCCAAGACTAGGGCCAAAATTCTATGGACAAACTAACAACAAAAGATCCATTTCTCATTTTAAGAGCTACAGTATAAGACATATAAAGTAACATCTACAGTGAAATTAAATGTTTATTAATGTGGTAAATTACTAGTCACTAAAAGATTTGATGCATTCTTCTTGTGCAGGATCCATTTCTCATTTTAAGAGCTACAGTATAAGACATATAAAGTAACATCTACAGTGAAATTAAATGTTTATTAATGTGGTAAATTACTAGTCACTAAAAGATTTGATGCATTCTTCTTGTGCAGATGAAGGGCAAAGGATCAAATTGGATTTGTGCAGCCGCAGCGCTAACTCTAGTCCCAGTTGTCTCTTGTTCGGTACCTTGAGATGGAGGTGAAGGAGATTGATTTGTTTCTTCTTCTGGAGCTGAAGATGGACGGGCTTCATCCACTACAACTGCAACTTCATTTAATTGTGTGCCAGGGACACCACAGGGGATATAAGATTTCGGAATTCTTCTCCTCTTCGTTCTCTAGTATCAATTATGAAATTTCAATACCAACATATTCCAATTATTAGATCGGATCGTGGAATAGACACTAAAAACAGAAATGACGAGCGATCTGGAAGATGAAAATCACCTCAAATCCTCAATTCCTCAAGGCTCAAGCACTCAATCGCACTCTGACTCTGTTGCTCTGGCCGAGCGCCGAACAAGCGGGCAGCGGCGAGCGGCTGTGCCGCGTGGAGCCGAATCACCGAGGGTTGAGGCCTTGAGGGCCGACGAGCGACGGCCGAGCACCAGGCTCCAAGCGTCCAGGCGGGCGCCAGCAGCCGGCAGGTGATGGGCCGATCGCCGAGCGGAGTGCTAAGGCTTCCTGGTGGCGGCTGCAGCTTTGCAAGACCTCAACGGCGTCGGCAGGCTGCGGGCGACGGCGCCGTGGCGCGTGGGCGACCACCGACCGGGCGAAGGCGAGTGCAGCGGTGCTGGGCAGCCCGTGCGGGCGATGGGCGATGGCCGAGTAAGGCCGAGCGTGCCATGCGCATGTGCGATGATTTTGCCCTGGTCTTGGCAATGGGCAATGGGCCTCGCAAGTCGCGCCATTTTTCGCGGAAAATTCGCGCGCTACGCGGTCGGTGGGATTCGAACCCGCGACCTCTCTCTCGCGCGTGACCTCCTCTACCACTGCACCACACTCTCACTTGTGATTAGATATTGTTTTGATTCCTACCGTATTATACTAAACTGAGTGTAAATTATTTGTTTGAGGCCCTAAACGATTTCAAATTAAAAACTTGTCAACTACAAAGTTTCAAAACTTTTTGAAATCTACCAGTTTCATTTTGGTAGTTTCTGCACCCGAGGTCGTTCGTGGAATATAGCACGGCATGGCAAACTCCACATACGTACATATATAACCAAGAAAGGAAATAAATGAATTCAACCTAGCTCTCAGATTAATTGATTCACAGACTGTAAGTGGCGGACCCAGCTTTTTGCCAAGACTAGGGCCAAAATTCTATGGACAAACTAACAACAAAAGATCCATTTCTCATTTTAAGTGCTACAGTATAAGACATATAAAGTAACATCTATAGTGAAATTAAATTTTTATTAATGTGGTAAATTACTAGTCACTAAAAGATTTGATGCATTCTTCTTGTGCATATGAAGGGCAAATGATCAAATTGGATTTGTGCAGCGGCAGCGCTAACTCTAGTCCCACTTGTTTCTTGTTCGGTACCTTGAGATGGAGGTGAAGGAGATTGATTTGTTTCTTCTTCTGGAGCTGAAGATGGACGGGCTTCATCCACTACAACTGCATCTTCATTTAGTTGTGTGCCAGGGACACCACAAGGGATATAAGATTGCAGAATTCTTCTCCTCTTCATTCTCTAGTATCAATTATGAAATTCCAATACCAACGTATTCCAATTATTAGATGGGATCGTGGAATAGACACTAAAAACAGAAAGGATGAGTGATCTGGAAGAAGAAAATCACCTCAAATCCTCAATTCCTCCAAGGCACAAGCACTCAATCGCACTCTGACTCTGTTGCTCTGGCCGAGCGCCGCCCAGGCGGGCGGCGGCGAGCGACTATGCCGCGTGGAGCCGAATCGCCGAGGGTTGAGGCCTTGAGGGCCGACGAGCGACGGTCGAGCACCAGGCTCTAAGCGTCCAGGCGGGCGCCAGCAGCCGGCAGGTGACGGGCCGATCGCCGAGCGGAGTGCTGAGGCTTCCTGGTGGCGGCTGCAGCTTTGCAAGACCTCAACGGCGTCGGCAGGCTGCGGGCGACGGCGTCGTGGCGCGTGGGCGACCACCGACCGGGTGAGGGCGAGTGCGGCGGTGCTGGGCAGCCCGTGCGGGCGATGGGCGATGGCCGAGTAAGGCCGAGCGTGCCATGCGCATGTGCGATGATTTTGCCCTGGTCTTGGCAATGGGCAATGGGCCTCGCAAGTCGCGCCATTTTTCGCAGAAAATTCGCGCGCTACGCGGTCGGTGCGATTCGAACCCGCGACCTCTCTCTCGTGCGTGACCTCCTCTACCACTGCACCACACTCTCACTTGTGATTAGATATTATTTTGATTCCTACCATATTATACTAAACTGAGTGTAAATGGCTTGTTTGAGGCCCTAAATGATTTCAAATTAAAAACTTGTCGACTACAAAGTTTCATAACTTTTTGAAATCTACCAGTTTCATTTTGGTAGTTTCTCCACCCGAGGTCGTTTATGGAATATAGCACAGCATGACAAACTCCACGTACATACATATATATACAAGAAATGAAAGAAATGAATGCAACCTAGCTCTCAGATTAATTGATTCACAGACTGTATGTGGCGGACCCAGCTTTTTGCCAAGACTAGGGCCAAAGTTCTATGGACAAACTAACAATAAAAGATCCATTTCTCATTTTAAGTGCTACAGTATAGGACATATAATGTAACATATACAATAAAATTAAATGTTTATTAATGTGGTAAATTACTAGTCACTAAAAGATTTGATGCATTCTTCTTATGCAGATGAAGGGCAAAGGATCAAATTGGATTTGTGCAGCGGCAGTGCTAACTCTAGTCCCAGTTGTTTCTTGTTCGGTACCTTGAGATGGAGGTGAAGGAGATTGATTTGTTTTCTTCTTCTGGAGCTGAAGATGGACGGGCTTCATCCACTACAACTGCATCTTCATTTAGTTGTGTGCCAGGGACACCACAAGGGATATAAGATTGCAGAATTCTTCTCCTCTTCATTCTCTAGTATCAATTATGAAATTCCAATACCAACGTATTCCAATTATTAGATGGGATCGTGGAATAGACACTAAAAACAGAAAGGATGAGTGATCTGGAAGAAGAAAATCACCTCAAATCCTCAATTCCTCCAAGGCACAAGCACTCAATCGCACTCTGACTCTGTTGCTCTGGCCGAGCGCCGCCCAGGCGGGCGGCGGCGAGCGACTATGCCGCGTGGAGCCGAATCGCCGTGGGTTGAGGCCTTGAGGGCCGACGAGCGACGGCCGAGCACCAGGCTCCAAACATCCAGGCGGGCGCCAGCAGCCGGCAGGTTACGGGCCGATCGCCGAGCGGAGTGCTGAGGCTTCCTGGTGGCGGCAGCAGCTATGCAAGACCTCAACGGCGTCGGCAGGCTGCGGGCGACGGTGCCGTGGCGCGTGGGCGACCACCGACCGGGCGAGGGCGAGTGCGGCGGTGCTGGGCAGCCCGTGCGGGCGATGGGCGATGGCCGAGTAAGGCCGAGCGTGCCATGCGCATGTGCGATGATTTTGCCCTGGTCTTGGCAATGGGCAATGGGCCTCGCAAGTCGCGTCATTTTTCGCGGAAAATTCGCGCGCTACGCGGTCGGTGGATTCGAACCCGCGACCTCTCTCTCGCGCGTGGCCTTCTCTACCACTGCACCACACTCTCACTTGTGATTAGATATTGTTTTGGTTCCTACCATATTATGCTAAACTGAGTGTAAATTGCTTGTTTGCGGCCCTAAACGATTTCAAATTAAAAACTTGTCAACTACAAAGTTTCATAACTTTTTGAAATCTACAAGTTTCATTTTGGTAGTTTCTCCATCCGAGGTCGTTCATGGAATACAACACAGCATGACAAACTGTTATAAACGAGGACGAATAAACGATGAAGAAGAATAAATCAAACCATAGGGGACACAAGATCTAACGTGGAAAACCCTCCCAATGTGGAAGGAAAAAACCACGGGCGCCAGCCAGCAACACTTCACTATCAAGAGTCGAGTTACAACGCCGTGACGGCAGCTTACAAGAAGATAATGATCAAGGAGAAACCCTAATCGGGTACATATGCTCTGTACCGCGGGGGCAAGCCCCCGCACCCCCAGGCGTCCTTGGGCCACACCACAATGGGCCACTTCTGCCTTCGCTTCGCTCCGGCCCAAGCCTCCGGCGACGGGCCTCCGCTTCGAAGTCGGCCTTTTAATGTGCAACTGAATTTGGAACATAACTCAACAAACTCCACCTTGAGACAAATTCCTCTTGTAGCATAAATCAATACCTTCATCCTGAACACAAAAAAAAATACTTCTGGCGCCAAATAGCCTCTAGGACTATTCCATTACACCAACTAGGGGACTGGCTTTGTCAACATATCAGCATGATTATCATGAGTGCTTATCTTGCATACCTTTAGCTTACCCTTTTTGATCTCATCACGAACATAATGGTACTTGATCTCAATGTGCTTTGTTCTCTCATGGAACATGTGATCTTTAGTGAGACATATAGCACTTTGACTGTCACAGAACAGGTTAATGCAAGAATCAACACCACAAAGCTCAGCAAACAACCCTTTCAACCAAATCAACTCCTTGCATGCTTCAGCAATAGCCATGTACTCAGTTTCAGTAGTAGACAGAGCAACAACAGGCTGCAATGTAGCCTTCCAACTCACAGCACAACTGCTAATAGTGAACACATAACCTGTGAGCGACCGTCGCCTATCCAAATCACCAGCATAATCTGAATCCACATAGCCAATAAGTCCCTTATCGGTTCTGCCAAACTTCAAACAAGAATCTGCTGTGCCTCGAAGATACCTGAAAATCCACTGAACTGCCCACCAGTGTTATTTACCAGGATTAGACATATATCTACTAACCAAACTCATAGCATATGATAAATCTGGGCGAGAGCAAACCATGGCATACATCAAAGAACCAACAGCACTAGAATACGGAACCTTTGACATGTACTCAACATCATCATCTGTACTAGCACACTGTTCAGCTGACAATACATAGAATTTTCTTAGCAGCACCAAGGTCCTTCATGTCGAACTCACTACTCAACAATTTCTTCAATGTAGTGATTTCTTTCCTGCTCTTGGCAGCAATCAGCATATCATCAACATATAACAGCAAGTATATAGGTGATCCATCGACGAGCTTGATGTAAACACAGCTATCATAATTAGATCTTTTAAAGCCATGTGACAACATAAATGAATCAAACCTTTTATACCACTGACGAGGTGATTGCTTCAAACCATACAAGGACCTTTTCAACTTGCAAACATAATTTTCCTTGCCAGGCACTATGAACCCTTCAGGTTGGTCCATGTATATCTCCTCCTCAAGCTCTTCATGTAAAAATGCTGTCTTCACATCTAATTGCTCAAGCTCAAGATCATGTGAAGCAACAATACTGAAGAATGTGCGAATTGAGCTATGCTTTACAAATGGAGAGAACACATCATTGTAATCAACACCAGGAATTTGACTGAAGCCTTTTGCCACTAACCTTGCCTTAAACCTTGGAGGCTCACTGGGAGATAAACCCTCCTTTCTCTTGAAGATCCATTTGCAGCGAACAGTCTTCTTTTGTTTAGGCAAGTGCACAACCTCCCATGTGCCATTCTTCTCGAGAGACTGCATCTCCTCCTGCATAGCTGAGATCCACTTCTCACGATCACCAGAATCAATAGCTTCAGAATATGTTGCTGGCTCATAAGCGCTCTCCACCTGTTCAGCACAACTCAAATCATAATAAGTCATATTACATTCTTCAATAAGACGGGGTCAAGGTCCACAACCCCTCTTTGATCTGCGATGAGCAATAGGCAGATCCTCCTCTAGCTGCAAAATAGGAGGTGAGTGCTGAACATCATCATGAGCCTCATCATCAGCAACTTCAGTTTCCTGAACATCCACAGGCGGCTCTACCTGCACGACTTCCTGATCATCCACGTGCTCCACCTGCACACTGATATGCTGCAGCTCTTTCTCAGAACTATCTGGAACATGATCTGTAGACAAGCTGTCATTAAACATCACAGATTCATTGAAAACAACACTCCTGCTCATGAAAGTCTTTCCTGTTTCAGGATTCCACAATTTATATCCTTTAACTCCCGAACCATAACCAAGAAACAAACATTTAATTGCTCTAGGCTCTAATTTTCCATTGTCAACATGAGCATAAGCAGTGCAGCCAAAAACTCTCAACTGTGAATAATCAGCAGGTGTGCCAGATCATACCTCCATAGGAGTTTTCTTATTAAGTGGAATAGAAGGTGACCTGTTTATCAAATAGCATGCGGTGTTAGCAGTTTCCGCCCAAAAACGCTTGTTCATCCGTGCGTTGGACAGCATGCAATGAGCCTTCGAGATGATGGTTCTGTTCATGTGTTCTGCCACACCGTTTTGCTGCGGAGTGTACAGTATGGTATGATGTCTGACAATGCCTTCCAACCTGCAATAATCATCAAAGGCATGCGAACAGAACTCTCCACCATTATCAGTACGAAGCACTTCTACCTTCTTCTCAGTTTGCCTTTTATCACAACTTTCCAATCTTTAAATGCAGTAAGGGTACCATCTTTATCTTTCAGAAAGTAAGGCCATACTTTTCTAGAGTAATCATCAATGATAGTAAGCATGTAACGAGCACCACCATAAGAAGGCTTACGAGAAGGACCCCATAAGTCAGCATGTACATAATCAAGAGTACCTCTGGTGGTATGAATAGAGGTATTGAATTTTACCCTTTTATGCTTCCCGAAAATACAATGCTCACAGAACTTGTTGCTACTCAAGGTACAGCCATCCAGTAGGTTTCTCTTCATCAATTCTGCCATACCAAGTTCACTCATATGTCCAAGACGCATATGCCAAAGGTTAGTCTTACTAGGTTCAGCATTAGTATATAGGTGATCCATCGACGAGCTTGATGTAAACACAGCTATCATAATTAGATCTTTTAAAGCCATGTGACAACATAAATGAATCAAACTTTTGATACCACTTGTTAAAAATGAGGATAAATAAACGATGAAGAAGAATAAATCAAACTGCAGGGGACACGAGATTTAACGTGGAAGACCCTCCCAATGTGGAAGGAAAAAACCACGGGCGCCAGCCAGCAACACTTCACTATCAAGAGTCGGGTTACAACGCCGTGACGGTGGTTTACAAGAAGATAATGATCAAGGAGAAACCCGGGTACATACGCTCCGTACCGCGGAGGCAAGCCCCTGCACCCTCAGGCGTCCCCGGACCGCACCACAATGGGCCACTTCTGCCTCTGCTTCGCTCCGGCCCAAGCCTCCGGCGACGGGCCTCCGCTTCGAAGTCGGCATTTTAATGTGCAACTGAATTTGGAACATAACTCAACACAAACTCCACGTACATACATATATATCCAAGAAAGGAAAGAAATGAATGCAACCTAGCTCTCAGATTAATTGATTCACAGACTGTAAGTGGCGGACCCAGCTTTTTGCAAAGACTAGGGCCAAAATTCTATGGACAAACTAACAACAAAAGATCCATTTCTCATTTTAAGAGCTACAGTATAGGACATATAAAGTAACATCTACAGTGAAATTAAATGTTTATTAATGTGGTAAATTACTAGTCACTAAAAGATTTGATGCATTCTTCTTGTGCAGATGAAAGGAAAAGGATCAAATTGGATTTGTGCAACGGCAGCGCTAACTCAAGTCCCAGTTGTTTCTTGTTCGGTACATTGAGATGGAGGTGAAGGAGATTGATTTGTTTCTTCTTCTTGAGCTGAAGATGGACGGGCTTCATCCACTATAACTGCATCTTCATTTAGTTGTGTGCCAGGGACACCACAAGGGATATAAGATTGCAGAATTCTTCTCCTCTTCGTTCTCTAGTATCAATTATGAAATTCCAATACTAACATATTCCAATTATTAGATGGGATAGTGGAATAGACACTAAAAACAGAAAGGACGAGTGATCTGGAGGAAGAAAATCACCTCAAATCCTCAATTCCTCCAAGGCTCAAGCACTCAATCGCACTCTGACTCTGTTGCTCTGGCCGAGCACCGAACAGGCGGGCGGCGGCGAGCGGCTATGCCGCGTGGAGCCGAATCGCCGAGGGTTGAGGCCTTGAGGGCCGACGAGCGACGGCCGAGCACCAGGCTCCAAGCGTCCAGGCGGGCGCCAGCAGCCGGCAGGTGACGGGCCGATCGCCGAGCGGAGTGCTGAGGCTTCCTGGTGGCGATTGCAGCTTTGCAAGACCTCAACGGCGTCGGCAGGCTGCGGGCGACGGCGCCGTGGCTCGAGGGCGACCACCGACCGGGCGAGGGCTAGTGCGGTGGTGCTGGGCAGCCCGTGCGGGCGATGGGCGATGGCCGAGTAAGGCCGAGCGTGCCATGCGCATGTGCGATGATTTTGCCCTGGTCTTGGCAATGGGCAATGGGCCTCGCAAGCCGCGCCATTTTTCTTGGAAAATTAACGCGCTATGCGGTCGGTGGGATTCGAACCCGCGACCTCTCTCTCGCGCGTGACCTCCTCTACCACTGCACCACACTCTCACTTGTGATTAGATATTGTTTTGATTCCTACCATATTATACTAAACTGAGTGTAAATTGCTTGTTTGAGGCCCTAGACGATTTCAAATTAAAAACTTGTCAACTACAAAGTTTCAAAACTTTTTGAAATCTACCAGTTTCATTTTGGTAGTTTCTCCACCCGAGGTCGTTCATGGAATATAGCACAGCATGACAAACTCCACATACATACATATATATCCAAGAAAAGAAAGAAATGAATGCAACCTAGCTCTCAGATTAATTGATTCACAGACTGTAAGTGGCGGACCCAGCTTTTTGCCAAGACTAGAGCCAAAATTCTATGGACAAACTAACAACAAAAGATCCATTTCTCATTTTAAGAGCTACAGTATAAGACATATAAAGTAACATCTACAGTGAAATTAAATGTTTACTAATGTGGTAAATTACTAGTCACTAAAAGATTTGATGCATTCTTCTTGTGCAGATGAAGGGCAAAGGATCAAATTGGATTTATGCATCGGCAGCGCTAACTCTAGTCCCAGTTGTTTCTTGTTCGGTACCATGAGATGGAGGTGAAGGCGATTGATTTGTTTCTTCTTCTGGAGCTGAAGATGGACGGGCTTCATCCACTACAACTGCATCTTCATTTAGTTGTGTGCCAGGGACACCACAAGGGATATAAGATTGCAGAATTCTTCTCCTGTTCGTTCTCTAGTATCAATTATGAAATTCCAATACCAACATATTCCAATTATTAGATGGGATCGTGGAATAGACACTAAAAACAGAAAGGACGAGTGATTTTGAGGAAGAAAATCACCTCAAATGCTCAATTCCTCCAAGGCTCAAGCACTCAATCGCACTCTGACTCTGTTGCTCTGGCTGAGCGCCGAACAGGCGGGCGGCGGCGAGCGGCTATGCCGCGTGGAGCCGAATCGCCGAGGGTTGAGGCCTTGAGGGCCGACGAGCGACGGCCGAGCACCAGGCTCCAAGCGTCCAGGCGGGCGCCAGCAGCCGGCAGGTGACGGGCCGATCGCCGAGCGGAGTGCTGAGGCTTCCTGGTGGCGATTGCAGCTTTGCAAGACATCAACGGCGTCGGCAGGCTGCGGGCGACGGCGCCGTGGCGCGTGGGCGACCACCGACCGGGCGAGGGCGAGTGCGGCGGTGCTAGGCAGCCCGTGCAGACGATGGACGATGGCCGAGTAAGGCCGAGCGTGCCATGCGCATGTGCGATGATTTTGCCCTGGTCTTGGCAATGGGCAATGGGCCTCGCAAGTCGCGCCATTTTTCGCGGAAAATTCGCGCGCTACGCGGTCGGTGGGATTCGAACCCGCGACCTCTCTCTCGTGCGTGACCTCCTCTACCATTGCACGGCACTCTCACTTGTGATTAGATATTATTTTGATTCCTACCATATTATACTAAACTGAGTGTAAATTGCTTGTTTGAGGCCCTAAACGATTTCAAATTAAAAACTTGTCAACTACAAAGTTTCATAACTTTTTGAAATCTACAAGTTTTATTTTGGTAGTTTCTCTACTCGAGGTCGTTTACAAAATTTGAATTTCAAATTTGAGAACATTCAAACTTAGTTTTTGTTGACTAGATGATTTCAAATGAAAAAGTTGTCAACTACAAAGTTTTATAAATTATTATGATCTACAACTCTTATTTTGACTGTTTCTTCATCCGAGGTCATTTCAAAAAACTCAAATTTCAAATTTTGAGAACTACAAACGTACTTTTCATTAGCAAAACAAATTCAAATTAAAAAGTTTTAACTACAAAGTTGTATAATTTCTGAAGATCTACAACTTTCATATATGTCATTTCTTCATTCGATGTACTGAGAGTAATATTGTTCATAAATCTTATAGATCTCTCTTATAGTTTCAGGAAACTCTACGAGAGATATAGATTTTGTGAACAATATTCATATGAATTTGTCGAATGAAGAAATGACCAAACTAAAAGTTCTACATCTTGAGAAGTTATACAACTTTGTAGTTCAAAACTTTTTAATTTGAATTGATTTACTACTTCAAAATGTGGTTTTAATTATGACTTTATCGAGTGTAAAAAAAACACTCGGCAAACAGTACCTTTGCCGATTGTCAAAAAAAACACTCGGCAATGCCGAGTGTTTTTTTTGACACTCGACAAAGAATATCTTTGCCGAGTGTTTTTTAAAAAACACTCGGCAAACCCCATATTTGTCGAGTGTTTTTTTTTTGCCGAGTGTTTTGAAAAACACTCGGCAAATAAGTTGTTTGCCGAGTGCCCGAGAAAAAACACTCGGCAAACATGGAGACACTCGGCAAACTTGAGATTTCCCGTAGTGGTGGGATAACTCTGTCCTCATTTTAACCATCAAATCAAATCAGCCAGCTGTACGTGGTCACTGAATTTCGAATTAGTTTTAAAAAAAAACTTGTAACGGAGCTATGCAAGTGTGGATGATGGTGGGGTACGGTATATATTTGAAGCATTTCTAAAAATGGATAGAACGGGTTTATTCCTTCCGTTCAAAATATAAGTTAGTAAGATTTGACTTTCTAGACTTTGACCAATGAATGATTCCTCTTAAAATAGAATATCTGTAGCAATAAAATCATAGCCATAAAGATATTATTTTCAAATATAAGTCCAATTATACCACACTTGTACAGAAATTAATGTTTGCATCTTTTATAAGACTACTAATTATTGCTTGAAAATACATAATGTTTGAATCTTGAAATACATGCATATATCTTGTAAAAGAAATATACTCTGTTACCAAAAGTTTTACCGCATATGACAATAAATAAATATATATCAAACGGGAGCCGAGCACAGAACAGACATGAGAGTCATATGCAACATTTTCCTTTTTCTAGAAGCCAATTTTTTATTTCTTTAGGACAAGGCTTAATTTGGTTAACAATAGTACTCCACTATTATTACTTTTATGTGATATAAAATTGTGGTCATAAATAAGTATTTTTAATATGGACATAATAATATTTTATGTCATGACTTTTTGTATTGGTAGAGTAATTGTTTGTTAAAAGAAATGAAATACTCCTTTTTTTAAAAAAATAGAGCCGTACACTATAGCATTACATGATATACACACTCTCTATTTTTTTCATGTCATATTAGTTTTGTCTTAAGTCAAAGTTGTGCAATTTGATCAAATCTATAGAAAAAATATAACATCTATAATAGCAATCATATGTATATCAAAATATTTTTATTGGTGGACTCAATTAAACAAAATTGGTAAGTAGATGTTACATTTGTCTATAAATTTGATCAAAATCGGATAATTTTGATTTAGAACAGAACCAACGTAAAAAATTGATATTTAAGTTCTCAATACTCCTCATTATTAACGCTTGAAGTTGAAGGAGAAGAAAAAGGCCGAGCACCAGCCGTCGTCACTGACACTCGGTAATCAGTACTGCCACATGTAGGTCGCTGTCACCGACTCACCGTGCTGGTGCCAGGGTTTTTTTTTACCGTTGGAAACCGGTCCGGTTCCCACGGTTACCGCTCAAACCGTCCCGGACCGGTTAAGGTACTGTTCATCGGTTACCGAAAAAAACCGGTACTGTTCATCGAGAACCGGTAAAAACCGGTCCGCCTTACCGCTACAGCCGGCCGGCGGTAGCAGGTACCGGTACGAGAAAAAAAAACCCTGGTGCTATTGTCCACCCACCAGCGTACCAATACAGACGCTTACAAACAGGTGGTGTGCGCACCATATAACATAATCCTGATTTATAAATGATGAATAGGTCATTGATTGAGGATATATTTTTACTATTGCCATTTTAATGTGCTACCTTAAAACATATACTTCATAAATAATAAAGATATAACATATAATATTCCCTCACAAGGTAACACAGCAGCAAAACAACCCCGACCACCCCCAAGGCCCCAACCCCCGGAAAAAAAAAAAGAGTACCTACTGCACAGCTCTTTATTGAATCATCATTTACCAGCGTTTCCTCTTGGGCAGGGTGATCAGTACAAGTACACGGTATAACGAATCCAATGGAATCAATATGATCGCAGCGTGAAAGAAAAAAAACCCCCAAAAAAGCTTATACATTCAAATAATGTTACAAGTGTAAGATCAAACATTAGAAACCGCAAAAAAAATAGGGGAGACAATATATTAGACCATGCGTCCCCGCTCATCGTCTCATGAAGCTTTCTTCGTCTTGGCAATGCTAAGGAGGTCACCGAAAAGCTTGTCTTCAGGCTTTGTCGGCCGCATAGGTTGCCCCGTAGAGGGTGCAGGGGAGGGCGCGGTCTGATAGGACGAGCTCATCCCCATGTACGAGTTGTCCTGCACAGAGAGGCCATACATCCTCTGAGACAGGCCGTTCGCACCAGGGTACCCATACATTGCCGGTGTTCCCTGGTTGTAGTAGTGTGCAGCAGCCACGGCAGGATGCTGCATGTACCCCGCAAGCCGGCCACCATACATGGGCTGCTGTTGAGGCATCGCTCCATACTGTGCCCCTGGCATCTGTTGCGGGAACATCATGGTTGGCTGCGATCCACCATACATTTGTGCAGGTTGCATGCCGGGGAATTGCATGCCTGGCATGGAGGCTTGCGGTAGCAAACCAAACTGCTGGTTCCCGAAGCCTGGCTGCATCTGTGCCACGGAAGCATGGCCAGGTTGCATCGCTTGAGGTAACGCGACTCCTGGTTGGTTGTTGTACATTGGCTGGGTTTGTGGGACACCCATGTGGTTGATCTGTTGTTGCAGTGGCTGCTGGATGCCGCCGATCTGGCCTGCTGGCAGAGTCGGAAGAGGTTGCATACCTCCCCCTAGCTGGCCGTTTGGCAATTCATTGCTTGCCGCTGACTGAGCCTCCCAAGGAGGTGGTGGAAGGGATCCGCTTTGATCATCTGCAAATTTGGGGGTGATATTCACATTTTCTTCGGACAGAGCAGTAAGATGAATAGAGTATGGGGAGAGGCATATTTGATGCAGACATAATAATAAAAAAAAAGAAGTAAAGGTCTACATGGCTTGCCATACCATAGTTCTGTGCTCGCTGTGGTGGGGGTGCTGGGGGCGTACCAACTTGAACATTCCAACCAGAGCTCATGTTGTTAAACTGGGATGTCCCAGGGTTCACAGTACTCCCGTTTGGATAGAGCGCTGCCGCCTGCTGAGGTTGTTGCGACTGTAAGGCATGCTGGGCTGGGGTATTGTATGGCTGTGATCCCGGAATAGTGGAGCTTGAATTGAAACCAAAGGGGTCAGCTGGATGAGCATTGCCGTTAGCAGTGTTGTTTTGTGAAAAGGCATCGACGATTGCTAGCGCATTTTGATTTGACGGAGTAGAATCAGCAAGAGGATCAGTGACTGGGACAAGTGCGAGCGGATTTTCTGCTGTAGTAGGAGTATCGTCCCAGCTGAGAAGATCAATGCCAGGATCGGATTTTGGTGCAGAGGTTGCTGTGCCATTTGACACTGGTGGTGCTGGAAGCGCTAATTGCTCAAAAGGAGATTGGTCACTTGTACTGCTACAAGCCATGTCACATGCAAAGAGACGGTAGTAATTAGAGCAGTCATATGGAAAGACTAATAAAATAGCAAGAACACAAAACTATGGAATTTGGCAATACTACATAGAAATAGCATCATTAGTTCAGACCATAGAATGCATAGCTATGAAGGTTACTGAATCCAAACATTACTTCGTACTTGTTTTCAGCATTGTGCACAAAATTACACATGCATGAGTAACATCGTTAGAAACATTATGAAGAATTAAGAATATGTAAAAGCGATTGGAGCAAACCTCGGATTTGGCTCATTTTTGGAATCTTGGCTTGTGGGATCCTCAATATCTATGAGTCCCTTTTCTTTGTCTTTGTTAGAGTCTTGGTTTGCAGAGTCCTGGTTTGCAGAGTCCTCAGTATCAACAAGTGCTTGCAGAGACTTTGGTTTTTTCTCCACTCGAACTGCAATGCCTGCTGCTATTGCATCATGCTTAGCAAGAACACGCTGCAAATCATCATTCAGTGCAAGCCCCTGCGACATAAGTTCCTCGTCCCTGCATAATGTAGCAAGCAACATTCTGGAATAAGCACAGCTGTTGTCTGGTGCTCTTAGCATCATCAATTTCTGCAGTGTAAAGCTGTATACAGATATGCTATTGCTCACTGAGCCAAGAAACCATTGACGAAACAAACTATGGAGGTTATTTGTGTCAGTTTTAGAAGTTTTATTCACTGCCATAGGATATACAGCACTAAAAAAAACTTCGAAATAAGGAAATTCTTAGAAAAGTCCACTCACGTGGAAGTATTAACTAGCCGCACCACTCTCTGCTTGTAAGTGCGACATTGATCCACAAGCTCCACAATTACCTCCTGCCTTAGTCCCTATGTGCATAGTATGCAAAAAATATAATCAATAAACCTTAACAAACCAAGAGGAGGTTATCAGGAATATATTGCTGGGGCATTATTGTATGAAAAAATCTTGGAAGAAAACCAGTAATTGCATTTTTAATTAGAAATCACTGTTTTGCTTCTACGGGGAATTTTCATTCATACCACCAATTGAGGGACATTTTTCATCCATACCATCAGGCTAGTCAATGACATGTGGGGTCAAATATCACTGAGACAGGCTGGTGGTACAGATGAAAAGTGTACCTCAAACGGTAGTACAGACAAAAAGAAAACATTCCTGCTTCTATTTTTAGTCCAATTTAAATGGGTCAAAGTGATTAGCTGAAGCACAGGAGTGCCCAACATGCAGTTTCAACCAGATAAGGATGCTCCTAGACATAAAACTGAAGGTAGACATGCTAAGAATTATTTTGCATGCTTCAGTACCAGCCCTTACCCCATTACCATATACACTCTATGGTGCCATATGTAGCAGGCAATAGTATTTGAAGTGATGTTACTTGGATAATTGGATCCAGTACATAACATTGCAAAGAACATGTTTCACAACAAGGTCACCTCTAAAGCTAAAACTGATTGGCACATATTTCTCAGAACAAAACAAGATGGAAGATTATTTTTATATTTATGTAGATAAACCAGAAACTAATCATAGTGACATGCTCCACTCTTGGTTGTAACTTTATAGAGGAAAGAGGTCAATTTTCTGTGCAAGTGAGCTTCCAAGAAAAAGGAGGGATGCTCAAGGTGCTTTGGTACCTCTCTGTTTCCAGGGTCTAAAGCATTCAGCATCTCCGCAAGTACATCCATGATACCGCGAGCATTCTGAATCTCTGACATGCTGAAAATATAAGCATTCATTCAGTATAAATGCTGAAATGCATTCATGAAAAAGAACTGGATGTGTTATTCTCATGGAAATGTGTGCGCCATTGGAAATTTGCTGCTTTGCTCACGCTGTATCCCAAAATCAATATTTGTGAGTGTGCCACTGGAATAAGTGTGTGCACCAATTGCCGCCCAGAACACTTTATGTGTGCAGAACTAGCCAGTGGCATCACACAAATGCCAAGTTCAGCATACACGCAAATGTGCATATTCTCAAAATGCCAACTAGACACACTATAAGAGAGGGGGAAAAGTTATTATGTCTTGTGGTCAGAAAATGCCAAGAAGGTTATCTGGAAATACTGAGAATAGTACCCTCTATTTTTGATCTACCACTAACCCAACCCAATGAAAGCTCGTGCTATATGAACACATGAAACAACTCAGTGACAGTCACCAAATGACATGCAGAAAGCCAGAAGCTGGAAAAATTGACAATACTGGCAGACAGTTTTCTATATTTCATTTAGCTTTACCTCATAATATATATGACATCAAAACACAATCTCGGTAAAAAAAGATTTGGCAAAAGACTAGTTTTATAAAATTTACAAATTATCCAAATCTAGTATGCATTATGGAACCGTTACTGTGGGTTAGATTATGATAGCAAGAGATAATAGTGAAACATATTTGGCGTTCTTTTACGGTACTCCATACTACTTTATACTGGTGTTTAAGAAGGACTAGTATAAAAAGATCGTACGGTTGAGATTAATTGTATACTACTGAAGACTTTAACTGTAGTATAGTATTATACATTGAGTAGTATAGTAGTATATGGGCATTTTGGGAAAAAATTAATGGCATAATTGAAATATTTATATTTTAGAAAATCACTTTGATCCTTGAAATATTTTTTTACATCTCCAATCTCTAATTTCATTTCCATCCAAGTGAAATTACTAAACTACCCCTTATTTGTGAGGGTTTATACTATATACCACTTATTGGTAGTATGGAGTAGAACAGATAGAAAAGGACCTACCAAAGCAGTAAATCAAAAAGAAAAGTAAAAAAGCACACCTCAAGGCAGCAAAGTCATTGGCAGCAGAAGATTCAGCTTCATCCTGTTGATCAGGACTACGCATATTCGTTGCTGCTTGAGACTGGCCATTAAACAAAGGTGCGGGTTTCTCAGCTCTCTTGGGAAATTCAGCTCCAGCTCGCTGCAAGGAGAAATATAAGATCATAATCATGTCAAATACACCACAGACCAATTGAGCTAAGTGAAAATTTTGAACTGATCAACAGATTCAGGCTTCAAAAGCATACCACCAACTCATGGTATGCTGCATAATATTGCGGATATTTTGCACGCGGTCCCCCAAAAGCTTCTTGCCATGTATCTATTAGCACCAATACCTTCTCTTTGACACGAGGATCAGACTGTAACATGAAAATATAATGCCATCAGAAGTTGGTGGGTCATTACTCATTAGAATAATCAATATAGTTTTACAAGCATGAAGCATACTGAACCTTCTTCTTTACTATCTTCACCATCTCATGCAATATATCTCTCTCTGCAACATGCATGTGGAGTATATCACCACAGTTCTTGATAACAGTTTCCAACAGCTGAAATAGAGAAATACTATCAGAAAGATAATGATAAGATTTTGCAACACACCCTGCAAAAGTAGTCCTGCACCAGCTACATATCCTAAATCTTGACAAACCATAAATAAATAACAGAGTTCTTGAGCTTGAACCAATCAAAAGAATTGGGTGTTGATGATTGATTGGTGGATTGGACAAGGAAACCAAAATGTACAATAAATAAGATTATCAGGGTTCGAAGGCGTTAGAATAAATAGTGCAGCCATATTCAGCGAGATCTTCAGTGTGCTTAGTTATGCTCATGGTGTTGCCGGTGGTAAAGGGCCTAAAAATTTAGCCTACTAGTTTTAAGGATAGGTCTGGATAAGGACCGGGCTAAAATACTATACATTTTTGAACTAAAATTAATTAGAGCCAAGTTAGATTGTGAAGGAGGCATAAGGGCCATGATGAATTACCACCCCTAGATGCATGAGTATTAAGCCCATGAAACACAAGATAAGCAATGAGAATACAAACTGGAACATAACTGAACACGGAAAAGAATGCAAATGCATAACTTAGAACAAGACCAGGGGTTTGATTTTATGGAAGTAGCATATAAAGACAAAAATTCCTAACACGACAGTTACCAATAGCCCACTGCACGACAGAGTAGATGACAAGTCGAAGATAGACTTACAGTAAGTGCAAGGAGCTGTGTTTTTGGATTTTTGTGCCCAATTCGTTTTTTTAGCGCCTTCACGACATCTTTGGATTGCCTGTTATATAAAGGGATATGAAGCATCAGTAACTGATAATAGAATGACAAGAGAAAACATACTTTTTTTTTAGGGAGGATAAAATGTCCACATGTATAAGCCAAAATGCTACATGTCAGATTCTTTGTTCGAGCCAAGGAGATTAAATTAACATCAAGTCATGGTAGTTGACAACAAATCAAGTAAAACAAATTACACTTATAACTTTAAATCGCTTGGCAGCAGAAATGGCAGCCTGAAAACAGAATTATCATTTTCATACGTTCAACTGAATCATTGACTTGTGCAGGACCCCCATGGATTTTCTGACCAGTGAGTACCACTAGTTCGATACTGAAATTTCGCTCATTGTAAAAATGATGGTGTGGCATGTTTTCGGCCAATGCATGATGAGGAATAGAAACGAGTGAAAGCATACAAACATCCCCCTCTAGTATAGAACAGTATAAATGATGCCAATTCGTCGTGTCACCCAAATGAAGGAATGAAGCATGGACCCAATTATGATTGAATGGCGACACAGGAGAAACTCAAAGTATAATTGGGGGGATCAGAATGGCAATTGATCGTAGGAACCAGATTCAACGGTGTCAGCCCATGATCAAGGCAGGCTGCTGGCCTATTACGTAAATCCCAATAACCGAGCGAAGCATTTGGCAGTCTGGTGGCCCCATCCCCGCTCAAATTTTAGGCTGAAACCATTTCCGGAATCACGCCGTTCCATGACATAAAATCACATTTCGTCACGAAACCAGCTAGATGCTCAGATAATCCTCGTGGCGCAGCGAATCTGGGAGGGGGACATGGAATCCGCGGGCGCGGCAGGTGGAATCTGGGCGGGGATCGGCGGGAGAGAGAGAGGAGCGGGTACCCGGGGTCGCGGTTGCAGATGTCGCAGATCTCCATGTTCTTAGCCCAGTCCGGGCCGATGAGCATGTCGCTGGTGGCCCGGTCCACCATGGAGCCCGCCATGGCGGCACCGGCGGTGGCGGTGGCCGCTGGCCGGATCGAGGCCGGCGGGCAGCGGCTGCCTGGAGGAGGCTGCCGGAAACCACCACCACCACCGCAGCAGCAGCAAGCAGGACCAGAACCAGATTGGGCGCGTTCCTTTCGTGGTGGTGGGCGGGGGCGGGCCGCCCCTTTTTTACCTCTGTTTTTTTTTTTCTTCGTCTCCCTGGCCTGGCGCGGGCCGTGGGGAATGAGCTAGCGAGCTGTCCAGTCTACGCGTGTGTGCGCCCGCGGCCGGAGAAGGGAAGAGACTCACTGACTGCTGTGGCCGTGCCAGCTCTCACTAGCTTTTATGGCTAGGCTGGCCAACCTAACAAATAGTGCTCGTGATTGTGCTGATGAGAGAAAGGTTAAAGGAGAGGAGATGCGTGACAATGCACATGACGGTGGATTGGATGGTTCGTTGGATCAGTGGAGGTGGGAGGCGCATGTCCAGCTCAGCTCTGGCCGATTGATGAGCTCCATGTCCATGGAATCTTCTCCTTGCAGCTGCCATCCACAACGAGCGACTTGAGATTCCCGCGGTTACAGGTGCCGCGTACCCTGCCGACGTTGCACAACAAGATCTACCGTGGCCGCCGGTGTCCGTTTCCGTCACAGAGGCAGTCAGGCAGCGAGCGACGTGCCTTTCCCGGCCAACGACGACCCCCTCGCGCCAACCGTCCACGCAACGGCGGCAATGCACAGAAATGGGTGGACCCCATTCCGCGAAATCTCACCACGGCCTTTGGGGCCCAAAACCACGCGCGCCGGCCCACGCGGCCTCTTGGACCGTGGCCCACCCACACCAGCCAGGTGCGAGCCGAGCCGCGGCAGGCAGCCCGCAAAGCCCCACATCACAAACAAAGGAAGAAAACCCAACGCTCTCTACTCCGTCCCTCCCTCTCCTCCCCGCGCCGCCGCCCCCCGAACCCTAACCCCTCCTCTCCGCTCCCCACCATGGCGGCCCCCTACGACCGGGAGGACGGCCTCGCGCCGGCGCCGCCGCAGCACGCGCCGGACGCCTACGACCCCAACTACGTCCCGGACTCCGTCAAGACCTTCGTCGTCCACCTCTACCGCCACATCCGCGACAAGAACGTCTACGAGATCCACCAGATGTACGAGGGCGGCTTCCAGCGCCTCTCCGACCGCCTCTTCCGCGACGCGCCCTGGCCATCCGCCGAGGCCGTCGCGCCCTACTGCGACGGCGACCACGTCTTCCTCCTCCTCTACCGGGAGCTCTGGTACCGCCACGCCCACGCGCGCCTCTCCCCGCTCACCGCCGCGCACCGCGCCGAGTCCTGGACCAACTACTGCGACCTCTTCAGCGTCGTCCTCCACGGCGTCGTCAACATGCAGCTGCCCAACCAGTGGCTCTGGGACATGGTCGACGAGTTCGTCTACCAGTTCCAGAGCTTCTGCCAGTACCGCGCCAAGCTAAAGAACAAGACGGAAGACGAGCTCCAGCAGCTCAAGCAGTTCGACAAGGTCAGCTCAGACAATTCTGCTTGTCACCCCTACTAGTTCATTCGCTCTTCTTATGTTGCCGCTTGCCCCTGAAACATGAATGCATGCTCAATCATGTCTTGTCTTGCTGGAATGAAATGCGCAGGCCTGGAATGTGTACGGCGTCCTCAATTACCTCCAGGCGCTGGTCGAGAAGTCCATGATCACGCAGATCCTCGAGAGGGAGAAGGAGGGCCTCGAGCAGTTCACCGCCACCGACGGCTATGACTATGAGGGCGGGAGCAATGTTCTCAAGGTGCTCGGCTACTACAGCATGATTGGCCTCCTCAGGATACACTGCCTCCTTGGGGATTACCACACTGGACTCAAGTGCCTTGCGCCCATTGACCTCAACCAGCAGGGGGTCTACACCATTGTCATTGGTAGCCACATCTCCACCATCTATCACTATGGCTTCGCGAACCTTATGATGCGCAGGTACAGAAACCCGACTTGCCTCACCATTGTCGATCCATGGCTACCTGTAAACCTAGTGAATTGAGTCAGGCGTATGACTAGCTAGCCACCCTAGGTGCAAATGCTGAGCCTTCTTGTTTGTTCATTTTGGTCTAGTTTTAGATACATAAAGGGTGGGAGGGTGATTAGATATTTATCTTGATGTTTTTTTTTTTGGTTGAAGCATTCAGTTGTCCCATCAGATGAGCCTCAATGCCAGGGATTTGGTTTAGCATATCATTAGATGCAAAATTTTGAAATATTGTCCATTAGTATGCTGTTCTTAGGAATAACGTCATCAGCTATTTTTTTTTCTTGTGTCTTATTAGCTAAGCTATGCTAAATGCTTTGTGGCCGTAGCTTTTTGCCCAGCTAGGCAGCTAGACATTTGAATCATTTCATGTAACTGCATCCAAGATTTTAACATTCTTTCTTGGATTGGGAAAACCAAAACCTGCATGCCTTTTGGATCTATTCTGTCATGAAATTCTCCAAAATGTGAGTTCTCCTACCTGATATGTAATGTTTCTTGATAAATCTAGGTATGTTGATGCCACCCGTGAATTCAACAAAATTCTGCTATATATCCTCAAGTACAAGCAGTACCACCAGAAGTCTCCTCAGTATGATCAGATACTGAAGAAAAACGAGCAGATGTACGCACTGTTGGCAATTTGCTTGTCTTTGTGCCCACAGAACAAGCTGATAGATGAAAATGTTAGCACCCAGCTCAAAGAAAAGTATAATGACAAGATGACAAAGATGCAGAGGTATGATGATGAAGCATATGCTGCCTATGATGAACTTTTTTCATATGCTTGCCCCAAGTTCATCACTCCATCACCACCAGTTCTGGATCAGCCACTTACAAATTATAACCAGGTACTGTTTCTTTCCGAGTTTCAGGGTTATTCTGGTTCATTACCACATGGTGAATTTTACTTTAGCACCATGGTCTATTTGAGTTGTGGGAATGCAAGCTATTGTTCCTCAATTGGTGGCATTTCTTTTTTTTTATGCTCTGACCTGGCTTTTGTTGGGTTTCATCTCCAGCTTAACCTAAGGTACTAATAGGCTTTGTTGTTGTCTTAACAGGACGCATATCGTCTTCAGTTGAAGTTATTCCTCTATGAAGTAAAGCAGCAGCAGTTGCTTTCTGGGATCCGGAGTTATCTGAAACTATATTCAACAATAACCATTAGCAAACTTGCCCAATATATGGAAGTGGATGAGGCAACACTAAGGTCTGTATGATCAGTAATTTATACTTTTACTCGTTTTTTTGTGGTTTGTGAATGTCAATGATGAATTAGCTCAAATGTTTGGACAGGTCAATCCTGATGACATACAAGCATAAAATGCATGCAGTTGACAGTGATGGAAAGATAGTATCCAGTGCAGACTTTGATTTCTACATTGTAGAGGTGATAATGCTTTCCCTTTGCCCACGGCACTTTATGTACTTTACATCTGTTAATATGTGGACATTCTCCATTCAGAATTGTAACCTTTTTGCTAGTACTATTTTTTTGTGATTAAATCTGCACCTAGTGACTAATTAGTTGAGAACACTGACCTCATGTTGGCTTTTCCATGGGGATGCGCTTGAATGTAACCGTTTTTGGTGCTGCTGACTTGTCCCATGGGGATGCACTTGAATGTAACTGTTTGTGATGCAACTTGTTTGCACAATCTTACAACTTCATTTGTTTGCCCCTTTTAAAAATGCAAAGCTCTTGTTTGTATGACTAATTTACTTGTATGTTATTTTCATTAATGCAGGATGTTATTCATGTTGTGGAGTCCAAACCTTCGAAGAGTCATGGCGATTACTTTTTGAGACAAATTTTGAAGGTATTGGCGCGCTCCAGTTTATCAAATTAATCCTCTAGCAGACCAACCCCTCTGTTCTCTTTTTGAACGTTTACTTTGTTGCTGATATCTGATCCGACTTCTGTGTTCAACAGTTCGAAGAAATGATTGGTGAATTGGAGAAAGTACAGCTTGACTGAGCCGGGTAGTGATCATGGAGGGAAATGTGCTTCCTTTTTGCTAATATAGGAAGAGGTGTTTATGATGGCTGGTATTAGCAAGTTATGTTTGTGCTTGTACTCCATGCAACTTAGTTGAGAACCGGTCATTTCTATTCTTTTCCATCTTTTGGCTGAAATCTACTTTGCAGCTCGTTCTGTTAGTTGGATCTTGATACTTATGTGGATCTTCCATTTGCCTGGATGAGCATATCAACAAATGATCTCGTTGTCGATTACTTTGTTACTTAGAAGCATTAGATCTTCACCTAGGTTGGTCTGACGTCCAGGTCACGTTTGTGTTTGGCCTGCATCTGTTTTCAAACGATTTAGTGCTGAAATTATGTCAGTTTGAATAATTGCTATCCGATACCTGCAGCACTTTGGTGCTGTTATGATGCTATGCAGACTGAGCTTGGGCAGTGCGTAATGTTTGCCACTTGGGTTTGACCAGATCGACTTTGGTTCTGATATTGACTTCTAGCAAAATTTGCCAGCATGGCTCATGATGCAATATGAAAACTTCGGCGATATAAACTTGTAAGTTATTACAAAAATACGAAGTCTTACAAAATTAGGTATACTCTTGGATACGGGTAAAATATTATGGTTTCAGAATTTACAGCTCATTATGGCAATGTTTGTGCACTGCTGTTCCCGCTATACAACAAATTAAATGACTGAACGTAATAAACACACGAAATATATCAGCTCCTGAGCCAGCACAGCATGTGTGATGTGCAGATGAAAGCGCCAAGAAACATCTTCGATGTCTACTACTATTAACCAATATTAAATTAAAAATAAATGATACAGGACTGAGACTGTACGCTGAAATAATGCACAGTAACAAAAGAGAACAATGAGCTCTAGGAACTTGCATGTACATACAGCTAATGTATTATTGGACATATATGATGTATTTCTCACAGGTCGACCTATCGAAAACTTCTCAAGTTGGGGGAGGAAAGAATGGGTGAGCTGACAGATCTTCCGAGACAGCTGCCTAGTCTTTTATCTGCTGTTCTTGCAGGTGTGGAATATTCATCGAAATCCAGAACTCGCGCCTCGGCCTGCAATATTAACTGAATTAGAATGGTTGATCTTTAAGAGAAAAAAAATCATACTGATAGCTGCAATCACTGGTACCCACAATATGACTTGAAATTGCTATATACATTACTTTAAGGGGAATCGCTGAAATTGACAAACAGTTACACTATAGTTTCCAAGAGATTATTTCGTGATAGTCGGATTACTAAATTAAGCAGTTGATGGTTACGCACCATGATTTTTGTCTGTGATTTTCTTGTCCCTGGCTCCTTGTCATCAGTATTTTCCTTATCAGAGGTCCTGTTGCCGCTTGCTAGCACCTCACAGGCCTCCACTGCAGCAGCAGCACTGTGCTTACCTATCTGCTTCACTAATCCTAATGCGTCATAAGTTCTGTCTGCCGGGCTGACAAAACCCTGGGAGGAGCATATGGGTAAAAATAAAGATGTTAACCAAAACAGACAGAAATAGCAGTAACAGCAAGTGATGGTATCACGAGTAATTAATTACAAAAGATACTTCTCTTGCACAATTCAAAACTAAGAAACATTTTTTTAGGAGTTACTTCGAGATTAATCTTAAACCCTAGAGATACCTATCCAATCAAAACCTTAGAACTAACCCACCAGATTATATGCTGACTGCAAAATGTTGATCTTATCTGGCACAAAATGGCTGTAAGAAAATAAAAGTAAAGAATGTTTTACCTGAAAGTGCATGTGCATATCTATATACCAAGGAGACTTCCATGCCGAAGGAGATTCCAGTCCTCTTTTGACACCTGGGGTATCAGCCAACCTAGCAAAACCAGAGATTAAGAATAAAAACAAATGGCCAAATGGCAGTTTTCTTCAGACTTCAGTGATTGTGCATCTCTATATCTGTATTGTCTTAAGTGAAGTTTTCACTAGAAACAAATGACTTGTCACAAATAATTCCATTATGTGGGTCAGTAGCTAAATGACTCATGATACTTTTGACAGAAAATGATTCTCGGTGTCAGAGTACAGATGATATCAATCACAGGGTCTGATTTGCTAAATATAATTTTTCATTATTTGCAAATAATGAAGTTCTCCATCAATGGACAAAACTGAACATAATTCCTTTTTTTAATCTATTTCCACAGCCCAGTTTCTTAGTTGAGGACTTACAATCACAACTCAACAAAGTATGCAAGGTAATAATTCAGCACATTGACGATTTTTCTAGCAACTGAAGGAGGAAAATGTCATTCACAAATTGCCAACTGTTGTGGAGCCTGCCACAACTTAGTTTTCATATACTGATTAATAACAAAAGAAACAGATCATTAAAACAAAAGAACATAAGTGAAGTGTGGTATCTTACAAGTTCACGTATTCATAATCCGCATTGATGCATGGTGAGGATTTCTCAACAACTAGTTCTGCAGGCTTTGATTTTGAACTGACTACTTCCTTGCAGAATGACCTAGATTCAGGCTTTGCACCATTATCAGTGGCAATGAGGTCATTGCTGTTGTGCTTAACAAGAATACCTACAGGTTGCTGCATTAAACAATATCGGTAAGAAGAAAATCAAGTAGAGAAGTTATGTAGCACAGTAGCAAGTTGGCATGCCATCAGGATACACTTCTGAAGGCCCCATTGCAGTTGGAAATCAGAAGTTATATGGCTGCTATATTTTTTCTTCTTCTAAAGGAGTATGGTACTAATTAACTGGCAAGGTACCATCAAAAAATTAGTTCAAATGTACCTACCGCATTATCTGGCAGATCAGTGTTAGGATCGGCGACATTTGGTGATGAACGTTGTTGTGCTCCTTGTTCATCCACAATCTGTCTGTTTCCTGCATTTGCATCTCTAAACTGTTCGGGCGCTCTATTGAAATTTTCCTTGTTGCCATCAGAGAACTCAAGTTTCTTATCTAGATGTTTAAAAGAAGATTGCTCAGCACACACAACTGATTCAGTAACAATTGCTTCATCTTTGGTTGCATTCATGGAACATGTAGCCGAAATCATATAGGAGATGTCTGTCATCTCCTTTGCAATTCCAGATTTCTTCTCAATTCTTTTATCCGGAGTAGGAGACAATAGACCTCTCTGTCTTTTCTTCATTATTGATGGTGTGCATGAGAAGCTTTCAGCAGCACTCTTTAGCACTGGGCTATCATCATGTGTTGGGGAGCCCCATAATCTTAAAGGAGTGGGGACATTCATAGTTGACCGCATCCACTGCCGAATCCCAAGGGGACTAAATTCTTGCAGATCAGCAGAAGTTACAAGATCACAACTGATAAATGGGACATCCAGACCCGGGAACCGAGGAGGTTCATAGAAGAGAGCTCCCTCAGCCTTCTTTTCATCTGGCACAGTCTCAATGTCCTTCGGTAACTGCTCTTTTGCTGTACTTCCCACAGGTTCTTCAGCATCTGTCGACTGCTGGTTTGTAATGCTCTCAGTCATTGTGAAAGCCTCAGGTCTGTCATCGCTGCTGCCAGGGTTAGCAGATTGCTCAGCATCACAAAAAGAATTGTTTGAGCATGTGATCATCTCTGCTCCAGAATCTGACATTTCTATTGGCTCAGATCTACTTTTGGCTGCATCAGATAAACCATCTAAACATATGAAAGAGGGAGGTATTGTCACCAGCGCACTCTTTTCATACACAGTCTCCATCACACTGGATGGGTTTGATGTGTGTAATGGGTATGGCTGCACCAAAAAATTGGTGTCCGTTTTACAAGAATCTGGCAGTTGATTTAGTCCCGAAGAAGAATCAGCATCAACTGTATCTCCTGAAATTAGAGTCTGCAAGGAAACATCTTTCCAAAGTTCAGATTTCAGACTATCAGCATCAGAGATTAAATGCAGTTTCTGCTCAGCATCAGATACACTTGATAGCAAAGAGATAGGCATTTCTTGAGCAACACCAAATGGTACCATAGAATTTTCTTGATTTGATGTGCTACAAAGAGTTTGATCATCCACAAACATAGAATTACTTGACCCCTCATTTACATCCATCTGTAGGTCCATTCTCTGAGAAAAAGACGAAACATGGTGATGCCCATCAGGCAAAGCAGATCCTACCGCCTCTGTGGAAGTATAGCATGCCCCCTGACACATAGAAGAGTGAGAGTCTTGTGCTTCTGTCTTGTTGGCATCCACATTTACATGTAAATCACAGCTCAGGGCCACATTAGTGTTCTGAGCATTGCAACCACTATCTTCACTGTTTTGTAGGTTCATAGCAGATAAAGAGTTGCATTGTGCAGCGCATTCGATCAGAGGCAGGCAAGGAACTTGTGATAGTAAGCCAGAAGATATGTATGAGTCAACTTTTTTCTTTACTGAACTGTTCCAATGATTTTTAATTGCATTATCCGTCCTGTAGGGGAAATAGAAATTACTGATTCAATGATTTTGACAGTCTAAAATAGTTCACTACCTAAAAATGGGAGTTATTTATGCAATAGTAACATGTTGCATATGTTGGTTCCAAATTTTCACTACAGAGTATGACATCTATGAGAGATACTATAGATCCTTG
>CM014274.1:80177802-80202079 GCA_004135705.1 Alloteropsis semialata
GTTTCCATCTTGTGCAGCAGTGCAACCTGACAAGTCTAAAGCCCCAAGCTTGGTAGCCAAGCTCATGGGCCTTGATGGATTGCCATCACAAAAGAATAACTCTATCATGAAAGACGAGAAGATTAAGACAGTGAGTTCACCAAGAGCACGGTGTGATATCGAGATGCCCAGGTCAAAAAGGCTACAGCCGCAATTATTTGGAGAGGAGTCTGATTTTGATGCGGACATGCCTAGATCAGAAAAGCTAGCACCAGAGTATTACAATGTTCGGTCGGATTATACTAGTTCACAGAGGAGCATCACTTCTTCATATAATACTGTAGTGACTAATGAGATCGGACCGATGAAAACAATTCACAGAGAGAGAAACATGGAGCAGGCTCGGCCAAAATCCCCAAAAGAAATAAAGATTGCTGCTCCTACAAGCAGAAAGCAGCAGATCAAGGAGACAACTGAGATCAGTAGGAGAACCAGGGAGAAACAAAAATCTAATTTAACTTCAAGGAACGGAGGAGGGAGGAAGGACGCTAAGGCTAAAGCAGCATCAGGATCTCGTAATGCTAAAGTGGTGAAAAATTCTGATAAGAAATTGACATCAAGTAGCAGCCGCTCTTGTGACTCAGCGAAGCCCGTCATACGGAGAACACCTAGCAATTCCAGAGAGAAGAAAGTATCTGGAAGAAATGTCAAGAGTTCAACTATTGATGAGTTAGTGGTATGCATCCTTGTTTATAGGCTTATAGCATGGCATGGAACTTTCCATTGAATACTGCATATTAGTCCACTTTAAATAATGATGAGCCACAAATTAAGAAGTTACTAAAACTGAAATCATCATTTTTTTTGAGATCAACTGAAAATATCATTTGTGTAATTGACTTTACTCTTAAATTTAGAGGTTTAAGCTAACTGATTCAGACATTGATTGCCCTAGTAAGCTGGTATGTGTGTGGATATATATTTTTAGAAGTATGCCTCAGTCATTTTTTTGCTCCTAATATAGGCGTATGAGATACAAAGGGAGATCTGTCAGGCACTGGATCAAATTGATGGCCCATCCACTGAATATAGTGCAACACCTAGCGATGATAGCTATCCAAATGCCGATTGGGAGGCAGAATCTTCTGTGGACGGTAAGGAACTGCTCACTTCCACTCTAAACACATTTTTCATCATTTTCCTTTTGTTTCATTACCTGCTTTCATCTCTTTGAAACTTAGATGATTTCGCACTAAACAATCCCTCCGTGTTACAGATATTCAGAAAGACTTTTGGAAACCCGATGAAGCCTTGCTGTTTACCAGCCATGCTGAAAGAATCGGTTCAGCTGATGGAGATGCTATTCACCCATCGTCAACAGGCATAATACCGACAAAGGAAGCTGAGATAAAGGATGAGATCATTTTGCTTCTCCTAAGTGATAAATTTTTCCTTAGCAAAGCAGCGGAACTCATAGGCATCGGCATGTATGAGTATCCGAGCAACCAATATGGTGGAATTTCCAAGGTTGAAATGAAAAACCATAAGATCTATTTGGACACCGCAGCGGAGCAGCTGGAACGAAAGCATCATCAGCAAAGTAGTCTGTGTTACACTGGATTTCAGGGCCAAAAATGCAGAGTAACAGCATATTACTCATTGGAGGAATTGCTAAGAGAAATCAGCAATGGGATCAGAAAGCTGAACAGCTATTCCGACAGAGATGACGCGGGTGGCATGAAAGATAGCCTGGACATGAAGCTGGAGAGGGATCTCAGGTGCTCAGATGGGTCGATCAATGCCGTGTGGGACATGGGCTGGCAGGATTTGATCTGCACGGAAGAATTCATCAGAGATGCCGGGGAGGACATTCTGTCGTTGCTTATTGAAGAAGCTGCCGTGGATATGTGTATGTATTGACCTGAAAACATATTTCATACAGCAGCAAGGCGTTCTTGCCAAAGTGGAGACCTAACTTGTAACTTCAGTCCAAGTGTGAACTGGTTGTATTTTGTGTTAGTAGGTTTCAAGTAATTTCACCCGTGTAATCACCTCACCTGCGTGGTAGTATAAGGAGTTAGGAGTTAGGACCAGTGAAATAGGCTGTAAGCCTGTAACTCGTTTCCATTTTCTGAAGAAACAGATGTTGTGAAGCTGTATCTTTGCAAACAAATGACTGTAATTCGTTCCGTTGGAAAATCGAAAGGGGAAAAGGTCATGATCATCTCATTTCAGGCCGAAGGATTGCTGAATTTTACTAGACTGAACGAGTGTAGGGAACGGCGATTCCGATCCAAATTAATGAGAGGGTGGGCTGGGCAATGGGCATGGTTTTTCGCTCGACATCACGAGGAAAGTTGTCAGTATCGAGATAATAGGTAGTATCTTTTTTATCCGATAATATCGGATCGTAGTATCGGGATATTATCATATTATACATAATATATATTTTTATATAAGATTTGTAATATATTATATAGATTGAAGCCAATAATATCTATTTTGATTAATTAAATTGATTGTTTTGTAAATTTAAATGCTATAATTGACATTATATTCAATGCATCTTATCTTAAAGAGTAATATTTTATCGCAATTGAATTATTTAAAAAATATTTATATCAACTCGCAGGATTGTAATATCGAGATACTATGAAATTTCATGTAGAATTATGTGGAATCTTTCTGTAGGATCGGGATACTATGAAAATTTAATATACTAAATGGAATCCGTATCGTTTTAGGATCCGTATCGTTTTGTTTGGGTAGAATCGTACAATACGTATCCAGATACCGACAACCATGATTTTGAGACAAACGCTCCACCTAATGTCCTTGTTATAAATAATAAATTACAGTTCAAACAGAAGTATTGTTTTTTTTTTCAGAAAAAGAAGGGGAAACAAACGAAAGTGGCTGGCCGGCGCCATGGTATCTCGCGAGCGACACACCACACGAATCTCGCATCGGCTACAGGCCTAGTGGTTTGTGGCAGCGGCCGCGTCACCACCACGTCTCGTCTCGTCTCCACCCACACCCACCCTGACACCCGCTGCCGCCTCCACATGTTCCTATCCTCTCCTCTCCCCGAGCCCCGCGGCCGCTGGCGATGGAGTCCCTGGGCGTGCTGCTGCTGCACCCCATGAACGCGTACCTGGAGCAGGAGCTGGACCGCCGCTGCCGCCTGCACCGCTTCTGGGAGGCACCCCCGGGGACGCCCCGCGACGAGTTCCTCCGTGCGCACGCGGGCTCCATCCGCGCCGTCGTCGGCAACGCCAACTACGGCGCCGACGCCGCGCTCATCGACGCGCTCCCGGCGCTCGAGATCGTCGCCTCCTTCTCCGTCGGCATCGACCGCGTCGACCTCGCCAAGTGCCGCGACCGCGGGATCCGGGTCACCAACACCCCCGACGTCCTCACCGACGACGTCGCCGACCTCGCCGTCGGCCTCGCCATCGCCGTGCTCCGCAGGATCCCGCAGGCCGACCGCTACGTCCGCGCCGGACAGTGGAAGGCCAATGGCGACTACAAACTCACCACACGGGTGCGTCGTTGGTTTGTTCCCTCTTCTCACTTCACACCAATTTATTTATCTCTTGCTTCTTGCTCCTTTTGCTGAAGATTATATGATTAGTTCTATTGTTTCTCTACTGTTTGGCCTCTAAATTAATTTAGTTTAGTTAAATGTGAGGATAGTACTCCTTGATGGCGAGGTTTATTTGACAGCATAAGAGGGGCCAGTTCAGGGAATACGACTAAATGAAAAGAGAGAACTACAAATAGGGGTCATGATCAGGGGGGCGCAAATTTTTAAGAGAACCGAGAAAAAGGAAATTGTGTGTTGCATCATTGGTTTTCTTTCTCAAACTTTTGTTACCTCACTTGAACTTTCTTATATACCATGTGAATAGCATAGTTTGGCAAGACACAGAATGTGCTTTCAGCAGATTGAACAGTCATGTTTTTCAGAACTAGCCGAACCCTGGGGGGCTTGTTTTGGCTGTAGAAACTCCGACTTTGTTGGGATTTGGGAAGGTCTTCACCTTCTTAATAGCCAGAAGCCCGGAAGAATTGTTGCTTGCTGTAATTACACACTCTCAAGTGGAAACCTGAGACAGAGAGGACTAAATACTTTTAATGTTATAACCAGAGATTTTTCTGGGGGTATAGAGATGTTGCATCCGCACATGAGAACTATGGTTCTCTTCAAATGCCATCACCTCTTACTCTCTTAGGCTCTTACTAGGAGAACCCTCTCCATAGAAACTTTTGATTATTTTAGAGGTAATAAGGTTAGTATTCTGTCAAACATAAGCAAGGTTTGTGTGACTGCTTGTTGCAGCTTAGATCGGTGTTGCTCTCTTACTTGAACTATGTTAATGCTGAGGTAGTAATCAGATTAGGGAATAATCTGTCCCATTATATAAACTACATTTTAGGCCATTAATCTTTTTTTTCACCAATCCGTCATGAGTTGCTTGCCACATTAAGATGCCGCTACTCTCTTCAAATATCATCCACTTCTTAGGCTCTTACTAGGAGAAGCCTTTCCGTAGAAACTTTTTGGTACTGTCCCTGATTATATTAGAGGTAATAAGGTCAGTGTTCTGTCAAACATAAGCAAGGTTTGTGTGATTGCTTGTTGCAGCTTAGTGGTATTGTTCTCTCACTTCAACTATACTAATGCTGAGCCAGTAATCAGATTAGGGAATAATCTGTCGAATCATATAAACTACATTTTAGGCCATGAAAATATTTTCACCAATCAGTCATGAGTTGCTTGGCATATTAAGACGCTGCTACTCTCTCCAGTAGCATCATGATGTATATACAAACTGAAGTAAGGTTTGTTAGAAGAGAAAAAAGAATATGACTCTGCTTATCTTCCTGCAGTTCAGTGGCAAAAGAGTTGCTATTCTGGGGCTTGGCAGGATAGGCTTAGCTGTAGCAAAAAGAGCTGAGGCATTTGGTTGTTCAATCAGCTATCATTCAAGATCAGAGAAGCCGTTTCCAAACTACAAATTCTGTGCAAATGTTGTTGATCTGGCCGACAACTGCGATGTGCTTATTGTGGCATGCTCGCTTAACGCGGAGACCTATCACATTGTTAATCGTGAGGTCATCAACGCGCTTGGACCAGAGGGCGTGCTCATAAACATCGGCCGTGGAGCACATGTGGATGAAGCTGAGCTCGTGTCAGCACTTGTTGAGAAACGCTTGGGAGGAGCAGGCCTTGATGTTTATGAGAACGAGCCCTTTGCTCCAGAGCAGCTTTTCGGTTTGGATACTGTTGTCTTGGTGCCTCATGTGGGCAGTGACACGGAAGAAACATGCAGGGCGATGGCTGATCTAGTGCTAGGAAATTTAGAGGCACATGCGTTGAGCAAGCCATTGCTCACTCCAGTAGTCTGATAGCTGAGATTAGTAGAAGAACATCACTATGCTTTTGTAATCTCAACCTTGCGTTTTGCTATTTTTAGTTTGTCAGTCAGCTAACTAGGGACATGCTTTTCTCTTTTGTAAAACATCATGGCGGCCATGATAAATAAGAGTATCTATGGAGATATTCATGTTTTTTTTTTCCTCATATACGATTTGGAGTTTCAACCTGGCTTATTGTCCTTTCTGGTCAGAGCATGCATCCTTCACTGTTTTGCCATGGATGTTTATCTTTTTCCCAGCCTTTTGTCATGCAAAATTTATTGACAAAGTAATGGAACAGCATTTTAGTCGCTGATTTTCTAACAGAATTCTCTAACTATCTGCAGTTCAGCGGGAAAAGAGTGGGCATCATCGGGCTGGGAAGGATAGGTCTGGCCATTGCCAAGCGAGTGGAGGGCTTCGACTGCCCGGTGAACTACTACCAGAGAACGAAGCAGGCATACCCCAACTACACCTACTACCCGTCGGTGGTGGAACTGGCCGCCAACAGCGACATCCTCGTGGTGGCGTGCCCACTGAACGCGCAGACCCGGCACATCGTGAACCGCGAGGTGATGGAGGCCCTGGGGCCCAAGGGCGTGCTCATCAACATCGGGCGCGGCCCCCACGTCGACGAGCCGGAGCTAGTGTCGGCGCTGTTGGAGGGGCGGCTCGGCGGCGCCGGGCTGGACGTGTTCGAGGACGAGCCGAACGTGCCGGAGGCGCTGTTGGCGCTGGACAACGTGGTGCTGGTGCCGCACGTGGGGAGCGGCACGCACGAGACCCGCAAGGCCATGGCGGACCTGGTGCTGGGCAACCTGGAGGCGCACGTTCTCAAGAAGCCGCTGCTCACTCCGGTGGTCTGACATCTCTGCGTGGCCGTGATACGCAGGGGAAGAGAGATGCTATTTCTGTTTCAGATACGTGGTGTGTCGTGTGTGTAGGAAGCTGGAGGTGATGCTTTCTGTTTCAGGATTTGGGAAGTCTGTTGCCGAATTGTTCTGAATAACAGCCTGAGCGTGAGGTGCGGCGCTGCATCCTGCATGTGCTTGCTTTTCTCGGGCATTGCATTGCAAAGTACTCTTTCCGTCTATTTTTATAAGGCGCCATATGATATGGCATGGTCTCTAAAATTACACTTTGACCATTAATTTATTTTATATTATATTATTTATAATTATGAATTTATAATTATTGGAGAGTACATTATATTAAGAATCCAACGTATAAAGTTTACATCATAAAAATAAAAAATTATTGATTAAATTGTGAGTCAAAAATAATAAAGTTTGAATCTTGGTATGCCCATGGAGGAAGTAGTTTGATGAACTCTCAGCAGAACGGGCGCGTTTGAAACGTGTCCGTGTCCTGTATTGGTTGATGGCGATGATGGCGTCGGGCTCCGATGAGGCTCCCCTGACTTTGAGCCCGTTAACATTGAGCCACTGACGTGCGGGTCCAACCTTTGTGGGACCCACAGGTCAGTGACTCAACGTCACCTGACTTAAATCACGCAGTCATGGTTGCTGGACATGACTCGTGTGTCATGAGTGATGATGGATACAAACAAACACACAAGTGGGCCGGATTGGCCCATCCGAGCTGATCTGATAGTAAAAAGAATAAAAGATGGAGGGGCTAACATGGGCCGAATTAGAGATGAGTTGGGCCGTGCATTTTCGTTACTGGGCCATACGACGAAGATTACCGCTCTCCCGACCCTTTCCTCCCGCTCCCCGTCGCCGCGCACGACGGCGCCTCCGTCTGCGTCATCTCCGACGACCGCCCCGGCTGCGGTCCCCACCGGCACCCGACCTCCTCGAGGTGTCCAATTCGCGCCACCGCCTCCCCGTATCCGAGGTCATGCCGCTCTCTCCGCGCTCCGCGCGGACTACCGCCCGTACGAGTCGCGGCGCCGCCTCCCACGACCTCTTCGTCGCCGACCGCGCCATCCTCCCGCTGCTGCCGCGCGTCCTCGGGAAGGCGTTCTACTCCAGCAAGAAGCTAAGGCTCCGGTCGGAGTCGACTTCGTCGGGTGACCGGAGCCGGTCAGCAGGGCGCTGGGCTCGGCTCTGCTGTACCTGCGGTCGGGGACCTGGTGCAGGATCAAGGTGGGGAGGCTGGACGTGGAGGAAGAGGAGATGGTGGAGAATGTGATGGCCGCGGTGGAGGCGGGCGTGGAGAAGGTGCCGAAGAAGTGGGCTAACGTCAGGGCGCTGCATCTCAAGGCTGTGGATTCACTTGCCCTGCCAATTTACCAGGCTGTGCCGGAGTTGGGGGTATGAAGATTGACGTACTACCTGGGAATTGGAAAGACGAAGCTGAATCTGGGGAGGTCATTGATGCCACAGAATTTGAGCCTGGGGAGAAGACGACCGACGACAAGGAGGCGGCATTGAGGTATACTGAGGCCAATGATGGAGAAGGAGTTGCCAATGTGAGCGGCAAGAGGAAGAGAAATAAGAAGTTGAAGAGTGAGGATGTTGCGATGCAGGAACAAAGTTTGCAGAAACAGGGGAAAAGAAGAGGAAGAGTATTGAGGGGCAGAAGGTTGGCAACAAGGTCCATCGCTGCCGTTGGAGGAGATCCTCTGCATCCATCCAGTCTATGAAGCGAATGCCATGAGCTTCATTATTTTTCATCAAGACTAGCTAGCTGCATCCAGTTCGTTCAGCTTCAGTTCATGTTAGTGTTGCTCTGATTCTGGACCTCTCATTTCATTCTGTTTTCCTTCTGTGGTGTTTCTTTTTTTAAAAATGGAAGCTTCTTCCCACCTCTGCGTTTTCGCACGTAACGTTCAATCCTTCTGTGGTGTTGTCTTGGACCACAAATGCAAATGGAATTTTGACCACCGATGTCTTGCATAGTGTATCATTTCAGTTTGTGGTCGATGCTGCTGCCTTGTAAAAGTGGTTTGATTTGTTGTTGTGCAAATGAAGCTCGCCCTCCAGGGTTCCAAACTACATAGTTCTTTATTTTCTTAAGTCAAATTCCTGTAGCTTTAACCAAATATACATATATCTAAAAAAAGCATAGACTATCAACATTTACAGAATCGAAATATTTTTTTGAATTCACCGTGAAATGTCTTGATAGCTGACAGCGCATGAACAGTGCGCCAGCTCGAGAGTATGGTCTTTATTCCGTCTCTCCTCCTGCACACTTTGGTGCCCGATGGGATCGATTGATCGAGCCCATGCTTGCATGGTACAACACATGCAATGCAAGTATGTACTGAAACGGTGGTGGCATCATGAGCGATCGATCGAGTGAAAACAGAAGCCAGAGAACGAGCTGCTTCCATGAATGCAGCGACGTTAGCCTGTTCGCTTGGCTTATCAGCCACCAGCCAGCAGTACTTTTCTCTCACAACAAATCAGCACCAGCCACCAGCCACCAGCCAGCCAGCAGTACTTTTCTCTCACAACAAATCAGCACCAGCCACCAGCCGTCAGCCACAGCCCACAGCCCACAGCCACAGCCGCAGCGGATCCAAGATCGGCTGACAGCGCAGTACCAGGTGATGATCGGCTCGCCTGTCTTCCACTGACTGACACGTGGCGCTCTACTTGTCCAGACCCACATGGCAGGCAGCCAGTGTTGTCACGCTGACCGTGACGGACGACGAGAGCGACCGACTGGCCGCCACGGCGACGAACCCAGCGTGGTCAAGCGGGGCCCGGGAAAGCCGGCTCGTTCCATGCAATGCAGCTGCCTGTGTAGAACGACCGACCGAGCGCGTGACCTCCTCCTCCTCAGCTTCTCTCCTCTTCCCCAGTGTCCCGTCTGTCACTCGCCGCCGCTTTCGCGTGCCCCTGCTGCTCCTCCTCCTCCTCCTTCAATGGATCGATCGATTCGCGGCTCAAGAACATAGTCTTCAGGTACGCACCTCGACCTAGATCCATCCACATCTTCCTGAGCCCTCCTCCTTGTCAATTCCCTGCCGCTTGATTTGGGGCCCGGGTATGTATGGTTTGGTTTCCTTCGCCTGGGGTTTTCTCTGTCTGAATTTTGGGGGTTGGTTCAGACGGCCTTTGTCGTCAAGATGCCTCGATGCCGCAAACATCTGCTGCTCTTTCTTCTTGGATTCCATTCGATCCGATCGTCACCTGGCGGTTTCGTTTTCGGCTAACTCAAGGACGGTTCACTAACCCCAAATGCCTCTCCACCAAGAGCGCAAATTCTGTGGCGTTTCATAATCAGGTTTTTTTCCTGCACAAAAAGAATCCTGGGTCATGTACCAAATGCGAATTTTGTCAGAATGCCATCTGATCTGTTACTCCAGCAGCTCTATCTGGAGTTCTGGACTCGGAAAGTCTGTCTGTCAGTTTGCTGATCCGTGATTCTTTACACATTTCATTCCTTTCCTTATAAAAAAAAGATCAGATCGACACACTTCTCAAGAAAGCATTGTGACAAAATTCCTCACGACATGTGGCAGGATCAAGCTCTGCCCCTAGCAGCGACGCCACCTAGTATCTTCATCGCCGAGCTGGTGCTACACGTGCCTCTTCCTTCAATTTTCTATCCTTCCCATGCATAAAAGGGTGCAAAGTTTTTATCAGAACAAGTGCCTGCTGCATCTCTTTTCTACACTGTGCAAAGTTGGTTGCAAGAACAAGAAGTCACAAAGTTACAGGTGTCTTCTTTTTCTTGGACTAGTATTTGCACATCTCCTCCTTTTTCCAAGCCCTACAAGGCTACAATTCTATTCTCTCTGGTTTTGATGGTAGCTTTCCGGTGCAAAATGATTTATTTACTTTTCCCTCAAACAAACCCAGGCACACACATTCCTGCACGCACCGCCCATTTCGTTGCATGCGATGGCAGGAATCCAAATGCAGTTGCCCTTGAATGCTGCTGACAGTGGCATGGCGTTTTTGTCTGAGGTCACAAAAATATACACTCTGCTAGAGGAGAGGCGTGTGGGTTTGCGCTTTCCTTATTTTCTCTAGCACATTTTCTTGGATGAACTCGCCATGTCTACTTGTAGGCGTACGTCTGGACAAGAGAGGTTGAAAAGCAGTAATGACTTTTGCCTAAAACCTTGTATCTTGTGCAACAGTTGTTGCAAAAGTAGCTGCCTTCCTTTACTCACCAATGTCGTGATCAATCTTCAGACTTGAGATCCCCCTGTCTCTCTCTCATCGCTCAGCAATATTTTCAGTTCAGTTTCAGGCTGTCAGCAAGAAGCGGGTCATTCCTCGATCGGCTCCGCAGGACGTCGGCACGATGAAGCACGCGACGTCGGAGTCGGACGTGACGAGCATGGCGACGACGTCGCCGCCGCGGACGCCCAAGACCCCGAAGCGCCCGGCGTACTACGTGCAGAGCCCGTCGCGGGACTCCCACGCCGACGACGGCGACAAGTTGTCGACGGCGCATACGACGCCCGTGTACAACCGCAGCCCCCTCGAGTCCCCCTCGCACCCCTCCACCGGCCGCCACTCCAGGATCTCCTCGGCCACACGCTTCTCCGGGACGCTCCGCTCGCCGTCGCCCGGCAGCTGCCGGACCGGCGGCCGCAAGCGGCAGCTGGCCTCCAAGGGGTGGCGCGAGGTCGCCGCCATCGACGAGGAAGGCGCGTACGGCGAGCTCGACGAGGAGCCGGAGCTCCCGCGGTGCTGCGTCGCCGCCTTCTGGCTCTCGGTTCTTGTCCTCGCGTTCACCGTCGTCTGCCTCATCGTCTGGGGCGCCGCTCGACACTACAAGCCTAGCGTCGTTGTCAAGGTACATTCATCCAAATCGAATTCTATTCAGATCATATCATCCTGAAACCACGATCGGTTATCAATTTATAGGATGCTCTAAAGATCTAGCAGCATGATCATCAGTGATCTCTGAACTTCTGAAGCTGCATGTAGCATTCTTAATAATTTCCTATCTTCTGAACTTGTGATGAAGCCCATGCCTCCCATGTTGTTAATGCAGCATTCCCATTGTTCGTTGTTGTGTATCTGCAGAGCTTGACAGTTCACAACTTCTATGCCGGAGAAGGCAGTGACCGCACCGGGGTGCCGACCAAGCTGGTCACACTGAACTGCTCGCTGAAGATAAACGTTCACAACCCCTCCACAATGTTCGGCATCCATGTCTCTTCAAGCTCGATTCGGCTCATGTACTCTGAGATTGTGATCGCCAACGGTCAGGTAACAACATGGGTTTCAGTAACAGTTTCACCAGATTTCCTTCCTTTGCGCCATGTCATCAACAACCTATCCTATATTGTGTTCTTCATTCAGCTGAAGAAGTTTTACCAGCCAAGGACCAGCCACCGCGTCGCCTCCGCGATCCTGCACGGCGAAAAGACCCCTCTGTACGGAGCCGGCGCGACGCTTGCTCCGTCCAACGACGGAGGCAGCAGAGTGCCATTGACGCTGGAACTGGCCGTCAGAACCAGAGGGTATGTGATGGGTAAGCTTGTGAGGGTGACACACGCGAGACGTGTGAAGTGCCCGGTCGTCATCGATCCTGGCAGCTCCAAGCCAGTTAGGTTCCGTCAGAGCGCTTGTAGTTACAGATGAGGCAGGTAGGTAGCGGCTCGAGCTGGAGAGAACTCCATCCACATCGATCGCCTTCTTGTGGTGTTCCTCGTCCTGGGCTGGCTTAATAATGGTTGTGATCGTGTAGATAGTTACTAGGCTGTTCATGACCTTGTTGGGGATCGAGATCGACCAAAGAGATAGTATGCAGTTTTCTGGTATGTGCATGACTGCATGGTTGATGATGTCTTGTGCTGACATGTCGCCCTGTCATTTTAGCATAAGACCTTCATCTATCAGGTTTGGTAGCATGGTTGATGTTGTCTTGTGCTGACATGTTGCCCTGTCATGTTAGCATAAGACCTTCATCTGTCAGGTTTGGTAGGTGGTATCTGCTTAAGATTTTTTTTTAAACCTGGGACAAGTGATGCTCTCTGGCTGTGCAACAAACCTCATGTGGTTCAGAACAGCTTTCTGAACTGAAGGAGGAAGGTCAAGAATATCCTTCAATCAGGGCACAGCAGGAAATCCAGGGTTGCAGCCCCTGGTTGAGTAGTAACTTTACAAACGCAAGCTGAGGACATGGGCTAGCTAGCTTAAAGAGTTTTTACCGAATATTTTGAAGGATCTTATTTTTTCATACTCACAGCCTTTGAAAGAATGGATTTGCTCGCACGCCTGCAACAGAGCCCAGTTGTGCAATGCATCTGCTCCTAGAAGGCAAATGGAGCTACCTAGGGAGCTAGCAGGTTGGGACTGCCCCAGATGCACATGCTAAAAGTGCCTCAAAAGCCTGCCAGAATATTACATGATTCTTATCAGCTAAAAGATTTATTAAGTTTGTACTGTGATGATCCCCGCAACTTGGTACTTCAGATGCATGATGTTGCCGAAGGAGGACAATCATATCTAGGTAACCAGGTTAAAAGAATAATACCATTGTTTAAGCAGACACCTGAACCGAAAAGTGGTGACACTTGTCCATCTCAACTGCCATACTATCGATCAAGGGCATTCTGTCATTATTTTCTATCAGAATAAATAAGGGTATCATTGATAAGGGAGATTTTTATGTTAAATTTTCTCTTCGCAATAAAGATGATGGGTTCAAATTTGCGTTTATGCGGTATATGGACCGGCACAACAACAAAATAAAGAGGCTTTCCTAACGGAATTGGCAAGCACATGTTCTCATGAGACACTACCCTATATTATAGGGGGTGATTTCAATATTATGAGACATCCAGAAGATAAGAGCAAGGGTGATTTTGACACCAAATGGCCAAATCTTTTTAATGCGGTCATTGAAGCTATTGACCTCAGGAAGATCATCATGTCCGGTCGTCAATACACATGGGCAGGACCAGGGGATGATCCAACTTTTGAGAAGCTAGATAGAGTGCTTATTAGCACAGAATGGGAATCGAAATTTCCACTATCAACGGTAGAGGTAAGGAACAGGAGTCAATCCGATCACACTCCACTTGTTCTCAACACAGGATCGTCCACCCATCATAACAAACAACCGACCTTCAAATTTGAAAGGGGCTGGTTAATAAGAGATGGTTTTTTTCATATGGTTGCTAAATTATGGCAATCAGAAAACCGAGGAGATACTACGCTTGAAAGATGGCAAAATAAAATAAGGTATCTTCGGAAGTATCTCAGGGGATGGGCCAAACACACAGCGGGCTCCAATAAAAAAAAAGAAAAGAAAAAGCTTATCTCTTTGTTGGATGCCATTGATAAAAAGGCAGAAAACAACAATCTTTCTGATAATGAGATAAATATGAAACATTATCTCAAAGAAAGATTGGTTCTTCTCTTGAGAGAAGAAGAGATGAAATGGTACGAAAGGGCGAAGGTAAAAAACCTTCTTGAGGGTGATGATAACACTCAATTTTTTCATTTAGTGGCCAATGGCAAACACCGCAAACAACATATCTTCAAACTCGAACAAGAGGAGGGTGTGATTGTAGGTGACGCTGAACTGAAGAAATACATCACCAATTATTATAAAAGCCTTTTCGGACAACCACAAGACAACGACATCTCACTTGTGGAAAATCAAATTGAAGACATTACACAAGTCAGTGAGAGTGAGAATAACATGCTTATCTCAACTTTCACTGAACAGGAGGTCAAGGAGGCAGTGTTTCAAATGGAGCATAACAAAGCCCCCGGACCTGATGGTTTTTCCGCATAATTTTATCAAGTTTTTTGGGAGATAATTAAGGAGGATTTGATGGCACTCTTCAATGAATTACATGAAGAACGCCTACCGCTTCATAGTCTAAATTTTGGAGTGATAACCTTACTACCCAAGACTAAAGATGCAAAACAAATCCAACAATATAGACCAATATGTCTACTCAATGTCAGCTTTAAAATATTTACTAAGGTTGGCACAAACAGAATAAATCGAGTAGCACAGACGGTGGTCAGTCCATCACAAACGACATTTATGCCGGGTAGAAATATAATGGAAGGTGTGGTTATTCTCCATGAAACGATCCACGAATTACATACCAAGAAGATAGATGGGGTTATTTTCAAAATTGACTTTGAAAAGGCCTATGATAAAGTTAAGTGGTCATTCCTTCAACAAACCTTGAAAATGAAAGGTTTTGCGCCCAAATGGTGCAGATGGATTGAGACGTTTGTCACTGGGGGCAGTGTTGGCATTAAAGTCAATGATGACATCGGACACTACTTCCAAACAAGGAAAGGGTTACGGCAAGGTGACCCACTATCATCTATTTTATTCAATATCGTTGCAAATATGCTTTCTATCTTAATTAAGAGAGCAAAAAATGATGGACAAATAAGAGGTGTTATCCCACACCTTATTGATGATGGCCTGTCCATTTTGCAATATGCTGATGACACCATCATTTTTATGGATCATGACCTAGAACAAGCCAAAAACATGAAACTATTGTTGACAGTTTTTGAGATATTGTCAGGTCTAAAAATCAACTTCCATAAAAGTGAGATCTTTTGTTATGGCAAAGCAAAAGATTTTGAAGACCAATATACAGAACTCTTTGGCTGCCACGCAGGTGAATATCCATTTAGATATTTGGGTATACCTATGCATCACCGAAAGCTCCGTAACTCAGACTGGCGGTGCATCGAAGAGAGGTTCAAAAAGAAGTTGACTTGCTGGAAAGCAAAACACCTATCTTATGGAGGCAAATTGGTTCTCCTAAATTCAGTGCTTAGTAGTCTACCCATGTTTATGATGTCCTTTTTTGAGATACCAAAAGGTGTCCTAAAAAAACTAGATTATTATAGATCTAGATTTTATTGGCATGGTGATAATAAAAAGAAAAAATATCGTCTCGCTAGATGGGACATTCTCTGCCGCCCCAAGGATCAAGTAGGTCTTGGCATCATAAACCTTCACATTCAAAATAAGTGCTTGTTGAGCAAATGGATTTACAAGCTGCTTAATGAGGAGGGGACTTGGCAAACTTTACATAGAAATAAATATCTAAGCTCAAAATCTCTTTCGCAAGTTCAAACGAAAGTTCATGACTCGCACTTTTGGAAGGGTCTCATGAAAGTTAAAAATGAGGTTCTTTCTTGTGGTTTCTTCAAAATTAATGACGGGACACAAGCGAGATTTTGGGAAGACACTTGGGTAGGTGATGTGCCATTCAAAGAGCTTTATCCTGCCATCTATAACATTGCCCATCATCCACATGACTTAGTCAATAATGTGATGAGTTCATCTCCGTTGAATATTTCCTTTCGGAGAGCGATAGTGGATGATAAGCTAGTTGAATGGCACAACCTAGTAGCTAAGATCACGAACACAAATTTAACTAGTGGGAGAGACATGTTTATTTGGAGACTACATCCAAATGGACAATTCACTGTTTGTTCTATGTATTTAAACCTGATGAATCAAAATATTCATTTCTCACACAAAGTTATTTGGAAGTTAAAAGTCCCGTTAAAGATCAAAATTTTTCTGTGGTATCTCCAGAAGGGGGTTATACTTACAAAGGATAATCTTAGTAAACGAAACTGGAATGACAGTCAGAAATGTTGTTTCTGTAATTGTAATGAAACAATTAAACACCTTTTATTTGATTGTCATCATGCCAGGACAATCTGGAGGACTGTCTATGTAGCTACTTGGTTAACTCCACCCAGATCCGTGCACCATATGCTAGGGATTTGGCTTCAAAATTTTGATGCTAAGAATAAAAAATTAATTTTGGTTGGAGCTTCCGCATTATGTTGGGCAATTTAGAGATGTCGTAATGATCTGATCTTTGAAAATTGCAAATATACCTCTTTTATGCAGGCTACTTTCAGGGACATACTGGCTGCGGTTTTGGGCATTGCTGCAGCGTGATGATGAGACAAAAGAGATGTTCCGGTTAACGAGCAGACAGCTGGAGACCATCGCATTGGAGTTGTTTGCTTCCAATGGATGAAAATTTAATAATCGACTTTGTCCGGCATAATTTGCTATTTTTTTGTTCTCCTAAACTATCAGCGATTATGCTGAAACTTTGTAATAAGGTGAACGCTATGTGCGTGATGCAGAGGCGGGAATGAAATTCCATTTTTTAAAAAAATTGGCTGTCCTTTATTCTGTGGATAATACAATAGAGGACATTCTAATTTCTGTTCCAGGGAAATCTTGTGGGACCTCGCAAAATCCAAGCACTACAAAACCATTGTTCAGTTTTCCTTGTGACTTGTTTGAAGTGTGTTACCTTAGGTGCTTACTTATCCCTGATGTGTACAAAAGTATTTGAATTGAAATGTCTGGGGATATCCCGAAAATCTTCATTGTGTTGGACAGAATTTACAGATGATCTGTTTTGTGATGGGGGCTTATGTTCAGCTTCTGAAATGAAATTTTCCTTTCCTTCAAGATTAAGACACACATGTACCCCCGAATCTCATATGTTACGATAATACAAACAAAACTCACAGTGCATCAGAGTTGCCTTAATTAGTGACAGATCCTCTTAGAGCTACCTAAATTGCAAGTTACTACATTGCAGCAACTAGAGGAGGATCGGTGCTTAGTTGCTTACTAACGGATTCTCCAAGGCTGAAAGTGCATCTAGGCCCTCAAGTGGATTTTGGTGAATTGAGTGACAAAACGATTAAAGGACTAACTTGTTTGTTTAAGTGCATGAGCAGGGATCTATTCTTATAGTTCATTTACAGTTTATATGCTCATGATATATATGTGTTTATTAATCAAAGCAAGCAAGTATGATCCCATGATTTCTAGAATGTTGAAAATGGCATGTCATTGGTATTCATGATGGAGACATAGTTATATGATTTATATATGGTCTCTAATTGCTTAAGATGGACAGTCATTAAAATATTGGGATGATAGTTTCAAAGAAGTATGCTTGGATCATTATTGGTCTCATGCCGAGGATGGTTTTTGGACAAGGCATGAGACACTATCACTATGATGAAGATAGAGATCCATGGATCAGTTGAGAAAAGAAGAATTATTGCATAAGATTGGATATTGCAATAAGATTGGATAGTGCAAGACTTCATGTATGAATGATAAAAATGACATGAGCATATGTGTTACATATTGGTCTTCAATTGGAAGCTTGCATTATGTGGGATATTCTTTGTCAATCAAGAACAAGCATTTGAAGATTCTTTTAAGTGGAATTCATTCAAAGGCAAAGCAAAGTCAACTTGATGATACAAGGGTAAGTGATGAAGAAGCAAATCGAGATGACTAGAGCGAGGGACTAAGCAAGCTAAGGTGCAAATTGCTAGGGTGAAGCATCTAGTATCCGGGGTGTGTTCGAAGTATCATATTCAAGTCTCATCAAGAAAAGCAATGCAATGCATATATATGTTATGATTGATAAAGAGGGTGACCTAAGGATTAAAGTGAACTCAAATATAAGTTATGGAAAATCCTAAGTCACTAGCTCAAGGTGGATATGCTCAGTTGAAGATACAATGTTGAAAAGCCCTCAAAGAAGTGATTGATCAAGTAATGGCATGATCATTGACATACAAACTCAAGTAGTTGAATTATGATTTATCTTATGTCTTGAGTATAGGTATGCCGTACTATCAAGAGGGATGCAACATTGGTTGAATGACAATCTCCAAAAGTGCTCAAGTGAACCCTTGTGAGTTTAACCATGAGAGATTCTAACTTAGTGGGGGTTCCCTGGGTAAACCGGTTTTACCGGTTTTGGTAACCGGTTAAACCGGTTTATGTGGCCTGAGCGTCTAACGGCTAGTTTGTTTGAAATCCGGTGAAACCGGTTTTGGTAACCGGTGAAACCGGTTTTCTCTGACAGAAAAACGGCTAGTTTTTGGTGGGATGGGTATTTATACCCATGAGCTCCTCATTGAGGGGCTGCTGGTTCTTTGGCGTCCCTTGCATATTCCTGAGGCCAGCTGAGCTCTCCCCAACCTCTCTTTGTGAGATTTGAGCTATCCTTGTGAGATTCTTGAGTTGGGTTGAGAGAGTGACTTGTGTGTGAGCATTGGAGAGCAATCCATTCCTTGAGCACTTGTGGTTTCGTCGATCAGCTGTTGAAGCATTTGTTACTCTTGGAGGTTCTTCCTCCTAGACGGCTAGGCGTCGCCCGGTGAGCTACCAAGTTGTGTGGTGAGCCACGGGATCGTTTGTGAAGGTTTCACCTCGCCTCCGCAAGGGAAGAGGTCACTTAGTGGAAGGAGGAGATAGCTTGACCTTGGGTGGTCGTATAAGCTTCTCAACGGAGAGTAGGATTCACCGTGCCGTGGTGGCTGCTTGGTGCGAGCGGTGAATCCGAACTTCGGGAGAAAAATCTCTTGTCTCTTGGTTTGAGCTCTCTCCTCAATTTGTCTTTTCTAGCATATTACTTGTGCTTCCGCTACGATCTACTTTGGTGTGTTGAGCTGTGTGCAGGAGCTTCATTGGAACACTTGGAAACATCCCTGAAAGCTTCACACCATTTGTGGTTTGTGCTAGAATTCGTAGAGGGGAATTATACTTGTTAGGGCAATCTGTATAGGAACCGGTTTTACCGGTTTGGAAACCGGTAATACCGGTTTTGGTGCTGACAGTTGGAATTAGTTTTTGTAATTTGCAGATTCGCCTATTCACCCCCCCTCTAGTCGACATCAAGGTCCTTTCAATTGGTATCAGAGCAAGGCTTCACATAAAAGCTTAACCGCCGTGAAGTAAAGATGTCGATTGAGGTACATTTTGAGCCACTTGAGCTTGATGGCTCAAACTATGCTTCTTGGTTTGGCAATGTTCATAATACTCTTAGAAATATAGATCCTGTAACTGAACATATTTTAGTTGCTAGCATTCTACCTCCTAACTTTGATTATGACAACATTGGGTTGTCAAACCTCACTCAAAAGGAGTTAGCTTGCTCGCAACTCAATGCTTGTGTTACTGACTTTTTGCGAAGATCTGTTTGTGAAGATATATGGGACATCGTCTCTAGCAAAAGGGAAATTTGTAAAGATGCCCATCTCATTTGGTCTCTCATCACGGGGATTTTCGAAGATTTTGAAAGTGATGATGAGGAGCAAGAAGTCATGAAGTCACCTGAGAAATGCTCATCTACATCAACAATATCTTGTGAGCCTCAGGTGACTCCATCTACGGAGCAAGAGAGCAACAAAGTGCAAAACTTGGTTCCTGTGCAGGAACCGGTTTTACCGGTTTGCAACCCCGGAAAAACCGGTTCTGCCAGGGAGACCAAGTGCAGCTCTGCTCAAGGCACAAGCGACGACTCAAGCAAGGCCTCCACGTCAACATATTCATCTTCCAGTGATGAAAGCATAATGTGCTTGATGACCAAGAAGAAGGAGCAAAAGGAAGAAATAGTAGTCTGCCTGGAGGAACCGGTCCAACCGGTTTCCGGAACCGGTTTGACCGGTTCTGCCCAGGAAACTGCTCCCGAGTGTTCTCAAGACATTCCAGCTGCAAGCGTCACTCCGTCAACTTCAGGTACATCATTATTCAATGATAATGGGCCTAAATGTTTTATGGCTTGCAGAAAGAACAAGAAGACCAAGAGAGATGAATTCCATAGAGTTGGAACCATCAAGGCTCTAACTCAAGAATTTGAAAAGCTCAAGTTGTCACATGCCTCCTTGGTCAGTAAGTATGAAATCTTGTCAAAGGATTATGCTTGTGCTACTGATTTATCTACTTGTGTAGCATCCTATGAACAAGAAAAACAAGTGCTTGGTTCTCAACTTGAAAAGCTCAGTAGTGAGCATATGGCTTTGCAAGCAACTCACAAAGAACTTGAGTGTTCTCATGAGAAGCTTGTGGAATCATATGCTGTGCTAAACATTGCTCATGAGGTTGTACTAACATCGGTAAAACATCTTGAACCTCGTACACACACATGCACATGCTCTCACATCAATTCTATTTTATTATGTGAAAAACCGTGTTGCTCTCAAGCAACCAAATATTGTGGTGAGCATGTTGTTGTAGAGTCTTGTGATGATCTCCTTGCTGAAGAATTGGAAGATTTGAAGCAAGAAAGAGAAAAGATCAAGAATGACTTGGTCAAGCTTAAGGGAAAGAGCCAAGTGCAACCTTCTCAAGATAACCGTGAACATATGGTGAATAAGCTTGAGAAGGGATCAATAGTCACTGGTTTAGTCCCTAAGCATGACAAGCAAGTCAACAAGAACAAGACTCAAGAAATGAGGAAAAAGGGGCTTGACCACATACAATGCTTTGAATGCTCAAACATGGGGCATTACGCATCCATGTGTCCCATCAAGCTTAAAGGCAAGACAAATAAGCAGAGAGGATCCAAGAAGAGGGCATGCTACAAATGCAAGCAAGTTGGACACTTGATTGATGCATGTCCTTTGAAGAAGATGGAGCTGCCTGTGCAAAACCGGTTTAATCGGTTCCAGGAACCGGTGAAACCGGTTCTGGCTGGGGCAGCAGATCAACCTCTCAAGAAGTGCGATCAAGCTACATCCTCAAGCAGAAAGGCTAGCAAGGGACAAGTGATCAAAAAGAAGAGCAAATCACCAACTAAGATCAAACACCGGATTTGCTACACTTGTCGCTCAAAGGGACATTTGGGTAAGGATTGTCCTAATGGTAACATTTCCAAATCTGATCTTATCCATTATAATTTTGATAGGCTTGGGAATGACAAAGTTGGTACTTATGCTACTAGAGTGATTAGTTCACCTCAAGCTAGCCTAAGAGCCATTTGGATTCCCAAGCATCTTGTGACTAACCCTAAGGGACCCAACATGGCTTGGGTACCAAAGAGTTCTTGCTAGACCTACAGGAGAAAAGAGATGCATTGGGTTTTGGCAAATGAAACATTTTTTTGTGAACTCCATCAACTTGCCAAAGCATTACCAGAACTACATATCATTTCCAATGACATCTCGGTAACGTATTCTAATTGGTTGACTTATACATATTCCTCTTTGTGAATACAAGTATATCATCTTTGTTTTGGATGCTTGGATATGTCTAAGTCACTTATCTCTACTATTTGTTCCCCGTATGCCATAAGATGCTTCTAATGGCTCTTTAGTAGAGCATATTACTTTGAAGTGCAGGAACATAAGATATCAATGAAGAAAAAAAAATTTCTTGGATCATGTAAAGATATATTTCCACTCATATGTGGGCTGCCAGGAAAAACCGGTTTCACCGGTTTGGGAAACCGGTTATACCGGTTCTGGCCCAGTAAGCTGAAATGAAGTTCCGGCAGCCTCTGTCCTGTATCAGAAGTTCCGGCCCAAAAGTCCGGTAGCCTCTGTCGCGTGCCAGAAGTTCCGACCCAAAAGTCCGGCAGCCTCTGTTTTGTGTCAGAAGTTCCGGCGCAATAAATACCAGAAGTTCCGGCAGAGGTTTGATTGTCAAGTTACATCTAATTTGGAATTCTACAAGAAATTCATTTAGCACTTCCATGGCATACAATTCAAACACTATCTTTGTGGTAGTAAGCATTCTTGGCACCATCTCAATAAATGCAATTTATTTATGTGCCGGGACCAAATTGTGAGATAAGCTCCTCAAACTCATTAAATTGATCAAGTGCATGTGACATGGTATTCAAATACATGATGCACCTATTTAGGGGGAGATTATCCAACAATTTGTGTCCTAGAGACTAACATTTTCTTTTAGTGATTTTGTAGTCTCGTTTGTGAGAGTTTGTCTCTCTTGAAGCAAGCTATGCTTTTTGTTCAAAATTGGTAAAAGTGTATCTATCTCTTTTTGGACAATGATTTATCTTGATAAATAGCTGCTTGCCATAATATAGATTAAATTCCTTTGCTTGGCTTTGTGACAAGATTGATGCATATGTGATCGCTTTCCATCCATATACACATGTGCATCAAGAAAAAGGAATTTAACCTATATTGTGAAGTTTCATCTTTTAGTGATTCATTATGCCTCTCCAATTCAAAGGTCACTAAATGATGAAAATAGGTCTTGTGCTATTTAATGTATTTCTCTTCTATGGTGTTTGAAAAAGGGAAATCATAAAGAAGAAAAGGCATTTGGATTATATTGACAATGCACAAGTCTTGTGATATAAATCTTCACCAACGTGAAGAAAGGACTAGCTAGAGGCCAAGGTATGTTTTCTTGACTCGTGTTTTTACATTGAGCATCTAGGCCTCATATCCATGCTAGTGTGTGCATTCTTGCATGTAACTCTCTCAAGTCTCGTTCCTTGTACCTATTAGATGTTTGGTAAATTTCTTCTTTAAAATTGACTAAATGTCAAATGTTCCATAAAAACGGTGAAAGGAATATGCTAAACATTCTAATATGGTTCTTGACTTGACTTGGTTGCATGCTTGTGTGACATAGGATAGAGTTTGAAAAATCCAACTAGCATGATAGGACTTGTGTGTTTTTGAAAAATATTTGGTTCTTGGTCTTTGTGACCTAATCAATCTGTTTGTGACTATTGTTTCCCTTGATTGATTGATGGCTAGTCACAAATGGTGAGATTTTCCTCAAGTCCATAAAATTCTTTATCTTTCCCAACTCCCTTGGAAGAATCAAGGAGGTTTGTTGAATATTGGAAATCTCAATCTATCAATGCTAAATCTAGTTCCTGATGCATTCCTAAGCTTATCCAACTCATCAAATCAGGATTCAAGTGGAAAGGAGATCAAATCAACTTTTCTGGCAAAAACCGGTTTCACCGGTTTGGCAAACCGGTTCCACCGGTTTTGGCCGGGTCCACTCAACCTTATCTCTTTACCTCTAGAAGTTACCCTTTCACCCCCATTCTCACCACAACAGACCCAGGCCCGAGCCTATCTCCTTCTCCCGTGCTCCCTGGCGACCGAACCTCCCCCTGGCCATTTGAAGTTCCCAAGCAAGAGAAGGTCGGCCCCTTTGATTCTTGAGGAGACATTGGTGGTCTAGGTCGGTTTCACCGGATTGGAAACCGTTTTGGATTCAAGAGCTCATGCGGCCTAGGTATTCCGAGGTATAAAATCTTTCCATCACCCGATCTATCTCCTCGGTGAATATCTATGAAAACCCTTTGAGGAATCATGTCCTAGTATGCTTAGGAAGCTTTCCCTTGACTGGTTTTGGATTTGGTGGGCTACATTTTGAGGATGAGCATTTTTAAGTATCATATGTTCCCATAGCCCGATCTATTTCCTCGTTGCATATCTATCAAAACCCTTCAAGGAATCATCTCCTAGTATGCCCAGGAAGCCTCCCTGTGAATGGATTTGGATTTGGTGGGCTGCATTTTGAGGATGGGCGATTTAGGGTTCCACTGCCCAAGAACCGGTTTCACCGGTTTGTGAAACCGGTTTCACCGGTTTATGCTGGGGAGCCCCAAATAATCCATCTTGAACGTGCAGTTCTCACTATTAAGTTTGTAGGATTTTATTCATGGATATTAATCTTTTGTTCCTACATTTTATCCATTCATCTTGCTCAGCTATACTCATCTATAATCTGCCCATGCAAGAATTATTGGTTATGGAATACATCATTTTGACATGGATTTAAATTATCTTGATCAATTCTTTCAATTCCATCATTTATCCATGACCAAGAACCTGATCTTGTGCTCTGGGCAAAACCGGTTTCACCGGTTCTGCACAGAGCTGCTGCCAACTGATCTAAATTTTCCATCTTGTGATCTTTTTATCTTCAAATCAATCCTGTGTCCTGATCTTTATGTTCACAATCTTTTTGACCAGGAGATTCACACTTACCAGAGAAAAAAGAAAGAAATGGCGGATGATCAGGGTGGTTCTGGATCGGCAGGCATGCATATTGATGATGATCCTCTCAGGCGCAATCTGAGGCCTAGGAAGAAGAGAGCTGCTTCCAGAGAAATAGAAGAGGTTCATGAGGATACTAGTAACACATCTAGTGATGATGA
>CM014274.1:80203079-80253350 GCA_004135705.1 Alloteropsis semialata
TTTTTGCCAAGGAGCTAGAAGAGCAAAATGAAGAAATAGCAGTCTGCCTGGAGGAACCGATCCAACCGGTTTCCGGAACCGGTTTGACCGGTTCTTCCCAGGAAACTGCTCCCGAGTGTGCTCAAGACTTTCCAGCTGCAAGCGTCACTCCGTCAACTTCAGGTACATCATCATTCAATGATAATGGGCCTAAATGTTTTATGGCTTGCAGAAAGAACATGAAGACCAAGAGAGATGAATTCCATAGAGTTGGAACCATCAAGGCTCTAACTCAAGAACTTGAAAAGTTCAAGTTGTCACATGCCTCCTTGGTCAGTAAGTATGAATTCTTGTCTAAGGATTACGCTTGTGCTACTAATTTATCTACTTGTGTAGCATCCTTAGAACAAGATAAACTAATGCTCATTGCTCAACTTGAGAAACTCACTAGTGAGCATATGGCTTTGCAAGCAACTCACAAAGAACTTGAGTGTTCTCATGAGAAGCTTGTGGAATCATATGCTATGCTAGACATTGCTCATGAGGTTGTATTATCATCGGTAAAATATCTTGAACCTCGTACACACACATGCACATGCTCTCACATCAATTCTATTTTATTATATGAAAAACCGTGTTGCTCCCAAGCAACCAAATATTGTGGTGAGCATGTTGTTGTAGAGTCTTGTGATGATCTCCTTGCTGAAGAATTGGAAGATTTGAAGCAAGAAAGAGAAAAGATCAAGAATGACTTGGTCAAGCTTAAGGGAAAGAGCCAAGTGCAACCTTCTCAAGATAACCGTGAACACATGGTGAATAAGCTTGAGAAGGGATCAATAGTCACTGGTTTAGTCCCTAAGCATGACAAGCAAGTCAACAAGAACAAGTCTCAAGAAATGAGGAAAAAGGGGCTTGACCACATACAATGCTTTGAATGCTCAAACATGGGGCATTACGCATCCATGTGTCCCATCAAGCTTAAAGGTAAGACAAAGAAGCAGAGAGGATCCAAGAAGAGGGCATGCTACAAATGCAAGCAAGTTGGACACTTGATTGATGCATGTCCTTTGAAGAAGATGGAGCTGCCTGTGCAAAACCGGTTTAACCGGTTACAGGAACCGGTGAAACCGGTTCTGGCTGGGGCAGCAGATCAACCTCTCAAGAAGTGTGATCAAGCTACATCCTCAAGCAGAAAGGCTAGCAAGGGACAAGTGATCAAAAAGAAGAGCAAATCACCAACTAAGATCAAACACCGGATTTGCTACACTTGTCGCTCAAAGGGACATTTGGGTAAGGATTGTCCTAATGGTAACATTTTCAAATCTGATCTTGTCCATTATAATTTTGATAGGCTTGGGAATGACAAAGGTGGTACTTATGCTACTAGAGTGATTAGTTCACCTCAAACTAGCCTAAGAGCCATTTGGGTTCCCAAGCATCTTGTGACTAACCCTAAGGGACCCAACATGGTTTGGGTACCAAAGAGTTCTTGCTAGACCTACAGGAGAAAAGAGATGCATTGGGTTTTGGCAAATGAAACATTTTTTTGTGAACTCCATCAACTTGCCAAAGCATTACTAGAACTACATATCATTTTCAATGACATCTCGGTAACGTATTCAAATTGGTTGACTTATACATATTCCTCTTTGTGAATACAAGCATATCATCTTTGTTATGGATGCCTGGATATGTCTAAGTCACTTATCTCTACTATTTGTTCCCCGTATACCATAAGATGCTTCTAATGGCTCTCTAGCAGAGCATATTACTTTGAAGTGCAGGAACATAAGAAATCAATGAAGAAAGAATTTCTTGGATCATGTGAAGATATATTTCCACTTATATGTGGACTGCCAGGAAAAACCGGTTTAACCGGTTTGGGAAACCGGTTATACCGGTTATGGCCCAGTTAGCTGAAATGAAGTTCCGGCAGCCTCTGTCCCGTATCAGAAGTTCCGACACAAAAGTCCGGTAGCCTCTGTTTTGTGTCAGAAGTTCTGGTGCAATAAATACCAGAAGTTCCGGCAGAGGTTTGATTGTCAAGTTTCATANCAAGTTACATCTAATTTGGAATTCTATAAGAAATTCATTTAGCACTTCCATGGCATACAATTCAAACACTATCTTTGTGGTAGTAAGCACTCTTGGCACCATCTCAATAAATGCAATTTATTTATGTGCCGGGACCAAATTGTGAGATAAGCTCCTCAAACTCATTAAATTGATCAAGTGCATGTGACATGGTATTCAAATACATGATGCACCTATTTAGGGGGAGATTATCCTACAATTTGTGTCCTAGAGACTAACATTTTCTTTTAGTGATTTTGTAGTCTCGTTTGTGAGAGTTTGTCTCTCTTGAAGCAAGCTATGCTTTTTGTTCAAAATTGGTTAAAGTGTATCTATCTCTTTTTGGACAATGATTTATCTTGATAAATAGCTGCTTGCCATAATATAGATTAAATTCCTTTGCTTGGCTTTGTGACAAGATTGATGCATATGTGATCGCTTTCCATCCATATACACATGTGCATCAAGAAAAAGGAATTTAACCTATATTGTGAAGTTTCATCTTTTAGTGATTCATTATGCCTCTCCAATTCAAAGGTCACTAAATGATGAAAATAGGTCTTGTGCTATTTAATGCATTTCTCTTCTATGGTGTTTGAAAAAGGGAAATCATAAAGAAGAAAAGGCATTTGGATTATATTGACAATGCACAAGTCTTGTGATATAAATCTTCACCAACGTGAAGAAAGGACTAGCTAGAGGCCAAGGTATGTTTTCTTGACTCGTGTTTTTACATTGAGCATCTAGGCCTCATATCCATGCTAGTGTGCGCATTCTTGCATGTAACTCTCTCAAGTCTCGTTCCTTGTACCTATTAGATGTTTGGTAAATTTCTTCTTTAAAATTGACTAAATGTCAAATGTTCCATAAAAACGGTGAAAGGAATATGCTAAACATTCTAATATGGTTCTTGACTTGACTTGGTTGCATGCTTGTGTGACATAGGATAGAGTTTGAAAAATCAAACTAGCATGATAGGACTTGTGTGTTTTTGAAAAATATTTGGTTCTTGGTCTTTGTGACCTAATCAATCTGTTTGTGACTATTGTTGCCCTTGATTGATTGATGGCTAGTCACAAATGGTGAGATTTTCCTCAAGTCCATAAAATTCTTTATCTCTCCCAACTCCCTTGGAAGAATCAAGGAGGTTTGTTGAATATTGGAAAATCTCAATCTATCAATGCTAAATCTAGTTCCTGATGCATTCCTAAGCTTATCCAACTCATCAAATCAGGATTCAAGTGGAAAGGAGATCAAATCAACTTTTCTGGCAAAAACCGGTTTCACCGGTTTGGCAAACCGGTTCCACCGGTTTTGGCCGGGTCCACTCAACCTTATCTCTTTACCTCTAGAAGTTACCCTTTCACCCCCATTCTCACCACAACAGACCCAGGCCCGAGCCTATCTCCTTCTCCCGTGCTCCCTGGCGACCGAACCTCCCCCATGGCGATTTGAAGTTCCCAAGCAAGAGAAGGTCGGCCCCTTTGATTCTTGAGGAGACATTGGTGGTCTAGGTCGGTTTCACCGGATTGGAAACCGCTTTGGATTCAAGAGCTCATGCGGCCTAGGTATTCCGAGGTATAAAATCTTCCCATCACCCGATCTATCTCCTCGGTGAATATCTATGAAAACCCTTTGAGGAATCATGTCCTAGTATGCTTAGGAAGCTTTCCCTTGACTGGTTTTGGATTTGGTGGGCTTCATTTTGAGGATAAGCATTCTTAAGTATCATATGTCCCCATAGCCCGATCTATTTCCTCGTTGCATATCTATCAAAACCCTTCAAGGAATCATCTCCTAGTATGTCCAGGAAGCCTCCCTGTGAATGGATTTGGATTTGGTGGGCTGCATTTTGAGGATGGGCGATTTAGGGTTCCACTGCCCAAGAACCGGTTTCACCGGTTTGTGAAACCGGTTTCACCGGTTTATGCTGGGGAGCCCCAAATAATCCATCTTGAACGTGCAGTTCTCACTATTAAGTTTGTAGGATTTTATTCATGGATATTAATCTTTTGTTCCTACATTTTATTCATTCATCTTGCTCAGCTATACTCATCTATAACCTGCCCATGCAAGAATTATTGGTTATGGAATACATCATTTTGACATGGATTTAAATTATCTTGATCAATTCTTTCAATTCCATCATTTATCCATGACCAAGAACCTGATCTTGTGCTCTGGGCAAAACCGGTTTCACCGGTTTGGCAAACCGGTTTCACCGGTTCTGCACAGAGCTGCTGCCAACTGATCTAAATTTTCCATCTTGTGATCTTTTTATCTTCAAATCAATCCTGTGTCCTGATCTTTATGTTCACAATCTTTTTGACCAGGAGATTCACACTTACCAGAGAAAAAAGAAAGAAATGGCGGATGATCAGGGTGGCTCTGGATCGGCAGGCATGCAAATTGATGATGATCCTCCTAGGCGCAATCTGAGGCCTAGGAAGAAGAGAGCTGCTTCCAGAGAAATAGAAGAGGTTCATGAGGATACTAGTAACACATCTAGTGATGATGATGAGGCTAGGGATGAGAACTATCGAGTTGAACCTCGTCATGGCAAAGGAGTAGCTGTTGAGAGCAGCGAAGAGGAAGAGGAAGAAGAGGGAGCTGCTGGTCATGAGGAAGAACCAGCAGGTGCTGGTGTTGGGGAAGAAGAAGAAGAGGATGATGAAGATGATGATATGGTTATGCTTGAAATCAGAAAGCCTGTTGCTCGAAGAAAAGGAGAAGATTACCGTCTAGGTGGAATGACTGATGTGGCTAGGCAAAAGAGGAGAGAAAATTACATTGGCACACCTAAGACAGCCACAGATTATCGGTTCCATACCATGTTCCACCAGGATTATTATTCTAGTGCAATCACTGGAAAGAAGGGTCACATTGAAGCCGAGTCAAAGTGGATTGACTGGGATTACATGGCAAGGTATGATGATCCTATTTTCAATGAGATCTTAGAGGTGGTTGCCAACACTAGAATCAAGAGAATCATGAACTTCAAGTGTTCTTGGAATAAGGAAGTCATTGCTCAGTTCTATGCCACACTATATGTTGAGGAAGGAGTTAGTGTGAGGAGGATGTATTGGATGACAGAAGGGAAACTATATAGTATATCTTTTGCTGCCTTCTCCAGAATGTTTGGACTTAGAGAGGAAGATGCATCTTATCCTAAGCTACATAGAGCTGATGGTCCTTTGCCCTCTAAGAACATGAAGTTTATGTATCCAAGGACCGAGCAAGGTAACTTTGGGAAGGTAAAGGGTCTCTACACCTATTATCTCATCTTGAACAATTTGTTTAGGGTGACCCTTACACCTAGAGGAGGAAATCAAACTGAAGTGTCCAATTATGCTCGTGACTTGCTTGCTGCAATGAGACCACCTGGAGTTAACTTTAGCATTGGGGAGTACTTGTGGGAGGAAATTAGGATTATATCTGAAAGTCCCCAAAGGCTTTGTGGTTTTGCTCCTTATGTGATGTATTTGATTGAGAAAACCACCAAGAGGCAGTTCATAAAGGACACAAAACATGAAGCATTGAGGCCAAATCCACCCAAGAAGATCAGGGTCCCATCTCCTAACAGATATGAGCAAGGAGAGGCAGATCAGCAGCAGCAGCAGCCCCAGCCCACTGTGCAGCCAGAAACCGGTTTTACCGGTTCTGGAAACCGGTTTAACCGGTTTGAGGCTGACCAGCAGCAATCAACTTCATATCGGCCAAGTGAGAAGCCTTCATCTCCCATTCGACGCATCTTGAGCTTTCTCACGGGTATATGCAAAAGTCAGAGGGACATAATGGTTGAACAGCAGAGGCAAAGGGTGGCAAACAAGAAAATAAATGATTCGATCAAATCTTTGCACAATGCTATGAACTTGCAGCCACCAAGGTCTCCACCCTCTCCAGAGCCTGTTGAAAGGGAGATTCCTTCTGTTGAGGACTTAGTGGCCAACTATCAGTCACAGACATACTTTGAGCCACTTCAGCACCATTTTGGATATGGTGCATATCAGCCACCTCCTCCTCCACCTGCACCTGGCATGACCGGAATGGACTTCCCTGGAGCGTCATCGTCTGCAGCACCACCTCCTCCTCCTACATATGGTGACGATCTTGCTTCTAGGGCAACAGCAGCTCTCTTTGGTCCTCCTACTGGTCCTTCCTCTGGTATTTGACTTGATCTACATCTTTCAGCTCTTAGTTTCTGTTCTTCCATCTAATTCTTCTCTTTTTAGGAACTCCGTTTTGGCAAGAACAATCTCCAAGCCACAACGGTGATGGCCAATGATGGATTGACAAGTGTGGGCAGCACTACTCTTCTTATGGCCCTTATTGGATGATTAATGACAAAGGGGGAGAAGAGCAAGGATTAAAGCTTAGATTTTTGAGTTTAGTGTGCTGTCTCTGGACAAAGCGGTTTTTCCGGTTTTGTAAACCGGTAAAACCGGTTTCTGCTGTGTTGCAGAAACTTGGATGTAATAATTCAAATCTATCGAACCTTTATCTTTTGTGGATTTGAGGAACTTGATTGAGTGCTACTGTGTGTAATGAACCTGTATTTCAATTACGTTATCTTGTGCTAGTGTGATATGCATGTTTGAGTGATGAATGTTTTTGTTTGTGTGTTGACTGGGTAGAACCGGTTACACCGGTTTGGCAAACCGGTGAAACCGGTTTTGGTCTGGGCAGTGCACAAACATCTTCTTTGAATTCTGTGATATGCATGTCATATTTTATTTCAAATCATCTTTTTGTTTATATCAATTTTTGTATTGGATTCATGATGCTTAGAAATAGGGGATCTCCCATGTTTTTCTCTTATATGTGCATTTGGCATGTGAGGCCAAATTTTTGAAATTCCATTTAAAGCACACATTAAGGGGGAGCTCACAACTGATCTAAGAATCCTTTAATAACTATTTAATTTTGTCTGTAAGCTTTAATCAAGTTGTCATCAATCACCAAAAAGGGGGAGATTGAAAGTGCATCTAGGCCCTCAAGTGGATTTTGGTGAATTGAGTGACAAAACGATTAAAGGACTAACTTGTTTGTTTAAGTGCATGAGCAGGGATCTATTCTTATAGTTCATTTACAGTTTATATGCTCATGATATATATGTGTTTATTAATCAAAGCAAGCAAGTATGATCCCATGATTTCTAGAATGTTGAAAATGGCATGTCATTGGTATTCATGGTGGAGACATAGTTCTATGATTTATATATGGTCTCTAATTGCTTAAGATGGACAGTCATTAAAATATTGGAATGATAGTTTCAAAGAAGTATGCTTGGATCATTATTGGTCTCATGCCGAGGATGGTTTTTGGACAAGGCATGAGACACTATCACTATGATGAAGATAGAGATCCATGGATCAGTTGAGAAAAGAAGAATTATTGCATAAGATTGGATATTGCAATAAGATTGGATAGTGCAAGACTTCATGTATGAATGATAAAAATGACATAAGCATATGTGTTACATATTGGTCTTCAATTGGAAGCTTGCATTATGTGGGATATTCTTTGTCAATCAAGAACAAGCATTTGAAGATTCTTTCAAGTGGAATTCATTCAAAGGCAAAGCAAAGTCAACTTGATGATGCAAGGGTAAGTGATGAAGAAGCAAATCGAGATGACTAGAGCGAGGGACTAAGCAAGCTAAGGTGCAAATTGCTAGGGTGAAGCATCTAGTATCCGGGGTGTGTTCGAAGTATCATATCCAAGTCTCATCAAGAAAAGCAATGCAATGCATATATATGTTATGATTGATAAAGAGGGTGACCTAAGGATTAAAGTGAACTCAAATATAAGTTATGGAAAATCCTAAGTCACTAGCTCAAGGTGGATATGCTCAGTTGAAGATACAATGTTGAAAAGCCCTCAAAGAAGTGATTGATCAAGTATTGGCATGATCATTGACATACAAGCTCAAGTAGTTGAATTATGATTTATCTTATGTCTTGAGTATAGGTATGCCGTACTATCAAGAGGGATGCAACATTGGTTGAATGACAATCTCCAAAAGTGCTCAAGTGAACCCTTGTGAGTTTAACCATGAGAGATTCTAACTTAGTGGGGGTTCCCTGGGTAAACCGGTTTTACCGGTTTTGGTAACCGGTTAAACCGGTTTATGTGGCCTGAGCGTCTAACGGCTAGTTTGTTTGAAATCCGGTGAAACCGGTTTTGGTAACCGGTGAAACCGGTTTTCTCTGACAGAAAAACGGCTAGTTTTTTGTGGGATGGGTATTTATACCCATGAGCTCCTCATTGAGGGGCTGCTGGTTCTTTGGCGTCCCTTGCATATTCCTGAGGCCAGCTGAGCTCTCCCCAACCTCTCTTTGTGAGATTTGAGCTATCCTTGTGAGATTCTTGAGTTGGGTTGAGAGAGTGACTTGTGTGTGAGCATTGGAGAGCAATCCATTCCTTGAGCACTTGTGGTTTCGTCGATCAGCTGTTGAAGCATTTGTTACTCTTGAAGGTTCTTCCTCCTAGACGGCTAGGCGTCGCCCGGTGAGCTACCAAGTTGTGTGGTGAGCCACGGGATCGTTTGTGAAGGTTTCACCTCGCCTCCGCAAGGAAAGAGGTCACTTAGTGGAAGGAGGAGATAGCTTGACCTTGGGTGGTCGTATAAGCTTCCTCAACGGAGAGTAGGATTCACCGTGCCGTGGTGGCTGCTTGGTGCGAGCGGTGAATCCGAACTTCGGGAGAAAAATCTCTTGTCTCTTGGTTTGAGCTCTCTCCTCAATTTGTCTTTTCTAGCATATTACTTGTGCTTCCGCTACGATCTACTTTGGTGTGTTGAGCTGTGTGCAGGAGCTTCATTGGAAACATCCCTGTAAGCTTCACACCATTTGTGGTTTGTGCTAGAATTCGTAGAGGGGAATTATACTTGTTAGGGCAATCTGTATAGGAACCGGTTTTACCGGTTTGGAAACCGGTAATACCGGTTTTGGTGCTGACAGTTGGAATTAGTTTTTGTAATTTGCAGATTCGCCTATTCACCCCCCCTCTAGTCGACATCAAGGTCCTTTCAAAGGCCTCTGCCATCTCTCATCAGTCCCTATCTGTCCATCGACCATTGCACTCATATGCCTCAGTTGACTCAACCTGCGTGTAAGGGTTTTGCCTTATCTATACTATAAAGAACGAAAACAATTAAAAACATTTTTTACCCAATTTGGGCCCATCTTACCCCTCACGCTGGACCCACCTGTCACGTCCGAGGGAGGTGGAAAAGGACCGAGACCCATAGAAATCGATAGTTAGAAATTGATTCTGCCAAAACTCAATTATTTTTTTTACCGGATCACAGTCTACCCGCAAGTACACGGTTTTATTAAAAAAAACACGTACACGTTACAAACTTACAATTGTTTGTGGCAGGACAAAAAGAACAAATTCATCAGGGTTGAGTTATCCCCGAACGCGCTCCCGGGCTTGGGCTTGAGGCCCATCAGTAGCACTGGGCCGCGTGTCGCCCCGCCGGACTCCGGCCTTTTTCAATCGCGGCCGCTGGTTGAGATCGGACGACACAGATCGAGCCCGCACCGAGCCATCGACCAGAACCAGAGCCGGTCGTCTCCCCTTCCAACAAGCTCTTTCTCAACCGGGTCGCGAAGCCTCCAGGCGCTCCTCCCTCCCGCTCGCCGCAACCCCGACTGCCCCCGCCCCGTGCCTGGCCCTCGCCGCCGCGGCTATGCGCACGGTGACCGCCACATCCAGACACGGGCGTACGGCTGAACCGATCGCAGTTCAGGGCCCGGCGTGTGCTCAAGGGCCTCCAGTTCATCAGTCGCACCAGAGGCTCTTCCGCCGCCGATGCCGCAGGCGCCGACCTGCGTGAAGTAGTGCTTGAACGCGCTGGCGCGTGACGACCTCCTCGCTCGCGTCGGTACATGCAAAAAAAATGTAATTTGTAGCCAGGATCGATGCGATCACCATGACATTGCCGCGGCTGGTTGCAGCCTTGCAGGGATGGTGGACTTGAAGGATTTCACGGTGGGCACCTTCGACGCGCTGGCGCAGTGGCGGCGGTGGCAGAACTTGGAGCGGATAAGCAAGGATGAGCTCTACAACTTCGACGCTCAAACCTTCTTTGATATGTACGGCTACTAAGTACCTACCACACAGCAATTACTCCCTGCACAACTTGTTCCTCTGTTCATGGATCAGTTCCTACTGCTTCCTCATGGCGTTAGCTCAGGAGGACCATCTAATTTTTAGATCCGGTACTTTAGTTTCCGGCCTCCATATATCTTGTGCATTGCATGTGTTTGATGAAATGCACCAGTGAAATAAACTTCCTGAAGACGATCAATCATCAATATATATGTGATCAGGTGTTCTTTTTTTTTTGCATTTGACTTTGAACCTTCAGGTATGCACGCACTACTTGTGAAAGGTAGATATGTAGAAATTTGATAGCTTCTGAACTATGCATTGATACTACATGCGCTCTGCTGCTCTGAATTTGTAAAACGGATATTTGCCTGGCTTGATGGGAAAAACGAATGTTCTTTATCATTGCCTGACATTCTTTCATGGATGTGTTACAACATGAAGCTTATCCGAATAAAAGGAATACACTTTTCATACTTCAAATTTTGTCATTTGCGTGAAAAACTTGATCCCCACCCTTGCCATGTCATGAGCCAGCAAGGCAAACAACCCTTTGGAATTTTTAGGATCGATTCCTGAAACACCAGCTTGTTGCCAGTATAGCAAGGAAACAGCATGTAGGAAGCCAGTGTGCAATCATGCTTGGAATGGGTGGTAGCACCACCGGTTTGATGGCAAGGTGCAGACTTTCTCCCCTGTATCCAACACCGCCTAGAACATGATTGCTCTTTCTTCTTTCAGCTACGTGCAATCTGCTGGTAGGACTTGTTGATATTATGTATCTCATTGTTGTAGGTGGTGCATAATCATTGAAGTCTATAGGCAAATTGGCCAGTGCATTTTCATTTTCTTGTCTGCACTATTTGGCATAACCATTGAAGTCCACAAGCAAATTAATTGGCCAGTGCATTTTCATTTTCAGAAGAGGACAATGGAATTTTTTATTTGTAGGTTCTACTTGTCATATTGTTTGTGGCTGATTCAATTCATATGATGGATATACGATCATATAATACATTACTCATTGGTTTTATTTTTTAATTGCAACGATCCAGCCAATATATGTGTTTCTTCATGTTCCAAACTCCGAATCTGTTTGTGTGGTCTTTCCTACTACTAATTTATTGAGCAAACAGTTTGGTTTGAAGCTCTAATCATTGGTGTGATTTGTTAGATTCTTAAATGGTAAACCCTTTTCCATAAATGAAGATTGATGCTATGATGTCAGCTTCATAAAAATATAATCATCTCCCGTTTAACAGCTATGTAGATGAGCTTGGAAGTGACTCCAAATCCGAGAGAACCACACTCTGGATATACGCATCTCGTCTTCATGAAGACTCCAACGCCCCTAGGGATGCCTACAAGGTATGTGTGAAATGCAGTAGTATGCAAACTATTTTAGCATTTTCAAAAGAACAAAATCATTTTGAGTGGTGTTGGTTGTCTCCGCGAGCAGGCCTACAGTGGCAGCATCAAGGGTGTGCTCTCCTGCAGTGTTTCAGGATTATTTTGTTTATTGATATAAATGTTTTTCAGCAACAACCAACTTCTAACCTTTGGGATATATAGTAATATAAGTATTAGAGTGTCTATAGATAATTTTGTTAGTTTGATTTGCATTTAGATACTTTACACGGTGTACAGAAACACGAGAAAAGTTTGGCTATCCCCTAATGGTAAAAAAACAAGAGATTGGCATATGATGGTCAGTGCAATGATGTTGCAAAAAAAAAAGAGTGGCTATCTTCAGTTGTTGCATGCAAGTAGTTAAATATTTCATTGCCACACAACGAATCTTTTTGCTGGTTTCTGAACATTACTCCCTCCGTCCCAAAAAGAATGATGTTATGGAAGTTTTTAGACAGATTAAAGATGAATGGAAAAGACGCATGTGCCCCTAACTAAAAGAGTATGTTGAGGTGGAGATAGAATATTAAGCACTAAATTATCAATTCAATCTACTGGACAGATTTCTAGCTGTTAGAATAGTGTTGCTTTCTCTATGCTGCAACTTTTGCTGCTTTGTCTATGCTGTAACTTTTGTTCGCATCCGTTTGATGTTTTAGGAGTAAAACCTTTCTTTTAATATTTTTATCAAGATTTCATAGAACCTTCTGATCTATGTTTTTACAATTACGCCACATCGTTAAGTGTAAGCTACATTCCATATGACTTGGTCTCTTTGTTTTTTTAGTTCCTAATGAATGTTTTAGAAGAAATGGAGCAAAGAGTTTTTTAGAAGAAATGGAGCAAAGAGTTTTTTCAAATCTTACGAATATTACTTCTATATGTGCATTTTCCTTTAATAGCAAGCACATGTACCACTTATGTTCTCAATTCTTGGATTTTAATTTTTTTTCCATACCATGCATATCATATGATTATATTTCTCTGATTAGTAGTTCTTATCATTTAAATTTGATAGCGCCTACAGCTAGCAAAAGCATGAAGATAACAAAGTAAGCTGAGATGTGGTAGATTAAATAGGAGTACTTATGAAGGAAACCATGGGAGTAGAAAAAGGACACTAGAAAAGTAAAAATTAATATGGGAAGCGATAATTACTTGATAAGAAGACTAGGTATCTTTACATCTGACTCTGAGCCTTTGACATGGAGGTTTCACTCGTAACTATACTGTCGGGGTCTTTCTGTATGACTCCAACCTTCTACTATTAATACAATGATACACAGTTTTCCTGCGTGTTCGAGAAAAAAGCATATTTCATAGTACTGATGTATGCAAAATTTGGCTCTATTTTTTAAAGCTGTTTTTTTACTGAATTGGCTTACATATATATCATGGTACAAATTTGTCGACCATGAATATTTTTTATACTAATTCAATCCTATAAAATACCAGTTTCGCAAGTAGATATGTGTAGAGTTGAAGATAGAGCATATTAGACTATACTAACTTGATATAAATTTAAGTTTTTGGTTATGATGTTTTTTAGAAACACGTGCGTGACGCACGTGCATTTTACTAGTCAAACTAAAAAGGGAGAACAATATATTTGTATAATTATACATACATTGCATTGCACTGGCCCACTCTAAAAGGGGCCTGCGCGCATGTGTTTCTAGTTTGGAACGTGTATTTTCCCCAAGAACCAAAAAAAAAGAAATTTGTACGGGAGTAAGGGAGTGTGTGATGGGTCGAAACCTGAATGTCCATGCAGCAAGACATGCTCCCAACTCCCAATTACCGACAACACGCCGTCCCCTCACAGGCCCGGCCCATTCGTTTCCCCCTCCTCTCCTCATCCAACCGACCTTCTCTAACTTAACCAAGACGGCCCAGCCCACATGCGCTCTCCACACGCGCTCTCCGCCTCTCGCATCTCTCCCCCGACCCCGTCACGCACCACCGGTCGCCGCCGGTGCGTCGGGCCGGGCTGCTGCGGCAGGTGGGGCGGAGCAGGCTACCGCCGGCCGCTTGGCGAAGTAGGCGACTCTTCCGGCGGTCAGCTGATTCCCTCCGTCTCGTCGCTTGGCTTTCTGGGATAGGGGGATCCAGCACCGCACCGCCGGAAAAGGGGCAGCTAGCTATGGCGGCGAGGCGGCCGGCCAGGGGCGGACCCAAACGGTAGTCCAGTTAGGCTCAGGACTACTTTAAATTTTGGCCCAAAAGTTTTTTACTGCTTAGAGTTTGTAGCCCAAAACAAACAACTGGCCCAAATACAACCCTAGGCCCAAGTCGCAAGGCGACATCCCTCGGCATCCCACCGCCGTCCGCGTCTGGTTCCCCTCGCGGTCTCCCACGCTTGCCCCCGCGCGTCCGCCTCCACGCTCACCCCGGCGCCGCCGCTCCATCCCATCGGCGCGTCCTCAAGGCCGGCGGCCACCCTTCCCATTCGGCATCCACCTCGGAAGTCGGAACCTCGGCACCTCCCGCCGGCCGCGGCCGGCTGGCGACTCGGCTGCCGCGGCTGCGGGCCTGCGGCCAGCGGCGAGGGCGCGAGGCCGGCCGGGGGATCCAGCACCGCACCGCCGGGAAAGGGGCAGCTTAGCTAGCCATGGCGGCGAGGCAGCCGGCGCCGTCGTCCGCCTCCGCGCCCGCGGCGGGGCTCTCCATGAAGGAGTACCTCAAGAGGTACCAGTCGGGCCCGGGCGCCGACGGGGACCAGAAGAAGGCGAAGAAGAAGACGAAGAAGAGAGTACCTCAAGAGGTACCAGTCGGGCCCGGGCGCCGACGGGGACCAGAAGAAGGCGAAGAAGAAGACGAAGAAGAAGCCCAAGCCCCCCGCCGGGGGAGGCGGGGTGCTCATCGTCGACGAGGACCCCGTGTGGCAGAAGCCCATGCAGGTGGAGGACGACGAGCCCGCGTCGTCAGGTACGCTGCCCCCCTTCCCTGAGCTACCCCGAAACCCTAAGTTGAAGTGCGAGTTCTGGATGGAGATTGGTGAGGGATTTTGAATTTGGGGTTGGATTCTCGTGGTTGCAGGTGATGACAGGCCTCAAGTGGATGAGGACATCGAGGTCAAGCGGATGCGTCGCCTGGAGGCAATACGCGCCGCTCGGCCGTACAATGCCATTGCGGAGGATGGCAGCGGTTGGGTCACCGTGGCTACCCGGGAGGAGCAGGGTCGTGGGTCCACTCGCCAGTGCAGGAATGAATCGCCGGAGCGGGGAGGTGCTGGGAGGAAGGACATTTCTCCTCCGCGGCGGAGGCAGAGGCGTGATACGCCCTCACCTGAGCCTGGAGGTGCTGCTGTGAAGGACTTTTCCCCACCAAGGCGGAGACGCCAGGACACGCCATCGCCAAAGGGCAACGATGCCGCAGATCAGGATGATATGTCACCACCACGGAAGACTAGGCAGCAAGAAGGCCCCTCACCACCAAGGAGACGTGCTCGTAATGACTCCGAGGAGCCCCAGGACCTTGTGCTGCCAAGGAGACGTGTGAGACACGATTCAGAGGATCCCCAGGCCAACTCGCCACCGCGGAGGCACAGACATGATTCAGAGGAGCTGCAGGACATGTCATCACCACGGAGGCGTGTGAGGCATGACTCAGAGGAGCCTCAACACCTGTCTCTACCACGTCGAAGAGCACGGCATGACTCGGAGGAGCCCAAAGACATCTCCCCACCTCGGCGACGGACACGGCATGACTCAGAGGAGCCCAAAGGCATCTCTCCACCCCGGCGACGGACACGGCATGACTCGGAGGTGCCCAAAGACTTGTCACCACCTCGAAGGAGGAAGCACCAGGACTCTACAGAGGTGGATGATCTGTCGCTTCCAAGAAGGGGAAATCTGGGGCGAAGTCCAGAGGACAGGGACATTTCACCACCAAGGAAGGGTCACAAATTTGCTGCACATGATTTATCTCCTCCTCGTAAGAAGAGAGATCTTTCTCCCCCAAGGAAGGATAAAAAGGAAGGAGCCCCAAAACAGGTGAGGAAAGCTGGACTTTTGACAGCAGAGGAAGTTAAAGAGGACATCAGAAAGATTAAGGAGGATGAGATGCTCAAGTGAGTGACGATCACACATCTAAGAACAGAGATGCTTGCCCATTGGTTTATATTTGTAATATATTTTGTTTGTTGTTTTGTTATTAGGTTCGCAGCGCAGGATCCCTCATTGGTTGGGAAAGGGGCAAAGGCTGTATTCCGAGATAAGGAAGGTACGGCTATATGCAATATGCAAGCTTGTTTTGGTTATTTTATTCTGTTTACCCATATAGCTGTGCTACTTTCTTGGCTAACATTGTTTGTGATGTTTTCCAGGGAAACGGATAAGTGAAGAAGAGATGCGCAGGGCAAAGGAATCTGAGAAGCCAAAGGTAGATAGTTTGTTCTTCTTGAATCTCTATATTCTCATCTGTGTCTTATCTTCTGAATACGGTGAATGGAATTTGCAATGTGGTTCTATCATACAGGTCTATAGATCAGGGAACACATTTTCCCACTATTTATCTGTCTTGAGCCTTGATATTGTGTAAATTTGGACATAACTGTTGCATTTTTTGATAAAGTAAATTCCATCTTGAAACTTTTCTTAGCTTCCGCCACTACTGTGAAGTGCAATTTTTTCTAAGCACCAATTTTCAGGAGGGAGAGAATGTACAATAGGATATCAAATTACTGATTAATCAACATATTTGTACAGCTTACCCCACCTATTAAGTGTTACAGACTTGCAGTCAAGAACAGACTTGAAGCTTATTGGTGTCATGACAAATTTGTCCTCTCCCATACTAGTTGTAACCATCTCTAACTAAAAACAAGTTCATTTTAGCTTCTTATGACCAATGCTGTACTTATGGCAGGAAGTACATATAGAATGGGGTAAGGGATTGGTGCAGAAGCGAGAAGCTGAGGCTAGAATAAAAGAGCTTGAAGATGAGAAGAGCAAACCATTTACTCGAACAAGGTACCTGTCAGATTGTGAATATCTGTGTTTTTCTTAGTTCTTTGTTTAATTAGGTGTGTATCTGTCTGAACTTTCCCTTGAACGTATTTGACGTTGAGCTTTCTCTGCTTGTAGAGATGATCCTGAGCTTGATGATATGCTGAAAAACAGAATCCGATGGGGTGATCCTATGGCTCACCTTGTGAAGGTAGCTGCAACTTTTTGATTTGGAGTGGCTTGGTTGAACCTGTTGAACTTGAACACCATTTGTCTATTTCTTCTGGACAATTACTGATATGTGTGCGGTGTGCTAATGCATTGCAGCGGAAAGATCCAGAATTTCTTCTTGAAGACTTAGGAGACGACGAAAAGATGAAAGAATCTGGCTTCATAGTTCCTCAAAATATACCTAGTCACAGTTGGCTGAAACGTGGAGTGGATCCTCCTCCAAATCGTTATGGCATTAAACCCGGTCGTCACTGGGACGGAGTGGACCGCAGTAATGGTATGTACCTTACAATGCCACTAAATTTAGCTTACTAGAACATCTAGCGCGCTTTGCGCGCCCTATCATGGTCGCACTAAGGCAAAAGAAACTATAACATCTAGCATGCACAAACAGTCACAAATGATGCGCTGGAAATGAGATAGATATAACTTTTCTAAGAATGCTAATTTAATGTCACATCACGAAATGCAAATGTCCACAACCAACATCTCATCACATCAGCTGCATTGCTGCACTCCATTGCAGTAAGTAGTAATCAGGATAATGGAATATTGAAGAACAAAGTCACCATAGGTGTCGGATTCTAAGCAGCAATAACCATCTGTAGATCGCTACAGTTCCACTTGACCTGAAAAAGATGACAAAGGCACTACTGACCGCTGTTTCTACTACAAGTAGGTTCAGTTAGCTAAACAATTTGAAGAGACTACCATCAAAGGTAAAGTCTATCATAATTCTTCAAATACCATCAAGATAAGGATGCTGCTGCATTATGAAGTTCCTATGTCACCCTGTCATAATACATGTCAGTCACCCAGTGAGAACCCCTCACGCTGTCAGTCATCTCTCTTGATGCTAGGATAATATAGCACAGTGTCGCAACAATGTTGTACATGGCAATGTCATCCAGACTGTTGCTGAACACTCTGACTCACTATAGCTAAAGAAGACAGACAGATTTGTACATAGCAATGTCATCCGGACTGTTGCTGAACACTCTGACTCACCATAGCTAAAGAAGACAGATAGATTTCATGGACCTCCCTCCTTCAATCCTGAAAGCAACAACAGAATAAAACAGTAAGAAGCCAAACACTAAGATAGGAGTAATAGGAGTAATTGATCATTTAATCTGTCTACTGTTAATAGACTAAACTAAACTCACCAGCTGAAATGTTTCCTCTCCCAAATGCTAAGATCAATGTTCCTTATCTTTGAACTCACACTGACAAACAAATCGAATGTATTATTTTATCACATAACTAAGTTACTTAGCTTTGATTTGAACACAAGTGTAGCCTGTTCAGAACCCCTTTTTAAGCAAAGATGCACATGGGATGGAATCGTGGACGAAGCATCGCGCCTTTGAGTTTATCTCAAATCATTGACAAAAATGTTAAATAACAGTAGCTTCTCTATTTGTTACCCAATTGCTATTCTCTTGGAATCTCATTAGTGTGTTAACTTATGTAAAAAATGTACGTCGCCTTACATTTTTTAATTATTGTAGTCAAATAAATGACCTGGATGTGTTTCTTTTCATTTCTAAGACAGACATGTCATAGGTATGCATCGCAGGCACTGCTTTGCAGATGGTAGATAGAATACTTAAATTGACTAATATTTTCTGATAGAGCCTAAATCATATTGTATCCGCAAAGAAGACCAACCAAAAGTCCTCGCGAACTCTCCATGTACATTAAGAGGGGTGGCAGCTTATTAGTTTTAGGCAATTGCATTTCCAAAACCAGCAACGTCAAGCGAAGCATCCTAATAATTAGAGTTAAATTCCCCATTAGATCAAACAGATTATTAATAGTTGTTCAACTATCTTTGAAACATCAAAAAGTGGAGCATTTGCAGTAGCAGGCATTATTTGTTTATAATAGAAATTTACTGGAGAAGCTCCACAATGTTGGCAGATGCAGGCCATCCTGAATTTTTGTGGCCTTGTGCGGACTTGGTGCAGCACATGGGAACTCAGTTGAATCCAAACAAGTCTTGAGAAGTTTGATTGAGTGAAGGATAGCATCCCAATACCAAACACAAGCAAGCTTCTTATATCTTGAGCTAAAGCACAAGTTGCCCAATCAGAACTCATAGCTCCAAAGAAAAAGGAATAAATAGAAATACAACTGCTAACGTTATTTATACATAACAGCCAGATGAGTTAAACACAAAAAACAAAGAGCAAGGAGATTGAGAAAGGAAAGAGGAATCGATCTATTCTTAAAGGGCTGATTTTGCAAACCTATTGATATCATAGATCCAAAATTCTAGAAGTAACCAAGATTATGCTAACACATAAAACAAAGAGGCGGCTCAGAGAGTAAAAATGTTCAACATACTTCTGAAAGACATCCCAGGACCAAGCAACATACTAATACACTTACTAACTGGATTTTTTAAGCACATAGCATCCATGTCCTCGAGAAAGGCAGGCGAAAAAACTATGAAATACAGCACCAAGCATGTGGAGGGGGAAAAAAAATCAAAGGACAAACCTGACATCCTCCTTATCAGGATCATTTCATAGGCAGGATCTGTAGCTGGGGTAGCAGTGCCTGTAGCATCATGAAAAATTATATGTATTGAAATTAGAATTTTTTTGCTGTACTAAGATGATATCAGATTTGACCTGAGTTCATTGTTCTGTACTGGTGGTTAAAAGAACTTCTGTTATAGAAGTACTGGAAAAGAGAAACTATTAAGTGAGCTTCCGAATCAAAGTAAACTGATTAAATTAAGTCCTGTTCACTATTATTCAAGTGACAAATGGTGAATCCAATCGCGATAAATACTTAGCAATTAAATTAAGTCCTAACTAAACTGATTAAATCGAACCATCTGCACAAACAAAAAATGGCAAAAAAAATACTTCTACTGACTAAACATATCCATGTATGCTACTTACTAAACAAATGTGTATGGCATTTAGAACATATACATATAAGCTGGCAATACAGGATTACTGAAGAGATTTAGTGCAGGGTAATTAACACAAGCAGCAAAAGTAACTGAATGAGCAAGATATTTAGAAAGACACAGGGTCATAGGTAAAACTAACCAGGATGTTTTGTAAAGTCCAACACATGTGATGTTGCTATATTGTAATCGGCAGCCATCTCAAAAAGTGATTACCAATGTCAAAGGCAACATGGCTAAAACTTGCATATTCGTAGTCCTGCAGGATATAAGAAATCGGCAAGATAGCATTCAGTTACAGGAATAGAATGGTCTCATAAGGTGTGTAGCACCAGAACACTCCACTCTAATATATCAAGCTGTCCACGTTGCTAGTTTTACTCAGCATGCCAAACTGTTTGCATTTTTTGTACTAATTTGTACCATTCTGGATAGGCACCAGACCATGTTTAAGTAGGGAATCCAAAACACCTTGTCCTTCGTAAGATCTTATAAATTACAATCAAGGTGACTTGCAAGGTCTTATTCATGCTATTCCCATATGGAAAATCAAGGTGACCTACACAATTTGGTTGTGTGTCGAATATGTGTATCAAAGAATAGCTTAATTTGACTTAAGTTCCTCTCATTATGTGAAGCTACTGCCATTCTATTTCCAAGTTCATTCTCAGTATCAAAACATATATTAGCAATATTATAGTTTTGCATTAGGCTGTGGTGCTAGTGATTCAATCTAGAAAGTAATCTATGTCCTGGCTGTTACAGTAAACAGATGAATCAAACAGGGAAGATAAAGGGGTAACTAAATAAATTGGATAGACCACAATTGCACATGATATAGCAGCAGCAAGTCAATGCAACGGCACTACCTCAAGTGTGAAGAGCATGGGCCTAGGGAGGTGGGAAGATGTTGTGTTTGCCACCGGTGAAGGCACATAACACCGAATAGGAGCCCGCAGCCGCAGAAGCCGCTCATCCCCGCACTGCCGCATGACCTGCTATCGTGCCGCCGCCGCTCCCCATTGGAGCCGGGAGAGGATGGAGAGTGTGAGATTTTTGTCTGCTGCTCGATTTGGTGTTCTCTCTCATCGCCTCGAGGGCTCCAGGCCACGCTTGAGCTTGAGCTCATGCTGGCTGCTTGCGCCGCCACTGTGATGGCGGCATCCTCGACTCGCCCATCGCGACAAGCTCAGCAGCTCGCGCTGCTTCCCGTTCTTGAACGATGGCGAAGCCCTTGCCAGCATCGAGGCGCCGGGAGGTGCGCGCAGGCGGAGAGGAAAAGGCAGCGGCGGCGGCGGAGAGAAGACAGGGATGAGGGGAGACAGCTAGGGTTTGGCTCTAGTCGGACTGCGGATTGATTCTAAAATAAATGAAGGATCCTTTTGTAAAAATACCAAACCTGGCCCACAGTTCAGTCACAGTGGGCTGCACCCTCTCTGTTCGGAGCGCTCTCGTGCGCTGAGGCCTCGCCGTCTGGGGCACGTGGCGCGACGCCAATGACAGAGAGTACCGTGAAACGCTCTCGCGCCATGGGGAGCTTGCACTCTTTAAGAAACCCCGATAACCTCATGCAGCATGTAATTGGCAAAAAGGATTAGCTGGGTTTGAATTTGTGATATGAATACCTTCCTGCTTAGCATGGTTTTTAAAGCGTTAAGGTGAGGCGGGGCGAGCCGCCACCGGGCGGGCTTAGGCGAAGCCTTAGGCGAGGCGAGCCACCACCGCCTTGTCGCCTAGGCGACGCCTTAAAAACACTGCTGCTTAGGTTTATCTATCACGTATGCAGGCCGGTATCAGTATATCACTAAAACAGAGCACAACTGTAGTTTGGGCTGCTTCACTTCAAATTTCTGTTGAGCCTTTCTTAATGTTCCTTTTTTTTTGAGATTGTAGTTTCTTGTTGCATATATAGATTAGTCAATTTACAAGAGTATACCAATAGGTGAAACTTCATCATTTTAACCTGCCCAACAAGTCATATGTGCTAGGTGTCTATTACCTCACACAATTAATATGTTTGCTCATTTCATATCTTGTGAGCTTATCAGCTAACTTTCTTGTATGGTAGTATACTTGGGTTTTGTTGACCTTGACAAAATATGGCAATATGCCATCAACTAACCACATGCCCGTAAATGAAACATGTGGTTTGACTTTTGAGCTTAACACAAAATCTGTAAAATTCTGTATGTGGCTAATGTCAAGGTATGAGTTATTAACTTGAGAGCTCATTTCTGTCATTGGCATAATATTAAATTTGAAACAAGATATGTTTGTCCGCAAGAGTTGTTCAAAGTGGGTTTTGGTTGCCAAGGAATGGATGTACATGGTTGGAGAGGAAAGAACCTCTGAAAATATTTGGTTTCTGTTTTTACATGGCCGAATCTACCTCATTCAGTATGCCAGTTTAGTATTTTGTATATATGGATTTGCACAGCATATCTGGTGTGTATCTTCAAATTATTCACCTTCTGGTTAATTTGGTGTGCGGTGTTTGCAACAGTGTGCCATGAACTCGGCAGCTGATTCTAAATTTATTCTCAATTGTTTCCAGGATTTGAGAAGGACATGTTCAAGCTAAAGAACGAGAAGCAAGCAATGGAGCAGGAGGCCTATCTTTGGTCTGTCTCGGATATGTGAGCCCAACTGGTGTTCCAAGACATGAATTATGGAAGGACAAGTGTGGTCTAAAGGAAGAACTGAAGAAGACTCTTCAAATGATTTTCTTTTACACAAACAACATCAGTGAATGCTGTGCAGATGGAGTGGCATGAATATTTTGCTCGAAAGCACACTGAAGCAGCACACTTTGGTCATATGTACTTGTTTGAAATCTGTTACTGCTCATACACATCCTTCACATTATTTTTGTAATATAGCCGTACGAGCTGCAAAGACGCAGGTTTTGGACTAGAACAGTCTACGAGTTGATTTCTGTAAAATGGGAGGGTCTTTTTGAAAATGACAGCGCTCGTGGCTGATGTAGAGCCGTGTGATCGCGATCGGACGGCGTCCAAATTTTGGGTGACGCATTGGCTTGGGAGGCGCCGAGGCTGCGGCGGATTCGTTGGTTTGATAAGTGGGAACAAAATATGTTCAGCAACTTATGGTGACCAAGAGAAAAAAAGGAGAATTCGGCTTGACAGCAAGGGAAATCACACCGCGCGGCGCACCCGCGTCGCCGGTTCCGGAGAGTCAGTGGGCCCCACGATCTAGTAGCTTCTCCGGATCCACAGCTGTCCCCAGTGGAACAGAACAAGGGAGGCGAAACAAGAGCCGCCGTCTCCGGTAGTCCGTCCCCACCCCAAATCACCAAGCCCCAATTCCCCAAACCCCAATTCTCCAAACCCTAGTGCCTCGGCCTCCACCCCACCTCGATCTCTCCCTTTGCGATCGCCGTCGCGGCACGGGGATGGAAAACCAGGAGGAGCGGCGGTGGGTGATACTAAAGTCCATCCCCGTCCTCGTCGAGGAGGAGGAGGAGGAGGAGAGAAGAGGATCCCGCCGGGCAACGATGCGTGGATCGAGCTGCACGACTCACCGCACCCTTCCCTCCTCCTGCTTCCGAGCCACACCTTTCCCCCCTCGACTGGGTACGAATTTTCGCCCCTCGTCATCGCCGTTTGCTCCGACTGCGTCCTCTTCCGTCACATGTTTGGACACGGCAACACCTTTTTTCTCTACAACGCGCGCAGCCGCATCCTCACCGGCCTCCCCACCATTCCCTCCTGCTTTGGGATCAAGTTCGAAACCCTACTCGGCGACGCTGATGGCCGACTCAACATCGGTCTGATCGAAGACCCTCGCCGCGCCGGCCATTATGTGGTCGCCGTGCTCCATCCCGATTTCGGAACGCGGCGGGACAAGATCGTGTGTTACTCTACAGGGAGCAACCTATGGACTGTCAAGATGCTCGCCTCCCCCAAAGGAATCGATCCCTGGATCGGCACCTGTCCCTACGATGCTGCCGTATCTCATGACGGCGAACTCTGGTGGCTGAACGAGTTTAGTGGACAAATATTTCATTGCAATCCCTTCCTCGATCGACCGTTCCTTCACTTCACCTCCAACCCCTTCGAGCTCGTGAGGGAAAGGCCAGCCTATGTCACCCACCCTTCCATCAACATTGCTGTGCCCGCCTTCATGATGGCGCAGAGCGAGGGCAAGCTTCGTTTCGTGGCCACCGTGAAAGGATACAAAGGACCCGTGAAAGGACCCGGGGTGTTTGAGTCCATCTGTGCCCGTGTCAGTATGTGGACACTGACGGACCCCTCTAACTCAGCCTGGGATCTTGATTTCAATGTACCATTGCCTGATGTCTGGGAGTCATTGCATGATTTCCCGGAGTCTGATGCGCTTCGGATGAAAGTTGTCCCTTCACCGGCGCTCGTTGCCCCAAACAACGCAAGCGAAGTCTGCTTCTTTGCAGGCAGCAAGCTCTTCTCTTTGAATATGCGCAATAGGCAGGTTGAGGCCTTAGGGGATTCTTGGGGCATCCACAGCTCTCATCTCTTCCTGAATGCTTGGGAGCTGCCACCGGAGTTTGTGGAGCTTTATAATTCTCCTGGTAAGCTGTTATTGAATTTCATGCATAGATCTATTATGCGCACATTTTCCTAATCAAATACTAAATAATGCTGTTTGCATCTCTAGTTCTGTTATAAACTCTTTTGTTCCTACCAATGTGCTGGCGGCTGTAATCTTAGTTGCACTATTTGCACCTAATTATTTAAGTTAGATCTCTCCAGTCTGCGTCTCAACATACCCACTGACAAGATCACATAGGCTTAGGGACCCCATGTTTAGTCCTCCAATCTAAATTTTATTATGGGATAGTACATCGTAAGACTGAAAGCACATTGCCTGTAATTGAACAGTGTGCATGAGCATTGGATTTTACACATTTTTTTGAAATATAGAATCATATGTATTGCTTCCTGTCTTCCTAACCCATTAGTTGACACTGATTCTCTGCAGTTGAGATCAAAGCTCAGGGGAAGGTGAACAAGCCATGGGTGGTCTTGACAGCAATCCCAAGCCATGTGCGTGATACCATGATTCCGGCTGACACAGATGTGCTGTTCAAGTTTGCCGACCCGCCTCACCCCTCCTACCTGGCGCTGCCCTCCCGCTTCACCCCTGATATGAAGATGGCAAGCTGTTTTCCCTACATTATTGCGACCCACCCGTCTGGTGGCCTTCTTTTCCATGCCACGCAGCAGGAAGGGATCACAAAAACCGCTTTCTTCTTCTGTCACGTCGAAAGCCGTGTGGTCACCCGCCTCCCAGATGTCCCTGGTGAGCTCCGGCTTGAAGCCCCCCCTGACCACCTTGGTCTTGGTCTCCGGCCACGGCGCAGTGGCCGCTTCATGCTCCGGCCCCGACGCAACATTGGCCTCATTGCCGACCCTCAACTTCCTGGCAGTTATATGATTGCTCAACTTCATCCAACGTCCAGCACTCAGCATGAGTCCTTGCTCCACTACTCTACGCTGACTGGTCAGTGGGGTGTGAAGAGGCTGGAGTCCTCCCCGAGGCACAAGCCGTGGGCTGGGCATGGTGCTTTTTCACTGAGGGGTAAGCTCTGGTGGGCTGACGTTGCCCACGGTGTACTGACCTGTAACCCATTCAGGGAAAAGCCCAGATTGCGCTTGGTCAAGCTGCCAGAGTGGTGGCGTAATGACGACGAAAATGGGCATGTCAAAGATCGTGTGTCTTTGGACAAGTTTCGCATGATAAGGCAAAGTGAGGGCAGGGTTTGCTTTGTGGGGATTAAAGACAACAGATACTCGGGTCCATCTGTTACTGTATATACACTGGATGATGAAGTGACATCTCAGTGGACGATTAACTATCATGCTCCATTCTCCTTAATCTGGGCTGCAGAGAGCTACATGATGGCTGGACTCCCAGATAATGAGGTCCCTGCTCTCGCCGCCCTCCACCCCATGAATCGAAGGGTCGTGTACTTCTTCCATGGTGTCAAGCTATTTTCTGTGGACCTTTGTTCAAGGCGGGTCCTGTCCTGCAAGGACTGCATTGTTGACTGCCGTCCACAGGACATGTTCCAGTCTTCTCGGTTTATCCATGCTTGGGAGATGCCAGCTAACATTGACCTTTCTACTGCTGGAGGTAAGCTGTTCCTAATGCGTTAAATAGGCAAATGATTCTTTTTGTAACAAAAAGTTATGGTGCTAAAAATGATACTTAGATATCCTTTCAAAGCTGATGCTTACATCGAGTTTAGATTAGTATTTGTTGAACGTTTGCTCTATCTGCATTGACCAATGTTTTTTTCCTCAAAACATTTGATTTATATACGATTTTTTCAGTCATAAGTTGGTGATTTGCAGAATATTCCTACTTTCATTGTGTTTCATAAGCGAATATAATGTCTAGATCTTAGTTGTATATAGCATCACACTAGTTAGATGGCTGATGCAAATCCTTCACATCATTGGTTTAGGCTAATTTTTTGGTTGCACGTTCGGGCTAGTTACTGGAAGAATATGCTTGCTTGTGTTTTTTTATGTGAATATAATGATGAGATCCTCATTGCTTTCTAGTAAAGTATCTTGTAAAAACAGTAGCTATTGTTGTCTTAAATATACGAGCGGTTCAAAGTTCATCCACCAGAAATCCAGATTTGTGTATGCCTTCTGTAATTTGAGTTTTGACAAACACTGGGTTTGTTTGAAGGGCTAGACAACTGGTGTCCGGGAGACAATTGGGGTGCAGAGCACCAGGCAGCAGCAGCCAAGTTTCTTGCCAACTTTCCCCGGTGAGTTCATTTCATGGCCTGTATGAGACTTCCTTGGTCGGCCCCTTACAATCATGCATCTGTAGTCATTTTCTCATTGTGATTTTTTTTTTTTCATCCAGGTACAGTGAAGTCATCAAGGACTGATGCTGTTGCAATGAAACCTGGGGATTTGCTGGCGATCCACCTGGAAGATCTTGTGTCAGAACATTGTTATCCTTAAACTGTGTCGCATTTGTATTCCTAGCTTCTTTAATGAAACGCATACTCTGCAGGTTACTTAAATGATGCTCGCTCGCAATAGCCCTGATGCTCTTCAATGCCATTGTGGCTCTTTTGCTTTAATGCGTGTGGCAGTCTGAGCGGATAAGCTGTATGCTTTGTTTTGATTGTTTGTTCGTTACGTGCGCGGGATTGGAATGAGATGTGCATCATTGGTTAGCCAACGTTCATGCGTGTGGCAGTCTGTCTGCCGTTAATTTTGCAGGCTGGTTGCAGAGTCCGCGATGTTTTAACTGACCTGGGATGGAGGAAAGCCTCTCCACCTTGAAACGTCATCACGGTGTTAAAGTTCGCCGGCTTGCTTTTGTGGAGCGTGCCGCTGCAGTTTGCCAACTGTGGAGGTTTGAGGTGGCGTCTATTAATCTATTAGAACATACGCGCCCTATCCTTTTCTGAGTTCGTGGCTGACAATTTTCTAACCACAGCAAAGGCAAATTAACAAAACATTAGTGCAGAACAACTCAAATCGACATATTTTAGAGAGGTACTGAACTTCTAAGGACGCGTTTGGTTCGGTGTTTTCTCTCGTGATCCGTTCACACCGAGATCGGTTACATTAATTCCTGTTTTTGTTTTGAGTCAGTTAACATATCACTGTGGATACCGCTCCCATTCCGGCATTATCCGATTCCCATCCTCGTCGCTTCCCTCGCCCAGCAGCGATAGAATAGGTTTTAGACTCTCCAACGAACGAAACCCAAACATGAGAGGCATCGACTGTCTCCAACGGACGAAAGCCAAACACGAGAGCCATCGGTTGGTTTGGATGATGCACAATGAAAAGCTACGTGACGTGAAAATACTCATCTCCAACAGCGGGCACATCGAAGACCCAAAACTCCTCCTGCGCCCCAGCCTCGACGCGCTGCCTTGGCGGGGGCGCCGCGTGCCGCCGCGGACGAGAGGCGAGCGAGCCCACCGGTGATTTGCGTTGCGAGGAGGAGACGTTTTTTTGCGTCTGGTTTGGGCCGGTGCGTAAAATGGGTGTCCTGGCTGGGTCATTCGTTGGAGGCGATTTTTTCGACCCAAAATCCTTTGCGCGACGTAAATAACGTTTGCCTTCTGTGGTTGGAGACAGTCTAAAGGCTTGCTTAAATTTGGTGAAAAACTTTCAAAATTTACTGTAGCAATTTTAAACCGAAGATTAGGAGAACTAAACATGATTACTCGGATGGACGGAAAATCGCGAGACGAATCTATTAAATCTAATTAATCTGTCATTAGAGATTGTTTACTGTAGCACGACATTGTCTAATCATGACCTAATTAGGCTTAATTGATTCGTCTCACAATTTCACCCGAGGGGAGTTATAAAATAAGTTTTGTCAGTTATCCATATTTAATACTTATCAAACATTTGAATTTACCGTATCCATCGAAAAAGTCGGCGAAAAACGGCCTCTTCCTGATGAGAGCTCGCAGCTCACGGCGACGGCGCCGCCGGCGACTCATTCTGCCGCATCCTCGCCACCCCCTCGTGCTACTTTGGCCCCTGCCCCCTCATGCTGCTTCACCTTCCTAGTGCTGCTTCCTCGTGAGCTCGCAGCGTCGCGCACGACGACGATGGATCCCCCGCATCCTCGCTGATGAGAATAGCCCGCTTCCTTCTCCTATTTCTTTCCCCTTCTTTTTCCCTCTCCCTCCCCCACTCCCTCTCAGCCCCAATCTTTTCAACAAACTCTAACCCTTGCTTGTGTTCTAGGTTTTCACGTAATTTTCGGTGAAAGAAAAGATCTGTGTGGGGGTTGGCTTGGAGAGGAGAATACTTGCATCTACCGAATCAAGAAGGCTCGGATTTGTAAGGGGTACGCGCTCTTCTTACTCATCTATGTCCTTTCATGTTTTTCCTGTATGGTTAGATCTCTGATTATTATGAAAATTAATTAGAGAGCAGCAAACAATTTCAGAAAATAAGAGAGTGGGCGAATCAGTGTTTATAGACAGAATTAATTGCACACCATGAATTGCTAACTAAACTGAGAAGATATAGTAGAGGCTAGAGAGCCAAGATATAAGTGACTTGCACACAAATTATCAATTCTATTGACTGGTGTGTGCTCTCATTTACTGCACATTTGTTAAACGAAGTAAGTCACTCACTGAAATCTTCTTCGCCGTCTGAAAAATGGAGTCAGGTAGTTCTTGTCCAGCGCATTGAATGATGTCATATTGCACAACCATTAGAAAAAGGCTCAGCATTTTTTTTGTAGGCATGTACCTTCTTCATATGTTGTAGGCATGTAAAAAGTACGTAAAAGCATGAAAACACATGTGAATAAACAACCAGGCTTGACTAAGCATGAGTCCAGGTGATCAGGTGTGTCTCAGGGCCCAAGGAAAAATGCCTATAGACCTTCTAACCACCCTCCTATATTAAAAATACAGCTGCACAATAGTGATCAGTTCTATACTAAATTTTCTTTATTCAATGCTTCTGAAAGTTAAATTCTGATCTATATATGATAACACCTTAGACAGATAATTTAGTTTCCACCAGACTTATTCATTACATGATTACATCATATTGGTTTGGAGTGTAGTACTTTATCTATGTAATATAGTTTTGCATCTGTTTTATGAGCTCTGTTCTCGAGTTGAGAGCTTAATTGACATCTTGTTTCTCAATGCTTCTGGAAGTTAAACTCTGCTCTATATTTGATACTCATCATTTGGAACTAATTTTTGTATGCCCTGCTAGTACATTTTTTGTATGAACCATTACCTTTTTGCATCAGATTTTTGCATCTGCTATCTGATCTCCGTTCTCTGTCATCTTCTATCAGATAGTCTACTGATTCTGCTCTCTATCTGATATTAGCTGGTTTTTATCTTGCTTTCTTGACTAGGGTACTACTGAAGAACGTCTGCATGGTCACACTGAAAAGTTGCTATCTGCTACTGACCACACGAGGCAGAGGTAAGCTTAGTCTTCCTGCTTGGTACAGTTCTATTTATGCCATGTTTTATATGCTTCGTGAATGACGACAATCTTTTTCTTGCTACTATACTGTAATCTTTATTATAGTATGGGTTCCTTTTCTGAACTTGTGTTCTCACTATTGTTTCTGAGCATGTTACAGAGTCAGTCCATTTCTACCGGATAGGTTACAGAGTCAGTCCAGTTCCAAGATCTTAATATTGCCGCTGGAGTTAGCAGAAAGAAGAGTTGAAGACTGCTCTCCAGCAGACGCACGAAATGAACTGTGACAGATCGTCAATCTCTTGGCCTGAGATAGGGTTTGTCACGCTGAATTTATATGCCAACACTGGCATGGAAAATTCTTTGTGGTAGACAAAAACCTGTCATAAAGTAACTGGGAGGTAGGTTCATGCATTTCGATTGATGCAATTACGCAGAAGAAGAAAAGATATGAATAGGCACTGGAGACATATACCAAACTAATTAAAGGGCACAAAGTTCCTGCGCAAAATTTCTCTAACTTACCTTTGCTGAAGACAGTCGCTGAATCATATACAAGAAATATCTATAGTATTTTTTAGGAGGAATTTAAGAAGCAATTTGTTCTTTCATGCACACTACTAACTCACGAAGGGACAATAAGCACATACAAGATAATGTGTATAGAGTGGAGCTGGGATGAAGCTTCAATTTTGATTCAAATGATACGCAGGTGATGTGTTCATGCAAGAAGTACGACTGCTTGGGAAAACTTATTGAGCCAAGTAAACCTGAATGAAAAAGAAGTGCCGTAATGTTTTCTCAAGTGTACCTGCACATAAAAAAGGTATGACGCTTAAAAGATCAAAAAGTGTACTGGAAGGAGAAAAAAATTGATTCTTCAAAAAAAGAAAGGAGGAAAGAAAAATGCTCCTAAAAATAAAAGAGAGAAAGGAATCTATACAAACTTGTTTGGCATTAAGCATTTTCATTATGTCCCAACTGATTGTCCACACATGTATACAACAGATAATCCAGGGCAATCATGTGCAGTAGATGATCCAAGGCAATCATCTAACATAAATCTAGTTGAAACTTCGCAACACAGTGTAAGATTAACCAAACATGTCTCCATTGATAGTCCATTTTCAGTTATAACTTGTAGCATCCTTTTTGTTCTTTCCAGTATGTCTCCATTGACAATTTATTTCAGTTCATAATATATTTTTGTAGTTTGCAGTATGAATTGGCAGGGACCAATCAACTCAAATGCTATTATTGTTCCTCCTGCTCCATTGGTGACAAGCAATATGATGATGCCATATGGAGACAATGCCATGATGTTTTTTCCGCCAGTTCGGGGAGAATTTACAAGCCTCTTGCTTCAAGCTCAACATGAACCACTTGCTCCGCGCCCCTTAGATTTTGATAAATGAAATGATATGTGATGATTCATGCATTTTGCAACTCCATGTAATCAAGGAACCGTGGCTCTCACTGTCCTTTGCTATTGATATACTATTACATGGTAAAATCATCTGAATATGCTTGCTTTTCAGTACCGTAATCTCTGAACTCTAAAAAAAACTGAATCCCAGAATACTGTCACAGATTCAGATTACTCACACATCCAGGATAGGCTTGCTAATGCTACCTATGTCTCCATGTTCATTGCTACTGATATACTGCTATATGATCAAATCATTTGAGCATATTTCATTTGTGTTTTTCTTTTAATTTTTTTCTGTTGTATATCAGCCATATCTGAATTGCTTGCTGTAGAAGAGAAGGAACCATCGTACCCTCTAACGGCGTCGTTAAAAGAAGCGGACCAAGATGAGCACGATAGAGAGGGCTTTTGCTTTGAGATTGTGGTGTGACACCTGCTGCCTAATGGAGGGAGGTCTCTCAGATGAAGGAAAGACCAGGTCTCTCATAATTTGACTCCATTCGCGCCTATGGTCAGTCACACACATCACATGAACATCATGGATTCATGATTTTGTGGTCTGATTGATCGAACACGGGCGAAGCATAAATGAAGACCAATTTCTACAAATTTAGAGACAAAAAAGGGAATTCAACCGAATGGAACTGCTACTCGGAAAACTGGCTTGGTTGTGAGCACAATGCAGCCGATGAATGTGTCGGAGAACGAACTTATGGAAGAACTTGTCAAAATGCAATCGCAACAGAAAGGAGAGAAGGGGACTTCGACTGTGTCTTGGACTGAAGTTTAGTACTTGTCACATCAAACGTTCGTATGATAATTAGGAGAGCTAAATATGGGTTAATTATAAAATTAATTGCAGAAGTTCTAGACTAATTCACGAGACGAATCTATTAGGCCTAATGAATTCATCATTAACAAATAGTTACTGTAGCACCACTTTGTCAAATCATGGACTAATTAGACTTAATAGATTCGTCACGTGAATTAGTCTCCATCTGTGCAATTAATTTTTTAATTAGTCTACATTTATTTTTTTAATTAATATCGAAACATTCGACGTGAACGGGCTAAACATTAGCCTTGTCGGATCCAAACAGGGCCTTCGTAAAATCACCATAGGACATGGAGAGGAATAATATATCAACAAACTCATCGGTGCGACCCCTCGTGGATGCTGGGCTGGGAGTGCGTGCGACGACGATAACGGTGCCAAGCCCTAGATGATGGATCGATGCCGCGGAAATGGGAGGATCGTTGCGTATATGTAGGCGGCAGCGGCACTGTCTGTCCGTGGTAAAGGAACCACTAATTAAAAAGGACAATGTAGAGGAACTCAACCCAATTGGTGGAGATAATTCAGAGACATGAACACGTACAATGTGGTAAATAATCTGCATATGGCACACTGTTATCTGATGAAATGTCCAGGCTGTACCATGATTAATTAATGGCAATTTCATATCAGGAAAATATCGTTGACAATCTACTACAGACATAACGTATATCTAAGTGCATAACAAAAACTATGTATGTAGAAAAACCAGACGAAGAATAATTTGGGATAGAGAGAGTATTTAGCGTCTGATAGACTGATAAGATTGAAAAGGAACACCTGAGAAGTGAGTCAGTGACCTGACAACTCATGGAACAACCATTTCATGACACATCACACAAGCTACATGCAGATTTCAATTTTTCATCTTGAGGGCATTCGTCATGATCAAAAAAGCAAACGACAATGCAGTTTCCAGTTTTCCATCTTGAGGGCATCCGTCATGATCGATCAGGTAAACAACAATGCAGTTTCAAATTTCCATCTTGAGGGCATCTGTCATGATCGAACAAGTAATCTACAGGACTATAGGAGTGCTATCAAATTTAAGTTGGTATACAAGAAAACAGCTTTGTACCATCTAACCATCTAAATACAAGGTGCAATTGTGGTAGCACTACGCAAACATGACAATTCTTTCACCAGAAAAAACCTTGAGACAGTGATCAAATATAATGGTTAAACCACCATACTAAATAACATGGGGCCTCTTTTAGCTAATGCCGCATCAGCCAAGTCTGCAAAGGGACATTTCAGTAGTGATAAGTATGTGACAAATTATAAACAACCAGGCCTTTTCCAGTGGTGCTAGTTGTAATGCTGTATAGAATATGTAGCATGTTGTAAACAATGCATCATGTGCATGTTGTAAGCAGTGAATCGTGTGCATGTAGTATAGAATATGGAGCTAATAGCCAGGAATAAGGGAAATGCATGCAATTATGTTTCACCCTCTTAATGATTTTATGAAATGCAGAAAATAGAATAAAACCCCACCATCTTCAGCCATTGATAGATCCTAAGGAGCAAGTAGAGTTCAAACACCAGAATATTCTTGTGATAGACAATTAAAACTCATTTTCAGATAAAAGGAAACACGTGAAAATCACTGGTGAAAATCAGGACATTTCAGAGGATTGAGCCCCAAGTAATCACATGAAAAGATTGTCAGGCATCCACCCAAATATTGCAAGTATGTCACACTGACGATTGAAAGAACTACTATTCGAGGCACAGTGCAAAACACAAAGGATAGAAAATACCTGCATGATATCAAATCAGTGTTCTCACATATTGGTCGAGATGTTTATTGAAAAGTTCACACCTGCAAATAAGAGATGCTCAGGATTCAGGAAATTAGTGAAATGGGACGAAAAAGACATGTAGCCACTAAGCCTGAAATTGGTTGTGGATGCATATCATCTCACAACTAAAAGATTATTCAGGTTTCATGTCCAAAAGAGTGCTATCCTCAGTTAGAGAAGACACTATAAGCTCTGGATTAGCAAGAGCTAGGATCATATATTATGAATTGCTCGGATGAAGATATCCAACACTAACAGAAGCAATCGTATCATCTGAAAATAACAAATTCATGAACAATCATGAGAATCAATAAAAAAACAGTACAGCATAGTACGGACTGCCACAATCACACTTCCTCAGAATTATTAAGCTCAGATTCACAAATTTCATTATGTTTCAGAGATTGAGGACTATGTGCGAAAAGATCCATTGTATCTTATTGGCAGGGTTCTATGGAAGCATCCATGTGCCTCGTCAAATAAGCTATGTACTTATTGCTTGAGTTGTTGCTCAGACCTCAGACATGATTTATGGAACAAATGATGCCCTTTTACAAATAGTGTGACAAAAACAGACCTAAGAACTGCAATAATTAACCATGAATGAAGTAAGAAAAAAAGTTCCATTAACTGGCAAAACTTACTTGATTGGTGTGCCAGGAGCATAGAGAGGATTTTTTACAACATACTCCACATATAGGTTGTATATATGCTTCAGTGAATCTCGCTGATCACCAGTCCTTGGATGCATGATCAGAATAAGCTACACCAAGAGGGTACAGTAAGTAAAAGAGTATCTCGCGCTGCCGCTAGGGGAACCGCGGGAGAGGAAGCATTGCGGTCCGCAAGGGGATCCGAGCGTCGCGAGAAGGCTGGATTCGCATTCCCCATGGATTGGTAAGTCAGACATCCTCAACACGATGCAGTTTGTGACCCATTGATTTCATTCCTGGTGGCCGCGCAGTGGGTGGATATTGGCAGCAAGCGCAAGCCAGCAATTGGTGAATGGCCGTGTAGGATGAGGTGAGTTCCGCCGCCACGGTGGGAAGCACGTGATGCTGTTGAGTTTTTTTCAGTTCCGATTTTCTGTGTGTGTGCAGAACAGAGATTATCGAAACAATAATCTCACTTTCTAAGAGTCCAGAACTGTGACAACGGGGGGATAGCAGCCCAGATACAACTCCAGATCAGTCCCCATATATTCTGGGATGTAATGGTGCTTAAAAAGTAATTAAATCGCTGATTTTTATTGGTTATAAGTGTCGCTCCTGTTATCCTGAATTTGTTCAGTATGCTAGAAACACTATGATACAACACTAATGACCATGCTCAGTTTTGTTAACTGTACATGTTCTGGTTACAATACTAATTTTCAGATAGACATGTCGAGTTTGCTTGTAGGAAAATAGCAGCATCAACTCTGGACGATAGTGATCAGTAGGCCTTTAACACTTCAAAACGATGATTGCTAATGCCAATGTGTCTGGACAGAGAGCAGGCCTTTAACACTTCTCCGGATACAACTCTGAATTGGTTAGTTGTCTGGACAGAGAGCAGGCCTGGCTCCCGAGATGCATAGGAGGCGCCGAGCCAGGCTCGCGGGATACGAAGAAAACCACCGTTTCTCCGGAGCCAGGCTCACGTGGTGTAATAGAGCGCTCAGACAGGTGCGCGCATAGACAAAATCAGCTGCATGCAGCGATTTAGACAGGCAACCAATCAATATCTCTATTCAGCCTGGCTGCATGCGAACGTGAACCAAACATGACGTCCCTGCATCAGTAGAGCCTGACCACCGGGGGCCTGCATCACTGGTACGAGCCAGGATGATGCGAGAAGAAAACCAATCAGACCCTTAGGCTCTCGCCTAGCTCGGCTCGGCTCGAATTCAAAACGAGTTGAGCCCAAGCCAACGTTTTAGATCGTTAGTGAATTGAGTCGAATCTGAGACGGCTCGTCAGCGAGCTTTATGTCAGGATTTTAAATATTATTTTTCATATTATATTTTAAATATATTTTCAAATTGCACTAAAATTATTTACTTTTAGGCTCGTGAGCAGCTCGCTAGCTCAACAAGCTTTATATCAGGACTCTAAATATTATTTTTCATATTATATTTTAAGTATATTTTCAAGATTGCACTAAAATTATTTACTTTTAGATGGTGTACATAAACATGTGGATAGTTGGATAGTCCGAGAGTTGTTACTTGCCAATTAAGGGCAGATATTAAAGAATCCAAGGTGGTATTTCTTCTTATGAAAGATATAATGACTTGCTATCTTACTTTTATTTTGCAAATTAGAGTTATTTTTACATAAAATAGAAATATTTTTATCATTTATGCTCTAAGAATTGACTATCATGTTTTTATATCAATATTTTTATATTATCACATTGTCTAGTACTCCACTTCTCTTAGAGACTTTTTTAGCATGTAGACACGTAAGCCAACTTGAGCTGGCTCGAGCTTGTAAATGAGCCGAGCCGGGCCTCAAGTTTAGCCGTTTCTTGGACCAAGCCGAGCCGAGCCGAGCCTACTTTGCACCAAACTTGCACAAACCGAGCCAAGCCTGGCTCGGCTAGGCTCGTTTCCACCCCTACGCGTTCGATTATTAGGCTAATCCTAATTGGTGATTTCATTTTGATGTTTTTAAGATGGCCACCTAGACAAAAATAAAATGAATGGTGTTTGAATCTACCTCTCCAATGCACAATTTCATGGTGTGGTTTTATAGACTCCACATAATTTAATTTCAAGCCTCATAAGAAGTTGGCATCTGTGCATAGGTAATTTCATCTAGATGAAACTGGTTTCCTTTCTCTTCTTAAATATGGTATCATGTCATCACAAATCCTATATGGTATAATGAGAATGAAACCTAATGAAACCACTCATTAGGAGTAGCCTTATGCAATGTGGTTCATGTTAGACCAGATCATTTTTCGAGTCGAGCCAGGCCGAAAAAGGCCGGGTTTTTTTGGACCTTAAAAATTTTGCCCACGCTCGTCCCATGGGCGTCCACGGGCCTCCATTTCGAGCTGGGCTCAGGCCGGGCCCTGGTCGGACTCGAGCTTCCCGCTCTTTTTCAATGAAAAAATAATTCATTTAAATAGTTCGGGTCGGACTCAGGCCAAGAAAATGCATGCGTACATCAGATAAACTAGTCATTGTAAGTTGTAACTGAAACAAGTATGATATTAGGGATGGATTCGGATCGGATCATCTTTTACCATATTTTAATTCGAATACAGATCGAATGTGAATCTTGTTGGATACGAATACGAATGTGAATCTTGTCCATTTTTATCGGATATGAATATAAAACGAATAGTTCGAATACAGATTCACATTCAGATAGATGGTTTTATTGAGTCTATATTCTTTGTAGATACAGGTAATATCGGATATTCTATATTTTATTCGAATATAAATATGGATTCAGATAGAGAAAATTGATGAAAAATGAATTCGGATATTTCTATTTAACATCCATATTAAAATCGGATAAGAATACGGATATCCATATTGACGTTTTACTCTGAACATCCAAATCCATCCCTAATGATATGTGCTCCATAACAGTAGATCCAAAAATAGTAACAGAATGCATGATAGTATTGTGCTGCTATAGGGGGAACAACCTCAACTAGCACACATGTTTTTTTCTAAATAAGATAAAGCTTAGAGCGGTATACATTCATTCTGTGCAATTAAATATCGATCATTTAAAGATTACATAAAAAGTATCAACATAGCAAGCAATTCAAGATATGATACTCAAGTAACCCATTGGACCACTGGGATACAAACCAGAAATTTTTTTAAATAAAATAAACAAGCACTTGCTGAAGCCATAACATGGACAAAAGAGCTCCAGTCGACACAACATGAGGCCATTTGCACAATACGGCATCTTTTACATGACAGTTTTACTGAACTATTGTTATAGGTTCATGCAGTACCAATCAGATAACTACTGAAATTCTAGAGTTTATATTTTGATAGACTTCTACAGTTCTAAAATACTGCATCTTTCAAAATTGCTCAAGCTTGCATGGTATTTTCCAATTCTTTATGGCCTCTCCTCTAGAGATCCAGACTAAGTGGTGACTGTTGAAGTGCTGAAATAATGTGTCTCATATTTTTGAATTTGTTTTTTGAAGGAATCAGCGGGGGAGACCCCTACCTCTTTTTTAATATATAAAAGAATAACATATTTACATGTTACAAGGCTGCAAGCCCAAAACAAAGGCTAGGATGCTAAGGAGACTACTCATCCATGTTTTAAGCTTATCCCTAAACACCGGTTTTGCTTTAAGCATAACCAAATTCAACTCCTCAATAAAGATGCTTCTCCAACGATTGAAAGAGATAATCTTCCCATCAAAAATGATGTCATTTCTGTGTTTCCATAGTGCCCAAGCAGCAATAATAACTATTTCTCTGAAAATGCATGAACCAAAAGTCTGTCTTGCCTGAAGAATCATGTCATAAGGTGGTAGATTGCTGTCCCAGTGTACCAATAAACAACCAACAAGCTTCACTGAATGGGCAGTTAAAGAACAGGTGTGTGAGGGTCTCTTCCACATTTTCAATGCACACAGCACAATTATAGCTGTCCAAATGCATATGCTTTCTTCTTAAGATATTTCTGGTATTCAGACGATCTCTGACAAACCACCAGAAGAAGAATTTGTGCTTGTTCAGAACCTTTGATTTCCACAGTCATTTAAACAAAGGAGAGGTGGGCATGGTTCCAGCTAAATGCTTATAAGCCTTCCTACAAGTGAATTCTGATGACCCCCAAATGTATGACCACTGATCAATAGCAGAGGTGTCTCGTTGAATTTCTGACAGCAGCGCTTGTAACTCAACTAGCTGCTCAGATGCTAGTTCAGACAAGGGATTCCAGAAGATATCACTAGTAGTCGAGGTGAGGAATTTGTATGATGAAATTTTATCATTCCTGCAAAAGCTATGTAATTGCAGAATTTGTAGCTGTTTTGAAGTTGAAGTTCTAGGCCTACGCAATCTCCAGTCGATTGCCTGCGAGTTTGGAGCCTTCGTTTCCAGGATTAAGCGTATATCTCTGATAATCTCTCTTTATTTACGTGATACTGTTACTGTTATTCACTTTTAATGTCACTATATGTATGAAACTAGATCCTGGCATACATATAGGTAACACTTGGTTTTGTTTTAAAACTGGGTGTGACAGAAGTGGTATCAGAGCTGTATTGACTGTATGCCGTAAGCCTAGATAGCAATGGTCGATTTTTAAGGTTTATCTAGATATCAAAACTTTCTTTAACTGATCTTTGACCCATCTAATGACTTTTCTTGGCCCATGAACCTCTATAATCTCCTTGATTGCTTGTTGTTGACATCGACCCTTGGTCACTTATCTCTCCATATTTTACTAATTCTAGACCCTTGGTCCTTATAATTACTCCTGTTCAATTATTTCCTCTTTGAACTTGATTTTGCATCTTTAGGTATCCTTGTCTATTTATCACCTCCTTGATAATTTTTAGGAATGTTCAAGCACGCTCAATTTGACTCATCTTTTCTTCTTCTGTATGCACTTTGGATCTTATCCCCTGCTGTCTTATTCCAAAGTGATTTCCTACTTCGCAATAGATGATCCTTACCATATGTCCTAACACATACCTAAGCCTTTCTGAATAATCAAGCTACTACAACTCGGAACCATCAAGATCAAGAAGTCAAGATAACATGACCTGAGCATGCCATATAGGATTATAGGATCCCTTGCAGTTTTTCTAACAACGTTTAGCATCGTTTAATTAACTTATATTTGATACTTTGCAATGACTATTGTTTGCCTAACTCTCATTTTAGTTGGGTTCTTTTATCTCCCAATCCCTTGGTCTCATTCCTATCCTCTCTCTGAATCAAATGGAGAATACCGTGAAGATTATTGAAGTCAACACCAACAACAAGGTCTACAAGAGGATGTTGTCACCAACGCCAAGCCAGATACCCTTTTATCTTGCTTAATATCTAAATTATCTTTGATTACTTCCTTGCCTTATTATTTTATTTCTTGCCCTTGAGAAAATCTTGTTTACCTCTCCTCCTTGTTTCTTTTCTCTTCGAATCTCGGGACGAGATTCTGTTTAAGGGGGTAGTTCTGTCACACCCCAAAATATCATATTTTGGGATGTGAATAGATTACACTAAATATCTAAAGGATTTGAGAATTTCTAAAATTTTCCAACATTTATATTATTTTATTACAGGAAATTTAGTATAAAAATATTATTTTTCTAGAATAAATTAAAACAACTTAGGCTTTAAGAGCGGTTGTTTTGTTCTTGTTGTGATGTGTCTTTAGCGTTTAGTGTTCTAAGGGTTTGTTTGGTTGAGCTGTAGCTTTTGAAAAAGTAGCTGTGAACTGTGGACTATGAAAAAGTAGCTATGAGTTGTGGGCTGTCCAAAAGCCGTTTGGTGGAACAACTCTGGCTTTTGGGACTACGGGAGGGAGACGTGAGTGTACAGGAGGGAAAAAAAAGAAAATGAGTGGCAGATGTGTAATTTCTGGATCCAAAAGCCAGCAAAAGCAGGGGGGTGAGGTGCTTTTGGATTTACGCTAGGCAAAAGTATCTATGAGCTTTTCGCCCTTTTGGTTCAGCTTCTGGCTTTTGGAAGCAAAAGCCACAGCCAAAAGCCCAACCAAATGCACCCTAAGTTCTCTCAGATATCAAATAGGTTCTCCTGGGAATTTTCGGACTTCTCTAGAATTTATTTCTATTTTTTTCATAGAGCTAAATCCTTTATCTCAAAGCTTCTAGAAATCTTTCACGAGCTCCAAATATTGTATTTGACATCTCCGTATCAAAATCTATCTTTAGGATTTTTCCTAAAATATTCTGGAATGCTTTGAAACATTTCTTTCTCAGTTTAAAAACCTTATCCAGATTTTTTTTTCTGGAATTGTGTTTGAACTGAAAATTGTGTTCTCGGCAATAAAAAAGGGAAAACCTAATTCTTTTTTTTCCTTAATTGGCCAGACCCTAACCCAGCCTGTGGGCATAATCCTATCTGGCGCATCTTTTTCCTATCCTCCTCATTACGTGGGCCCCACCTACCTCCTTCCAGGCCGAGCCCACGAGGGGACGAGGCCTGCTTCGGGTTTATCCTGACTCGTCCGCGCCGACCTCCTTGCCAGGCACGATTGCGGAATTTTTTTTAATTTTGTTTTTTACGATTTTTTAAAAACAACTCAGAATCTGCCACCCAACCGCCATATCATTTGGCTGGGCCATGCAACCGCCGGTTCAAACGGAACTGGCGGTCCGGCAAACCGCTGAACCATCTGGCGGTTTTTTGTTGAAACCGCCAAATGGTTTGGCGGTTTCTCTTACCGTCAAATAAAACGGCGGTAGCTATTTCCAATTAATATTTTTTATAGATAAGTTGTTTGAAAATCATTTAATTATTTAAAATTGTTATTTCCTGGTTGAAAATTGTTTATGGTCAGCAGATAAAAGGGAAGGGTAAGAAATGCCGCATCATAGAACAGAACCAGAACAAACTTCTTCCACCTCCGTCCAGGAACCCTCTTGGAGGAACCCTAGCTATTCTTGCTGCCTACCTCTGATTCCTTGCTTTCCTGGGTCTCTAGTTCTAATTCCTCTCGAATTGTATCCAAAATCTGTACCAGTTTATCCAGATTACAGTGTTGGTTGTGATTTGGAGGTTTAGGTTCATAACAGGTGGCCGCCGCGGCGCACCAGTCCATCAGGACCCCGGCCTTTGGCGCCGCCGGCGGGTGCGATCGAAGTGCGAACTGCCACAGCGGCTTGAAGGAGAGCGCGATCAGGGAGAAGGCGACGAGGAACGCCAGCGCCGGCCACGCTCCACAATTTCAGAATTGTTCTGTCATGAACATGGTTTCTGCTACAACAGCTGATCAACAGTTTCAGTACATTTGCTTGCTCCTCAGAATTCAGAATCTAAGAATGCAGGCATACAAGAATCAAAAATTCAAGACACGGAACTTTTGGCTTTATGTATGATACATTCATTCTCGTCGAAGTTTGCCGTTTTCAGTAATCCAATCGAACTGCTCCAAGTTCTGAACACCACCAGATGCCATGTTTTACATGAACAGGGCAGGATCGATCAATAGAAAACAGACAGCACCTTGATCGACTTGCTGCTCTCGCACAACCTCCTCTCTTTCTCTCCGGGCCTAATTAACCCGCTCGACCCGCCGCGTGCCGGCACCCTACCGCCGAATGAATCGGCGGTTAGGTTCCGCCGGCCCCCTACCGCCGAATGAAATGAAGGTTAGGTTAGCAAAAACAATTTGAAAAATAGTTTACAATCTAACCGCCGGTTCAAATTAACCGCCGTTTGAACCGGCGGTTACATGGCCTTGCCGCCGTATCATTTGGCGGCACACAAATGATACGGCGGTTGGGTGACAGATTTGCAAAATCTACCACCTATGAGTTATTTTTGAAAAATTGTAAAAAAACAAAATTAAAAAAAATCACGATTGCGCCGCCGCCTCCTGGGCTTGCGTGCCACGCTAGGCCCGTCGTCCATGTCCCACAAATAGCGAAGCCCGAAGCTCCCACATGCCCTAGCGCCACCGCCGAGCCCTCTCCTCCGCAGCGCCGCCGCCGATCTTGCTCCACCCCGATTCGACGATGTCATCATCCGTCCCGACACGCCGACCACACCTCCACCCGACTACCCCAAGGCACTTTTGGGGTTGTTTACTTCCCCTCTCATTCTGCAGAATGAGGTCATTTTGTAAACTACGCGTTTTTCAATGCACTTTTTTTCTCTCTGTGCACGCGGCCCAATACGCCCATTTTGCATTTTCATTTTGCATTCTATGTAACTAAACACCCCCTTTCTGTCGCCCCTGCGTCACCGGATCATCGTCGTCACGTGGAACCCGGTCGAGATGACTGCCATCCCTGACGAACGCCGTCGTCCTTCTCATCACCGAATGATTCTGGCCGTTTGGTGGGTGGCTGCCAGACGAAGTCAGCCTCTGAAAGCGAATAAGCCACGAGTATTTTTTAAGCCAGATCGGCAAGAATATATGTCACGGGATTACAACCCAAGGAAAGAAGCGATCAGCGATACAAAATCTATACAAAATATTTAAGCTTTGGTTGTTGCCGTGGATAGAAGGCCAATCCGATCCTGGAGATTTTGCTGTTGCTGTTGCCGGATATAACACGGCAACATATGTCCACGCACGAGCCAACATACTTCTTGTATACCCCCGTCCTAGGTATCCCCCACCAGCTCGCCGTTGGAACGCGGTTAACCCTTTCCACACTAGCGTACGTGTATGGCTGGCTTGTCCCGTACTGTACTTCTCCCAGCCCGCTCCCAATCGAAACCTCGCAGATCTCGAGCCGACTATCGGCATGGTGCACGGCGAGCCGATTGAAGAAAGCGCGCAGCAGCAGGCGGAGCGTGAAAGCTTGCTGCGCGGAAATCGTCGCGGGCAAACAGGCTGTGTCCCCTGAATCCAAGCTCTATGAGTGTCCTGTTGCCCGGAGCAAGCGCCTCCGTCTCGCGGCGGATGAGCTCGTCGCCGGCGGCCGCCGACCCGGTCGCAGTCTCCAGGGGACTTCTGCTGCTCTGGGCGGAGGCAGCTCCTTCTGCTCCAGCTCGCGCAGGTGGGCCGGCGCTCACGCATCCGCGTCATGGGCCCCCAGGCGAAGGATCTCTGAGCCCGCAGGTTCGGTGCCTTAATCCACCTTAGTAATCTTTTTTTTACCTAGGTCCTGTTTGGATCCGGAAGTTATAAAAATTAGTAGTACTGTTCACAACTTTGACCACTAATTAGGGGTATTAAATAAAGGCAGTTTACAAAACTACCTCCACAACCCCTATGCTAATTCGCGAGACGAATCTAATGAGGCCTTTGACCGCACGTTTAGAGGATGGTTACTGTAGCATTACTGTAGCAAATCATGGATTACTGTAGCTTATTAGATTCGTCTCGAAAAGTTATACTCATCCGTGGCTGGGTTTTGCAAATAGACTTCATTTAGTACTCCATGCAAGAAAGATTCCCTTTAGCGCTTTTAGAACTCTAATTAACCAAACAGGGCCCTAATCGTGTACTAACTTGTTTCGGATGGGCATATTTCATACAGTGGGAATCCCGTATTCACATGTACACTTTAACAGGGTTTAATCCACTTGAGTTGTCTTTTTTTTTCATATGTACGCATTGCTTGCGTGGAATCTGTTAAAATCAGCAACTGTATTTTTAGTTAGATTCGAAAGATATAGATTTGGAAGCATATAGCATCGGTAGAGATGCGCCATTAAGGGAAAGTGTACTGCCGGTGCATACAGATGAAGTAGTTTCAGAGTAATATCCAGATGAGGCCCGGCATAACTAAATGTGATCTAAAAGTATTTGAAAATAATTCGAAAAAAAGTTTGGTTAAAGTTTGTTGTCTTTTATAGTTTGCTCTTAGCAGTATAATCACATTCTATTATAGTTTGCTGAATTCAGTACATTTCGGTAACAAAAGCGCATTTTCTATTCATTAAGAAAAATATCACTAAGTTGGTGCAAGATCGTTTCATGCCTACTTTCTTATACTACATTGCTAAGATTAATTAGAGAATTGTTATTAGGAGCCCTGGTTATCTTTATTTTGAAGTGACACTGATGAATCATATTCAGCATAGATATAATAGTGCCGAGAGTGCACTTATAAGGAGCAGGATGGCGAGCATATGTCGATAGGCTCATTGCTTATGCTGACTGAACATGGTTTCTGTTACCGCATTTTATCACAACACATGCTAATTCACTCAGTTTGACATAATTGTGTTGTTAAAGATAAATCCTTGGATTATTTATAACTGGAGGGCCTAGATTGGAAACAGTACCACCAGATAGTACATAAGCCCCTAAAAATTTAAAAGAACGTGAGTCATGCAGCTGAGGAATGTCACAGCCAATTTTATAATTTTTAGATTGCAACTATGGCTGGTAGTCTTGCATTTGCGGCTTGATTCAAAAGATGTTTTTTGGGTGACATTGTTGGCCTCTTTGTATTTTTTGATTAGTCCACATGTATTGCAACTTTGTTCGGCTGATACTAGTGTGACTAATGATCTAACTTTGGTTATGCAAAACTCATGTTTCGTGCAGATTGAGGCTATAATCCGAGGGATAAGAAATGCTGGAAATAACAGTAACTTTCATGTTGCTGGGCAGCTGCTCCATCATGCTGATACTCTTAGCATCATGATCGTCCAACTTCTTGGTCAACTGCTCGTTGAACCTCAGGTATAACTTGAATTCAATTATATTTGCACTTGTAATTAATTCTTGCAGGATGCTGAATTTTCACTATGGGGTTTGCCTGCACATTTTTTTTATCTGATTTTGTATATGCAAAGAACTCAGCAAACTCCTTTTTCGTATATTATAGGCTGACGAAGACTTTGCTGCAGTAGAGGTGCCGGCAGACAACATACCTTTTGGCGTACCTCCCGTCTCTTTCCTCAAGGCTTTCGGAGGTTTCTTTGCAAATCACATGGTAAGGACACCTCCAAGCTGTAATTTAAGTACAAATCAAATTGGAACTTTTAAAAAATTGAATCCAAACATCTTCCTTGTTGGTGAAATGTGCTATTGTTTTTCCTTGTATCGGATCCTCAATGTGTTTGATGCTAGAAGTAGGAAATGGAGCATTAATTTCAAAGCCTTTCTAATAGTTTAGCTTTCCAAATCATAAAAGTGTTGTATCTTTTCTGAAGAATAGGTACACGACCCCTGAATTATGAGTATCTGAAACTTGGACAGCCTTCTTTTTCCAATCACTTTTAGTGCATTCCCCATCTGAGAAATTGCTCATAAAGAATGCCACAAGATTTGAAGCATTAAATGTAGTGCTGAAATTATTAAGATATAAACTTTGATGCAATTCACGAAACTGAAGCATAAGGTTAAAGCAGCAGAAGGAATATTGCAAACCTCAGCCAACCCTACTAAGTTTTTTTTTCATATCTTGAAATAATGCTAAATCAGGTTTCACACAAGCCTTCCACAGAGATCAGTAGTGCTCTGTCATTGCTTCTTGCCTTTTATTATAATTCACAAAAACTGCATCTTTGGCAAATTGTGCTTGCTTGTCGTATTACCTGATTACCTGTTTCGCAGCAATGCAGCATACATTGCATGAGCTTGCTCCAATTTTTTAATATGGAACAATTTTTCCACAAACTAAAACTGAGAAGCATGGTGTAATATTTTACTATAACAGCTCCATCCCATTATCACTTATACCTTTTTTTGCATGACCTTGGCAGTTTTATTCTCTGAGGTTCTCCCAACAAAATATGGGCCTGGTTGGAGCAGTCTCCTCCGCTAGTATTCTTAGAACCTCCTTGTCTTCTCCATTTGATTTGAAGGTGTTGCCCTGATGATTTCGGATTTTTCCCTCAGTTGAAGATAAGCTAGGGATTTGGCATGGCGCAAGGAAGATGATGCAGCAAAGTGTGTCTTCTCCGCCGCCGGGCTGCAAGTGATGTTTTGAGGCTGCAAACTACTCCACCGGCCAACTTTCCCACCGTTTGTAGGAGACTGCATTCCTTTTTGAAATAGAAGATCAAAAGAACAATTCAAAAAATGTGATTCCTATACAAATGCGACTCACTTAGAGGGTATGGGGATATTTTTTGGAATTGTATATTCAGAGGTTGCAAACATGAACCCAGTTTCTCAATCCTTGAAATATATTTGTGCTACAAATACAACCCAGCTTCCTAATCCTTGAAACAGGCATGTGTCTGTGGTGCCATAATGTGTATTATAGTATGCACTCAGAGGCCAGTGTGACAAAGTGCATATTTTGTTTTGCAGCTTGTTTTTCAGGAGTTGAAGGGAGACTTTGGCCGATGCAGCCTTGTGTTGGAGGAGTCGTGTTGTTACATTGTGGATGTAGATGTCAAGTTATATTTTGTCCCACCTAGTACCTTGCTTGTAGTCGTCTCACAGAACACGGCTTATTTTATTTAGTTTGTTCCTGGCAGCAGCAGACTCAGCTAGGTGTTGTTTCAAACTGAATCTTTTGTTTGCAGCTGTAATTTAAGTAGAATAAGGGCGTGTTTGGATCCACTCCGCTCCACGTTTTTTAGCTCTGCTCCAACAATTTCAAGCCAAACACCACCAGCTCCACGTTTTGCAGCTCCACCAAAAACATGAATCTGGAGGCCAACTCCACGTTTTTTGTGGAGCTCCTCTAGAGGTGCTCCACGTTTTGCAACTCCACGGTGGATCTGCTCTATGGTGGAGTTGGTGGAGTGGAGTTGCGTGAATCTGATCCAAACACGCCCTAAATAAATCTGTTACACAAAGATCATCCATATTCTGGAAAGTATCACGTTTCCACAAATAATGATATTACATTACTTTGATAGTGATATTAAATCATTCTTTTAAAAGGGTTAATTAGTACAAAGTGGTCATGACTACCAGACATACACCAGCTAACTAAGCAGCAGCACAGACGACCATGACTTGGCTAACAGAAATAACATCCAACCCTCCAACAGCAAGTACCATGACGCCATTTACAGTCACAGCTCACTGTCAAGTCTTGACAGTCTAAATAAGAAAACACCAGACAACCACTCTTGAGGGACTTCCACAGAGATGAAAACCAGTTTGCTCTCCAACTTTGCAGTCCCAGCATTTTGACTACAAACTGCAAGTTCACATTGCTTGCTCACTGCTTCTTCAGCGCCTCATCAACAACACTTATAAATCTTTACAAAATGCAAACCCTGTCATCACTTTAAATAGAACCTGAAATTTAGCTATGCTATATTTATAAGATTCAGTGCCAACAGAGGCAAAAAAAAATCTACGAATTGTACAAAAAATGTGCTGTCCCCCAAAAAGCTTCAACCAAATTAGAGAAAAGGCCAAAAAAAATGTAATGTGTTCCCTTCTTTGGTAAGCATAGCACCAGCTTGTTTGATGGATCTATTGTTAAATTCACATGCTATATTATTGTTAAACTAAATAAGCAGAACATGTTTAAAGCATTGAGGAACATTGTCAAGGTAACAATATATTTTAGATGCAGGGAGCCATATTGTTGTTGCAATAAGAAATGCTCTCAATTAAAATGCCAGTCACAATGTATGCAAAAAGATTATGAACGAAAAGTTGAAACATCCAAATTAAATTTAGTATAAGAAAACTCAACTCCAACATCAGGCATATGCAGAACAATTATGCAGAGTTCTTTCCTCTACTAGTAAACCTCACCACTAGTTGGAAGTAAAACCTGTTAATCTCCAATTTAAAACAGAAGCAATTTCGGAAAAGAAACACGAGTAAGTAGTACTTCCAGTCATATATCTGCTAAGATGATAGAACTATTGAACAAGAATACAAACTGTTGTTCACTTAGATAATGAGAGCAAGCAGATTAAGGCCCCAATAACAATTCGAGATACACTTGCATGGTAGAAAACGAAACCACATGAAGCCTCTTAGCTTGATGGTCAAATGGCTTCATGGAGACCCCCAAAACTGAATCCCTAACTCATCTGAAATTGGGGAAAGTTTTTAAAATCAGAAGTGCAGCACATCTGGGCAGCAGATTAACTCGAATTCCAAAGAAGGTGGCGAGGAACTTAACACAATGCTGAACATCTGAAATTGAGGATTGGTGTGGGCTTCCACCACCAAACATGGCGAACTCCTCAGTGGGATTTGATTTGAAAGGAGACGATGGTGAAACTGGAGTTCCTCAAATGTGCATAGAAATTTGGATGGCCGCGTCTTTTAACCATTCTTTTTAGTGGTACTGTCACTGCACTATCCTCCCCTATTGGTGTCCTGCTGTGTGATGGCCCCTTCCTTCCTGTGACTATTTTTTATCTGCACATTTTCACATACCAGCAAGTCAGCTAAATGCTATATCATGTTACGCAGATAGAAAGAAATCATAGCACATTACAGGGGTCAATTAACCGGTGGGTTCTGGAACTGAACAAAACCGTTTAAATACAGAACTGAGTATACTAAAAAGACATGAGAGCCACACAGGAAGGAATACAACTATGTATACAACATGCCAGCTTGTTGTATTTAATTCCCCAGTCTCTCAGCATCTAAACATTATTCTGAAGCACTAGTGAGCACTCTTGATGAACAGAAAATTTGTGTTGCCCACTTTTTAAACCCACCCACATCACAAAAAACACGTATGTCAATAACGCCACTTTTACCTATAACAAAACAATCTCCCGCCACATCTGGACTTTGCTGCCAACTTGTATTAAATTCCCCAATATCTCAAAATCTATGTATGATGTTCTGAATCACTCGTGAGCACTCATGGTGAACAAGACATTTGTATCGATGGTAACGCAAACATAGAGAAAGAAGACACATTAATATTAGCAGTTGAGACAGACGACTCCGACAAAGCAAAAACCCCAGGCACTCCTTTTCTACTTACATGCTACTTGCATAATAAAGGTTCACAACTGACAGTGCCTTTGAATGCTGGAAATAACTAAGAAGCGTGGTAATTTTCCTTACATTGCCTTGTCTGACCTGCGACTACCATCTTCCCGTGATAAATTCCCCGATGAGTCACCAGCTACGAGTTGTTCTGAATCGCAGCGAAGCATTCTGAATCACGAAGTCATGACGTACACCAAAAACACATAAACAAATACCAAGAATCAGTAATATCATCAGTACTGGAAGCAGACAAATTCAGCGATGCAGACAGTTAACATTATAAAATGAGCAAGCACTATATATACTTACTCAATAAGCAATGGATCGGTCCTGCCACAGAGATCCTTTGATCGTGTTTTGCCTTCAGGCCTGCACCAACTCGTTCCGTCGATTGGCTCATCTGGCATCGGTGTGGGGGTTCGCACAAACCAACAAGGCCAAAAGCATATCATTACTCTAAGACGGAAAACATATCTGAATCTTCAAAACTCAGCGATTCAAAACGGCCAAATGCTGCGGAGGATAAAACTTACCCGGGAGCACCGCTGAAGCTTGATTCCGCGCATCTGCAGCTTCCCCAATCATCGGATGACAGGATCCTAAGATCGATTTGTGGGTAGTCGGTGAAACCAATGGATATTCCAGTCATAAAATTTCTCCGGTTACCTGGCTGGTCCTCAAAACGTATCGGCACACCCGCGACTTTCAAGGGCGACTCGGGCTCTTCCATGGCTGGATCTAGAGTTTCCGAGTTAGAAAACACTTCGTTTCTATTCGCCCGCAAGCTCCAAGTCCGTTTCCCCAGTAACTTTGCGAGACGAATCTAATGAGCCTAATTAGGTCATGATTTGCAACAATGATGCTACAGTAACCGCTAACATTCACTAATTATAGATTAATTATCATCATTAGATTCGTCTCGCGATTTTCATACGAGATCTATAATTAGTTTTATTATTAGTCTATATTTAGTACTTCTAAATAGTAAAATTCTCTTATAAAATTTTTCACCAATTTTTTTTCACGGAATTGAACACCC
>CM014274.1:80253419-80301738 GCA_004135705.1 Alloteropsis semialata
CAGTACAGAAGCAACAAAGCCAATGGCTCATGTGGGATGACGTCATAGTTGTGTCATGCTTACAACATGCCTACGCACTGATCTAGTTTCCCTTCACTTCACTTGAACTCATTTATGAAGCTATCCTCCAGGCATGCAAAGCTTGGGCACGTAAGCATCAACCAATGTGTTTGCCATCAGCTACCTGTTAGATACACCCTTGGTTTATACGTGCACATGTCCAGATAAATACAGCTCACTAGAATCATCACATCTATCCAGTATTCTCTTGTATCAATATTCATGGGTAACCATGCGTACCCATTTATTCTTTCGATTTCCAAAGCTAGATTACCCTGGTTCTTAATTGTCATCGCTAAACAGTCACAAGTTACCTAGCTATGCACTAACCTTTTGGGATAATATATATGTTGACCACTACAGATTAGTTGTATCATTTAATGGTTAACATTATGTTGTAACAATGGTGTAGCATTTAATTATTCTATACCGTTGCATTATTGCATAAGTGAGAGCCATTAAAGTAATATATTAATCTGCAAGTAGCATGTTAATATTCCTTATGCTCCTATTCCATCACTCTCACGCATAATTCCTGAAAGTGACCTTGTTGCTCAAATATTCAATTCTTTGTCTCTCTCCAGAACTTTACCAGTTAGCCATCTCTAAGTTCTAGTTGCAACCTTTAGACCTTTACCGTCGTTTGTTTTAGCTTCGTTTCGAGTCGTCGTTTGCGTTAGTTTCATATCAATCTAAGCTATGCGTTAGCAATCATGGTAATTTTTTTATTGTTTATAGTGCCTTTTAAAATGTTAATGTGATTAAATACTTGTTCACCAGTTTTCTAATTAAAAGTTAATTAGGTTATATCTCGGTAAGTTAATTGATTAATTGTTATGTAACTAATTAAAAGCTATTTAAAGTTAACCATCGGTTTTCTATAAATGTTATTAATATGATTAATACTCAAAGTCAATGTCTTTCCAATAATAATGTGGTTAGTTGAACACGAATCATGAAGTTATACGTTTAGATGTACACACATGTTTTATTTCTAATTAAGTGTTTAATTGGTCTAATTCCAACATGAACATTTAGATGTCTAAAAGTTGACTCTTATCTCGGTTTGTAAAACAAACTCTAATATGACATAATTATAATTTAGGGTATTTCTTTTAAATATCCTTTATATTGTTTTTATTAAACTAAAATAAACCAAGCATATAGTCTTTTGTCCTCTCATAACACAAATGCTATGATCGTTGTCTTTTCGTCCTTAGCGTCGTTCTCAGCGTTTCTGGAGCCCTCGTGACCTTAGCTTCGAGCCCCACCTTTTAGAGCATTCTTTTAATGCTTTCTGTTTGATTGGTGTATTGTTCTTAGTTGTGCTTGTTGTCTATTTGTTAGTGTGTGCTTGTGCTTGTGCTCGTTGATTGTTGCGAGTCAATGGATTGTTGTTCGAGAGATTCAAGAACAAGAGTTGAAGGTTAATCTAAGCAATTATTCTCTGCAATTAAGACAAGTGTATTCTTGATCATATTTTCAGTCCTAATAACCATATGCATGCTCACTTTATAGTTACGCTATGCTTGCATGCTTTTATAATATTGATGGGACCTATTTTAAGGATATGACTAGTTTTGTTTACCTTTTCCCTTGCATAACCTGGTTATTTAATTTCTGTTGGGTAGCATTGCTTAGTTTCTCAACTTTGGGTTATGGATATTATTAATGTTGAACATTATGAACTTGTGTTATGCTCATTGGACGGTAAACAAGATCACTATTTTTAATCGGAACATGGAGACCGCCCAAGAAAACAGTGCAACCACATAGCTAATGGGCTCTGGTCATGACTAATTAATTAGAAGAGTTAACTTGTGATGATCTTACCGAAAGGGCAAGAGGGGTTGCATCGATGGGGTATAGCCCGGTCCTCTTGGGAGTATGCTTTGCTAAGTAACTCGGCGATTAGGGAGGGTTATGCTTTGCTTTGACTTGAAACCTCAGCGGGTCGTTGCAAGTTAATAATTCCTTGTAAAGGACATGTAATGGTTCTCTAGCCCCTCACCTAAGGAAGTGTTGAAGAGGCTAGCTACCTCAGGCTATATGAGAAACATTGTTTGTGGGGAAAGTGTACAACCTCTGCAGAGTGTAAAACTGTTATAACAGCCGTGCTCACGGTTAAGAGCGGCTTGGACCCTCTCATGGTAATTCAACTTGAAGTTGAAATAAATTGTGGTTACTTTATGAGCATTTATTTATCTCAGTTCTTTAATTGGGTTGGTATATACTTGTACTTAGTAATTATGCTGTTAATTAAATTTGACCAACTAAAATGCTTAATGCTATTAATTGTCAGCCTATCCTTGATTTAGCCTTGCATGTCATTTGCTTTTGCTCTACACTTGCTGAGTACGACATGTACTCACCCTTGCTATAACCAATGTTGCTCAGAAGGAGAAGCTGTTTTGAAGTTGAAGTTCTAGGCCTACACAACCCCCAGTCGATTGCCTGTGAGTTTGGAGCCTTCGTTTCCAGGATTAAGCGTATATCTCTGATAATCTCTCTTTATTTACGTGACACTGTTACTGTTATTCACTTATGATGTCACTATATGTATGAAACTAGATCCTGGCATACATATAGGTAGCACTTGGTTTTGTTTTAAAACCAGGTGTGACAGAACCCATGGCAGATCAGCATGTGTGTAAAATTTATGCAAAAAATTCAAAAGAAGAGAGGTATTTTGCGTCTTTAGATTGATAATTCCTAGACCACCACTCTCCTTTGAAAGGCAGGCCGTTTTCCAGGCAACCAGGCATCCACCTTTTTTTGTTAAGTCGCCTCCATTCCATAAGCAATGTTTTCTATAACCATCAATTTGCTTTAGAATTTTGCCAGTCAGTTTCATAGTGCATAAATAGAAAGTTGGCATTGCCGAGTAGATGGAGTTCAGCAGAATCAGTCGGCTAGCATAGGACAAGAGTTTGGAAATCCCCATTAGGTGCCTTTCCATCCTAGTGAGAATCGGCAAGAAAACCTCTGCTGCAGGTCTGGTAGTTCCAAGAGGCAACCCTAGGTAGGTGAAGGGCATGGATCCATATTGACAACCCAAAGAGGCAGCCAGCATGTTTATATTGGCATCATCAACATTGATTGGCACCATGAAGGATTTGGAGAAATTGACTTTGAGCCCTATTGAAGAAGCAAAAGATTGCATGATAATCTTTAGATTGCTTAGTTGAACCATGTCAGCAGGCATTATAACCAGGGTGTCATCAGCATAGTGGACCACTGGATAGTATCCTCCAAAGTCATTTATGACAGATTGCAGAAGATCAGCCCCTAGAACAAAAAGAAGAAGTGATAAAGGATCACCTTGCCTTAACCCCCTTTTACACCTGAAAGGTTTTCCAGGAACACCATTCAGTAAGACTGATGAAGTCCTTGAGGTCAGAATGCTTCTGATCCAAGAGATCCATTTTTCTGTAAAACCTTTTGCTCTCATCACTTGCAAGATGACCTCATGCTCATTTTTATCAAAGGCTTTCTCAAAATCGAGCTTCAGGATAACAATCTCATGCTTTGACTTCTGGCAGATGTGCAAAAATTGAAAAGCCCAGGCCAGGCAGTCCTGAATGGTTCTTCCTCTGATAAAACCATATTGATTAGCATGAATTACTTGTAGTATGACAGCCTACAGCCTATTAGCAAGCAGCTTTGTTAAAACTTCAAGGAATAATTCAGCAAGGAGATGGGTCTATAGTCATTAACAAACTTAGGTGTGGAGCTCTTTGGGATTAAAGTGATAAGAGAGCCATTGATGCTCTCTAGATTCATGTGTCCCAAGGCAAAATCATTGCAGAGTCTAATGGCATCATCCTTGATAATATGCCAGCATTTCTTAAAGAATACTACATTAAAGCCATCTGGGCCAGAGGCATGTTCAGAGGGCATTTCTTTTAAGACAGCTGCAATTTCCTCCAACGAGAAAGGATTATCTAGCTCAGGCAAATCCACAGATTGTAACAGAGCATCTAAATTATATTGAAGACCAGAAAACTCAAAGATACCCAACCTTTCTTTGTAGGCATCCACAAGAGACCAGCCTTGTGTTCATACTCAGTTGCACAGGAGCCATCTGGTTGCTTTAAGCTTGTGATGAAGTTTCTTCTATAAGAATAGGTAGTCATTGCATGAAAAAGACCAGTGCTTTCATCCCAAAGTTGACCCAATGAGCAGTGTTCCTTTGCTTCCAATAAATTCTCTTAGCCTCTAACAACTTCAGAAGGTGTTTCCGTACTATGGTCCTGAACATACTTTCTGGTCTGCTAAGAGGGCGCTGATCCTCAAGGCCATCCAGAAAGGCAAGGACAAAATGACAGTTGTTAATGAGTTTGCCTAATTGTGATAGTTCCTTGCTCCATGACTTCAGGCCAGCTCTGACCTACTTAAACTTACCAGAAATGGTCTGCGTTGCATTAGCATAATAAGGTGTGGTATTCCAATGCAAATCCACCACTAATAATAAGGACCTCAAAGCCGCGAGGGACATAGGGGCGGGGATCCATGGCGAAGTCCACCATGGGAGGAGGTGGCGGAGGTGGAGCAGATTGGTGGGGTTTTTTGGGAATCCGACGGCAAGCTTGGCAAAATCGGTACCACCGGTTTTGGGAATCCGGTGCCACTGGATTTCTAGGGCTTGCTGCGTAGTCCTACGAACACCGACCTGGGAGGGACCCCGTCAGGGCTGGCGTGCCTAGGGTTGCTCTGAGGTCGGTAGGCCACTCAGAACATCGTCAACGCCGTAGAGACGAAGTACGAACAACAATAGAGATTGAAAAAGCTAGGGTTTGAAGATGACGAAAAAGTAAAGGTATTTATATTTGATCGATTGGATAACCCCTCAATCGGTTGCGATCCTTTATATTTATAGGGTGGGGAGGTCTTGCCCCGCAAGAAAAGTCCTATTACATCTCAGAATCTTCAAAAGTGTCCAAACCTACTAGGACTCGGGGAAAACCGGTGCCACCGATTTCCAAATCTGGTACTACCGGATTTTGTTGCCAGGCCGGCTACAGAAGAACAAAATCGGTCCCTCCGTTTCAGAATTCGGTGCCACCGGTTCTTGCTGTCACACCGGCTCCGTGCCAACTTTGATCGTCAACATATGTCCTCCTGTTGTTTGATAAAGTTTACGTACCAGAAAACATATTAGCACGAAAAAATACACCTGAGTACGATGCTAAACAAAATTCATTAGTCTTCTCACTCTAAGGACGATATACAATATCAGCCAAATTAACTAAGCTTCTTGCCAAACACTTAGATAATTCTTCTTTAAATACCTCCCATTGAGAGCTCTTGGCAGCCGCTGACCTTGCAAAATCTCCACTATATAAGAATTACCTAAAATCACCTTAATCACCTTGTATGGTTCTTCCTAACTTGAAGATCATTTACCAAACTTGTTGCTTTTTTATCCTTTAGGTAGAATTGTCTTCCAAACGAATCAGACGCGGGTTTACCAAAATGAATCTTAAAGCATCCTGGAACGACTTAGATAGGCTGTGTTTCCGCAAACGGGAGTGGTGACACTTTTTCAATGGAGAAGGGGAGGAAGTCCGGGATCTGAGGAGGCGATGGTGCGTTCACGCGTGGCCTTTGCGTCGTGCCTGCTGGGCGAAGGGCGAGCTCCTCGTCGCGGCTCGTGGGAAGTTATGATAGGGAGGAAGGATCTTGGTAGAGGGACGATGCACTGCTAGCGACGATGATGCGCGTGCGATGTCTACGTGATTCTGTGGAACGACGAAATCCGATGGTGTAGGGCAGCTGATGGCGGACCGACAAAAATCATATGGTGTGGGATGATTTAGGTGGACCGACGATGGGGAGTGAGAGGCAAATGTGAGGCGAAAAAAACCCCGTAAATTTGGTTCTTTTTAGTTGGAGAGAGTAGAGATAAAGATTAGAGCAGACCCAACAATGGTCGATACTACAAGCACGTCAGCACTGGACCTGGAGGAGAGAGGGGAGTAGAGGGAAGCCGTGCTTGTAGCTGCTTGTGGCGATCAACGCAACGCGCTTAGAGGCAGTTGTGGGCCCTATGCATGTACATGGCGTGAGAGAGACGACCGATCGTGGGGTGGGTCGTGGGTCGAAGAAAAGATTAAAAAGTTAATGTAACTAGCAAAAATGTACGTGGGACACGCACATACCTATCACATTGAAAAAAATTGAAAGCATTGTAAAAAAGAAAAAAATGGATCATGCAAAAGATAAAAAAAAAATCGAATCATACAATCCTGCCAGGAGCCCAGGACATATTGATCACTTAAAAAGAAAAAAAATAACTACTAATCGAAGGTCTCGGCTCAAGACACACCAAAAGCACAAGCAACCACTACGGGAAATCCCATCTTTGCCGAGTGCAATTTTTCAGACAAAAAATACTCGGAAAAAAAAACACTCGGCAAAGAAAATCTTTGCCGAGTGTCAACAAAATACACTCGGCAAAGATTTTCTTTGCCGAGTGCCAAGAAAATAAACTTTGCCGAGTGCATTTTTAGTACTCGGCAAACCATTTGCCGAGTGCCCGACAAAGGACACTCGACAAAGGGCTGTTCGCCGTTACTTCGTGTGCCGAGTGCGCTTCGCCGGAGGCGGCCCACGACAAAGCCTTTGCCGTGGGCCAAAGGGCCGGCAAAGGAGGTGTCTCCCGTAGTGAACCTCACGGACCTCACCCGTGCAAATTCTCTTGCACAATGCTTGAGTCGGGAATAATTACAAGCACCACCACCAATTAATAAATGACCTCATTCTAATCCAAACATCATAGGATTTGCCATATTGGTTACTACATTACCTAGTGGATCACAGTGCTCTCTATTGTTGAGATGATAAGGCCAAGTGCAGACCAGCGGCCGGTTTGTGATGAGTGCTGGATTGGTGGTTTTTGTCTGTTCCACCTCCGCGATAAACTATCAGATTAGGAGATACTTTAATCTCCAAAGACCAACGTACTACTTGCTATCCATGCGTATGAAGGCTCCTTTAATCTTTCCTGCCACAATCATGCACAAGCAAAAACAATGGGAGTATGGGACTCCTCCCATCAGGATCCTTTAATGCTTCACGCGCGTAACCCAGCTAGCAGACGCGAAACATGATGCGTTTGGAGACTTATCTTTGTGCGTGCAGCAGGTCCATTGCATGGCCAAGGCCCAATCGTGTCCATGTTGGACACGACTTGCTGGTGAGATTGTCCACCCTAAAACGGGTACACGGGAGACCGAGCAGACACGGAAGCGGGTACGCAAGGGGCTGGGTGAGTAAAAATCGAGGAGATCGGCAGAAACACTCTCCAATCGTTGTGTTTTAAGTCCGTTCGTATACGACGTGTACCCGCGGGGTAGAAACAGCTATGGTGAAAAAAGTTAATGATTTTTGGCAGAATCATTTTCTAACTATCGATTTCTATGGGTCTCGGTCCTTTTCCACCTCCCTCGGACCTGACAGGCGGGTCCAACATGAGGGGTAAGGCGGGCCCAAATTGGGTGAAAAATGTTTTCAATTGTTTTCGTTCTTTATAGTATAGAAGATGTATCAAGAGACAAGTTATTGTACAACTGATCTCTATTTCGTTTGTCCCAAAAAAATGCAACTACGTATTGCGTGCTCACTTAAAGTGGTTCACATTTGATCAAGTTTCTAGCAAACTATATTCATATTTATTGCTGTAACTATGTGTTTGGATTGCTGGTTGATCTGGGTTGGTGCAGGTTCAACCCAGGGTTTTTCTTCCCGACCGCTACCGGTCCGGTTCCCGCGGTAACCGGTGTAACCGGTCCGGACCGGTAGCGGTACCGGCCGGTTACAAACCGGCCAAATTTAAAATTTGAAATTTAAATTCAAAAAAAATAAAAAATCAAAAAAAATTCCTAAAAATACTTCAAGGTGCGTAGAATGTAATGATGTCAAAATTTTTCAAATATTAGTTCATTTAGTATTTTTTTGCTGGCATTAGAAGTTCAAACAGCCTACTAAATCAGCACGTTAAACTTCTAATGCCCGCAAAAAATACTAAATGCACTAATATTTGAAAAATTTTGACACCATTAAATTCTACGCACCTTAAAATATTTTTAGGAATTTTTTAGAATTTTTCTTTTATTTTCCAATTTTTAATTAAAATTCGAAAATATGTCAAATTCTTCAATGTTTTCGCAACCGGCCGGCTAACCGCTCAAACCGGCCGGCTAACCACTCAAACCGTCGGCTAACCGGTGGGAACCGTTTAAACTAGCATTTTTGGTTTGGATTTTGAATTTGACCGGTTTTGAGCGGTAACCGCTCAAACCGGTCCGGCTAACCGCTACCGCCGGCCGGCGGTAGCCGGTACCGGACCGGTAAAAAAAACCCTGGTTCAACCTCGGTCGACCCTTGTTTGGTTGAAAAATGAACTAAGTTGGGTTAGACGAATAGAGAATATTCTCTCCACGTACGGGTTGTACTGCTGGCACCAAAAACACGGACCATCCTGACCCATTCGGATGACACATCTCTCCGTTGCTATCGAGGTGGGCGAGTGCATAGCGAGCTCGGTGTCTGTCCCGCCGCCGGCCGTGGTGGGCTCTCGTGCGGCGCCTCCGACGGCCTAGGGGACTCGCGAGCCGGGCCGGGGGCCTCCGCCTCCGTCCAGGGCGGGCTCGCGCACCGGGGCCTCCGCCTGCACCCATGTTTTCATTGAGTTGGGTATTGAAGTCATGCATTAGTTTCTGTAGTTGTTCTTGTGTGACATAGCTTGGTTGTTGAGCGTCATCTTCACCTGCCATGGTTAGTACAAGAAAAATAGACCAATTCAAGTTATGTGGCTTGGTGGAAAAAACACTCAACCTCACCTTCTCCTACCACCGAAGTTCTTATGTGTCCTTGATGAATTGCGATCTGCACTCTCCTTGGTGGTAGTAGACACGATAAAAGTGATAGATCAAGCGAAATCAAAGTCACAGTGCATCCTAAACATAGGCTTATTTGTGGAGCTTGGAAGATTATATGTGTGGTGATACAATCTGAAACTTCAAACTATTGTAGAGTTAAGTAAAAATCCAACCCAAGAACAATGTCTAGTTGCTGAATTGCAGACAAGGAAATCGAGGAATGTGTTAAGAAACTCACACACAAGGATAAGAGACTTGTTGCAGCGAAAAGGATTGAGCCAAAGTGAGAATTTGAATCAAGAACTAAGCTCAATGCTGCACAAGTTAGGATGATATGCTAGACAATTGCTCCAAGATAACAGGGTTGCAAGATTAATACTATCAATTAGACCCAACAACCAATATGGTGATCTCAGCACTTGTTCTTTTTTTTTCTTTTTTTCTTTTTTTTTACTACTGAGATTAGCCCACCAAGTTGTCCACAAAGTATTGCTATTGCTCAAATTAATTCTCAGATTAAGCAAAGTACATAGCTCACGAGCAGCAAGTAACTAGCATCTCTTTAAGCAGGGACAAACTCTGCAACAGTACAAGCTGAACCTCCACGGATCTAAAACTGCACGAAGGTTACTGATTCACTTAAACAAATCTGAAGATAAAAGATGCGTCTTCAAATAAGCTTTCCAGCAAGTACAAGAGCACTCAAGACGGATTTCAGATGTAAAAGTTATGCTTGTTTTGGCGTACTGTGCTCAAACTTTAGATCTGGACACGAAATTGATTTCGGGATGACTTCACCCAAAACAAGAACACATGAACGGAAGGGAGAAACAAATATGGATGGAGAAAAAAAAGAGGAAACACAAATCAGAGACGGAAACAAAGGAGAAACACAAGGATTCAGCAACCAAACTCGATCTATTGGATTAGAACTTAACCAAACTCACTGAAATTTCAGATCGAGTTATGGGTAGTGGAAATTTTTGGTATTTTTGATTTAGGATAGTAAAACAAAGGGGGTATAATCCTACCAAGTAAATCGTAGCTCTGAATACCAAGATGATGCGGGGGCTTGCCCGATCTTCTCAGTAGGATCGAGGGGGATAACTTGACCCGCGCAACCTGACGAATCGATGGCACCAACAGCTGCTCGAACAACCACCTGTGACAAATGATTTCGCCCAACCACACGATTTGGTCGATATCTACCTGAACCACAAGGTAGAGACACAAGATCTTGCAAATCACAAGGAAACACAAGAACTAGTGCAAGAGAAAACTCCCAATCCTCAAGGGGGCAGCTATGGCACAACCCTAAGGACAAGAGCACTTGGCTTCTCTGTTTTTCTGAGTTCAATTCGTGGTTAGGGTTTCCACAGCAGTACTAGGGTTATTTATACTAGGAACATCCCTCCTAGATGGGCTGGAGGTCTTGCATACAAGCCCAATACGAAATAACTAGTGTTTGAAACAAAATACGACTTGATCAGTTCGGACCAGGCTGAACTGCACACCCAGAACAGTCTTCACTCAATCTGGTCAGACCTTATAATTGGAAATCCAAAGTACTCGGAACTTGATGGTGTTACGAACTAGACTTGACAAGCTTTCCATCAAGTGCTTAATAGCCTTCATAGCCTTGGGAGTCAAGAGAAATAGTACTCGGACGAAGATCCAAAGTACTCGGACGGGTATCCAAAGTACTCGGACGAAGATCCAAAGTACTCGGGCGTGTTTCCAAAGTACTTGGACGGGTATCCAAAGTATTCGGACCAGTTCCATCTTTATGAGTGAACCTGCGTAAAAGTAGAGTACGCGATTTAGGCAGTATAACATTCTCATTAATATCAAAAGGTAACTCCGAGAGGAAAGCATGCACCTCTTGTTGAAGTTGTTTTGCTCGGCTACGGGTAATTGGTCCTTCAAACACTTGCGTTGTCGGAGCTCTTGCTGGGATGTCCTCATCAAGTGACCTGTGGGTCTCATGGACGGTGTTAAAATGACATCCAACCCAACCCTTTCGACTACTCTAACCAAACAAAAAACTAGGTTGAACCCAATCTCCTAACCAAACACGAGATGTGTCCGTCCCAACCCAAAAAACTGGATCAGAGCCGACCCAATTCACTTGGCTCCCAATCCAAACACATGCTAAATAAATTTATTACGAAAATATATTTTGTAACTAGTCTAATAATATTTATTTCATATCATAAGTATTAATATTTTTAATTTATAATTGATCAAACTTTAGATACTAAAACGTAAAATTGTGCTAGAATTGCATTATTTTTAGGACGAAGGAAGTTTTTGACAAGAGGTTGATGTGTCAGTATTTGAAGACAAGTGCTTGTCCCTTTTATTATACATGCTCTTATGTACGCTTCGTTTGTTTGTCTTCTTCCACAAAGCGCATTAAACTCGGTATATTTTTATTCGGAAAAAAAACTCAGTATTGCCTTTACTTAAAGAGTAGGTTGCAATTGGAAGTCAGGATTACAATAAAAAAAGGTTCATCACGTATGAAAACAGAAAACAGATACTAAGTACTACCTCTGTATCGTCTTATTGTTGGCTGTTAACTTTTTTAAACATCTAACCTTTAATTTTATTCAAAATTTTTATGCAAATATGCAAAAAAAATGAGTCACACTTAAAAGTACATACAATGATAAAGCAAATCACAAACACAATATATATAGAAACAATATTTTGAATAAGAAGTCAACGATGACAAAAGGTACATCTCAAGTAGGATTTCAGTGCAGTATAGAAACAATATTTTGAATAAGTCAACGATGACAAAGGGTACATCTCAAGTAGGATTTCAGTGCAGTATGAGTTTGAAGCAGATCTTTCAGACACAACCACACCACAGGGGCCACTAAAAAGTAAAGTGTACCCAGGTTCCACGATCATGTACCGACTACAGGTTTAAAGTCACAAGGTATCAAAATGTTGGACGGAAGCAGTAAAACTCAGTCTCACGGCATAAATAGAGCAAAGTTTTTCCATCATTTTGTCAAAACACTAGAGACGCTAGCAATGGGCATAAACTAGAACCCCAAATCACCAAGGAACCTGCCCAAGCGGTATCCCCCAAGGCCAAGATTTGGTTTTGTCGCCTCCTCGCCCTCATCCTCAGCCTTCGGATCCTCGCCCTCATCACCAGCGTCTTGACATTCCTTGCCCTCATCCTCAGCCTCCCGATCTTTCTTGCTCTCATCACCAGCCTCAGCTTCCTGACCTTTGTTCCCCTCATCACCAGACTCCGGACCTTTCTTCCCTTCATCACCAGTTTCCTGGCGTTCCTCACCCTCATCACCAGCCTCCTGACCTTCCTTGCCCTTATCAACTGCCTCCTGACGTTGCTTATCCTCGTCACCAGCATCATCATTCGGATGAGCACTATCATCATCATCTTGTGGTGGTAGTTCATACCCATACTGCAAATGATTAAGAAAACCAGCAGTTAAGACAGAAAATATGCAAGAACAATGTGAGGAAGGAAAGAGGAGAGAGAGAGAGGGGGGGGGGTGGAGGAATCAAACCTCAAACAACCCCATACAAGTGTCGTTCAGATCTTCATAGCCACCAGCTCTGACCACAGCTCTTTCAGATAAGATGCTCCCTTGGGAAGAAAACACCATTTCTAGCACATCAATTTCGGACATGAGATGTTCAATTTTATTCGCGACAACCTTGAGAAGGGTAGTCTCAATATGATGCCCCAAGAACATCATGTGATCAAAATGCTTAATCATCTCATTCCGATGGTACTGGAAAAAATCATTGATTTGTTTCAGATCATGTTCTCCAGGGATTCCCACTGTACTTGGCAGGTAGTAGCCACCGCTAAGTACGCTGCAGTCACAACTTGTTGCACAGATATGAGCTTCTTCACCTAGTGTACTGATCCCAGAATTCACTGCAAACAACAGTACCAAATAACATGTAAAAACAGGAAACACTTCTTCAAATCTTGTATGGCAACTTGGAGGCACGGCAGGAGTAAAGGATAAGGCATAGGATATAACTACTATAATTGAACAGTATTGAGCACTGGTCCAAACAACTACAAATGACAAATGGTCATCACTGAACACTTAATTTTATGATGGTATGAAATAGCACACTACATAAAGATAATATTTAGCAAAATTAACAAAAGAAAAGGGTTAAAGGTAGGTTGCCCAAAAAATTCCATATGCTGCAGAACTGCCCACTTGGCAATATCATGGTAATGTTTTCACATGATGGACAAGAAAGAAGAAATCTATACTAAGGTCGGACAAATTAGCATTCAGGAAAAACCTGTGGAATACACTGCAGGTTTGTTTGGTTCGGATCCTGAGTGGGCTCTGGAGCTGCCAGCTGACTGTAATTGATTACAAAATTGCCTGGTCAGGCAGATTGGTCTTGATGGCATTGTTTGGTTGAAGGCCTGGAGCTATGTCTGAGTTAGTAGAATAGGGAGGCAGCGTTTGGCGGACAAGTTGAATGTGGTTGTATACTTGCATTCACAAATATGAGAGAGATCAACAAGCACCCCAGTTGCAGGGCGATGACCAGGAGGTGGGATCAACAACCAGGGCGTAGAGCGCCCAGCACGCAGAGCATCATCTCAAAGGTGTGCTGGGAATCGACGATGTCTGGCAGTGCCACACCACTGCAGGAGGAGATCAGGATGGCGTGGGCCTTGCAACTTCCATGACGCAGCCGGGTGGCCGCTGCTCACCAACGGGGAGCAAACATGCAGCAAAAGGGTGGAACGCAACGGAGGCGTGCGGACAGGTGACACATGCAATGTAGAGGACAGGCAGGCAAGAGAACTGACAATGGATGTGGCACACTGAGGTGCCAGTTTTTTGTATACAGAAATAAAAAATATGGTTCATGGCATCACACCAGAGCTGCTAGATAACCAAAATAATTCAACTATGCATCACACATTGCGAAACCCAGGGTACTAAAATGTATGATGGCATGTATCACTTACCACGCTCAGGTAAAGGAAGATGTGAGTAGTTTTGATTCCAAGCAGCCAACTCAGCATATGTCTTTTCAAGGGACTTCTCAATATAGGAGAACAGATATCTTAACCACTTATCCACACTTCTCCACCAGTCGAGATGAGCCATGGCACGTTCGAGGATATCAGTCTCCTCAGGTGGACCTTCCGCAGGTGGCATCGGGCGTCCAGGTACACGAGTCATGTTGGTGTACTGGAAGAGCCGCTGAAGTTGATTAGGATTTCCAGCAAAACATCGATCCCATGGATCACCCATTCCTGCATCAGGTAGGTTAGGTGATTAGATTTGTCCCTGGGAGAAACAACTAGCTGGACACGCGCAAAAGGACGAAGGGTCATGCAGACATCCTCTTCCTCATCGTCTCCTCCTCCTACCTCCCCACCCCTGCTGCCGCGCCGGCCCCTACGACAGCGCCGCGCTGATCACCAAGCCCCCGCGCGCCGACCCACCGCTCCGGCGGCGCCCTAACCATCTCGCCGCACCAAGGGCCGTTTCCCACCGCCGTGTAGCGGCCGCCCCCTCCAGACCGCTCTACTGAACGCTCCGGTGACTGGAGACCCCCGAGCCCTAACCCTATCCGGTCGCCACAGACAGAGGAGCTTTCACAGAAAGATCTGAGCTGGCTAGGATTACCTTGAGGCGGCAGCGCGTCCTCCCTGTCCGGGGCCGCAGGAGAGAAGGACGAGGGGCAGGGCTGCAGGAGGAGGATGAGGGCAGCTGCGTTCGTTCCAGCCGCCGCCGGCTGGAGTCGAAGAGTGGAGGAGAGACGCTCTCGTGTCTGCCCGCCCCCTCTTTCTCCACAGGGAAGAAGGCCGTGGCAAGGCCCAACAACATCCCAGCAAAGGCCTCAGGCTTGGCTTTGGTAGTACGGGTTTTTATTTTTATTTTTACAAATTTGCAAAAATGGCATTACTTAAAAAAAAAAAAGAGGCGTTCAATGGAGCCATGCCGGGCAGCCCAAACAGCTCCTCCGAGCCCAGCCCAACAGGGCCGTGGCACGCATGGAGCGGGATATTTACATATTTGTCACTATTATGGTTAGCACTCCTTCAGTTGCTATTTTTATAATGGCTCCTACATTTTTGCCTTTTTTTTGACATTGCTACATATTCGTCATTTTCGCTGATGTGGCATGCCACGTGTGTTGTCTAGCTCCTCTCCAACATGGCACATGAATGTAAAAAGATTTCATTGTCCTTGCCTCACTGACCTTAGCCATTTGCTCCCTCTCTTCTGCCAGTGACGCGTGAGACCCACAAACTCATCTTCAATCTCTCGTTACCCCCTTCTTCGCGTAAGCAGGGAGGTCAGCACGACGTGAAATAACAGCACGAACCTCTGGATGCCCCTGGTTCCTGTAAACCACGAAGCTGTCACATCACACAAAAACTAGCGAAATCATTTTCCCAGCCCCCGCGTCGCTCCCCCGCACGGGGCGACATGGGCGACGACTCATCTGCGTCGCCGCCAACCCCTCCGCCCTCTGTCTCTTCAACCTCGCTGCTACCGGAGGGGGTCACAGGAAACCCGTGCGGCCTCCTAGGATGGCGGCGGCGAGGCTTTCGCCTGGGAGGGCCGCGTGCCCTTGGATCTGCGCGGACGACAGTGCATGGCGGCCAGGACGGCGTCGCAGCCAGGCGCGGCGGGGACTGTGCGTGGGAGAAGAGGCCGCAGGGGCTACGTGCGGAGGAGCCCGGGCTGGCTGCGATGAGGGCCTTCCTCGTGCTAGGTCTGGTACTGCAGCTTGGCGACGCAGTCGATCATGGCGACGGAGGCAGCGACGGTGGCTCGAGACAGCGCATCCACCGACCTGGAGGCCAGATCTGGCGCTCCTGAGGCCCGATCTGCGTGGAGCACCGGCGCTCAACCAGCGGCGACGAGGCCGCGTGGCAGGGCCCAGTGGGGACGTCACAGCTGCAGGTGGCGGCGATGAGGCCACGTGGTAGGGCCTGTGGGAGACGACGCGGCAGCGCTGAAAGGACCTTGATGTCGCCTAGAGGGGGGGTGAATAGGCGAGACCTAAAAAATTGCCACTTAAAACAAATTTATTAGTGACAATTGGGTATTCTAAATACCACTTTTAGAAGTTCAGTAAATAAACTTCTAAAAGGATCTTTAGAATCTCCAAATAAAAGAATAGCACGCCTAACGCAGCGGATTTAGAGCAATGCCACCACCGGTTTTCCAAAACCGGTTCCACCGGTTTTGCCCGGGCAGTGAACCCCCAAATTAGATAGAATATGTTAGGGAGCTCGGAATCAAACCAAACTTGGAGATGATGATTGAAATGTCTTTCTAATGTGTATCTCCAAGTCCCTGCACTCAAAAACACAAATACAACGATATCGAGCAATTTCTCCAATTTGCAATTTAAACACAAAGAGGCTCAAACCAGCGGGGAGACACAAGATTTGTTTCCCGAAGTTCGGATTCACCGCTTGCACTAAGCAGCCACCACGGCACGGCGAATCCTACTCTCCGTTGAGGAAGCTCATACGACCACACTAGGTCAAGCTATTTCCTCCTTCCACTAGTTTGCTTCTTCCCTTTCGGAGGCGAAGCACGACCTGCACAAACTTCCCGCAGCTCACCACACCTTGGTAGCTCACGGGCAACACCTAGCCGTCTAGGAGCAGAGCTCCAAGAGTAACAAATGAATCACACAAGCTTGATGAAGTCCAACAGTGCTCAAGGTGCTTTTGGTGCTCTCAAACTTCACACAATGGCTGCTCTCTCTACTACCCAACACAAAGGATATCACAATTGCAAGCTACCTCACAAAGAGGGGTTGGGGAGAGCAAATATGGCTTTGGCTTGGCAAGAAAGAGCAGGGAAGCACTATAGCAACCTCAGAAACAGCAGCTTGCCACTGTGGAGGTCGTGGGGTATAAATACTCCACTCCTCAAAAACTAGCCGTTACAGACCCAGTGAAAACCGGTGCCACCGGTTCCTAAAACCGGTGCCACCGGAATTCAAACCAACTAGCCGTTGGAGAATTCTGACACAAAACCGGTGCCACCGGTTTTCCAAAACCGGTGCCACCGGTTTTGCCCTGGCAAAACCTATAAGTGTGTACGTGAGGGTTTTGTGTCTCTCAACAACTCACATGGGTTTCTTGAGCACTTAGACAATTTCAAGACTTCTTGTGATGCATCCCTCTTGATAGTACGGCATACCTAAACTCAAGATCAAATATAAATACAAATGATACACTTGAGCTTCATCACTTTGAACCATGCCATACTTCTTCAATATATCCGCTTGAGAGTTGCATCCAACTTGTCTTCTTTGAATTGAGCACTTCAACCTTGAGCTAGTGACTTGAACCATTGTCTTTGAATGAAATCCACTTCTAGTTCAATTCACCTTTTCACAACTTACTTCTAGAAAGATTGATACTTGCCAATATGAACACCACATGTGACCAAGATTCATCAAGTTGAAATCCAAAGAAAGTTTCGTCACCCTAGCAAAGATACATGACTCAAGTCCGCAACTTGATCACACATTGCTTAGTACCTAGAAACACTATCCCGAATTCCACCTCTTCATCCTTGCATCATATATAGCTTCACACTAGTTTGTATCAACAATAAAAACCAATTCTTGATATGCAATATATTCACTTCACTTTGACCCTTCGTTTCTATCAAAGTCATCTTGTCTTGTTGGTCATTTCTTGATATGCAATATATCCACTTCAATTTGACCTTTCATTTCTATCAAAGTCATCTTGTCTTGTTTGCAAGTCATTCTTCAAATATAGACCAAGAATAAACCCCATGTCTCTTGTCCATTCAACCAAACTTGCTTTATGCAACATTTTAATCTAACATGATCTAAGATATCCCATATCAATATAAACAAGCTTTCATCAATTAAGAGACCAATATATCACATATGTCATTATGTCTCTTTCTTTATTGCACCATAGCTTGCCATCTTTCATATTCATATATAATGGGAACAACCACTTAATTTATTTATGTCAACATGAGCCATTTCACATTGAATTCAACCAATGACCAATAGTGAATCATCAATTATACAATTTTAATCCCTGCAAATTATCTTTGACAAACACGTTAGTTCTTTAATCGTTTTGTCATTCAATTCACCAAAACCCACAAGGGAGCCTAGATGCACTTTCAATCTCCCCCTTTTTGGTGATTGATGACAATTCGATTAAAGCTCACAATAGATATATCAATAAAGCTTTTGAATGTTCAGATTTAGTTTGAGCTCCCCCTCAATATGTGCTTTGAATGAAATTCAATAACTTGGCCTAAAATGCCAATTTGCACAAATTCAAGAAACCATGGAGCTCCCCCTAAATCTCAACATCCTTGGGGTGCAAAACATGTGTGTGAACAATTAAAATGTGATGCATGCAGCATTAAACAATAGAATAAAGAAAGTGTGCTTCCCAGACAAAAACCGGTGCCACCGGTTTTGAAAAACCGGTGCCACCGGAAATTTACTGGTCAGCACAAGCAGTCACCAAACAAAGTGACCCGGAATTTCCGACACGACGGATCAGAAATTCCGGCCCCAAACCGAGGCCACCGGAACTTCCCAGCCAGAAATTTCCGGCCCAACCAGAAATTCCCACAAACATAGCATATTATTAAGCAAATGAGTCTAAATAGAATTTAAACAAGTTCCACACACATAAATGAGTTCAACACACAGAATAGCACTCATTACAAATGTTCTCAAGTCCAAAAGAGCTAAGATAGATTTATTACACGGCCTGTTGCATTCAACAGCCAAAACCGGTTCCACCGGTTTTGCCAGACAGCCAGCAGACAGAACTGATCGGCATCGCTTTAATCGCTCCATTTTCTCCCCCTTTGTCATCCATCACCAACAAAGGTCCTGGGGGATCTCCTGCTGTCCCTACTCATCATCTTCCTCATCATCATCTTGTCCTTGGGCTTGAGTTGGTGGAATAAGTGGAGGTTGAGGTGCAAATTGAGTTGGAGGAAATGTACCAACATATGGATTGACATGGCCAAAAATCCCTCCAAAAATGTCACCTTGAGCAGATCCTGAACCCCCAACTGCATAAGGATCAATCTGTGGCATATTAGAAGAACCACCTTGCCCTTGAGTGCCCACAAATGGCACCTCAGAAAAAGAAGCCCCACCACTTTGCATGCCTCCATAGGATGGATTATAGTATGAGTCACCTATGGATCGATCCCAATAATCCTTTTGAGTCACCGGATCCACCTCTTGAGATCTAGTCCAAATTTGATCAAATCCCTCCGGTTCACTTTCCTCATCATCAGACTCTGCACGGGGAATAGGAGGTCTATTGGAAGGATCCTCATACATCTGCCTGATCATCCTCGAGTCCCTCTTCCTCCTTTGCCTTTCTTTGTGAGCAATTGCATTTGTGCTCATACAAGACCCACACATAAAGTTGAACAACTTTCTAAGCGGTGAAGGGGGCTTGTGCACATCTCTTTGCCCACGTCCACGTCCACTACGGGACGTCTCTCTTGCTGCCATAGGAGGGGCAGCAGCTGTAGGAGCATCCTGGGGTGCATCTCCACTCTCTATATTGGCCTCCATGCTTGCCGCTTGGGCTAGGGACGGACCTTTAATATCAGTCTTCATGTGAAAGGGCTCAATCTCATGATCATAATCAAATGTGCAATTAGTCACGGCCTCAATAACATGCATGAGATAAGGAGCATACCCACAACTCTTTTGTGGGGATCCAGCAATAGACTTCATTTCTTCCCAAATAAATTCCACCACACTGAACTCCGGCTCACTAGGTGTCATATACTTCAACAAATCACAAAGATAAAATGATATGTTGCTTTGATCACCTTCCCTAGGAGCAAGTGTCTTCCTAAACATGCGGTTGAGATATGCATAGAAGGGTAGCATGCCATTAACTCTCCCAAAGTTACCCTGATGTCCTGGTAGATACATGTACTTCATATCTTTCTTGTCCATATAGTTAGCATTATGAATGTGGACTCTCTTATCATCCTCTTGATCAAAGCCCAGAAGTGAGGCAAACTGAGTGTAGGACACTCCAAACCAATTACCCTCTGTCATCCAATGCACAATCCTCTCATCATTTCTAGATGTGAAATAGCTAGTGGCATAGAATTGTGCAATTACCTCACTATTCCATGACTTGGCAAAGCTCATGATCTTGTATATGTTCTTCCTCTTGCATTCCCTAATGATCTCATCAATCCTGGGATCCTTGAATGCCCTCATGAACTTCCAATCAATGTATTGAGCCTGAGCAATAGGAACATCCTTTGTAAGGATGGCACTCTCATAGAAGTCCTGGTGAAAAGCTGTGCCAAACCTATAGTCAAGATGTCTCCCTCCAACTTCCTTAGGATTCTTTGCCCTTTCTATTCTGGCCTTCTCTGTCATGCCCTTCACCTTATAATTGACCTTGGCGCGGTGTGGGGGCGCCATGGGAGCTCTAAGGGTCACATCACTGAGATGTGTGGGAGGAGCATTGTGAGATGGCATTGGCCCAAAAGCTGAAATAATATCCTCCTCATCATCACCATTACCACTGCCACTTCTGCCACCGCTGCCTGTCCCCTGACTATGCTCATGGCTATGTGTGCGAATGGATTTGCCCTTTCTCTTGCGCTGACTAGCTGAGGGAGAGTCTGCTGCAATAGACTCGGAAGGAGTGCGATCCCTCTCATAAGGACTCTCCTCATCATCATCACTAGAGGTGTCCTCGGGCTCAGAATCTGCAATGCGAATATCACCCCTAGGAAGTCTCACTCTCCCTGCTGTCCTCGTGGATCTTCTAGGCTGTGCTTGATCAGCTGGTTGGATTTCTTGCTCGCTACTTCCAACATCTCTTGCCCGAAACTCAAATTGGGCATTTTTTGAGCGAGTTGGCCTTCTTTGATAAGAAACATATTTGCTTGGATCTGTAACAAACACATGGAGAAAAAGCTTCTGAGAAACAGACCATTGACATGGATATTGATTTTGAGCGTTTAGAACCAAGCAGAACCAATGACCGGGGTTCCTGCGCACAAACCGGTGCCACCGGTTTTTGAAAACCGGTGCCACCGGTTTCTGCCCAGAAACCCTAGGTCATGGCCCCCATTAATGCCACCAAGGAAAGTCTGATTTCTTGCACTGAGATGATTCTAGGGCCTAAAACAAGATGTTCTACTAAGGGAATCCGAGAGGAAACATCTAGAGAAGTAGATCGGGCAAAAACTTGATTTGAGTACCTCCCGACATGGTGAGTGAGTTGCTGCAGCCCTAGAATCGAGGGGAATCCGGTCACACCGAATGGGAGACTCCAAATCTTGCCTCAGCACTTGAATCCCACGGTGGAAACTTGAAATCGCCTCAAAATCGCCCCAAAACGCCCTCTCCTTTCTGTTCTTGGTCGTGGGTGAAAGAGGGGGGTAAATGTAAGAGTGAAGGGGTAAGTCACGGGTAAATAGTACCCAGCCGACAGAAACCGGTGCCACCGGTTTTGTAAAACCGGTGCCACCGGAATTTCTTGGCCCAGTGACTTTTGTCCATTTTTGCACTCGTGTCCTTTCCCTTTTCTCCTCTGCTCCATTTTTGAATCCATTTATCCATATTTCACTGCTCTTTGACTCATATGGATGATTTTGATAGATAGGGATGAGATAAGGAAATCCAATAAGCATAGCCCTTGAGATGAGATTGGGTAGATCTAATGGACTTGAGAGTGTTTCACCATTTGTAGTTAGCCAGCAATCAAGCAAGGATAACAATAACCACAAATGGATCAACTTGGCCACAAGGACCAACACCAAAATGTTTTCAAAAAGCACACTTCCTACACATGCTAGTTAATTTTGAAAAACTATCCTATGTCACACAAGGCATGCATCCATCTCAAGTCAATGACCATTTTAGTATATTTAGCTCATATCTTGCAAGAAATGACACCAAGTCAATTCTAGGTGAAGACATCAACTAAATATCTAGATTTGAAACTCAAAATGACTTAAAACAATTACATGCAAACAACACATACTAGCATAGATTATGAGACCTAGAAGCTCAAAGTAAAAACATGAGTCAAAGAAACATACCTTGGCCTCTAGCTAATCTTTTCTTCACATTGGTGAAGATTCATATCAAAAAGCTTGTGCATTGTCAATGTAATCCGAATGCCTTTTCTCTTTATGTCTTTCCCTTTTTATGCATCATAGAAGAGAAATGCATTAAATAGCACAAGACCTATTTTCATCATTTAGTGACCTTTGAATTGGAGAGGCATAATGGATCACTAAAAGATGAAACTCCACAATATAGGTTAAATTCCTTTTTCTTGATGCACATGTGTATATGGATGGAAAGGCAAGCTCATATGCATCAATCTTGTCACAAAGCCAAGCAAAGGGGTTTAATCTATATTATGGCAAGCAGCTATTTATTGAGAATAATTCATTGCCCATGTAAGAAATAGATACAATTTTACCATTCTTGGATAAAAAAAGGCATAGCTTGCTTCAAAGAGAGACAAACCCTCACAAATGAGACTACAAGATCACTAAAAGAAATTGTTAGTCTCAAAGACACAAATTGTAAAATGAACTCCCCCTCAATAGGTGCATCAAGTGTTTGAATCACTTGTCACATGCACTTGTTCAATCTAATGAATTTGAGGAGTTTATTTCACAATTTGGTCCCGGCACATAAATAAATTGCATTTATTGAAATGGTGCCAAGAATACTTACTACCACAAAGATAGCTTTAAGATACACTAGCACATGTGACTACAAGTTCACTAGAAGAAATTGTTAGTCCCACAATTGACACAAGTATTGGAATAAGCTCCCCTTTAAATAGTGCATAAGAATTTTGAATTTCTTTTGAGTTGCACTTTTATTCAATTATGAATATTGAGGAGTTTATTCACAATCTTGGTCAAGACGTATAGAAGGTAATAAACAAATTGAAATTATGCCAAGGATCTCAATCATAGTCACATAAAACTTTTCATGCTAAACACACTAGCATGAGGGAAGGCCTAGATGCATTGAAATGAATATATGAATTTGAAAAACATACCTTGGTCATGAACAAATAAATTCTTCACATAGAGGAACTCATATATCCATTAACTTGTGCTTTTGATTTCTTTTCATCTTGTCATTTTAGTGTGATCTAACCATAGTTTCAATAAAGTGACAAGACAACACAAATATTAGTAGCACAAGCTCTAGTCTCATATTCGGTGACTCTTTAAGTGTGACAAGGGAGTGAGTCACAAAATATGAAACCTCATAACATGGACTAGATTCCTTGAGCATATGGTGTACACAAGATTATGTGGAAGGCAAGTAGATGTACACCATTTTGGTCAATTAAGCCCAAACAGAGAATCTAAGCCATGCTATGGAGAGTAGCTATATATGTGAAACTCAAACCAACTTAAATAAAAGATGATACAATTACCATGTTGGTTTGTTGACCTTGTTGTCATGTGGCTTACTCATTACTAACTCACTTGCATTGGAGTTGCTCAAGTGTAGTATATGAATATAAGTATGATCCTCACACTTGAACTATTGCACATGAAAACTTGCAAATGGTGTTAGTACCAAGAGACACAGAATATGAAGTGAGCTCCCCCTAAATATGTGCATCAATGATTTGAATCTTGAGACTTGCACTTTTAGCTCCATTAAGGCGTTAGGGTAGCTAGCTCCATATTATGGTCACATCACAAATAAATTCATGAATAAGTAAATGTGATCAAGACAGGCTCACAGATATTTGTATGAAGCTTCAGATATAATTAGAAGAGTATTTCTTGTGATATTCCAATTTAGATGAAGGATGACAGTTGAACCCCTGCCGGAACTTCTGGCATAGATTACCGAAACTTCTGATACGAAACAGAGGCTGCCGGAATTTTGGGTCGGAAGTTCTGATACGAAACAGAGGCTGCCGGAACTTATTCTTTTCCTTCCTACTGATTCTGAAAAAACCGGTGCCACCGGTTTTACCAATCCGGTGCCACCGGATTTTCACTGAACCAGGCATTTCTTCAAAAAGATTATTCCGGTGCTTCTTGTCTTGATTCATTTCTATTTATCTTCATTGCTTATTCATTGACCTGCATTTATAAACACTCAAAGCTTCTTGATGAAGTGGTTAGTAGCATCAAGTGTTATTTGTCATAACTTTTCATTATCAACAAATGTAGCTTGTCCACTACACATGCTTAGAAACAACAAATGTATAGATAGATATACATGAGTGGACAGCTTAGAGAGGTACTCGTCATGGGAGAAGCATTGGATAACATATTCTTCCATTGATCTCACTTGGTTCATTTATGACATGAAATTTCTCTTGAGATGTAAATGATGTAAGATGGAATTCTTCTCAAGTGAACCAAGCTTCCAATGCTGCTCCAAGTACCTACAAGTCTCTTTTAGGCACATTTTGGTACCCAACATGTGTTGGGTCCTACAAGGTTAGCAAGCAAGGATTTAGGAACCCACATGGCCTTTGTGCTTGTCCTAGGTGAACCAATCACATTAGTAGCACAGGAGTCATATGAGTTTCTCCTAATCTTAATGAACTTATTATTGACACGTTCAAGATTAGGATTTTTACCATTTGGACAATCCTTACCAAAATGTCCCTTCTCACGACATGTGTAGCAAGTCTTGTGCTTGATGTTGCTACCTTTATTTTTCTTTCTTGCAGAACATTTCTTCTCCTTGATGTTTGCTTGTGCCTTCAGACCATGGTTGTTTTGCTTGACTTGTGGTTTCTCAGTGGAAACCGGTACCACCGGTTTGGGTAAACCGGTTCCACCGGTTTTACCTGAGGGCACCCTTGACCTGTTGACACAAGTTTCAATTTCGTGCCCTTTCTCGCGGCATCCATAACACCTTCTCTTCCTTTTTGATTGCTTTGACAAATCCATCTTAAGCTTCTCAACTTCTAGCCTCAGATTATCATTATCTTGTGCAATGAGTTCATGACGTGACTCTACAAGAACTTGATCATACCATGAAGTTTTTGCTTGCGAGTCGCAAGGGTTAGCACAAGGTATATGAATTTTGTCTAGAGAACATTTACGCTTAAGAATTTGAGGTTCTAATGATTTCATACTAGTAAGCATAACCTCATAATTCATTTCAAGAAAAGTGTGTGAATCTACAAGCTTCTCATAGGAGCACTCTAGTTCCTTATGAGTGACCTGCAAGTTCACGTACTTACTAGAGAGCTTCTCAAGTTGATCCTTGAGCCTTTGATTTTCTTCCTCCAATGAAATTTTCAAGGATTCATTTGACTCCTTGACCTCTTTGCTTTCAGCCATATGACAATAAAGAATGTCAGTAATCAAAGAGGAATGAAAGGGAGCAGTAGATACCTCACTGTGCTGATGAGCCGCTGAATTTTCGCTCGAGGAAAACTCATCAGCTAGCTCCTGGCCAAAACCGGTTCCACCGGTTTTAGAAACCGGTACCACCGGTTCTGCCTGAGCAGAACCAGTGAGTGTTGTCTTTTGCTTTTCTTGCTCCTTGAATAATGTCACTTGAGGCTCAAAGCACATAGGTGATGTTGAGCACTCCTCTAGTGACTCCATGTCTTCTTGCTCTTCATCATCACTTTCTATATCTTCAAATGCACTCGTGATGAGAGTCCAAATGCGATATGCATCTCTTTGGATTTCTTCATCAAGAGAGATGGCATACCATATATGTTTACACACAGATCTTTGCAAGAAGTTAGTAACACAAGTATTGAGTTGTACGCAAGCTAACTCCTCTAGTGTGATATTTGATTGATCAATATTGTTAGTATCACACTTAGGAGGTAGAATGCTTTCAACTAAAATATGTTCAACAACTGGATCTAATTTTCTAAGAGCATGATGAACATTACCAACCCACGACACATAGTTTGAGTAGTCAACCTTAAGAGGCTCAAAGTTTACCTCAATCGACATCTTCTCTTCACGGCGGTTAAGCTTAGATGTGAAGCCAAGCTCTGATACCAATTGAAAGGACCTTGATGTCGCCTAGAGGGGGGTGAATAGGCGAGACCTAAAAATTGCCACTTAAAACAAATTTATTAGTGACAATTGGGTATTCTAAATACCACTTTTAGAAGTTCAGTAAATAAACTTCTAAAAGGATCTTTAGAATCTCCAAATAAAAGAATAGCACGCCTAACGCAGCGGATTTAGAGCACTGCCACCAAAACCGGTACCACCGGTTTTCCAAAACCGGTTCCACCGTTTTTGCCCGGGCAGTGAACCCCCAAACTAGATAGAATATGTTAGGGAGCTCGGAATCAAACCAAACTTGGAGATGATGATTGAAATGTCTTTCTAATGTGTATCTCCAAGTCCCTGCACTCAAAAACACAAATACAACGATATCGACCAATTTCTCCAATTTGCAATTTAAACACAAAGAGGCTCAAACCAGCGGGGAGACACAAGATTTGTTTCCCGAAGTTCGGATTCACCGCTTGCACTAAGCAGCCACCACGGCACGGCGAATCCTACTCTCCGTTGAGGAAGCTCATACGACCACACTAGGTCAAGCTATTTCCTCCTTCCACTAGTTTGCTTCTTCCCTTTCGGAGGCGAAGCACAACCTGCACAAACTTCCCGCAGCTCACCACACCTTGGTAGCTCACGGGCAACACCTAGCCGTCTAGGAGCGGAGCTCCAAGAGTAACAAATGAATCACACAAGCTTGATGAAGTCCAACAGTGCTCAAGGTGCTTTTGGTGCTCTCAAACTTCACACAATGGCTGCTCTCTCTACTACCCAACACAAAGGATATCACAATTGCAAGCTACCTCACAAAGAGGGGTTGGGGAGAGCAAATATGGCTTTGGCTTGGCAAGGAAGAGCAGGGAAGCACTATAGCAACCTCAGGAACAGCAGCTTGCCACTGTGGAGGTCGTGGGGTATAAATACTCCACTCCTCAAAAACTAGCCGTTACAGACCCAGTGAAAACCGGTGCCACCGGTTCCTAAAACCGGTGCCACCGGAATTCAAACCAACTAGCCGTTGGAGAATTCTGACACAAAACCGGTGCCACCGGTTTTGCCCTGGCAAAACCTATAAGTGTGTACGTGAGGGTTTTGTGTCTCTCAACAACTCACATGGGTTTCTTGAGCACTTAGACAATTTCAAGACTTCTTGTGATGCATCCCTCTTGATAGTACGGCATACCTAAACTCAAGATCAAATATAAATACAAATGATACACTTGAGCTTCATCACTTTGAACCATGCCATACTTCTTCAATATATCCGCTTGAGAGTTGCATCCAACTTGTCTTCTTTGAATTGAGCACTTCAACCTTGAGCTAGTGACTTGAACCATTGTCTTTGAATGAAATCCACTTCTAGTTCAATTCACCTTTTCACAACTTACTTCTAGAAAGATTGATACTTCCCAATATGAACACCACATGTGACCAAGATTCATCAAGTTGAAATCCAAAGAAAGTTTCGTCACCCTAGCAAAGATACATGACTCAAGTCCGCAACTTGATCACACATTGCTTAGTACCTAGAAACACTATCCCGAATTCCACCTCTTCATCCTTGCATCATATATAGCTTCACACTAGTTTGTATCAACAATAAAAACCAATTCTTGATATGCAATATATTCACTTCACTTTGACCCTTCGTTTCTATCAAAGTCATCTTGTCTTGTTGGTCATTTCTTGATATGCAATATATCCACTTCAATTTGACCTTTCATTTCTATCAAAGTCATCTTGTCTTGTTTGCAAGTCATTCTTCAAATATAGACCAAGAATAAACCCCATGTCTCTTGTCCATTCAACCAAACTTGCTTTATGCAACATTTTAATCTAACATGATCTAAGATATCCCATATCAATATAAACAAGCTTTCATCAATTAAGAGACCAATATATCACATATGTCATTATGTCTCTTTCTTTATTGCACCATAGCTTGCCATCTTTCATATTCATATATATAATGGGAACAACCACTTAATTTATTTATGTCAACATGAGCCATTCACATTGAATTCAACCAATGACCAATAGTGAATCATCAATTATACAATTTTAATCCCTGCAAATTATCTTTGACAAACACGTTAGTTCTTTAATCGTTTTGTCATTCAATTCACCAAAACCCACAAGGGAGCCTAGATGCACTTTCAAGCGCAAGGCGGTGGCAGGCTGCAGCGACGAGGCCGTGCAGCAGGGTCCCATGGGGGACGTCGCGGCTGTGCGACGGCAGCATAAGGCGCGGTGGCAAAGGTGGAGCTTCGGCAGCAGGGCGCGTGGAGACACGGCAGCGGCAGCGCACTGGTAGGCGGGGTCGTGGCAGTGGTGCTGGAATGCCGCGTTGTGCACGTGCAGCGGGTTTGGATGCTTTAGGCGAAAGCCTTTGCCGACATCTTGCTGGTAGCATGACAGCGACGTCCTTGGCTGTCGTTTTCCCCGTTGGGGGCGTCATTTTGGAGCTACAATCATGGTGCACGGGGTTCTTTGGGTGAAAACCCTGTCCAACCACTGGACGAGCAACGGTGGCGCCTTTGGCGTCATGCCCTCCTTGGAGGCGTCGTTTCTGGAGACCCTGCTCGATTTGGGGCTTTACCGGTCCATTGTCTACAGCAACTTCAATCGGTGTTGGCAATTTAGCCGCGGGCATGCCTGAAGGGTGTTGGCTAGCCCATGTCATGGTGATCGCTTGGTGGCCAAGGGTCGTCGCTTGGTTGTCGTTCGACTGCTTGCAGCGCACCGCGGCGGCTGACGTTGCTTGGCAATGGTCAGTGCGGTGTGGAACAACGTCGAAGGATGGCGCTTGCGGCAACGGCAATAGGAGACGACTTGGCTTGCAGCGGATTGCGGCAGGTTGCTCAGCATGGCTGGGCCACCCGGTGCGGTACAACGTCGGAAGACGGCGCACGCGACTTCTTTGGTCTGCTGGTTTGACGGCGGTGGCTACATGCGAGGGTGAAGCAACGAGTTGAAGTCAACCCGCGGCGGCGGTTTGGCGGTTTGTTGGAGATCTTTGGGGTGGGGCATCTATGCTCGCCATCTTGACGGCAGCTTAAGAAACGAATCCGAGTATGGAGTTCTATGGTGGGCGTGGTGTGGCCCCCGCATCTTGACGGCAGCTTAAGAAACGAATCCGAGTGTGGAGTTCTATGGCGGGCGTGGTGTGGCCCCCGCGCATGAGTGAGAGGGAGAGTCCAAAGGCGGATAAGGCGAGGCCCCCGCACGTTGTGTTGCCCGGATTCGATGTTTCCATTCCGTCGGGTGGTGTGCCTTGATGCAGCGGCACTGCGGTGAAGGGTCCTACAGGGTGGTGGCCCTCTTGGTGTGATGGTGTCTGTCTTCTCTGTCTCTCTGTCGGTGTTGGATCATGTCGGATGTTCGACGACTACATGAATGTGGAAAGTGAGTGCGAGCTGCAGATGTGCTTTATTTTCATTGTCGTTGTTGTGTATAGTGGTCCGGCCGTGTTGATGTCCCAATCCAACCAGCTGGTGAGTGTCATCGAGAGGTAACCCGCGTTGATGTCTCAATCCAATCGGGCGATTATAGTTTTTTTTCCTTCTCTTTTTCCTGTCTATAGCCTCCTAGAGTCGTAGTCTTGTATTTTTTCTGCTATGGTCCGGCCGTGTTGATGTCCCAATCCAACCAGCTGGTGAGTGTCATCGAGAGGTAACCCGCGTTGATGTCTCAATCCAATCGGGCGATTATAGTTTTTTTTTCCTTCTCTTTTTCCTGTCTATAGCCTCCTAGAGTCGTAGTCTTGTATTTTTTCTGCTATTATATATTAATAAAAACACGCGCTGTGGTTCGTAAAAAAAAAATCCCCCGCTTTGGCCGTGACCGCTGCCAGGGACACTCACGAGAAGATTAGCACTATTATCAATCAGCTCAGATGCCTTGCGGGAGACATGGTTGAGCCCCAGGTCAAGCTCGTAGAAGGTGAGGATCTTCTGCTCCTGGTTAGCAACCTGCCCCGTGGGGTCGCGGTCCGACTCCGCATACTCGAGCTCTATGGCAGCGAAGATGGGGTTGTCGAATCCACAGTCGAGGGCGGTGAGGGAGAAGGTGAGGGTGTTGGACTTGTGCGCCTCGAGCGGGGACGAGACGGTGAGGCGCACTACGTGAAAACCTCAAATAGGTAACGCAGCATTGGTAACGGATCCATGAGGCCCGTTACCTTAAATCTTAAATGTAACGGATTTTATTGAAGTCCGTTACCAATGAGTCCTCCAGACTGCAGCCCAACCTCAGCAGCATGATGCCCGTTACCAATATGCTGCATTGGTAACGGGGATAGAATGACGCCCGTTACCAATGTCAACCCGTAACGGACGTTAACGAGGCCCGTTACTCCAACCCACTCTCGGACCCGAAAAAATCATCCAACTTGATTAATTGGCTCCTCGCGTCCGCCTGCCTGCCTGCCTGCCTCTCCTCACGTCCGCCCCCCTCTCCTCTCTCTCTCCCATCTCACCCCGCCGCCGCCGCCTCACCCTCCAACCCTCCTGTGTCGCCGCCAGCCCTTAGCTCCCTTCCTCCCTCCCCCGACGCCCAGATCCAGATCCCGGCTCCCCTGACCACCGAGCGCCCCCCGAAACCCTAGCGCACGCACCATGACGGCGGCGGTGGCGCAGCAGAAGATCGGTGGGGCGAGCTCGAGGAGGAGACGGCGGCGACCTCGACTTCCTCCTCCCGCCGTGCGTCGTCGTGGGGCCCGACGAGAACGGCCTCAAGAAGGTCATTGAGTACCCCTTCGACGACGACAACAACAAGGTCACCACCACCACCCGCGTCCGGAAGCTCGCCAAGGCGCGCCTCTCCCGCAGAGCCATCGAGCGCCGCCAGTGGCCCAAGTTCGGCGACGCCCTCAAGGAGGACGCCGGCTCCAGGCTCACCATGGTCTCCACCGAGGAGATCCTCCTCGAGCGCCCCCGCGCCCCTGGTATCGATCCCTCCTCCCCTTCACTCATCGATCCGCTTCGCTTCGCTTCCTCCTCTTCCTCCCTGGATCTTCCTGTGCGGCGCGGATCTGTTGGCTGCGGAGTTCTCGGCCTCGGGAGGCGGTCCTAGTTGCTCGATCTGTGCCTTGTAACATCTGATGAGTTACTTATAGTAATTTGTGTCACATAAATGTGCCTAGTAGTGAATTTGGACTTGTAGTGGCCACTATCTTTAGGTGTAATGCTATCTAGTATTCAGACTATAATAATACATTCTTCTCAAATGAATTTCTTCATATGTCATATTGTTTCAGTATATTAGGTGTCGATCATATATTCGTTCTGCTCCATTCATTATCTTCCTATCTTATATGTTTGGTCAATCGGCACAGGAGATTGCATTGTTCTATCCGGTGTATTTATACTACATGTGAAATTGACAGCTCGGTCTCTCTCAACTACTTCTCTAATCTCTACTGAAACTGTCAATGGCCAATACTGAAATTAACACTTATTGGATGCCAACTTGCCATTTTGCTTGCAACCATTGATTATGATGAACTTTACCTATTTTCTTTGACAAAAACAGGTTTAGGAAGGAAAGACCGGCATATGCAAAAACTCACAGTGATGCAGGGCAGCAGGTAGCAACAACTCAGAGGGACTTACGCCCTCTGATCTTCAAATACAATGAGGTGTGTTCTCCACAGCTCCTCTTGTGACCCTCTTTCACTGATCAACCCATGAGGTGTTAGGCAGCAAACAGCTTGAACAGGGAGTTTGGATATGTTATCTTTTATATGATGTTCTTTAATGTGTCAATTCTATATTGTAACCTAAACATTTGACCCTTTTTTTCTTCGTTTGTGAGAGAGTAAACTAAACTGAATCTGTATGTTCTTGAAGTCACATGTTTATATGTCTCACTATCTAAACTTGAGACCCCTCCTAAACTGTACTAGTCCTGTTGTAGCATACTACTATACTAGTCCTGTTGTAGCTTATTTCTGTTCCTCAGATATTGAACTTGTTTTTATCTGTTTGGCATGGCTCTACTTTTGAGTTATTGGTTCGGGACTAAATTTTATTATCTTCTATTTTGGTGTTTTGGGGTTTTGGAAATATGTGCACTCACTATGTTTTCAACTTGCCTCTTGTTTTCCTTTTAGCTGCTGAGAAAAAACGACAAACAGAAGAGGCACATGCTTCTGCTGCCCAAAGCAATGGAACTGTAAGTTTGCTTGCTTTACAAGCCCTATTTCCTTTTATCTGTTACTTTGTTGTTTAACCAAGCTCAGGAGAGTGATTGGTTATATTCATTTTTTTCTTTCAAACTGAGGAGAACTTTGACATGGAGAGATTAATACATTATGTTGTTCTACTTTCCACTCTACCCTTGTCAGATCAGTTCATTATTATGAACTACTGCAATTTTCCTAGATACTAAGCTTCAGTTGTTTTTAACAAATGGAGCTACAGCTTTGCTATATACTAGGTTTCTGTGGCTGCAACAATTCCAATCTTTTTTTAGCAATAACAGAGCTATTTTTTCTAACTTATTTCTGATGTCCAATCATGTGGCTGTATGCTAGGTCAATATCAGAGGAAAATATATTGGTAAGTTCTCTCACTGCATATAAGCATTCCCTGTTTGTATAATTAAATTGGTTTGCTGGAATGACTTAGATTATGCATGGTAAACTATAGCTTGACAAAGAAAGGCCTGGAAGCTTTGGCTGTGTATTTTACATAGATACATATATGCTTTTAGATTGAGTAATCATTTGAAGTTTTGTTTCCACTAAGAACAAGCTAGATCATGGTTGCAGATCTGATCAATACCCAATTGGCAAGCTCAAGGACCTCCAGTTGTAAGTTATATACCCAAATCATGCTATATATTTGATATCTAGTGTCCATTGATCCTCTCTGAACTACCAATAGTAAAATGGAACCATGATAAACTATAGCTTGACATTTGTATGGATGAAACTGAGCATGTATGGATGTAACTGAGCATGTGTATGTAACTGAAACTGAGCATGTATGAACATTTGTATGGATGAAACTGAGCATGTATGAACATTTGTATGGATGAAACTGAGCGTGTATGGATGTAACTGAGCATGTGTATGTAACTATATACTTGTGTGTATGCATGTATGTATAAAATAAAAGAATAGAAGGTATTTTGATTTCTTTTTTTTTGTTTTTTAATTCCACATTGGTAACGGGCATAGACTGATGCCCGTTACCAATAACACGTCATTGGTAACGGGCATCAGTCTATGCCCGTTACCAATAATAGGTTATTGGTAACGGGCACTATATGTCCGTTACCAATAATAGGTTATTGGTAACGGGCATCAGTATATGCCCGTTACCAATGACTCGTTATTGGTAACGGGCAAAATGCCCGTTAGTAACCCAAAAAGGGTAACGGGTGCTATGCCCGTTACCAATGTCGATCTATGCCCGTTACGTATCTGCTGTTCTCACGTAGTGGCGTCTGTGTGTGTATACTCACAAGATCTTGAGCCCGTATGGATCAGAGTCCACCAATGCGAGCACCGGCAGCTTGAGCTCCACCTTAAGCCGCCGCAGGAACAGCCGGGTGGCAACAATCGGTTGCCCCTTAGCTCAGCTGTCAGAATTATGCAGAGGAAGCGGTTGTAGAACCTGTCCTCGGCGAGTCGCATGAATGTAGCGTCCTCCACCAGCAGGATAAAGAGCGCGTCGCTCGGGATGCCCGACACGGTGTCGATGTTGGGCGGGATGGCCTTCTCATCCGAAAAAGCATCGCCACAACTACATGCGGCCGCACATCGTATCTGAGCGGTCCACATGTGCTTCAAAATTCGTATTGGTCAACAGCTCGCTGGATTCCTACTCTGTGCCTTTCCATTACCGTTTGCTCTCCATTCCGATCCCATCCAGTGCCTGCGCCTCACGGGAATCACTGTCAGCCGAGTGCAGCCTCCACCCTTTTCCTTCCCTTTGCTGCTCCTTTTGCTTCCCCGGTGGAAGGAGTGGCGTCGCCGGCGAGGGCGTCCACGAGGCCCGGCGCGCCCCAGTTCCTCGGCGAGCGCGGGGACCGGAGCAGCAGCGCCTTGGGGTCGAGCGGCGACGTCGGGCTCCTCGACGACTCACCGTCGGACGGGCGCTTGGCGGCGAACCCGACGAAGAGCCGCGGCACGGCGAAGAGTTCGGCGCCGGCGCGGGGCCTGGCATCCCCGCCACCGACGGAGGAGTCCGGGGCCGGGTCGGACACCATCCTCCGCAGCATCGCCGGCCGCCGCGGAACCCAAATCTCCTGAAACCGGGATCAAGAAGAGGGCAAGAAATCACAAACCCATCCCATCCGACGAATCCACATAACGTTCCTGCATCTCGGCGCCCGCGTCGTCCAAGATCATGCTCCCCTCCTCAGCACCTACCACAAGAAACCTCCCGTTCTCAGAGAGGCCTCTCATCTCGAGGAGCACGACGCACGCATCGATCGGATGAGCAAATGACTCGCGCAACTCGCGAGAAAGAAATAAGGCGAGGAAAAATAGAAAGCTTGCAGATATCATGGTTTAAAAGGCGGTAAGGCGAGGCGAGGCGAGCGACCCCCTTCCGGACGCCTAGGCGAGTAAGGCGGACGCCTAGGCGACGCCATACAAATATGTTAATATATAATGCAACTAAAATTCAGAAGCATATTATACCTTAATATTGCCAATTTTCAGCATACATATAGAGTTTTAGATCATAATAAAGAGGATAAGTAGTGCTACTAGAGTACTGGACTACTAGAGCACAATATGAAGTAGCAAAACAAAGCTGAGATGTCTCAGTAGTGCTGCTAGTGCACATCTAATGGCATGACTATGACTTAATAAGTATTAAGTAGTGCTGCTAGTGCACATCATATATGAAATAGCAAAAAAAATCTGAAATCTCTCATCTCTCAGTAGCCATCGTCAAATTCTCCAAGGATGCTGTTGGCTGCCTCCTCATCTCCTCCACCACCATTGGCATCACAAGGATCATCCTCACAATCAGTCACATCTGCATCGTCAAAGGGATCTTGATTTTCTTCATCCTCTTCATTTTCTGAACTCAGCTCTTCCTGAATAGCAGCAGGTGCAGAATTTCTTGCACGCTTGTTATGGGCTCTCCTTGGTAAATTTCTGCCACGAAGTGACTGTGATGCTCCAACAGCTTCATCAACTTGGTCCCATGTAAGGTCACACTCACAGCCACGACCACCTTGAGGGTGTACATGCAGTGAGTCAGCCCACTCATTGTCCCAATCAAACTCCTCAACAACCAAAGGATCAAAGCATTTTCCCTTCTTCTGCCGCAATTTTTGGAACCTGGTCTTCATTTTCCGGTTGTAGGAAACAAAGACGATCGAATTTAACCTCTTATGCAGCAACCTGTTTCTTTTCTTTGTGTGGATCTACAAAATCAGAAATGCAATACAGCAAAAAGATGAATAAAATGCTTGCTGGACTAATATATTGGTAAGGACACTAAGGACAAGAGATGAGGGAAACTCACAAATTCAAAGGTGCTCCAGTTGCGCTCGCAACCAGATGATGAAGCACAAAGACTGACTATACGCCTAGCAAACCTTTGTAGCTCAATGGCACGGCCACCATATGAACGCCACCATTCAACTGGAACAAGAAATGCATCATATATTAGGACCAAAGATTGCTGAAATTAAATTGTTGTAATGTACACTTGATGACAGCACTTACGAGGGCTCATTGAGTCAAGGTTTTGTTTGGCCATTTTGTTTGAAAACGCATCTCCTCGAAGACATTCATAATCCATGGCTTGGGCATTGATCTTGTCACTAGTTTCTTCATCCTCCACCATTCTTGCTAGAACATCCAGGAAGCAACCTCTTAGTTGTCCAACAGTTGCATCATCATTTTTTTCTATGAGAGGATGTAGCTTCCCTGGGTTCAAATACAATGCAGCCCCATAGAGTGGATGATCCATTTGTTTCTCCCAACGTCGCTCAATTATCTCCATGATCTTGTCAAGCAACTTTTTCTTGGATGGGATGGCAAAGCTCAGCTTAATCTTCTCCTTTGCATGCTCCATTAAGGCTTGAACCTCTGGCATTGCTGGTTTTTCATCTCCATCAACCACCCTAAGCACAATAAGAAGTGGGGCTGAAGCTCTAAGACAATCTTCAACTTTATTCCAGAACTCTGTAGAGAGGACAATGTCATGCACATCTGCACCAGCTTTGGTTTTTGCCAATTTGTTTCCAGTCCATTTTTCACTCACAAATAATGCCTTCAAAGGATCCTTGTGCTTGTACAAACTCTTCAAAGTAAGGAAAGAAGTTGCAAAACGAGTTGCTGCAGGTCTCACAAGATCAGCCCCACCTGTCTTCTCCCTCATGGCATGAAGGATCCTCCCATGCCTATAGATGAAGGTTGTCACTCGCCTTCCACGCGCAATGGGTTTTTTGAAGGCTTCCAAGTTCCCAATTTCCTCCAGCATTAGATCCAAGCAATGAGCAGCACATGGACTCCAAAATATTGTAGGAATCCTCTGCATCAAAAGCCTGCCTGCTGCCTTGAAGTTAGCACCATTATCTGTAACAACTTGGACAACCTTGTCTTTTCCAATGTCATCAACTTTTTTCTCTAGAAGATCAGCAAGCATGTTTGCGTCATGGACTTCACTTGATGCATCTACTGACTCCAAGAAGTAAGTCCCCTCTGGGCTGTTCACTAGGAAGTTAATCAAGTGCCTTCCCCTCCTATCAGACCATCCATCCGACATGAGTGTGCAGCCATATTGTTTCCATGCTTTCTCATGATCCTCCCTCATGGTACTTGTTAACTTTACAGCATCTTTAAGTAGTGGCTCCCCAAGTTGATAAGGTGTTGGAGGCTTGTACCCTGAACCAAATTGTGCTGTGGCCTCAACTGCAATATGAAACTGTCTTGCTGCTGCTGCATTGAAAGGTACACCACACTCAAAGAAGAACAAAGCCCACTGCATATCCACATAATGCTTCTCCTCTGGGCTTTTTGCTGCTGCATTAATTGTGGGCTGATAAGAACCTGACAGCCTCTCATCGACCACCTCTTCTGGTGTTTTCCGAAGCATCTCAACAATGGTCTTTGTCTTTTGCTGTGAAGTCTTGTTACCAACAGCCTTGAATTGTATGGTTGATTGCCTTTGCTTGGCTGCTGTCCCTGAACTAGGGTGAATCCTGGCAGCTTGGGAAGATTCATTTTGCTGTACCTCAGCCTCAGGAGCACCATTTGCTGCCACCTCCACCACTTCTGCTGCTCCATTCTCATCCTCCAGGAAAAGTGGTCTTCTTCTCTTGTGTGAGTCCAAGTAAGCTGCCATCTCTCTCCTAAGTTCAGTATTCACTCTGGGACAAATTTTTGCATCTCCATAGCCACCTGCTAAATGTTGCTTAAACCTTTTTATCCCTCCGCGAACCTCCCCACCACATAAGATGCATGCTATCTTATCTTTGTTACCAAGCTCTGGCCAGTAGGCATACTTCCACCCTGGATCTGTGGACCTTTTTGGCTTCCGGGCAGGATCAGTCGTGGGATCATACTGGCTGGCAATTGAAGATGGACTTGCCATTGTGCTACAGCTGCATAAAAACCAAAGAACCCAAGCACATCATATGGTTAATGTTCTGCATTGTTTATATATGCTAAAGGACAGTTTAGCACAGAGCAAAGGACAGTAGAGCCTAAAGCAAGCAACTCATACTTTAATTAGCACTTTAATTGTAGTATAATATGTCAGAAAAGTATAGGAATCAGTAATCTTATTACCCATTAGCCCAAAGCACAAGAACATAGAATAGAAAAAGCATATCACTCCTGCACAGTTCTATAAAGCAAGTCACTTTGCCACTTTGGCATGAAACAGAGTGATTAACAATGCACAGTGGACCACAGGAATCTGCATAAATTAGTCCCCAAATGTTCTCACTTAGCATAAATAATCAGTCCCTAATGTCCTAATCAGAGATTAGACTACCAGTGGACCACAGTAGTCTGCATCTACAAGACAAAACACAAGTATACAAGCCAGAAGTGGACAACCAGAACCCTGTGTCACGTGCTCTGTTTTATAGCAAAAAAGCAAGCCAACCACATGCACAGCCAATCAAAGCTATAAAGTAACAGAGAGAGGGGAGGTTCAGAGGAGACGCATACCTCGCTTCCAGGTGCCCAGTGAGAAGGCAGGTTGGAGCTGGGGACCGGCGGGAAGGCAGGAGGAGATGGGTCCAGGTGCCTGGCGGAGAGCAGCAGATCGATTTGGCGGCCGGCAGGCTTCAATCGAGCTGCAGATGGTGGGCTCCGGTTGCTGCTGGAGGGGGGCGACGTGCAGGGACAGGCGGGGCAGTGCGGAGACGCGCAGAATCGATGTGCCGCCGGCGGGAATCGCCGCCCTGGGAAGGGGCGGACCGGCGGGCCTCTGGTTCGTTCGTCTATTTCTCTCCCTCTCTTTCCTCTACCTCCCGCCCTCTAATCTATTGCTCGTGATTTCTTCCCGCGAAGCAGTCGGAAGGCGCGGGAAGTCATGGCGCGGGCGCGATTTCTTCCCGCGAAGCAGGCGGCAGGCGCGGGAAGTCCCGGCGCGGCGCGATTTTTCCCCGCCCGATGTTTCTTTCCGCGCGGGCTGGATTTTCACGAGCAAAGCGTCCGCCGCGAGCGCCTAGGCGAGGCGCGGACGCCTAATCGAGGAAGGCGGACGCCTAGTAATGAAAGGCGAACGCCTTACGCGCGCGGATCCAGGCGAGCCCGACGCCCAGATTATTTCCTCGCCTGGACGCCTAGGCGTCGCCTAGGCGACGCCTTTTAAACCATGGCAGATATTGCATCAGTTGTTAGGAACAACTGAGATCTTGCGTCAGTTGGTGATGGAGAAGGCCAGCTTCCCCTCCTCGAGCCCCAGCTTGTGCTGCATCCTGTCCAGGATCTCCCTGTCCCGACGTGCATCACCTAGAACACCTCCTCATTCAGGTCCGGCGCCGGCGCGGCACGGCCCGTCTCCCGCAGGGCGCGCCATCGAGGGTCCACGGCGCTGGAAAAGATTGTTGTCAGGATTTTGCAAAAAAAAAACATACAAATGGTGTGTTTTCTGAATGTTTGGCCACTTATTGTTTGTTTTCAAACATTCGCCCTTTTAAGCCTGAAACTAACCAGTTGCGTACAGTTGTGATTCTGGATCATTTTCTGTATAAGAACTTCAATGGTGATGCTAACATCCACTTGCTGTATGGGGACGTCCCTTTCTCCATCCCAACTCCAAGCTAGAGCTAAACCTATGGATGTCTTGCTTCCCGTTGTCATATTCAAAATATTTCCATTTTAGTATTGTGCTCTTGAAACTCAGCTTGCAATAAGTACTGCTACTCAAGAAAAGGTTAACAACCAACACTGTAGATAATTCTGCACGATCTGACTCTGATTGTTCAGGTACTAGTAAAATTAGCATATATGTTGGTGGTAAACAACTTTATTTGATGTATGTCGTCTTCAGATAAACCCCAGATTAATTGCTTCCAAACCATATACCCCAAATCGTAGCATTACGCTAAGCAAGCCAATCAAAGCTGCTGCTCTTGGAAAGCCCAACCAAAAGGACCCTAATGATTTTGAAGTTGTAGCCAATACTTGAGTTTATTTAATGGTGTCCCGTCCGCGGCCCAAGAGTAGAAGGACGAGGGCGTTGTCACTCGTAGTGAGTGATGACTCTGCTTGCCGCGTCGAGCCGGCCGGCGTCTCACACAACAGCCATTGCCTACTTGCCTGCCGACAACGGCGAGATGTCGAGACCGTCTCGACATACAGACGGAAGCAGATGCGCTTGCCAGTATACATACAGCTCTGGCCGATGGTTTGCACCATACCGTTGGGCTGAATCTCACGGCACACTGTTGACCTCTGAACAGCGCCCATTGTGCACGAACCTCTCTCATAGTCTCGTAGGCATGTTTGGTTTACGCCCCATCTAGCCTTACCAAATTTTGGTCATGACCAAATTATGGGTGTTGCCAAATCATTGGCAAAATTGTGTTTGAATTGCAGCTTTGCTAAATCATGCCAAGCCAATTCAATTTCTTAATATGACATGAGGGATCCACATGTCATTAATTTTTTTACACCGAAATATAGTCAAGTGATATCTTGTTTTATAGATTCAATTGCCAGGAATATTAATATGCAAACAGATTCAACATCGGATAAATCGTTTAGGAGATATTAGCAAGCAAGTATAGCTAATCTAGTTTTCTCGATTTTCGTGTAACCACCTGCCTCTTGCCAGCCTGTTCGGTTGGCTTATCAGCCACCAGCCAGCAGTACTTTTCTCTCACAACAAATCAGCACCAGCCACCACCCACCAGCCAGCCAGCAGTACTTTTCTCTCACAACAAATCAGCACCAGCCGCCAGCCACCAGCCAATTTCGCGGGCAGAGAGTTTTGGTCGCCCAGAATTCGCCAACAACTTCTGTTGTTTCTTCGTTGGCAAGCCAGTCACGCGTAACAAACCAAATACACACCAAATATCATGGACAAGCCAAAAAAAATTGGTTTAGTGAGCATTGACACCAAATCAAACGTGCCCGTACTCTCAGGGATCTAGATTTCTTTATTTTTTATTAGAGGGATGTATACATCCCGATAGTGAACGAGTACTTGCAATCTATCGGGCAGCCCCAGCCCGGCCCATCACCCGTCTTGCCACATGTTGTCATGTTGATCCGGTTACGGCCGGGACGTCAGTCAGGCCCAAAATCGACACGGCCGGCATATATGCTTCACGATCGCTTCTTCCGATTCCGAAGCGGCGATGATTGCAATTCGTTCCTTACACAACCATGAACAAGCATTGAAAATCCTCAGCAGCCGACGGCTTGTAGGATACGGAGGCAGCGATTCTTGATTCAGTTAGCTCCCAAACATTTAGCGTGCGTGAACCCCAAGAGCAGCGTGATTACAGTTTGAAAAAAGGAAGCTACATCAACTATTTGATATTAAAGTTTTTATCTACACCGCTCTGGCATCCATATACAGGTTCAGGAGTTTGTGTGCTCACAGTCACGGCCAGTTATCAAGATGGCCACGCGCTCACGGGTCACGGCTAATCCTGCTTAGGACAAATATATTGCTACACCTACGCGGTCTCGTAAGTTGTCTCATGCAGTTCCACATAAGATTTTTTATGATGTGGAAGAGAGAGAGTGAGGTGAGAGAATAAGGTGGTTGTTTCGCGAACCCAATCACCTCAAAGCTAAAATTTAGGACTACGAGACAACTCAATCACCATTGTATGAGTTATTGTTGCCATGCATCTCACAAATATCTATTTTTATATACACAAATTAAAGAATTTATTAATTATTATGAGACAACTTATAAGACAACCTATTGTACATGTTTCCTGTTTAGCCGTCTCAAGATTACATGTCACTGCATAAGACGGTCTATTAGACAACACCAATGTTAACGTGGATCGACGTATATAGCTAGTTTCATTGTAGAAACTCAGTACTTTTCTCGTTATTAAATAATTTCCGAGAAAATACTTGTGGTTATAAAATAATTTCCGAGAGAAGGAAAAAAACGTTTTAATAAGGGGTCACAATGTGTTACTTGCAATCTATCCGGCCTAGCCCATCACCCGCTGGGCCCGGGCGACTAGGAGTTCAGGCCCTCGCTTACCCCTCTTCTTCTTCCGATTCCGAGTCCGAGACGAAATCAATTAGTTCCTTGTATAAACACGACCATGATTATATCGTCGGTGCCTCGGCGGCGGCGGCGGCGGTGGCGACGGCTTGTCGAGGGAACATGGGGTGCGCTACGGAGGAGGATACGGAGGCAACGATTCATGATGGAGTTAGCTCCCAAACACTTGGCGCATGCGAACCCCAAGAGCAGCGTGATTTCAGCCCTCGCAGTCTCTGCTTCGACATGAACAACCAACCCTCCCACAGGAGCAGCAGTACCGACACTGACGGCGGCGAAATTGGGGACGCGGCGGGCGAGCTCTTCACAATGGAAATCGAGCTTGGTGATCTGGCTGCCGGGAAGGAGGATGTGCCAAGGCTCGCATGGGACCAGTTGGTGGTGGAGGCTCTTCATGTGATCCGCTGCCGAGAGTTCACTGAAATCACCCCAAGACGGATCTTACTGTCCCTACCCGTTTCTGTCAATACAACATAGCCTTCTTCGACCTCGACAAGGAGTGTGAGTACACGCAGAATCATCTCCTTAATTTGTTCACCCATCTTCCCTTGTTCATTCATGTCGAGTTATTAGCATGCAGGTATATGTGTTCTTGGTTTTGATCTCTGTCGTCTAATTGATTTCACAGCTAAGGTTGTGCCTCGCCCGCCGATTAGCAAGGTCCCTGCCTCCAATTTTTGGTGCTTTGAGCACTCGGTCAATGTCATCTCGATCAAGGTTGCCGAATCCGATATGGGTTACCCCATCAACATATATGGCACCGTGCTGGCCAGGGATCAGTACGACTACAGATGTATCTACTTATTCAGGCGAGGCAGGGACAATCCCCAACTCATCAAATCGAAGGTCTACATCCCCCACTTCATTCCTCCTCCCTCTCTACTAGACTAGCAAGGTAGCCCGCGCGACACGCGCGTGCTCTACGTTGATATGGTAATAATTTAGGAAGTATATAAATATCAAGCTATTTTTATTTTGTACTCATTTTATGTTTGACTGCAGGCAAAAAACCTAGATACTCTCTCCATTTTTATTTGCATGTCACATTAGCTTTGTCCTAACTTAAATTTGACCAAGTTTATAGAAAATATTAGCAATAACTATACCATCCAACATATGCACTATCAAAATATATTCTACAATGCAACAAATTTGACACTATAGATGTTACTATTTTTTTAAATTTGGTCAAAATTGGCCGAGTTTGATTTAGAGCAAACATAATATGACATATAAAAACAGAGGGAGTATGATTCATGTTCTTAATTGCTGCATATTTGCACAAAAAATAATGACCATCACGAAACATTTTATTTTTCATGGACACCTCCTTGTTGCGCTCCTGCTGCCGTCCAAGAATGCAGTAAAAGTTTTGCTTTGGCCGATCTAGATTGCAAACAAAATCAATATGAGCATTTGAAGTTATATTTTAGACCAATAAATTAATGCAAGATAGGCCTGTCTAATAAATTTTAGAAATCACACTGCAACCATGGGTTCTAAATCACTTAATTTGTTTGGAAATATAAAAGATTTAGTAGAGGAGAAATATAATAGAGGAATCAATAAATAATGAATTGTATTCATTTAAGTTATAGCAACTTATCATAAATGATGAATGACATTTGATCGAAAAAAATGAAAAGAAATGATGAGCAGATTAAGTACAAAGAAAACAAATTTCCAGTTCCTAAGATGTTGTTCAATTATTTCAAGCACAAAGAAAAAAAATTTCATCCACTGACCTCTATAGAAGTTACAAGCATAGTTTATGACTTACATGAGTCCAGTGCCTTTCATTTTACTATTATTGCATTCCTCGTGCTCATCAGTTATTCCATCCTTCAAGCATGAATTGAATGGAAACTCATAGTGGTTACAATGGAAAATATTTCCAATTAAGATGTTGTTCAATTATTTCAAGCACAAAGAAAACAAATTTCTAAGCGACATATAGATACGGAAGAAAATCGAAGCAGGTGAGAAACCTATGAAACATCAAGGCATGTGATATGTAGCACACCATACAAAAAAATTGAATGCCAACTTATGCCTCATTCACTAACAAATCTCATCATAACCTACTTTTTTGCTTGCCAGTTTAAATAATATTAAACTTCTGTTCTTCAGCTATTGGTCTGACATGAAAGGATTAAAACTATGATAGTATTTAGTCAAATTTGAGCTACATAGACATTTATTCAGAAGAAGCGTTTGAGAACAACCAAGCAGCATGTTACTATGCAATATATAATCCAAGTTTGGAACATAAACATTGAAAAAGGGCAGCCAATCTGCTGGTATATGTATCTTGAAATTTCACTAAGACCTTACCTGACATTTTGGATGTAGGAGCAGCCAATCTACTGGTATGTATCTTGAAATTTCTCACCTAATCAGAATAAACAATAAAGAGAATCAGAACATTCTTCACTGAACGTGAAAGAGGAAGATAAACAGGTCACCTTAAGATTGAGATTTATAGAGGAAGATAAAAGGGCACACTGACGAGTGCATAAAACAAGCACCTTTGTTATGACAAAAAAAGGATTATCAACAACAGAACAGTCATTGACGTCAAAAATAAATAGTCAGTCTAAAACTCTGCGATGCCAGCCAGAGCAAGATGGATCAAAGCAATAGGAACACCTTGGCATCGGTCAGATTCTGTAGGGATATATAGGGAAAATAAAAAACCATAAGCAACGAAGCATGGCCATGCAAATTAAAACCCTAATTGCCCTGGAGATGAAGTGAATTCATACCAGGTGCTGAACAAACGTACTGACTCCGTGCAGGGACTACAGGAAACCTTCCAGTCAATGGATACGAAGCCTCCAAAGAAAGGGCATTTTTTAAACACGAACAAAGCACAACATCATCCACAAAACACAGGAATGGATCAAACGAACAAATGGAAAATGTTTGTTCACCTGAATTCACGACCACACGAGGAGCATCCAAAACACCACATGCTAGATCACCGCATGACAAGCCCAGAAATGATAGGGCTGTCAAAGATCGTGAGGACTGAAGGGATGAATTGCGCAGGTTGCCTCCACGGCGACGGCGACGGCGACGATGAAGGCGCCTCCTGCACTGACAGGCGATGCCACCGGACTGCGACTTCTTCGCCTACCTCTGCATCACCACCACGCAGCCATCCTCTCCTACAAACCTAAAACCGGCATGATAGGAGGAGATGAGTGAGGAAACGAGAAGATCACGAGGGTTGAAGGGGCGAACCGCGCGCAGGCTGCTTCCAGGGCGGAGGCGACGACGACGGCGCGTCCTGCACCAAGACCAAGAGGCAATGCGTCGACTACCTCTGCAGCACCACCGTGCAGTATTTTTTTCGTTGGAATTGGAAACCTAAAACCCTCAAGGCACGAGGTGGCGATTGAGACAACAAAACAGGAAAGTAAAAACCCATTGTTTTGGAAGGGGCGAGATTAGAGGGAGGCGGGTCGGTTGGGTACAGGCGGGCGGGTAAAGAAAATTTTGGGTGAAAATAGAAGAGGGAAAACGTGAAGAAACATTTTAGAAAGTGCTATTTTTTTCTTCTTTCAAAAACTTTCTCCTCCCCCGGCCTGGCAGGTGGGTCCTCTGTGAGGGGGTACGGGAATTTTTTTGGGTAAAATGTGTTTCAAAAGAACCCGTTCTTAATAGTATAGATTAACACTATTTGCAGATCAAATCCAATGTTATATATTGTTCTCGTCATGTTTAAGTGAACCAACTCTTCTGGTGGTAAAATAACACCAATAGTCTGAATCTCTTTGTGTGTGGTACCTACACAAATTTCTTATGACATAACCAACTCTTCTGGTGGTAAAATAACACCAATAGTCTGAATCTCTTTGTGTGTGGTACCTACACAAATTTCTTATGACATAACCTTGAAACTGTCAGAGTTACATTTGACTTATCAATCTTGGTTCCTTTTTATGCTGATTTTTTTCTTACATGTTCCCTTTAAATAATCCCTGTGCAGAAGGATATGCTAACTTTAACAGGCCCATTCCGAGCGCTCGCTGTGATAGATAGTGTGTTTTTTGAGGTTCATTTGAAGATTAAGAGCGATATGCAGTTGACCAGGATTTCAGCAAAGCTTTGCTAGAACACAACGCCAGCCATCACACGCGCCAACCCATGGCTGTACCGCTGAAGACATGTCTTAGTACAGTGGTGATGGTGTACTCGCCTGTTCCATTCGCTTCCCTTCAAGTTAAAATTTTAAAGGGGGCATCGTATTTCAATGGCAAAGTAACTGCTTGGACTACTGGAAATGAAAACAAAATCACTCTGTATGACAGTAAAGTGGTAGATACGCAGACAAAATTTGGAAGTGGTGGAATTGTTACATTAACTTGTCCTATAGTAGCTGTCCCTCTCGATGAAGGCCTAGTACTCAAGGTTTCTCACAAGGCTGAATGCTCTGAGCTTGTTCTACGGCATGATGTTGGACACGATGTTGAACAATGTACTCTCAGGCTAGGCTCATATGAGCTTCAGGTGAAGGTTGTTTGGACTGCTATCAACAGAAAGCGACGCCCCAAAATGTGGGAACGTATCAGGGATCTTCATGTGTTGTGGTGATAGATGTGAACCTAGGCCTGGGAAAGCTTTTACATCTGAAGCCGAGATATCTTTTTACGAATGCTGCAAAAATTAAATGGTGTAAGTGATCTCAGAGTTTGATCCACTAAACTTGTTAAGAGTTATAAATGTACTTGCGGTCTGTAATATCAAATGAACATGGATCAATCTATTATGTGTGTGCGGTTATTCCTGACTAAAATAAAGTAATGTAGCAACCACCTTCTCAATCTGCAGATTTGAATTTTTGTTCCTTTCTGAAATGATAATTGAAGTGTTTCTGATTTTATTTTTCTATATGCTTACGGTCCTGTGCTGGTGTACTAATTTTCCTTTTCCTTTCAATAATTTGGTTGCAGCTTTCAAAGAAATAGACTTAGATTGCTACCATTGGCATGTCAACAGGACTTTGGCAAAAACCTAGCTACAATTAGAATGGCAACAGTCGCTCTCTCCTGTACTGACATGTAGGGATGAAAACGGATCGGATACGAATGGATATGCATGGATATGAATACATATATTTAATTTTTTCTCGGATCAGATTCAGATACGGATAGTGTAAAATGTGTCGGATATAGAACGGATATTGATATATGTTACGTATCTATAAGAAATATTCAACTTTAGGTACTCGGATTCGGATATCAATCGAATATTGAATCTCCGAATCTGGATATCGGACTATTCATTTAGTGTCTAAACCCTCTCGGTCGGACGAACGGACGGAAAATATCCCTACCGTTTTCATCCCTGACATGACACGCATGCTTTGGTCAGTTAACTTCATCACCTTTTATTTTTCAAACCGTGTGCTATCTGATGGAACCATTGAATTCCTTACAGCTTAACATAGGACTATGTACTCCTTGTGAGGTATTATTTGACGTTTAAAAAGTAATAACATGCAGGACCCACACTACCGGAGAAGGCGCTATCGGTCACGGTTCGTAACCCTCATAGGTACCGGTTCTGGAACCGGTACCGCGACACCGTGACTAAAGAGGAGTGCCTTTAGTACCGGGTAAATAACCGGTACTGAAGGAGGCCTTCGGTACCGGGCAGTCTCCCAACCCGGTACCAATGTGACCAGCCCCCAGCCTCGTTTCTCATCCCCTTTTCTTTTTTTCTTTTCTTTTTCTTTACTCATTTTCTTCTCGGTTCCTTCTCAATCTCACATAACAATCTCATTATACACTTCTAAAATCACACAAGTTCCTTTGCATACAAATTTCACAAAAATCACAATCACACGAATCACAGATTTCACAAGTATCACTGTCACACGTTTACAAGAATCACAAGATTCACTATCACACATTTACAACAACTACTGTCACACATTTACAAGAATCACAAGAATCAAAAGGAAAGAAAAATCCTCGGAGCTTCTCACCCGCGCGCTGGAGGCCGCCCGCTCGCCTGGCCGCTCGCGCGCCGGCCTCCTCGCCGGCTGCTTGCCGCCCTACGGCGGCGGCGTGTTGGCCGACGAGCAGATGTTGGCGCTCAAGGACTACGGCGCGCTCCTGTCTGCCGCCGCGGGGAACAAAGGCGGCTGCCAGTACGACTGCGCCGCCGGCGTGGTCAGCGCCGCGCAGAGCGAGCTGACCTGCAACGGCGGCGGCGGCGCGGCGCTGCCGTCGCGGAAGCGCGGCCGGGAGGACGAGCTCGACCAGTACGTCGCGTCCTCGTCCGCGGCGCTGCTGCCGATCCCCGGGATACAGAAGCCGGCGGCGATCGCCAACCGGACGGTGGAGCCGGCGATGGCGTCGACCAGCGGGCGGCCGGTCACCGCGGCGGCTGCGGCGGCGGACGCGCTGGTGGCGGAGCTGTGGCAGCAGGGCGCGGAGGTGGACGCGCTGGTGCGCGCCGAGTGCGAGCGGATGCGGGCCGGGCTGGAGCAGGCGCGGAAGCGGCAGTGCCAGGCGCTGGCGCGCGCCGCCGCGGCGGGCGCGGCGCGGCTGCTGCGGGAGAAGGAGGCGGAGCTGGGCGCCGCGGAGCTCGACACCCTGCTCTTCCGCGG
>CM014274.1:80302738-80403823 GCA_004135705.1 Alloteropsis semialata
ATGAATGATTAAAACTTGCTTTTTAGCAACCTGGTTAGTAGCTGGAACATGTGTTGTGTGCTTTGTTCTCAGCAAACTCTTGTTCTAGAATATGTGTTGTGTGCTTTATTCTAGGCAATTCACGATCTAGAACATGTGCTGTGTGCTTTGTTCTAGGCAACCCTTAATTTGGACATGTGCTGTGTGCTTTGCTTATGATGGACCTGGCTCAAACGTACAAACCCTAGTAGGTCTTGGGGTGGACTTATCGGCGGTTCATGACAAAGAAACTGTCGCTGTATTTCAAGCCTCACTGTCAGTTTTAGCGGGGAGTGGTCTATCAACCCTATTTTGGTCAGACAGGTGAGTACAAGTGTCATCAATCAAGGAAGTCGTTGCAGACCACTACTTGGCTGTTTCAGCACGTTGTCGCAACACGAGGACAGTTCTAAGATGCTCTGACCGACAGAAGATGGGTAAAACCGTAAAAGACATCAAAGGAGCTTTCACGGTCCAAGTCATGACCTAATATCTACACCTCTGGGTGCGGTTGGAAGGCATAAATCCTAGTATGAGGATGCGCCGGATCTGTTAGATGGAAATCGTCGTCCAACCAGAACTACTCGGCGAGTTCCTCTTATAGAGCTTTCTTCCATGGTCGAACTTAGGGGGTGTTTAGATACCCCCATTTTGCATTCTACCAACCATTTTGCATTCTACATGCTTTCCAATGCACTTTTTTCTCTCTGTGCACGCGGATCGAGGCACACCCATTCTGCAGAACGGCGGCCGAACTAAACACGCCCTTAGAGGAGGGAAAACAATATGGAAGTGTCAGGTTTTTCTTCTGCCTAGCAGTATATAAATGTTGCTGGGCTGCCAAACCATGGGAATTGTGCCTTATGTGACCAGGAGATGGAAACGATGGACCATATCTTGCTCGGTTGTGTCTTTAATAAGGAGTGTTGGTTCAAGGCTTCAAGCTCATCCGCCGCTCCGAATCTCAAGGGCTAACACCCAATCAAGGTGAGGAACTCCTAGATTTGTGGATGCAGTGAAGGAAACATGACATGAAGAAGATCCAAAAGGGTTTCGACACCTTCCTTGCTTATGGTCTAGAAGATATGGTTGGAAAACCCTACTTAATTGAGGATCATCACCAATTAAGTACGTGTCCGGTGTCCACCTGCTCAACACCCCACGTAAGCAACCTAGCTAACCCGACCAGACCTCCGTGTTACATGTGGTAATTTATGAAATTGCGTGAATGATTCGGGGGCAATTACTCGCTTTCCATCGGCATGACCACCAAATTGGCTCAATGATTAACCCCTTAAGTCTAAAGTTATCATTGGGAAAGAAACACACCAACCACTGAATGATCTTAATTATGATCCTTTAATTTATATAAATATTCACTTACCTGATTTACTGATAGGGAAATTTCATGTCCACTTGGGGAACTTCTTTCTCTCAGTTATCAACTTAGAAAGTCACACTATATATGCATTTGTCGCATTTCCTTGACTTGTTTTTGAATTGTGTGTCCTTCTGTTTTCAAGAGGTGACAGTATTTTCTTAACCTAGTTGGTTCCAACATTTCATGAAAACCATCAAACAATTTTTCATGTCTGTAGTCATATAGATATATATTATATCCATTATTGTCAAGAAAGAAACAAGTTGGTTTATTCATATTGTGATAATGCTGAAAAGACAGGTTCACTTTTTTTTTAAAGCCTCTCATCTGGGTACAGCTGTAGTATCTGTTCATACATGTACACACACCCACTCTACACACGCACACCTCACTCACACCACACACGTACAAACAAACCTACAACTACACTCAGAACAGTGTAGTATCTATGCACTCAGTAATGATGTGTTGGTTGAACATTTTTAAATTATTGATGATTTATTTGAGTCATATTATCCAACCTATTCAAATTATTATGTATTTGTTTGAATTATAAAATATACATGTCTATCACTCATATTTGGTAATCTAAATAAGCATATGTTTTTTGCATCAATTTTATCGCTTCCACAATTTTGTTTCCTTCCCGTAGCAACGCACGGGCACGAACCTAGTCGAACTTAAACTAAACACCAGCGTGAGAAATGCAGAGTGTGACTTTTGAAGTTTAAAAATTGATTGAAGGAAATAGTGGAGGTCATATTTGAAGATCTGTACTAAATAATAAGTGATACTGTTCTTTATGAACAGTATTCTCTAAATAAATTCGCAGCCTCTCACGCGTGGAGCCACAAAGGGAACGCGACGCGCCCGTCGCCTACGGATGACTCCGGTGATCTCAAGAAGGACGCGCTGAGTGCAATATTCAGGTTCAATCAGCTAATAATCTGTCAAAATAAATCATAGCCATCCAGGTCCCGCGTGCGATCCAGGAACCCCTCCGGGAGCAGCACATCCAGGTCTGGCTCTGTGCACGCGAGGAAGAACTTGGTCGGGTCCTCGGGCTGGCTGCGCACCACCCACCACTAAAAATTCCTATATGATCCACTGCACTTTTCAGTTTTACTAATTATTGAATTAATCAAAACAGGAACTAAACTGATCCTATGACCTAGCAAGATTGGACCAAGCATAGCCGTAATCTGGGAATGAACTAAGGGCACGTACAATCCATAGGTGCTTAAATAGACTCTTAAAGAAAGAGATTATCACAAGAGTCTTAACCGACAATGGGAGGCATTAATTTTTTAGTCTAATATCTTCAGTTCACATGCTTAAACCGTTAATTTCCGTGCTAAAAATCTTCTAGCGCCGGCCGCTTGTGTGGGCAGCGACGCCTACGCGAAGCGCCCGTCCGATCTTCCACGGTGGCAAAAAGTACCGCAACTGCTGCTAAGCGCCCAACTAAGCGGCCGCGTTGTACATGGCCTAAAGCATCTCTAAGAAAATTTAAAGGTCAGCTAAACCGGATCATGCCCAAGCCATGTTAATGCCATTGAACAACTCGATACACCAATACTATGGAACAGATGAGAAACAAAAATCTAATAAGAACATAAATAATACCTGCAGCGAGTTGCTCACGCTTAGTATTTGCAAGTCACCATCATCTATAAAAAAACAGCTAACCATTGCTATCTCTAGATTCGCAGGAGTCGAGAGTGATTTCAGGGATTCATTGCACCCCTGCGATACAAACAAAAATTTGAGCCTCCTTGGATTTTATAAGAAATAATCAAAATAGTCGATGTACATTTGGTATACATTGTAAAACAAGTAGCTAGAATACACATGTCATGCATTCAGATGACCAAGTGAACTATAGACAATGAAGTTTTAGTGAATCTTTATTCTTCGACATTTGGAGCTAAAATGCATAGAAAACAATGGGCAAACAGCATGAAAGTGCTCAGCGTTTGAGATAACAGAAACTCTAGTGATAGTTTCAATCTCAACCTAACATTCCTGGGGACAGTGGGACACCATTTTAAAATTTCTAACATGCATCTGATTTTTAATGTAACACGTATTAAGCAAGGAAATGCAGAAAAGCCGAACCTTTCTAGCTCATTTGATGCACACACGCAAAAACCACAGCAAATTATCGGGACCCATAATGAAATTGTACACCTTCAGATAAAAAAAATGAAATCCTAAAATATATAAAGCTTGAGAAAAGTTTGTAGGTGTCATAATTTTTCAGTTCTACAGTACACACAAAGTGTGAAAAACTCCAAACCTCTTGCTGTCAGTCAAGAAATATAACTTACCGAATATTTTAATTTCATCAAACACTGACTAAACATGGTAATTCAATCACTTACAGGGAGGTGTTAGAAAGTTTTCATCTATGCACAGTGTGAAAAAAACTAAATATCCTAAATGGCAGGCAAGAAGTATATTCTAATGTGCACTCTATTTTCATCAAGCATTTCAGATTAAACATGTGTATTCTAATGGCAGGCAAGAGGGCTGAAGATGCTTGAAACTAAAGGGCAACGGTGGGACTAACCTGGATCAACAAAGCCATTAGAAGTGTTTCCGCTTTTCAGTAAATGATGTCATCAACTGCAGAAACATATCTGAACGTTCAATATGAAGAAACATGTGTACCATATCTCCTATGACAACGAACCATTCAAGTTTCATCAGTGCTTCATCTGAATCCGAGGCAAATCATGACTGAAGGTCTCCACCTGATGGCGCCGTCGCACAGGCCGCCGAGCCCACGAACTTGATTCAGCCTAATTCTGTCGTTACCGGTCAATCAAAAACACATCCATCCTGAACAAGTATACTGCATATCACAATTTTTTTATAATTACACCCATTGTACTCCTGATATAATCCTGTAATCAATATACTACTTTGACCCTGTTTGTTTGCAAGCAAAATTATATAATCTAGCTTATAGGAGATGGATTATATAATCTGAAATAAGCATATTTTCAACAGCTTATGGATTATTATAATCTAGGGGTATAAATTATATAATCTGATGAATAAGCTAGAGTGTTTGTTTCCTTGAGAGAGAGATTATTTTTCAGAATTTAAGCTGGATTATATAATCTTGAGTGGAAACAAACAGGCCCGAAGCAAAAATAATCACCACGAATAGCAAAATATGCTACCTGACCATGCTTGGCAAGTAAAACACCCTGCCGCCCTCTACATCACACAAAAAAAGATAGGAATAAACAGGGTGATTTCATCTATCCTCAGAAATAGAATTACTATGATTCCATACACTGGAAAAGGAATAAACAAGTGAATTTGTTACTTTGTCTGCATTCTTGCAGGAGCAGAATGGAGAACAACACTGAGTCCATTACTGACTTCCCTGGTGCAGGCAATCCATCAAACACCTTAGCAGCATGGCATGGCCCGAACCCATCAGCACCGCTGTGTAGTTTGTACTCTCACAATTGCAAGTACTCATGGTTTAAAAGGCGGTAAGGCGAGGAGAGGCGAGCGACCCCCTTCCGGACGCCTAGGCGAGTAAGGCGGACGCCTAGGCGACGCCATACAAATATGTTAATATATAATGCAACTAAAATTCAGAAGCATATTATACCTTAATATTGCCAATTTTCAGCATACATATAGAGTTTTAGATCATAATAAAGAGGATAAGTAGTGCTACTAGAGTACTGGACTACTAGAGCACAATATGAAGTAGCAAAACAAAGCTGAGATGTCTCAGTAGTGCTGCTAGTGCACATCTAATGGCATGACTATGACTTAATAAGTATTAAGTAGTGCTGCTAGTGCACATCATATATGAAATAGCAAAAAAAATCTGAAATCTCTCATCTCTCAGTAGCCATCGTCAAATTCTCCAAGGATGCTGTTGGCTGCCTCCTCATCTCCTCCACCACCATTGGCATCACAAGGATCATCCTCACAATCAGTCACATCTGCATCGTCAAAGGGATCTTGATTTTCTTCATCCTCTTCATTTTCTGAACTCAGCTCTTCCTGAATAGCAGCAGGTGCAGAATTTCTTGCACGCTTGTTATGGGCTCTCCTTGGTAAATTTCTGCCACGAAGTGACTGTGATGCTCCAACAGCTTCATCAACTTGGTCCCATGTAAGGTCACACTCACAGCCACGACCACCTTGAGGGTGTACATGCAGTGAGTCAGCCCACTCATTGTCCCAATCAAACTCCTCAACAACCAAAGGATCAAAGCATTTTCCCTTCTTCTGCCGCAATTTTTGGAACCTGGTTTTCATTTTCCGGTTGTAGGAAACAAAGACGATCGAATTTAACCTCTTATGCAGCAACCTGTTTCTTTTCTTTGTGTGGATCTACAAAATCAGAAATGCAATACAGCAAAAAGATGAATAAAATGCTTGCTGGACTAATATATTGGTAAGGACACTAAGGACAAGAGATGAGGGAAACTCACAAATTCAAAGGTGCTCCAGTTGCGCTCGCAACCAGATGATGAAGCACAAAGACTGACTATACGCCTAGCAAACCTTTGTAGCTCAATGGCACGGCCACCATATGAACGCCACCATTCAACTAGAACAAGAAATGCATCATATATTAGGACCAAAGATTGCTGAAATTAAATTGTTGTAATGTACACTTGATGACAGCACTTACGAGGGCTCATTGAGTCAAGGTTTTGTTTGGCCATTTTGTTTGAAAACGCATCTCCTCGAAGACATTCATAATCCATGGCTTGGGCATTGATCTTGTCACTAGTTTCTTCATCCTCCACCATTCTTGCTAGAACATCCAGGAAGCAACCTCTTAGTTGTCCAACAGTTGCATCATCATTTTTTTCTATGAGAGGATGTAGCTTCCCTGGGTTCAAATACAATGCAGCCCCATAGAGTGGATGATCCATTTGTTTCTCCCAACGTCGCTCAATTATCTCCATGATCTTGTCAAGCAACTTTTTCTTGGATGGGATGGCAAAGCTCAGCTTAATCTTCTCCTTTGCATGCTCCATTAATGCTTGAACCTCTGGCATTGCTGGTTTTTCATCTCCATCAACCACCCTAAGCACAATAAGAAGTGGGGCTGAAGCTCTAAGACAATCTTCAACTTTATTCCAGAACTCTGTAGAGAGGACAATGTCATGCACATCTGCACCAGCTTTGGTTTTTGCCAATTTGTTTCCAGTCCATTTTTCACTCACAAATAATGCCTTCAAAGGATCCTTGTGCTTGTACAAACTCTTCAAAGTAAGGAAAGAAGTTGCAAAACGAGTTGCTGCAGGTCTCACAAGATCAGCCCCACCTGTCTTCTCCCTCATGGCATGAAGGATCCTCCCATGCCTATAGATGAAGGTTGTCACTCGCCTTGCACGCGCAATGGGTTTTTTGAAGGCTTCCAAGTTCCCAATTTCCTCCAGCATTAGATCCAAGCAATGAGCAGCACATGGACTCCAAAATATTGTAGGAATCCTCTGCATCAAAAGCCTGCCTGCTGCCTTGAAGTTAGCACCATTATCTGTAACAACTTGGACAACCTTGTCTTTTCCAATGTCATCAACTTTTTTCTCTAGAAGATCAGCAAGCATGTTTGCGTCATGGACTTCACTTGATGCATCTACTGACTCCAAGAAGTAAGTCCCCTCTGGGCTGTTCACTAGGAAGTTAATCAAGTGCCTTCCCCTCCTATCAGACCATCCATCCGACATGAGTGTGCAGCCATATTGTTTCCATGCTTTCTCATGATCCTCCCTCATGGTACTTGTTAACTTTACAGCATCTTTAAGTAGTGGCTCCCCAAGTTGATAAGGTGTTGGAGGCTTGTACCCTGAACCAAATTGTGCTGTGGCCTCAACTGCAATATGAAACTGTCTTGCTGCTGCTGCATTGAAAGGTACACCACACTCAAAGAAGAACAAAGCCCACTGCATATCCACATAATGCTTCTCCTCTGGGCTTTTTGCTGCTGCATTAATTGTGGGCTGATAAGAACCTGACAGCCTCTCATCGACCACCTCTTCTGGTGTTTTCCGAAGCATCTCAACAATGGTCTTTGTCTTTTGCTGTGAAGTCTTGTTACCAACAGCCTTGAATTGTATGGTTGATTGCCTTTGCTTGGCTGCTGTCCCTGAACTAGGGTGAATCCTGGCAGCTTGGGAAGATTCATTTTGCTGTACCTCAGCCTCAGGAGCACCATTTGCTGCCACCTCCACCACTTCTGCTTCTCCATTCTCATCCTCCAGGAAAAGTGGTCTTCTTCTCTTGTGTGAGTCCAAGTAAGCTGCCATCTCTCTCCTAAGTTCAGTATTCACTCTGGGACAAATTTTTGCATCTCCATAGCCACCTGCTAAATGTTGCTTAAACCTTTTTATCCCTCCGCGAACCTCCCCACCACATAAGATGCATGCTATCTTATCTTTGTTACCAAGCTCTGGCCAGTAGGCATACTTCCACCCTGGATCTGTGGACCTTTTTGGCTTCCGGGCAGGATCAGTCGTGGGATCATACTGGCTGGCAATTGAAGATGGACTTGCCATTGTGCTACAGCTGCATAAAAACCAAAGAACCCAAGCACATCATATGGTTAATGTTCTGCATTGTTTATATATGCTAAAGGACAGTTTAGCACAGAGCAAAGGACAGTAGAGCCTAAAGCAAGCAACTCATACTTTAATTAGCACTTTAATTGTAGTATAATATGTCAGAAAAGTATAGGAATCAGTAATCTTATTACCCATTAGCCCAAAGCACAAGAACATAGAATAGAAAAAGCATATCACTCCTGCACAGTTCTATAAAGCAAGTCACTTTGCCACTTTGGCATGAAACAGAGTGATTAACAATGCACAGTGGACCACAGGAATCTGCATAAATTAGTCCCCAAATGTTCTCACTTAGCATAAATAATCAGTCCCTAATGTCCTAATCAGAGATTAGACTACCAGTGGACCACAGTAGTCTGCATCTACAAGACAAAACACAAGTATACAAGCCAGAAGTGGACAACCAGAACCCTGTGTCACGTGCTCTGTTTTATAGCAAAAAAGCAAGCCAACCACATGCACAGCCAATCAAAGCTATAAAGTAACAGAGAGAGGGGAGGTTCAGAGGAGATGCATACCTCGCTTCCAGGTGCCCAGTGAGAAGGCAGGTTGGAGCTGGGGACCGGCGGGAAGGCAGGAGGAGATGGGTCCAGGTGCCTGGCGGAGAGCAGCAGATCGATTTGGCGGCCGGCAGGCTTCAATCGAGCTGCAGATGGTGGGCTCCGGTTGCTGCTGGAGGGGGGCGACGTGCAGGGACAGGCGGGGCAGTGCGGAGACGCGCAGAATCGATGTGCCGCCGGCGGGAATCGCCGCCTTGGGAAGGGGCGGACCGGCGGGCCTCTGGTTCGTTCGTCTATTTCTCTCCCTCTCTTTCCTCTACCTCCCGCCCTCTAATCTATTGCTCGTGATTTCTTCCCGCGAAGCAGTCGGAAGGCGCGGGAAGTCATGGCGCGGGCGCGATTTCTTCCCGCGAAGCAGGCGGCAGGCGCGGGAAGTCCCGGCGCGGCGCGATTTTTCCCCGCCCGATGTTTCTTTCCGCGCGGGCTGGATTTTCACGAGCAAAGCGTCCGCCGCGAGCGCCTAGGCGAGGCGCGGACGCCTAATCGAGGAAGGCGGACGCCTAGTAATGAAAGGCGGACGCCTTACACGCGTGGATCCAGGCGAGCCCGACGCCCAGATTATTTCCTCGCCTGGACGCCTAGGCGTCGTCTAGGCGACGCCTTTTAAACCATGCAAGTACTGATAGTACTGTCATGTAGTACTTGTCCAACGGCAAAGCGTATCTGTCAATCATAACTTTTATCAGAAGAAGATGCAGATGGGGATTGTTTGTGGCGGCGACCAGGGCCAAGAGGACAAATTGGACAACATGACCGCGACGGGGATGGGACACTAACCTGAGGACAAGCACTCCCTTCGCCAAGGGAGGGCGTGCGCCGTACGCGAGCTCAACGCTGGGGGCCAAGCCGGAGATAAGAATCTGATAAATCTATTAGGTGATGGACTCAGATACCAAAAGTAGAGGGTGGCACTAACCTTGATCGAAGGATCAGCCGACCATAGAATGTCCCCAAGTGCAAGTCAAGGTGAGACAATCCATGTGCTGGATGAGGAACAACGTCAGGAAGGGAGCGGTGGGAGAACAGGCAAGCAGTAGAAAAGAGGCTGCCACAATACACATAAGTAGAAATGTATATAGATTTATAATAAACACGGCTTCATGAAGGGATATAATTATGAGTAAAGTACGTCCACCATACATGAAGTTGCGTCGTTGTCTCATGTTGGTCCAACAAGTATCAAATGTTGCACAATCATACATGAAGTTGTATCATTGTTTTACTTTGATCCAACAAGCTACAAACGTTGCACCCATCATACATGAAGTTGCATAATTGTTTCACTTTGGTCCAACAATTTGCAAACGTTGCACCCACCATACACTAACTATCCATTATGTGCATATACAATCTACTGTACTCCAGCAGTGTATATTCTATGGATGCCAATTGGCAAGCTAGAGCCAGCAATGTATACCGTGGAATCAGGTCAAAAACTATTGTCTCAGCTAATGGAAGATTAGCGTCTGCCCAACACAGAAAGTTTCCTTTGAATGTGTGGTCTAATTTTCCTTAGTGTGTTATAGAACATACAGGTCAATTCAATAATTGCTTATGCGTGTTTAATAATTTTTTCAATGTGTTCTGTATACTCTAGCAAGCATTTAAGACCCTTCCATGTCCTCGCTAATATGCCACATCTGTAGAATACATCATGTGGTATAAATTGGATTATACATGCACACAATAAACAACTTCATGTATTATGGGTGCAACGTTTGCAACTTGTTGGACCAAAGTGAAACAATGATGCAACTTCATGTATAGTAGGTGAAACGTTTACAACTTGTTGGACCAAAGTGAAATAATTATGCAACTTTATGTATGATGGTGCAACGTTTGATACTTGTTGGACCAAAGTGCAACAACGATGCAACTTCATGTATGGTAGATGTACTTTACTCTATAATTATTTAAACAAAATAGATTGCTGAGTGAGTTGCTATCTCTACTCTAGAATCAAATTCACGGTTGTTTTTCCGCCTCCGCGCGCCCCAATGATGTTTCGTCGCTCCGCTCCCGAGCTCCCTCGCGCGTGGGATCGCCCATCAACGCGAATCGCCCATCAACGTACGACGCTCGACTTTCGTTTCGTCCTTCCTTTCGTCCTTCCCTTCGTGCGACGCTCCCTCCCGCATCCCGCGACCCGCAGCCCTTCCCCCTCCCGTAATTCCTGATCCAAGATTCCAGCGCCGCCTGCCGCTCCCTCCTGTCATCGCCTCGAGTTCCCGCTCGTAATCCCCACCTGGAGCTGCTCGAGGCTCGCCCGTCGCGGCTCGAGGCCCCGCCAGGGCCACGCCGCCAGGGAGCCTAGAGCTCCGCCGGGGCCATGCCACCAAAGGATCTGCACGCCCGGGCGTCGCCCATGCCGCCAGCCGGCCGACGCAAGGGATCGTCGTGCCCTCGATTCGACGTGTGCCCACCTGAAGGAAGATCCTGCCACCGTCATCCGAGGTCCCTGATCTGTCGGCCTCCGCATCTCCTGCCCATCCAAGATCTTGTGTAGGTGCGGGTCGCTTAATTTGTGTTAATATGTGATTCCTTAGATGCTGAGACGTATAAAGGCTTATTTATTTGCTTGGTCAGATCCTAATGGTGTCGAGGGCTACGGGGCCGGCGGAGGCTACTGGTGCCGCCCATGGTGCGGCGCTCGTGGCCGGGCTATCGCGTTGCTCCAGCACAGCGTCGTCGGTGGATGTAGGATGCCAGTACAGGAGCCTTGCCTGCCGCTCCGATGCCGCGGAGGCGGACGGGGATCACATTCCGGAAATCTCGGCAAGCAAATTGGGGAGCGGCCCGGACTGCGAGAGGAGAGAGACGACCCCATCGAGCCGGGCGCATGGCGAGGTCAGTAATCTGGATTCGGATCTGGCAGGACAGAAGAACGGCCGGTCGTTGTCGGCAACAACGTCGGTTGCCCAGCTGATCACGCCACCGGCGGAGGAGATCAGGGCCTTATTAGCTGCTGAACACTGGTTCATCTCCTTTGTTCCAAATTTTGCATCGACCTTACAACCTTCAAGTCAGAATTCTGCTTATGTGCTGTCGTTTATTGTTGTCCAAATTTTGACACTTTTGCCATTGAAACAGATGTATCCACTGACGGCCACTGGTGCTTCGTGGTGTTCTGGGTCGTGCCCCGCTCCTCTTTCATCAAAATCCGGTGGGCGAGCCTCAAGAACCGCCTAATGTCCATGTGCCCTTCCTCATATTCCATCCCTTTCTACCCGAAAATCAGCCAGCCAGGCCCCTCCAAGTTCTACCTCCTCAAGCTCCTGTCACCTGACCGCAAAGGATTATTGCATGGTACGAGCATCTCTTCATGTGTTAAAAAATGGCTGAATTGGAGTAGTACTAACTGCCATGTGATTTGCAGATGTGACAAATATACTATCGGAATTAGAGCTTATAATTCACAGAGCGAAGGTATGGACCACGCCCGACGGAAGAGTTGTGGATCTCTTCTTTATCACCGATGGCATGTAAGAGTGAATCATTTTTAATCTGCTTTGTGAGGCTTAGCTTCAGTTTTATCTCTCTACTTATTCCAAACGGTGCTCTGTCTCATCTTATATCATGATTTGGTACTCTGTCTCAGATATTTTATGGGCGGTTCAGATCAGACAAGAAAGGGTCAGTTAATAAAGCTTCATCTAGGCCTCCAGCCCTCTGCTATCTCATGAAGTTTCAGAGCTGGCAGTATATTTGTAACGGTGCAATGCAAGACTTTTAGCAAGTCATGCTCCCTTTAGTTGCATCGTTTGATCAACGTTGAGCAGTTGTTTGCTGGCAAGCCTGGCAATGGAGAAACTGGAGATTGTGCGCCATAATCTTCCTGTCTCTGCTGTGTTGTGCACAAGTTGAGAAAGAAAGATTTGAGAAGATCGAAAAAGAGCACGTTTGGTGGAAGGTGCAAATCGCAGGAGCAATGATTGTGCTTTTGTTTGGTTCAGGGGATTACTGGATGCTGACACAGATAAATGCATGAGCCGGTCTGTTGTAAATTATTTTAGTGGAGATGTTATCCTCCTACTTCTGCTTCACCACCTTGCTAAATCCTTAATTTTCCATCTTAGCTCCTCACAGACCATTTCTTCCTCATTCTACAGTGTAATCAGTAGAGATAAGGACCAAATCTGATTGTGGCCATTCTTAGCTTGCTGAATTTGGCTCTGTTTGTGGGTTACTCGATGAGGCATAAAGCAAGACAGCACTAGTAGACTCAAGGGTGCAGCTAGATTTGAGGCATTGTACCAATCATCCACATGGATCAGACATGAGATGCAGACCTGATAGTAAATGTGTGTTTCATCTGCTATTGGTAAAGATTAATCTTTGAAACTTTAGTATAAAGATATTTTTCTTATCTTCTGTAAACTGTGAAAGGGTTCATCCTAAATAATTGGACGGTTGCATACTGATGATTCTTCATTGTGTACTGACTCTGCAAGAGCGAGTATACCAGCATCTGAAGATATTTCCGCCGAACTTCCCAGTGCACCAACAGAAATGAAATCAGAATTATAATGTCTAGAAGGACCAGAAGGAAATCTCAAATGCATTGCAAAACAAGGCACATGTCGTTCAATGAAGGTTCAAATAATTTGTAGGTAGTCTATGCAATCATTTATTGATATCACAACTTGAGATATGCCATATTGCCCTATGCTTGAGATATGCCCTATTGCCCTATGCAAAATGCTGTGGGCAGGGCTTAAGTGTATGAGAAATCTGAGATCTTTGGTGTGTTTTTCTACATGACTAAAAGCATGTAGTGAGACATTTATACTTGCAGGTTTGTTTCTATTCTATTTTTACTAAAAGCAAGTGTTGGTTGAACTTTTTAAATTATTGATGATTTATTTGAGTCATATTATCCAACCTATTCAAATTATTATGTATTCGTTTGAATTATAAATATACGTGTCTGTCACTCATATTTGGTAATTTAAATAAGCATGATTTTTTTGGTGCGTCAATTTTATCGCTTCTACAATTTTGTTTCCTTCCCGTAGCAACGCACGGGCACGAACTTAGTGGGAGAAAGAAATGCGAACACGATGAAATTAGCAAGAAAAAGACAAATTAAACCTTCAGAAAGTTTCGTATCATAAAGTATGCCGTGGTTCTGTTACAAACATATAATCATGCTGCCACATCAATAAATAATCATATAAATCAGCAAACATAAATGGAGAAATAGCATAACCAAATATTCCAATAAAGTAGGAGAGATGCGTGGTAGAAAAATAGAAGAGGGGAAGCAGTAGCACTTCACCACACATGTGCATCATCTTGAACTTGATACTAACAGACGTCAAATTTCAAACTACTATTAAACCAATTCAGAATCCCACTTTCTATTAATAATTCTGATTTGGCATTGGGGTACAATCTTTCATGCTAATTCTGAAGTAACCAAACAAAGGGGAAAAATAACACATTGTTGCGGTATGTAAAACAATTGAAGAAAGGGATAGCAATAGTAGTGACAGTTACCATTAGAACAAGATGCAAACCGGATATAATGTTGGGGCTAGTAGGTTTTCACCTTCTTCCCTGAGGAATACATTGATAAGCGAGATCAGATGACCCAAGTAGAAGCATTTACCAATCTGGAGTGTGGTATGCACAAATAGAGGCCCTGTTGACGCTAAAACGCGCCGCGCCAAACACTCACACGCGCGGAATCGCAAGATGTAGATCTGACTGTGCAGAAACCGGTTAAACTGGTTTGGGAAACCGGTGAAACCGGTTTGCTAGGGTTTCCTGCGAAGACCAACGAACGCACGCCCGGGAGGGACCCCGTCAGGGTGTGCGCACCTTGGGTTGTTCTAGGATCGGTCAGGCCACCTAGAACGCCCTCAATCGCCGTGGAGACGAAGGAAGAACAGCAGTTAGGGTTTGGAAGAGGCTAGGGTTTGAAGAACATAAAGTAAAGGCAAAAAGTAAAGACAAATAAAGTATAAATTGTGTTTGATCGATTGGATGATACTCAATCGGCCGCAACCCTTTATATTTATAGGGTGGGGAGGTCTTGCCACGCAAGGAAAGTTCAAATACAAGTCGGATCTACAAAAAGAGTCCAAACCTATCACAACTCGGGGAAAACCGGTTCTACCGGTTTCCAAATCCGGTTCCACCGGTTTGCGTTGTCAGACGCAGCACAGTGTAACAAACCGGTTACACCGGTTAGCAAATCCGGTTCCACCGGTTTCCCTGCAGAAACTATTCCTTGCCAATTTTGATCGCTAACATATGCCCCCTGTTTTCTAGTAAACTTGTGCACTAGAAAACACTTCTAAGATCAAAATTGTTCTTCTGGACGATACTAAACATATAAAGCATCGGCCATGTCATGCGTCTCGCCTATGTTGAAGTTGAAGCAACTTGTTTTGGTCTCCACACCATCCTTGTAGGTGCCGCTGATCTTTGTTCAACTTCTGGCTCCATTGATTGCCTGCGCATTCTTTGTAATTTTCTCTTTTGAGTGCGAGTTAAGCCTGAGGGACACCACCTCGGCTGCATATATTTAGAATCTGATTTGCTACTGTTCTCACACTGCTTAGGATCAGTACATGCATCTTTTCTAACCGGATTACCATTGTAAGCAATCGGTTGTTGGAAGACACCATAATTTGGATAAGAAATAATATGTGGTGGCATGTACATACTACCATAGTCACTAGGAGCATAATAACAAGGATATGGCCAAGACAACGGCATATATGATCCACCAAAATAATATGGCGCAGCAGCATAATTACCTTGGTATTGGTGAGATTTTCGACTACCTTGATGTCTTGGTGGTGAATTTGCATCTCCAGTGCTATGTGATCGACTCCTTTGTTTCTGGGCAGCTCCCTTCTTCTTATACTTTTCAAAAAGCTCTTCGAAGGTCGGCCCTGCTTTCTTTTTTGAACCATCAGAGTCTCCAGGTGAAAACCGGTTATACCGGTTTGAGGAACCGGTTCCACCGGTTCTATCAGAACCAGCACACTTGCTCTTGGTTTGCCCCCGAGTGTTGAATTCCTTTTTGCAACTTGAGGGTCTTTTTCCTGCCATATCTTCTTGCTCCTTTTCTGTTCTGGTCGTACTTCACCAATGATTACATTTTTTCCTTTTGTTGTATCGGCTTGATTCGGCCGGATCAACACTTTTGGATTCTGTAATTCAATGGTATTGATAGAGAAATTCTTAGGAAAAGGATCAGAATCAACTTTCATTTCATGCAAAGTCAAATGGCCTTCATTAAGGGCCGATTGAATTCGCCTACGAAATACATTACAATCATTAGTTGCATGTGAAAAAGAATTGTGAAACTTACAATATGCACGTCGCTTCAACTCATCAAGAGATGGTAAAGTATATACACACTTGATGTATCCATTCTTATGTAACTCATCAAATATCCTATCACATTTAGACACATCAAAAGTAAATTTCACTTCTTCTTGCCGATTTTTGTGGATCGGCTTAAGTGAAGGGCAACTATATGATTGAGACTTGCTTGGCCATGTAAATTCAGCAGCACATACTTCTTCATTCTCATCATCCACTAAATCATTGTTTAACATATGCATGTTAGGACGATCAGATTTTGGCCTAGCATCTTTACTTCGGCTTTCTTGAACCAAAGCTTTTTGTAATACTTGATTAAGGGTAAGAAACTCATAGCCTTCTAATTTATCTTTGATATGAGATTTCAAACCTTTAAAAGCTAATTCGGCAAGATCTTTTTTCAGAAATAATCAAACTATAACATCGGTTTTTTGTATCTCTAAATCTTCTAATGTAATCAGCAACAGATTCATCATTCTTTTGGATAACCAATGTTAAATGAGATAGCCTCAATTCATTATCACCACTATAAAAGTGCTCATGGAATTTATGTTCTAATTGAGACCATGTATGAATAGAATTAGGAGATAATGCCGAAAACCATGAGAAAGCAACACCAGATAATGACAAAGGGAATAATCTAACTTTCAAATGATCAACACTACCATGAATACCCATTTGTGCATTAAATTGGCTAATATGCTCCCATGTAGTCCTATTGTCTTCCCCAGTAAATTTGACAAATTCTGGAACTTTAAAACCTTGAGGATAAGGCATAGTATCAAAAACTGGAGGATAAGGTTTCTGATATATTAAAGTTTTATTCTTAACCTCTACGCCAAAAGTATCCTTAATCAAAATAGCCAAATCTTTTTTATATTCTTCCATCAGACTCTGAATATAAAGATCATTTGAGCTTTGCTGATCATTTACATTTGGCACATGTTGGTTCGGTGATGCATGTAATGGTTGTTGCAAATAACCCGAACTTTGGGAAGACATAGGATTTGTAGTATTTATCATTGGAATACATGTAGGTACATTACCAGAAACACCATTAACTCGGCCAGGATTAGCCTGAGCAATTGATGTACTAGTTATAAGCTCAGGTGTTGTCTGATATGCAGCAACAGGGTAAGAACCGGTAGAACTGGTTCCTGAAACCGGTTGAACCGGATTTTGGCCGTACTGAGTATTAGGATTAAAACCGGTAGGACCGGTTACAGAAACCGGTTTTACCGGATTTGCCTGGCCAAATCCCTGAAAATTCTGTCCTGTCAAATGATTTAACGGCATCCCATATTGTGGATTTCTGGGTGGTACTGCTGCCGATAAATTCTGAGGTACAATTGCGTGCTGTGAAGTACCCACTAGATCAGAATTAATAGCATTACTAATTACGGTCGAGGGTTGTTTTCCTACGGATTTATCAATCATGCCTTGAACAATCGTAAGAAGATTCTTTTGACCAGAAAGTAATAAGCCATTAATTTGCTCAAGGGTAACATGTGCGGATGCAGCACTTACAGTGGGTGTTACCTCATCTTTTTCTTCTTCTCCTTCTGAAAGAACGACCACCTCCTTGTCCTTGGAGATAGCACCTTTTCGGTCCTTGGAGAAGTGCGAGAGGAACCATTGCGCCTTATCTTCAAGTTTTTTCTTGGCCCGTTCCATCTCCTCCTTTTCTTGCAACAGGAGTTGCTCGAAAAGATGACGATCCTCAGCCGAAAGCTCATTGGCAGTCGGCCTTTGAATATTATCAGGATCCACCTCGCCTGGCTTCGGTAGAGTCGACATGATAGTAGATCCCTTTTTTCTTGTCCCCAGCGGAGTCGCCAAAAAGTGTGTTGACGCTAAAACGCGCCGCGCCAAACACTCACACGCGCGGAATCGCAAGATGTAGATCTGACTGTGCAGAAACCGGTTAAACCGGTTTGGGAAACCGGTGAAACCGGTTTGCTAGGGTTTCCTGCGAAGACCAACGAACGCACGCCCGGGAGGGACCCCGTCAGGGTGTGCGCACCTTGGGTTGTTCTAGGATCGGTCAGGCCACCTAGAACGCCCTCAATCGCCGTGGAGACGAAGGAAGAACAGCAGTTAGGGTTTGGAAGAGGCTAGGGTTTGAAGAACATAAAGTAAAGGCAAAAAGTAAAGACAAATAAAGGATAAATTGTGTTTGATCGATTGGATGATACTCAATCGGCCGCAACCCTTTATATTTATAGGGTGGGGAGGTCTTGCCCCGCAAGGAAAGTTCAAATACAAGTCGGATCTACAAAAAGAGTCCAAACCTATCACAACTCGGGGAAAACCGGTTCTACCGGTTTCCAAATCCGGTTCCACCGGTTTGCGTTGTCAGACGCAGCACAGTGTAACAAACCGGTTACACCGGTTAGCAAATCCGGTTCCACCGGTTTCCCTGCAGAAACTATTCCTTGCCAATTTTGATCGCTAACAGGCCCCAAAAAAAAATACCAGTTATCCCAACTGACACAACCTTCATCGATGTTTTTCCATCTGCCGAGAATCAGGAGGGCAACTATTAGCTTGCATTGATGTGGAACCGGCGAGGCAGACAGAGGCGACGGCGTTGGTGTGGGCGCCGTGCGGGGCGGAGGCGGCACCGCAGTTGGCCTCGGAGACAGAGACGGTTTCCCAGCCTGCGCCGTGGGTGGCGGAGAAGACGACCTCGGGGCCGGCCTCGATGGCCGCAACTGCTTCTCGAGGCTGGCGTTGGGGGTGCGCGTGGAGCGGATTCGGGTTCCTCCGCCACCACCGTCCCCACGGGCTCGCCGGAGGGGAGGGTGATGGGGATGGAGCCACCACCGGTGAGGGAAGCGCCGATGGATCTGCGCGGGCGCCGCGCCGGGGCGGGCAGCAGCCGCCGCTAATATGACCGGGACTAAAGGGCGCTTTAGTCCCGGGGCTAATGTGTGGTGGGGAGGGGGGGTGGGGGGCTTTAGTCCCGGTTGGTGGCTCCAATCGGGACTAAAGGGGGGCTTTAGTCCCGGGTCTAATGTGTGGTGGGGAGGGGGGGCCTGGGGGGCTTTAGTCCCGGTTGGTGGCTCCAATCGGGACTAAAGGGGGGCGTTTAGTCCCGGCTGGAGCCACCAGCCGGGACTAAAGGGGGTACAAATATCCTCTTCCTCCCTCAGCCCGGCCGAGCCATGAACACAGAGCTCGTGTATGGCGTCGGCCGGAGATAGGGGAGGTCATGCCCATTTTTTTTCTCGAATTTTGAAGATTTAGCTCCTCTAAGTGGTCGAAAAGGAGCATATCTTCATCCTCTCATCTTTCACGGTTAGTATTTCTTGTTTCATCCTTTATACATAGAGAAATTTGAGTTTTAGTGGAATGGAGAGATGGGGGAGTTTTGTTTTTTTAGCACAATTTAGTTTTTAATTTTAATTTATATTGATACTTTAGTTAATTCATATTGATACTTTAGTTAATTCATATTGATACTTTAGTTAATTACTTAGTTCATATTTATATTTTAGTTAAATTATATTGATACTTTAGTTATTTATCTTAATTCATATTTATACTTTAGTTAATTTATTTTTTTACTTTAGTTAATTAGTTAATTCATATTGATACTTTAGTCAACTCATATTGATACTTTAGTTAATTCATATTTATACTTTAGTTAATTACTTAGTTCATATTTATACTTTAGTTAAATCATATTGATACTTTAGTTATTTATTCTAATTCATATTTATACTTTAGTTAATTCATATTTTTACTTTAGTTAATTAGTTGATTCATATTTATACTTTAATTAACTCATATTGATACTTTAGTTAATTCATATTTATACTTTAGTTAATTACTTAGTTCATATTTATACTTTAATTAAATCATATTGATACTTTAGTTATTTATTCTAATTCATATTTATACTTTAGTTAATTCATATTTTTACTTTAGTTAATTACTTAGATCATATTTATACTTTAGTTAAATCATATTGATACTTTAGTTATTTGCTAGTTATTTTACTCACTTTGATTATAATTTGTTAGTGATTAGTGATTTAGGATGGTAATTTTCATTTATTGCTTAGTGAAATAGGATGGTAATTTTCATTTATTGCTTAGTGAATTAGGATGGTAATTTTTTTATTTCAAAAATAAACTTACTATTTGTAGTACTTATAAAAAATTGCCTAAACTTGCAGATGGACCGGCAATGGATGTATAACGCCGACAGACGTTCAGGTGACTTCTTTCAAGGCATGCATCATTTTCTAGTTATTTAGTTTTGTTTAGAATTTAGTTATGTAGTTTTGTTTAGAATTTAGTTATTTAGTTTTGTTTAGAATTTAGTTATTTAGTTTTTAGATGTTGCTTAGAATTTAATTATTTAGTTTTGTTTTTGTATTCAGTATATAGTTTTTTTTTGAGTAATATATAGATTCTAGTTAGAACAATGCCGAGGAGACAACGTCAGGTACCTCGTTGTGGTGGAGGGTGGGATAATCCTGTATTGATGCCACAAATAAACCCGCCACGAGAAGCACACGCTCCTGGCCTCGTTTTTACGGGAAACAACATTGCAGTGCCCGCGCCTAACGAAGCTCGTTTCAATCGGGTAAATTAATTATCTAGTGCTTAAATATGTACATGTCAATGTATTGAATATTTCATGCAATATTTATTAATGTGACTTTCCCATAGCAGATTATTTTGCCAATCAAATGGTATAAAGATGCAGTAACGCACATCGCTCTTCGATGCCCATTGGTTTACAGAGAGGTGAATGAGAACACCAGGAGGGTTCTCATTTCTGTTGAGATTAGGCAAAATGCCTTACGTGACCCCAGTGAGGGCCAAGTTGTGCATATCGACGTTGAATCGGGTGCCTGGCAATAGGAGCATGTTGCGGCTTGTGACGCTGTAAGGCAAGCACTCTATCGAATCCAATTACTGGGTGGGCACGTTTTACCAGACTATAGCTACTTCAAGATAAAAGCTCTTAAGGCGGGTGGCCTCCCCGTGACACAGATGCCTAAATTAGTTACCCCTGAATACGAATCCATCTACGTAAGTTAACTATGATTCTTTTTTTGAATTCCATTATGATTGTTATGAAATAACGTGGTTTTATTATTTTTTTATAGGACGACCTGTACTGTGGATACATGCATGTGTACTCCGGGTTACAACCAATACTAAAACAGGTACTTGATTACCTACGGTTCACATTCACTAAGCCATATTCATATCGTGTTAATGGTGGATTTCAAGCGGACACAACCCTGACACATGTGGACGCAAGTGGAACGACTAGACAGACAAAAATTTATGGCGAGGTTTTGGATAAACCCTATAAGGCGGTTGATAGTGCGTTCATATGGGCACTTGATTACGTTGACAGATATCTAGGTGTTGAGATTGTTGACATAAACTATCCTTTTTATCTCATGAAAAAGAATGGTGTCGACGGAGATTAATGAATCATGTTGTAATAAGAATTATTATTAAATTTGTTGGACTAATTTTTATCATGTTGTAATAACACTAATTTTTATCCCAGACGTTTTTGTTTCCCGTGCAAATCCAGCCCTCTTTTGGTTTAGTTTTAGTTCTTTTACTAAATAGACCAATATCTATTCATATATAGCATTATTACCAACAAAACTGCAAAACTTTAATAAATAACATTTGCATATATTGGTGCTTTCATAAATTATTAAATATGATAATGTGAGTGATATTATTTTGTTTATTAAATATTAGCCAAAAATTGATAATTGAAATAGTTGATGGGATGCATAGATTTTCTTAATAGACCGCTCTATGCTCACAAGCATTGTCTTCATGTTTTTTTTGCGTGTGTACATGATGATCATACAGTGGCAAGGTGTATCTGCAGCTAGGTAGTGACAGTCTGTAGCCATGAGACTCATGTCTTCCATAACCATGTATTAAGCAATAGTTGATGGAGTTTTTACATCTCTCGATGGTTTTAATGTGATCCTTGGGATATTAAAATCTTTCAGGCTCACACTAAAACCATCGAGAAGTAAAAACTCCATCAACAATTGTTTAACATGGTTATGGAAAACATGAGTTTCATGGCTACAGACTGTCATTACCTAGCTGGAGGTTAACCTTGCCAATGTATGAACATCATATACATATGCATAATAGGTATGGGACAATACTTGTGAGCATTATGTCGAATATTAAGAAAATATGTGTACATCACATCAACTAGTTTAATTATAGATTTTTTTGCTAATATTTGACAAATAAACATTATATAACTCATATTGGCATGTTTATTAAATTTTGTAAGCTCTAATATAAGCATCTGTTATTTTTTAATTTTTTGACAATTTTTCTGGTGATAATGATATATAAGAATGAATATTGGTGTATTAGTAAAAGAAATAGAACTAAAATAAAAGGGGGCTGGATTTGCGCGGGAAGCAAAAATGCAGCCCCCTTTAGTCTCGGTCCGTAACACGACCCGGGACTAAAGGGGTTTCCCGCGCGAAATTACCCTTTAGTCCCGGGCCGTATTACGACCCGGGACTAAGGACCTTTAGTCCCGGGCCGTATTACGACCCGGGACTAAAAGGACCTTTAGTCCCGGGTCGTAATACGGCCCGGGACTAAAGGGGGGGGGTTATAACCCGGCCTCTTCTCCTTCTTCCTCTCGATCAGCACTCGGCTCCTCTCGCTCCCTCCCCGCCGCGCCCCCGCCGCCCCGCGCCGCCGCCCGCGCCCCGCGCCGATCCCGCCAGATCTCGCGCCAATCGGGGGCCCCGCGCCTCCCCGCGGCCCGAATCGCCGCCCGCGCGCCGGGGAACGGCGCNCTCCGCGCTCCGCCGTCCCCACGCCCCGACGACCCAGCGCCCGCCGACCCCGCGCCCGCGGCCGCGCCCTCCAAAACCGTGAAGGCATGAATGAACTCTGAAATTCTCTGAATCCATTCAAAACCGACAGATTTGAGTCAAATTTGCTTCAGATTTTACATGTGAACTTTTTGAGCTCCCAATACCAAAGTTGTAGACAATAGATAGGGCTTCATTTTCCTTAATATGACCACAGGCTAATTCTCATTGTATCAACAGCTGTCGAGCACTGAACATAGACCAAACAATGGACATTCCAAGAACATAGACCAAGTTTGATCAATTATCTCAATTATATGTCATTTTCTAAATGGGAGATCAAAGTATATCAATTATCTCAATGTGTGTCTTTTTTTGTTTTTATATTAGTGTGATTTTAGTTGATAATTACCTCATTTTTTTGAGATCAATTATCTCATTTCTTTATTATAGTTGGATATTAGTTTATATCAATTGTGAGATCAATTATCTCATTTTATATCAATTATCTCAAATTTTTTATATTAGTTTATATCAATGTTTAGAAACTAGTTGGATATTATACTTAGTTTAGTTTCTATGTTTTAAATGTCAATTATATGTCATTTTCTAAATGGGAGATCAAATTAAACTTAGTTTAGTTTATATACTATAATTGTGAGATCAATTAGTTGGATTGTAGTTGGATATTAGTGTCAATTACACGTCATAATATATCAATTGTTTTATCATTTATATCAATTTTTAGAAACTAGTTGGATATTATACTTAGTTTAGTTTCTATGTTTTAAATGTCAATTATATGTCATTTTCTAAATGGGAGATCAAATTAAACTTAGGTTAGTTTATATACTATAATTATGAGATCAATTAGTTGCATTGTAGTTGGATATTAGTGTCAATTACATGTCATAATATATCAATTGTTTTATCATTTATATCAAATTTTAGAAACTAGTTGGATATTAAACTTAGTTTAGTTTCTATGTTTTAAATGTCAATTATATGTCATTTTCTAAATGGAAGATCAAATTAAACTTAGTTTAGTTTATATACTATAATTGTGAGATCAATTAGTTGGATTCTAGTTGGATATTAGTGTCAATTATATGTCATAATATATCAACTGTTTTATCATTTATATGAATTGTGAGATGAATTATCTCATTTTTATATTAGTTTATAGCAATTATCTCAATTATATCATTTTTTAGATATTAGATGGATTCGGTACTTAACGAAGAGGAAACCAACAACCTCCTCAATGAAATGATTGCTGAAGGCAGTGGTGCCGGCCCCGTCCCTGAAGCCGATGATGGCAGCAACACCGATCAGTACCTCAACATGTCCGGGGAGGGAATTGAGCAGTCAGATGGTGACGTTGGCCAAGGCACCGATGGTGACGATGACCAAGGCACCGATGGTGACGAGGTATATATACATTAGCACACTTAGTAATAATGTCACGATGATTTAAGAGGTACATATATTAATAATTAAGTATCATCTTTTAACTTTTAGCCCTCCGCAACGATGTCGAATTCGGGGAAAAGAGGATCGACAAAAAAGCTGGAGGGTCGTTTTATTGTCACAGAAGTGGACGATGCAGGCAAACCAATTGCCCCACCTAACGTTGCAAGGAAGATGACAAATCAATGCGGGGTTCTTGTCAGAGATCGCATCCCAATCAGCATTCCAAGATGGAAACCTATGAAATGCGGGGATACAAACATTGTCCCTCAAAGAGAGAAAGATATGCTCTGGCAGCAGCTACAAGAACATTTCACAGTGCCAGCAGAAACTGAGGATAGAGTGAAAGCCCAGCAGCTACAAGAACATTTCACAGTGCCAGCAGAAACTGAGGATAGAGTGAAAGCTTGGGCTCTTTCGAAGATGGCAGAACAATTCCAGAGCTTTAAGAAGAAACTCAACAAAAATTTTGTTGAAAAGAATCGCACACCAACTTTCACAGGAGCATATGAGAAGCTAAGACCCCACTGGGCTGCATTTGTGCAATACAAGCGTTCGACACTTGGAAAGAAGCTTATGGAGACGAACAAATCTAATGCCGCCCAGAAAGAATACCATCACCATCTCGGCCAAGGTGGCTACGCTGCAGCTATTCCAAAATGGGAAAAGATGGAACAAGATCTACGTAATAGAGGTATCACACCACAGACGTCAACTTGGACTGACCGTGCACGACATTGCTCAGCTCGGTGAGCAGGAGAGGCAAACAATTGATCCACTCATAGTGAATGCTGGAATTGGACCGGTCGACCTACTTGAGTTTTGCAAAGGGGCAGGAATGACGCCCTCGCAAATGCTGGATGAGAGTAAGACCCCAAAGGCTATACCAAGGTGGCCATTTCAGCTTGGCTTACCTCTAGTTGATCCCGATACGTACAACACGCTGTCAACAAAAATGTACAGATTACATGAATGGTACCTTCAGGCGTCGGCCCAAGGCCAGAAAATGGTGGGATTGAAGATTAGAGATGATGACTACTTTCGTGGCGATAATGTTATGTATCTGGAATTCTCAGAATTTTACCAGATATACCATAGGGATGCCCTTGACGTGTCTCTCCTCAGCTGCTGGGTGCTGTAAGTGCTTCATTTATTTCTATATTTAATGTCTCCTATATATTGTCAACCTATTATTAAACATTTCTTTTTTTAAATTGTATCCTGTAGAATGAAGATTGAAGAATGCAGGAAAAACTCATACTTCCAGTTGGGCTTCATCGACCCAAAAACTGTAAACCAGCATATGTTACTAAATTTTTATGAAGACACAATGAACAATATTGACAGATTCTTACGTGTACAACATTACAAGACAATGATTCTATTTCCTTACAACTTTGGGTGAGTACTTTTACTGTCTTGTGCATCTTTTAGTTTTCTTCCTAACATAATTTTTATTTCAATTGACGTGACTCTTGGTACAAAACTTGCTTGTAAATAGGTTCCATTTGATATTATTTGTTATACAACCGGACATAAGCTTGTTGACCATCATGGACTCATTGAGGGGACAACGGGACGCGTACCAATCAATGATTGACCTCCTTCAAAAGTAATTTTCATCCTCGCACTATTATTCCTCTTTAGCTCAGCCAAGAATTCCATTTATTTCATATGGTGTGCGCGGGTGTTGGAAAAAGTTTCGTGCAGAGCAAAAAGGTCCATTCAAGGAACAACTTGGTACCAAGGGAGACTTTCCAGTAAATACTACTATACATAGACACACATCTCTTTTTTTGTTTCATTATCATGAATATGCATGTAATGACTTGACCATTTCTCTTATAAAGTGTTATAGGCAGAATCAGGGCATCAATTTATGTGGATATTATGTCTGTGAGTACATACACACTCTTGTAGGGCATAAGACGATCGTCACTAATTGGGACCTGACGGTATGTTCCATTTCTATTGAAATCTATATGTATGTATGCATGCATGCATGTGAGTCATAATAATATTATTTATATTTTTCTATTAACCACATCCTCAGATGATGCATATGAAAGATGAGATCTTACCGGACCAAAGAGTCGCGGCGATTCAAGAGACACTCTGCGGATTTATAATCGATGAGGTCGTGAGCAAGACAGGGGCGTTCTGCTGGGATGGACACGAGGCCGATACAAGGAGCAAATATTAGGCATTTTGTAAATATATATATATATATGCTCCTTTGAACTCTTGGTGTAAATATTAATATTCGCCTTTCCAAAATTTGTTTTATTTAAATATATATGTAAGTTTAATATTATTAGCGTATATATTAATATCAGTATTAATAGTTTAATGCATTAGTGACGTATAACTAATACGTATATGGACATATATGTATATTATTATATAGGTATAATACGTATCTCTGTATAAAAGAAACCAGAAAAGAAAAAGAAAAACAGAAAAGAAAAAAAAAACTTTAGTCCCGGTGCCGTAGTTCCGGTTGCTGAATCGGGACTAAAGCCGGTTCCGCACTGGGACTAAAGCCGGTTTTTCTACTAGGACGCCGTGGGGTGAGGGAGTCGCCGGTGGTTCGGATCTGAGGGGGCTGCAGGAGTTGGGGTCGAGGCGTGATGGCGGCTGCAAGCGCGAGGGGGAAGAGGGGGCGATGGCGGCTACGACCTCGACGGGTGAGGGGCGAGGGCTACGACCTCGACGGGCGATGGCGGCTGCGAGCTTGATGGTGGATAGAGACGGGACGGACGGATGGGGCCAACAGATGAAGGGAAGGGGGGCGCGACGAAGGGAAGGGGGCGCGGGGGAGGACGAAAACCGTAGGGACGAAAGGACCTACGACGGACCTGAAAACGCGACATTTGGTTCTTTTTAGGAGTAGAGAAGTGAACACCGCTGTCCTTTTCTTACATCTCAATTGATGGAATCCTACCATTGTACGAGAACACAAGAGCTAGCCTCCTATATATACACTGCTCCAGTGCTCCTCCACTCCCACAGCTCAATCGTCAAAGGTAATTAAGCAGGTACGGTGGTGGTGTCCTTGTTGGCAAATCCGATCTGAAAGCGTAGTTTCAGTTCCCAATAGGCAACATGCAACACGCCGCTCTTGCACCGGTCTCTCACCAACCGCCACACGCACGCGCCAAGACCGCCGCCCCGGCCGCCGCCGCCGCCGCCAAGATGCTGCCGCTCATGCAGGCCTCCCGGCAGCTGGCTTCGTGGCGGCTGATGAGCCACGTCCCGGAGACGAGCGTCTACGGCGGCGGCGGCGCGGCTCGGGCGCAGCATGAGGCGGTGGCGCCGGCGCGGCCCGTGACGCTGGCGACGCTCCGCGGGAAGCACCGCCGCGGGGAGCCCATCACCATGGTCACCGCGTACGACTACTCGTCCGCGGTGCACGTTGACTCCGCGGGGATGGACCTCATCCTCGTCGGCGACTCCGCCGCGATGGTCGCGCACGGCCACGACAACACCCTCCCCATCTCGCTGGACCTCATGCTCGAGCACTGCCGCGCCGTCGTGCGCGGCGCGGCGCGCCGCGGCCGCTCATCGTCGGCGACCTCCCCTTCGGGTCCTACGAATCCTCCCCCGCTCAAGTATATCTGACGACTGTGTCTTCCTTCCATGATCCCCAAGACTGAACTGCATGCACCTATAGATCGATCGCCAATATGTTTTCCTCTCTCTTGTTCAATCAATTGTAGGCTGTGGAGTCCGCGGTGAGGCTCGTGAAAGAAGGCGGAGTGGATGCAGTCAAGATGGAAGGCGGCTCGCCGTCGAGAGTGAGCGCGGCGAAGGCGATCGTGGAGGCTGGGATTGCCGTGATGGGGCACGTCGGCCTCACTCCCCAGGCGATCAGCGCGCTCGGCGGCTTCCGAGCGCAGGGGAAGACGGTCGACAGTGCTCTCAAGGTGACGCATGCAGTTCCTCATGCTGCATTGGCCATGGATCTTGTGATGATGCTTTCCTCATGTTCTTGCGTTGCATTGGACGCAGGTTGTGGAGGCGGCGCTTGCTTTGCAGGACGCCGGCTGCTTCGCGGTTGTGCTCGAGTGTGTGCCTGCTCCGGTAGCAGCCGCTGCCACCACAGCGCTGCAGATTCCAACCATCGGCATCGGGGCTGGACCCTTGTGCTGTGGCCAGGTCCATCCATTTCCATTCTCACATGCATGACGACTCTGATTGTTCTATGTTGCTAATCTTATTGTCACGTGCTTTAATTAACTTCTTGACCAGCCTCACGTCAACCTGATGTCACTGGTCGTCGTTACTGCAGGTTTTGGTCTACCATGACCTGTTAGGAATGTTTCAGAGCCCAAATCATTCCAAGGTCACACCAAAGTTCTGCAAGCAGTTTGCCAACGCCGGAGCTGCCATCAGCAAGGCGCTCAGTGAGTACAGGGAAGAAGTGGAGGCCCGGTCTTTCCCGGACCCTGTCCACACGCCCTACAAGATGTCTTCCACGGACGCCGACGCCTTTGCGAATCAGCTGCACATGATGGGCTTCGATGGGGCTGCGGCGTCGGCGGCGGCTGCCACCGAGCACCGACAATGAAGAGAAACTAGTAGTAGACAGGAAGCCACAGGAGATGAACATCAATGGCGTCTTGAGTGCAGGATTCACCGACAATGAAGAGAAACTAGTAGCTAATTTTTTGCTACATCTCATATAGAGTGTGTGTCATATAGTTGTGAAGTCTGATTCTCTTACCTTCATGTAATCATGTACAGGAACGGTCATGCGGCAGGTTGCTTTCCTATTCCATTTCATCCAGTTCCTAGTTTGACCAGGATCAGACCATGTACATGCAAGCTGTGAAGCTTCATTTGAGATTTCAATCTCATCTGTATTGATCTTCAAAGTTGTGTAAACCAGAATATTGCAAATCTGTGAACTACCCTAGTGTTCGTGTCTTGTTGTGGATCAAAGTTTTTTTGTCGAAATGGTACTACTGTTGTGGCTACTATGATGTACGGAGTGTACTGAAATGTGAAAAGCCTATACGTTTAGCGAGGCGTTTCTTTGAAATGCCTAAAAAGGTTCTTAGAGGCGTTTCAGTAAACCGCCTGAAAGATCATTTTGAGGTACTAGAGAAAGTGCGTACCAAAGTATAGTACGGCGTGCTGAAAATGCCTCCAAAGGCACCTTTTAAGGCGTTTTCTTAAAACGCCTGTGATGTCTTTTCCCTTCGTCGATACTTATAGCGTTTTCAGGATCGCCGTCTAAACCTTTTGAAGGCGTTTTTAGGACCTATGGGGCCATTTTAAAGCGCCTTCAATCAGCTGCCATGCTGTAGTGCCTGCTTTTGCTTTTGCAAAAGCCAAAAGCCAACCAAAGAGCCCAAAAGTCCCGGATGCTTTTACCCAAAAGTAGCTTTCACTCTAGTACAAATTTAAAAGCATCTCCCTCCTGCTTTCACTGGCTTTTGAGGGGTGTAACTTCATGAATATTACCCACCTGCCACTGGTCGTGGAAAAAACGGTTCGTTTTTCTTCTATCCCGTCGCCCTTCCTTGCTTCGCGGTTCCTTTTCCCCATCCGCGCGGCTCGTCCGCAACGCCGCTAGGGTTCCGCCCCCACTGTGCCGGCGCTAGCCCGCCGCCCCAGTGCCGGTCCAGCGAGCCTCCCTCGCCGTGCCCTCTCCCTGTCGCAGATTTCGTCTGGAAGGAACAGCGCTGCCGGAGTCAAAAGGAACAGCGCCGCCGGAGTCCCTGCACTGCCGGTCTTCCTGCGTCGACTGCTCAGCGATTCCCTGCGCTGACTCCTCCGTCCCAGCGTGGCCACCTCGCCCATCTCCTCTACGGACTCCTCCCCTGATGGCAGCACTGCCAGGTATATCTTCCATCTTGTTTTCCCTCTGTCCAAAACTACTTGCTGTGATAGTTGGAGAATAGAAAATTATTTTGATTCAAGAATGGATAATTATTTGTGTTGTGTTGGAGAATGTATGGCTAGTACTTGTTGCCCGCAAATTGATTGAGAATTTTTTTTGTTTGGGTCAAGAATGGGTGACAAGGCAGATTGGGGTGATGGTTTTTTGAGGCATTTGTTTGATGCCTGCAAAGGAGAGATAGAAGCTGGGAATAGGGTGAATGGAATTTTCACTAGTACTGGTTGGAAGAATGTTGTATCAAAGTTTGCAGTAAAATCGGGTGATAAACGAACCAAAAAACAATTGAAGAACAAGCTAGATCTTTTGAAAAAGGAATACAACATATTTATGGAGTTGAAGAATTGTGCCACTGGACTTGGATGGGATGAAGCTAAACAAACTGTGGTCTGCTCAGATGAATGGTGGGATGAACACCTTGCTGTAAGTTTTATAATCTATCTTCCTTTTATTCATTATTATTTGTTAAATACTATGCCTTACTAATTTTTTAATTGATTTCAGAAATGCAACAATTGTGATAAAGGAATCAAATGCAATCATGTGAAGTTCTGAAAGCAAGGACCAAAGTTTCTTGATGATTTGAATTTCATGTTTGGCAAGACACATGTTAGTGGATCTTCTGCATCTTGTGCCGGAGATGTATCCTCTGATGAGTCAAGTGATGAGGATGAGGAGATGGTACCAAAATCTGTAGAGAAGGATGAGAGGAGCACAGGAAAAAGGAAACGCAAGGGGGCATCTACGGGCACTGAGGAGAAGGATGAGAAGAGCCCTTTCTTTCGTTTGTATAAGGACACTTGTCACAAGATATAAACTGCTGCAGAGAGGTACAAGTGTTGAAGCATCATCCATCCCTCCAGCCAACCCAGTTCCTACCATAGCAATGAGTATGAAGCTGGTGAAAGAATGTGGGGTGAAGGAAGGAACTGCTCTAATGCACACAGCCACCTCACTAATTGTGAAGTCAGAATTCAGGGAGATTCTTAGCTCTTTAGAAACAAAGGAGGGAAGGCTCGATTTGATTCAGAGGGAGCATGATGAGCGCAAGTGATTTGTTCTGAACCATTTTTTCATGTATTTGTCATGAACCATTTTCATGTGTTTTGTCATGAACCAATTATTATGTATTTGTCCTGAACCATTTTCATGTGTTTTGTCATGAACCATTTTATCATGTATTTGTCATGAACCAGTATTTGTCCTAAACCATTTTCATGTGCAAGTGTTTATTGTTGTTGTCCTTCTGTAGATGGATGGAAAATTGGATGTCGCCAAAAAAGGGCAAAAGGGATTATTGATGCTAGCTGAACTAGCCCAACACGCTGCTGTTATGGGAGAAATGGGCAAGTTATATACTGACCGGTATTTGAACAAAGGTGAATACAGGGAAACAGAAGAAATTGGAATTCAATGGGTGATGCTACAAATGAATCGACCGAGGTATTTTTATAAGATGTTTCGGATGAGCATGGAAGTTTTCATGGCACTTCATGACTTGCTAATCAATAACTACGGATTGACCTCTACCAACAATGTCTCATCCATTGAGTCATTAGCGATGTTCTTGTGGATCGTGGGCGGTCCACAATCATTTTCACAAGCTGAAAATCGTTTCACACGGTCTCTTTGGACGGTTCACATGAAGTTCCATGAAGTGTTGAAGTGTTTGCGCAAGTTAGCTAAGGACAATATTACACCAAGAGATCCTACTTTTTCTACAGATCATGAGAGGGTGAGAGAGAACCGGTTTTGGCCACACTTCAAAGGTGCAATTGGAGCAATAGATGGTTCACATGTGAAGGTGGTAGTGCCAGTGGATGAGGTGGTTAACCACACAAACCGCCATGGAGAAACATCTCAAAATGTGCTAGCAATTTGTGACTTTGACATGAGGTTTACCTTTGTTGTTGCTGGTTGGCCGGGGTCTGCACATATGGCACACGTATCCTCCATCATGCATTGGCAAATTTTTCTTCATTTCCTGTGCCTCCTAAAGGTAAGCATGGCTCATTCGTAAGTAGCGTACTAATATTTGACTTACTTACTTTCTTTTACTTTTATAGGAAAATATTATCTCGTGGATTCAGGTTATCCAAACCGTATAGGGTATCTTCCACCTTACAAAGGAAGCACATATCATATACCGGAATTTCGGAATCGTTCAGGCCCTCCTCAAGGAAAGTACGAGATGTTCAATTACTTGCACTCATCCCTTCGAAATGTGATCGGGAGGCCCTTTGGAGTCTTGAAGCAGAAGTGGTGTATTTTGAAGAGCATGCCAAGTTTCGCACCTAATACTCAGAAGCACATAATCATTGACGAGTTGGGGTCTCACAAACCGATGAACGGCAAAACTGTTCTTGACAGATTAATCTAAGCAAAAACCCAAACCCTAATATGGCGGAGGCTTCTGAATATATGAGGGTTAGGGACGACCTCAACCCCTTGGTCACGTCGCTAATGTACCTCAATACGATACATGGCCCAACGGCCCAAAAGAGGGTGACACAACACCGTGATAGATTCTGGACGTCCACTTCTTTCGACGATTCCTGTTGACGAATTTAGACGTGGGACCAGTGCCATTGGAAGCTCTATGAAATTCCCTTTCCATCCATATAAAGAACGTCCAAAACGGACTCCGTATGCGACCTGAGCATCGATTTTGGTGCGGACTGCTCCTGGACTCCGAAACGGGCTCGAACTCGATATGTTTTGGGCCTCCACTTGGGTTGGACGCCCTTTGCTGGCGGAAAACCTATCCAGCACTCGGAAGCTAGTAACTCAAGTTGGCACCCACTTATTTGAGATTCGTGCAAGCAACGGGAGCCGTTCGATCCGCGCGCCCCACACCCCCTGCGGTTGCTAGACTTTTTCTTTGGCGGCGGCGGCGAGGGGGAACGGAGGAGGGGGAACCGGCGCCGGGCGGTGGGCTGTGGGCGCGGTGTGTGGGGGGTTGGTCTACTACCACTGCGCGGTGCGGCTCGCCAGCGCGGTGTCCCTCGCCGCCGATGTGCTCCTCGTCCTTCTCTGCTCGCTCTCCATCCTCGGCCTCCTCTTCCGCCACCTCCACATCTCGTGAGGCCCCCTTTCCCCTCTCTTTATCCCACTCCTCATCGTCTCCTTCCACCTGCCCTTCGATTGGAGCAATTCCAGCCTCTCTCGTGCTATTGGTTGGCTCCGCTTGCTGGTTGTTAAATGATTAGCTGTGATGGTTTCTCCGGGATTCTTGATTTCTCCGGGTTCATAGTAGCAGGCTAGTACTAGTAGATGATGCTGGCAATTGTTGCTGGTGGCTAGTAGATGATGCTCGAAAGGGGAAAGGGGGTACGCAACTAAAGATGAGGGGCCTAACAATGTATGGGTCCCCAATTTTAGGATTTTTTTTGTGAAATGTTTGTTGGTATGAAGTAGTCCATACAGGTGTACAGTACCTACGACCAATTTGCTTGTTGGCTGAGATTGAATCAAAATGTGCCGAGTTTCCATTTCACCTGGTAAGTTTAATGGTAGCAACTGACATGGTAATGACTGGAAACCTGCATCAGATTGTAGGAGTTGATAATGCAGAAACTAGATCACAGGAAAAAGGACTGAGGGAGCTGGAGTTAGATTGCTTGCATTGTCATACCCTTCGCACTCCTTGGCATGGGAAAATTCTGCATCATTTCTGAATTATAGTACATAAATTGCTTCTGCTAGCTTTGGGATCGCGTACTGAGTTCAATACAATACTTCAACTATCACTGACAACCATCACTAGTCATCTGATTTGCTTTCTTCAGGGAGCTTTTACCAACAGAAAATTGCACTAAACAGTTCAAATTGCTATCGATTTATTCCGGCTTAACTAATGCAGCACTACTGGCTGTTGGTTTCTTTCTTTGTTAGTACTAATTTCCTACGGATACTTGTGAGATACTGTGTTCCGCGTGCAAATGATCACTAACTAATGAGTCAGCTTGTAGCTAGTGTGGAATATCTTAACACACAGTTTTAGAGTTTCTTCATCTGGCCTCTAGATATTCTCTCTGCTAGATGGCCTCTAGACATTAAGCATCTGGTAGTTTGGCTAGGATTTTTTTATTTATTGGCTGATACTAGGAGTCTGATGCCTAGTGGTAGTGGATGATGCTGCCAGTAACTGCTGGTGGCTAGCAGGTTACTTAAAAAATGGGGTAATGCCTAAAGGTGACTGGCAAGTAAATGGAGAGAGTCAACTGTAGATCGCAAATTCTACTATTTTGGACAAAAGTTCTTAGGTATGAATATGAAATAGCGTATAGAAGTTAAGATACGTTCAATCGGTTTGCTTATTGTGGAAATTGTATTGAAATATATCATTTTCCTTGTATGGTAAACTCAGTGGTAGCAACTGACTTTGCTGTGTAGAAACAAACTTATGATGTTTCTGTATTCGTTTTGGATGAGGTGGACTGCTTGCTGGAGAGGGGATTCAGGGAGCAGGCCATGCAGATTTTTCAGTCGCTTACACAGCCCCAGCTTATGATGTTTTCGGCAACATTACATTCAGAAGTCGAGAAGATGTCTAACTCACTGGTGAAGACTGTTATACGTATCTGTTGTGGGAACCAAAGCAGACCAAACAAATCAGTCAAACAAGTGGTCATTTGGGTTGGAGTCTAGTAAGAAGAAGCAGAAGATTTTTGAGACAACGAAAAGCAAGCAGCAATTTAAACCTGCTGCTGTTGTGTTTGTGAGTTCCAGAGTCGGTGCTGATCACATATTATCCCTTCAACAGCTCTTTGAGTGTACTGCATTATATCAGTAAATGCTCTACTGAGTTGCTGCATTATATTAGATTTTGGATTCATGTATTGCTGGCTACCTGTGCTCGAAGGTCCATTGTAGATTTTCACTTGGGTTGGACCAGTTTTCTAAGGAAGTAAAGTGCCTTGTGTGCTCACTGTATCAGTACATTATATAAAGCAAACCTAAGCATATACTCTGATTTCCAAAGTTTTTGCTCTACATTACCAAAGTGTTTGCTCAACATTTCCAAAGTGTTTGCTCAACATTACCAAAGTGTTTTGTCAACATTTTGAATTTGTTTCCTCAACATTTCCAAAGTGTTTGCTCAATATTGGAAAGTTTTTTCTAAACATTTGCAAAGTGTTTGCTCAACGTTTCCAAAGTGTTTTCTTATCATTTTCAAATTGTATTGTCAACATTTCGAAAGTGTTTCCTTAACATTTCCATATTTTTGCTTCAACAATTCATAGATTGCTCCCTAAGCTTTGCCTTATATACTTTTACCTATTCCACCAACAATTATTTCTTGTTGCTTCAACTAAAAAATTTGGTTCCTGAACATTCACTTATGCTTTTATGAATTTTTTTATCAAATTTCAATATTTTAACTTCAATATTTCCAAATTTGAACAACATTAACATTTTTTATTATAACATTTCCTAATTGATTACTGTACATTCCCATATGTTTTTCCTATATTTCACAAACATTCACATATTACAAATCAACATTTACAACTCTCTTTCTCAACATTCTTTGATGTTTTATTCAACATTTCACCAATATTCTTATATGGTTCTTTCAAATTTTAAATTTTCATTTTTCAACATTGCCATCTGGTTTTTTCAACAATTCAACAACATTGCCATAATGTTATTTAAACATTTACAAATTTCTTTCCCTACATAAATATATGTTTTTCTCAACGATTCCAAATTTCTTTGTCAACATATACTTGTTTTTCAAAATTTCACCATATTGGCACAAAACTTGTTTTTCGGCTTCGGTTATACCAGTTAGGGTTCAGGGTTTGTTTGGGGGCGACTCCGTCCTATCGGGTTCAGAAGCATGTTCGGGGTTTGGGGCGGCCATGTACCCCCTGCCATAGACGGCCAAATTGCTCCGGCTTCGGCTTCCTGCCATAGAAGGCTAAATTGTTTCGGCTTCGGTTATACCAGTTAGGGTTCAGGGTTTGTTTGGGGGCGACTCCGTCCTATCGGGTTCAGAAGCATGTTCAGGGTTTGGATGGCCATGTACCCCCTGCCACAGAAGGCCAAATTGCTTCGGCTTCGGCTCCCCTGTCATAGAAGGCTAAATTGCTTCGGCTTCGGTTATACCAGTTAGGCTTCAGGGTTTGTTTGGGGCGACTCCGTCCTATTGGGTTCAGAAGCATGTTCGAGGTTTGGGACGGCCATGTACCCCCTGCCATAGGAGGCCAAATTGCTTCGGTTTCGGCTCCCCTGCCATAGAAGACTAAATTGCTTCGGCTTCGGTTATACCAGTTAGGGTTCAGGGTTTGTTTGGGGGCGACTCCGTCCTATCGGGTTCAGAAGCATGTTTTGGGTTTGGGGTGGCTATGTACCCCCTGCCATAGAAGGCTATATTGCTTCGGCTTCGGTTCCCCTGCCATAGAAAGCTAAATTGCTTCAGCTTCGGTTATACCAGTTAGGGTTCAGGGTTTGTTTGGGGGCGACTCCGTCCTGTCGGGTTGAGAAGCATGTTCGGTGTTAGGGGCGGCCATGAACCCCCTGCCATAGAAGGCCAAATTGTTTCGGCTTCGGCTCCCTTGCCATAGAAGAATAAATTGCTTTGGCTTCATTTATACGAGTTAGGGTTCAGGGTTTGTTTGGGGGCGACTCCGTCCTATCGGGTTCAGAAGCATGTTTGGGGTTTGGGGCGGCCATGTACCCCCTGCCATAGAAGGCCAAATTGCTTCTGCTTCGGCTCCCCTACCATAGAAGGCTAAATTGCTTCTGCTTCGGTTATACCAGTTAGGGTTCAGGGTTCGTTTGGGGGCAACTCCGTCCTATCGGGTTCAGAAGCATGTTCGGTGTTAGGGGCGGCCAGGTACCCCCTGCCATAGAAGGCCAAATTGCTTCGGCTTCAGCTCTCCTGCCATAGAAGGCTAAATTGCTTCGGCTTCGTTTATACCAGTTAGGGTTCAGGATTTGTTTGGGGGCGACTCCGTCCTATCGGGTTCAGAAACATGTTCGGGGTTTGGGGCGGCCATGTTCCCCCTACCATAGAAGGCCAAATTGTTTCGGCTTCGGCTCCCCTGCCATAGAAGGCTAAATTGCTTCGGCTTCGGTTATACCAGTTATGGTTCAGGGTTTGTTTGGGGGCGACTCCGTCCTATCGGGTTCAGAAGCATGTTCGGGGTTTGGGGCGGTCATGTACCCCCTGCCATAGAAGGCCAAATTGCTTCGGCATTGGCTCCCCTGCCATAGAAGGCTAAATTGGTTCGGCTTCGGTTATACCAGTTAGGCTAAAAAAAATTTTTATCTTCTTAAAATTTTGATGAAAATGTAAAAAATATATTCCAACAATTTAATATATTCCAACAATTTAATATAGCAGTTTCAACATTACTGTATTCCATGTTCAACATTTTGTTCCTCGATATGTCCAACTTTATTTTGAATACATTATTTGTTTCGCACATATACTTTGTACTAAATTAAGTTTTTTACTTCTTTAATGGTTTTGCTTTTCTATGACTTTTAAAAACTGTTTTGTCTACTTAGTTTAATAGTACTCAACATTTAGTTATGTTATTATAAACAATTTTTTTGATTATTTTCAACGTTTCTCATAATTTTTTATTTGAAAATAGATTTTGTACCATGCAATTATTTTAAAAATGTAGCTGATTATTCTGCGAATGAAAATATAATATCCTCCACATATAAAAGATTCACATTTATAATATCCAACTGTCATCTCTAAACAGGGTGTCCTCCACACAGTAAAAGATTTGTAGATAGCACTTACAATTTTCTTTTTGAACCAAATTACTTATAAATTATTATGCAATATTTTCTATAAATATTTTACTCATACTACTAATAGTTTTCTGGTTGTTGGTTCAGTCCATTTGCAATGTCTGTATTTTGTAAAATGTTCAACTCTGAGCAAGAAGATAGATTGAAGCTGAGGTAAAGGCATCCTGGAGAGATAGGCTGATTTGTTACCTTTGCGTCAGAAGTTTCTATTTAAATTGTTGTCATACAAGTACAATAAGTTCTTTGCTAATTTTATTGAAATGTTGATCTAGTTCTGCTCATGCTGATTCCTTGACTAATTACAGGTTCGTAACAGTATTTGTACTTTTCCTCAACATTTAGCCTTCAGCATTTGCAGCATTTAGCTTTTGTTAACATTATGTCAACATTATGTATACAATGGTTCAACATTTTTCAAAAACAGTTTCAACATTTCTGTTAGTACGTCAAAATTTTAATGAAATTCTGCCAGCATTATCTGTACAAAGGTTCAATATTTATGTAAAACAGTTTCAACATTTCTGTTAAGCAATGCCAACATTTCAATGAAATTATATCCACATTATCTGTAAAATGGATCAATATTTATGTGAAACAGTTTGAACTTTTGTTTTAAGGTACATCAACATTTATGTACTAATTATATTTTTAAACATCAAAATGGTTCAATATCTAATCAAACTCATTGAACATTACTTATTATGTTTTTAAACATTTAAGTAAAACTATGTGAACACTTTTTACAGAATGATTCAATATTTGTAAAGATATGTTTCCAACTTATTTTTAAGCTATGTCAACATTTAGCTACAAATGTTACAACAATTTCCTTTATATCACTCAATATTTCTGCTTAATTGTTTTAACATTTGTATTAACCTATCTCAACATTTTTTACTTTGACAGGTGGAAGTTGATAACAAATTTGAAGATTGGGTAGCTGTTGAGGACTAAACTGTTTGATTAATATTTGCGATATTTGTATTTGAAAATATGTGATTTTTGTATCTATGATACTCATAGTTTGTAGTGTATTTTTATGGAATTGCAATTTCAAATTTGTAGTTTGAAGTTCCCACCCGTTCTTTTTCCCCTTTCAACCACGTCGCCCGAAAAAAGTCATGCGCGTGATATTTAGAAAACGACGAACGAACCCTCCGCACACCAAAGAAAAAGTCCAGCTAGTTTATATTTTTTCCGTTACGAACGGAACGGATGAAGTTTGTATTTTACCATGTTCTAAAACATTCAAATTAGCAGTTGTATTTTGCAATCGCGTTAAAAAAAGTCACGGCATCCACAGTTATGCGCGCGTTGTATTTTGCCATCGCGTTAATAAAAAAGTCACGGCGTCCACAGTTATGCGCGCGTTGTATTTTGCAATTGTGTTAAAAAAAAAGTCAAGGCGAACATTCCAACAGATAGGAGCCACCAACAGAACTCTCCGCGCGGGGGCTAGTTTTCATTAACGAACGCGCGGGCGCGGGGGACAAACTGGGCCGCGATGGGCTTTAAATCTAACTTGAGTTACTGGCACTCAGAAGCTAGATAGGAGCCCCCCTTTGCTGGTCCCCTCCGCCACCAAGCCTCTCTTTAAACACTTTTTCATCATCTCCATGGTTCCTAATTATAATAATTAATTTAGGTAGCAATCTATTCTCAAAATAACTAAACATAATACATAGGAACGAGCTCACCTTATCTTTAGGACGTATAGTTGTATGCGAAGGTGTCATATTCTCATCAAGGTGGATAGGATTTCATTATGCGTGAATGTTCAGGGCAGGTGATGGTTTGCAGGAGCTGGGGCTGCTAATTTTGTTCTAAAGGCTTTATTATTTTGATGGTTGCAGGAGCCGAGGCCATGGCTTGCATGAAAGGAATGTAGTAGACAACTTCCCTGCGAATGCAACATATTAGATGCTGAGGCTATGGTGAAGTGTGTAAGTGAATTGAACGCAGACAGATCGAGCCTAGCGACAATCTTCGGGGAGCTTAGGGCTACGGCAATTAGTAACCTCATTGTCTGTTCGTTTACTCATTGTCCTAGAGGTTGCAATTCTGTAGCTGATCATTTAGCCGACATTGGCTTAAATTGTACTGGTGCCACTCTGTTGCTTTGTTTCTCACCGGTGATTCGCCTGGAGGCTGTGCTTAATGGAAGTATCTTTCCATCTCAAAAAATGGCAAGTGATCAGAGGTTCAATGGAAGATTATGTATCTGAAGTTATGAACACATTGGATTTATCAGTTTCAGGAAAGTTCATACTATAATTTATTTTATCGCCCTACATTTATGCTCGTTTTAATGGTATTATATACCTTTCTCTGTATCATGAGCGACAAATAAGATATTTAAAACAACAGTAACAAGATTATGGATCAGTGCGCTAGTGCACTTGAATTCTGGTTAATGGGCTGATGTTCTCTTGGCTAAAATGGCTATGATAAATGGGCTGAGATGGCTATTATGATAAATTGGCTTAAACAAGGCCCAATTTGGTGGGTTGGAACTTTAATGGGCTTATAAATTGTCTTTGAATTTTAGTTGGACTATTAAAATTAAGTGGACCAAAAAAGCCCACTCAAGTGGCCCAGTTCTAAAATGAGCCTGCTAACAAATGGCCCGCAAATGCCACGCCATCGACTACACCACCAGCCACGTCATCAGCACTTGCCATATCACCAACCACATCATCACTGTGACGTTTATTTTCGTCATTGAAATTGGGGCTGGGTTGGGCTACTTGGCCCTAAGGTGCTTTACGACAGTTAATAAACGTCATAGATTGCGCTAATCTATGATGATTCTAAAGAAACGTCGATCGATTTAATCTGTGACACCTAATACATGTCATTATCTGAAATTGTCACATATGCATCTTTACGACGGTTTTGCAGCGATCTATGACAAAATTCAACCGTCATAGATTAAATAGTTTCTTGTTGTGAGCCTTAGGGGCTGCACCGTGGGGCTCTGCAGCCGGGCTGTACCTAAGTTTTTTTTTTCCAAACAATGTGCTCCTTGCCACGAGGCAGTCAACTTTTCATATAAAAAGATGTCATCTTACTGTCGTTTTTACTGAGAACAAAACAGAGGTAATCGTCAATTTACTTCGTTTTAGTCTAGGAATAATAAAACAGAGAGAACCTATATATATTTTTATTAAAAAAACGAGTGAGGAAAGCAACAATTTACTGAGGTCAAACTTAATATATATTTTTCTTGTTTATTCATTTCATCCCCAAAAGGAGCTTATACTTTATGGCAAATCGGAGTTGTGTCATGTCTTAGAAATATGGAATGAGATCTGATGGAAAGGGTAGCACCTGGCTTTTCTCTCTTTTCCTAGATGCCCGTGCGGCCGTGCGTGGTTTCCTTCTAAAGAAACTGAATGGATGCTGTATGCTGTGCTTCCAAAGCAATCTCTGCGTTGATGGTCACAAGTTAAATTTGGCTTTTACACACACTTCAAAGAAACCGATAAGCAGCTTATAAACAGCAAAAACATTTTCACAAAATCGACTCATTGATTTTGTTATGCCTCGCAAGCTCTGCTGAAGAGTGTCCCCGGACCGAAGCAGGGTAGATAATTTCTAATAACTGTCTGCGAATCGAAGCAAGTGACGGCCAACAGGCGGGCGTTTCATGGCAGCCGAGTTGTTCAGGATCTGACCAACTCCTGCCTGTAATGGTCGTCCAAGTATTGGGAAGTAAAGATAAAAATTAGTTCGCTCCTGGAAGGGAAAAAATTCACAGAATTCGGGAAACGGACATTTTGCTCAAGCAACTAAAAAAATAACCAAAGACTTGCACGAAATAGGATCGGATACATGCGAAACCATGCATGGCTTCATCTAGCTGGCGTCTAACAAATGGAGGGATACACTCAACTTGTAGCCTAAACACAACAGCAGCAGCACTGAGAGGAGACAAGAAGGACCTAATGACAAAATGCAGAATAACACCACCGTAAAAGAAAACCAAGAGTACAAGTTGACGCGACGCCTAAATTAACCAAGCATGCATACACCAACTTGATGCCCGGCCACACTAGTCCTCTGGGTCAGCAAGAGCATACAGGTCCTGCTCGGTGAGCACTTGCTCCTGTAATCCTCCTTGCCTGGCCTCGTAAGTGAGCTGGAGCTCCTCCATGGTGGGCCTCTGGCCATACAATTCCTGGTCCACGCTGGGCATCCAGTCGAAGTGCGCCTGCATACCGGTTTCTCGAACCAGGTAGGAGTGGTGCTCATAGAGCGAAGCCTGGCTGTGAACATCCGTGTCCAACTGAGCCATGGCTCCGATGTCCAACTGAGTCATGGATCCAATGTCCAACCTCCCGAGGCTGTCCACAAGGCTCTGGGGGTCGCGGTCATCGCTGTGAGTCCAGTTGCTGGAGTGACCCTCGAAGTCCTCAACCGACGAGTACATCCCCGGTCGCATGCAACTGGTTTCAGCAAGCGCGTCCAGCTTAGCTCTGGTTGCAGTAAGAGCATTACGCCTCTCCAGTAAGTCCATGCCTTGTATAGTCAACTTCTTTCCCTTCTTGATCCTCTTCCTGACGTCACGATCCACCTTGAGCACCTTGACTGCCGCCAAAATTGCAGCTGCACACGAGAGAAAATTTGTCAGAAAAACGGGGATGATTGGGGTTAGGGGAAATCAAAGGCTGGATTAGAGAGAGGTTCATCTACCCGCTTCGTCGTCGTTGAGAAGCTCTTTGATGTCTATGATAAACTCCTTGTACGTGTTGTCCTTGCTCAGGAAGAACTCCTTAGCCGCGCAAAGGCTATCCAGGGAGTCCACCGTGCATGTGTACTCCGCAGCCATGCCTCTCTCTTCAGCTTAGGTGAGCTAGTTTAGCTCGAGGAGGCTGGATATCGGAGCTCTGGTGGGATGGTGAGCTGGTGCTGCACCAACGCCTCGGTAGCAGCTATTTATAGAGCGGCGTCCGGGACACGGACGTCGATGGTGTGGCTCCTGAGAGTCCACGTCCACGTCCCAAAACATTGTATCGTACGTGGCAGTGCGAACGATTGTGGAGACATTACACGGGTAGAAAAACCACTTTTAGTTCGTCCCTTTAGTCCCGGCCATAAATGGACTCAGGACTAACGAGTGCATTAGTCCCGGGTCCAACCACAGGGTAAGAGAAGACATCTAGTCTCGGTTGGTGGTGTGTACCGGGACTAAATATTGCGTATTAGTCCTGGATGGAGTACCGCTCGGGACTTACCTTTTAGTCGCGAGCGGTGGCTCCACCCGGGACTAATACGCAACATTTAGTTCCGGGCTGCTGGGCGTGCGGGTGAGCGGAGCAGCCGTGATTTTTTTTCATTTTTGATGGATGTCTTCTCTGTTCTGCTGGTTGAATTGTTTTGGAAGAATTCGAGGAAGATTGAACACGATTAAATTGGATTGAGTCTATTGTTAAAATTGAATTGTGAGAATTTGTCGTTGTTTGGAGAAATTTTAGGCGTTTGTTTTGATTGAGCCAAAATTTTGAAGGGGAGACTCTTTGCAGGGTTGAGATAGGAGGAGAGGGTGTCGGGTGAGCGGTGGCCGCTGGCGAGGAAGGAGCCGGCGAGCAGGCTAGGTCCCATATTTTTTATTTTTTAAAAACTTATTGGTCCTAGATGATATTCTAACCCGGGACTAAAAAGAAAGATTTTTTAGTCCTGGAGTCATAGTTCGGGCCGAGAATCTGAGACTAAAAGTTTTTCCAACTAAAACCGCTTCTTGAAGTAGTGGTATATACAACAAGCGATCTACTGGTCGTCGGACGTGATTGACTGAGCGTGCCGTTGTCGGCAAACGTTTTAATTACTCTATTGGCATTATTCCTCAACTTTTTTGGAGGAGCATATTCCTCAGCTTTCTCAGTTAAAACTCTACGGGAACTAGATGACGGGATGAGGTTGAGGACGACTATCGGAGTGTTTAGATGTGTGAAAAAGGTGAAAAATTTATGTATTGAATCGTGTGTACAAGAAGAAGAAATAAAATACCTGAATTTCAATGTATAAACTTTATGTATTTTAGGATAAACTAAACACGCCCTATATACATTGACTGTATGCATTTCAGTAGCAGCAGGTAGCAACGTGGTTTCTCGTGAGCTTTCTGACAAGGACGGACTAGCAAATTATTGCTCCTTTTTTCTCCCAGCAGGCGGTCCCATGTACTTTTTGATATGCTGACATGCAAGCTAGTTACTACTGTTGATACGGTGCTGCTTTTCGACAGGCGGCCCCATGTACGTTTTGTCGTTTTGATATGATGTGTCATCTTCTCATGTCAGCGTGAAGGCCTCCTCAGCTTTCCCGGAACCACTACCGCCAAACTGTACGTTGGAGAAATTAACTATGGGATGTATATTTGGCTGTTTAAAATTTTGGTGAAAATTTTTACAAAGAGAATCTTACCATTTAGAAGTACTAAATGTAAACTAATAATAAAACTAATTATAGATCTCGCCTGAAAATCTCGAGACGAATCTAATGACGGTAATTAATTTATGATTAGTGGACAATTAGCGGATGATTACTGTAGCATCACTGTTGCAAATCATAGCCTAATTAGGCTTATTAAATTTGTCTCGCAAAATTACCCGAGAGTTATAGAATGAGTTTTGTCATTAACACACGTTTACTACTCCATGCATGTAAAATTCCTTTTGGCGGCAAACTTTTTAATTACTCTATTGGCATATTCCTCAACTTTTTTGGAGGAGCATATTCCTCAGCTTCCTAAGTTAAAACTCTACGGGAACTAGATGACGGGATGAGGTTGAGGACGACTATCGGAGTCTTTAGATGGGTGAAAAAAGTGAAAAATTTATGTATTAGATCCCGTGTACAGTAAGAAGAAATGAACTACATGGATTTTAATGTATAAACTTTATGCATTCTAGGATGAACTAAACATGCCCTGTATACATTGACTGTATGCATTTCAGGGCTTGTTTAGATTAGAAAGAAAGTTTGCGAAAGAAAGTTTCCAATTCTAAATCGAAGATTAGGAGGACTAAACATGATCTAATTATAAAACTAAATACACGGATGGACGGGAAATCGTGAGACGAATCTATTAAGCCTAATTAATCTGTCATTAGAGATTGTTTACTGTAGCACGACATTGTCTAATTATGGCCTAATTAGGCTCATTAGATTCGTCTCGCAAAGTTACCGGGGGTTATGGAATGTGTTTTGTCATTAACACACGTTTAATACTCCATGCATGTAAGATTCCCTTTGATGAATAGTGAAATTTTAAAGTTTCAAAAGTTTCACCGTGAACTAAACAGCCCACAGTAGCAGCAGCGTGGTTTCTCATGAGCTTTTTGACAAGGACGGACTAGCAAATTATTGCTCCTTTTTTCTCCCAGCAGGCGGTCCCGTGTACTTTTTGATATGCTGACATGCAAGCTAGTTACTACTGTTGATACGGTGCTGCTTTTCGACAGGCGGCCCCATGTACGTTTTGTCGTTTTGATATGATGTGTCATCTTCGCATGTCAGCGTGAAGGCCTCCTCAGCTTTCCTGGAACCAATACCGCCAAACAGTACGTTGGAGAAATTAACTATGGGATGTATATTTGGTTGTTTAATTTCGGTGAAAAATTTTGCAAAGAGAATCTTATCATTTAGGAGTATTAAGGCCCTGTTTGGATCCTTATAACTCTAAAAGCGCTAAAGGGAATCTTGCATGCATGGAGTACCAAATAAAGTCTATTTGCAAAACCTCTTCACAGATGGGTGTAACTTTTCGAGACGAATCTAATAAGCCTAATTAATCCATGATTAGCTACAGTGATGCTACAGTAACCATCCTCTAATCGTGCGGTCAAAGGCCTCATTAGATTCGTCTCGCGAATTAGCACAGGGGTTGTGGAGGTAGTTTTATAAACTGTCTTTATTTAATACCCCTAATTAGTGGTCAAAGTTATAAACAGTACTACTAAATTTTATAACTGCTGGATCCAAACAGGGCCAAATGTAGACTAATAATAAAACTAATTATAGATCTCACCTGGAAATCTCGAGACGAATCTAATGACAGTAATTAATCCATGATTAGTGGATAATTAGCGGATGGTTACTGTAGCATCACTGTTGCAAATCATGGCCTAATTAGGCTTATTAGATTCGTCTCGCAAAATTACCTGGGGTTATGGAATGAGTTTGGCCATTAACACACGTTTACTACTCCATACATGTAAGATTCCTTTTGGTGAAAAATTTTGGTGAAAAAGTTTGTGGAATTGAACAGGGGCATAGGTGATGCATGTAAGATTCCATGCATTGCGCGTCTGGGCCGACCCAACATTTTCGGACCCTCCCATTACATGCACATATACAAAATTAATTGTGTTAAACTAAACACGTAATGCCACCTCATATGCATGTGGAGAATCTTTTCTTGATTCGAATTGAAAAAATGCGATATTTTGTAAACTGTAAGGTCAATCTACGAACCGTTTGTTGCATCTTACTCGAAAAATGTACTTAACAAAACTAGATCCAACATAGATATATTCCGTGTTATTTTAGTTAATTGCAACTCTGCGTGCTTGACAGTTACAACCCTATACATGTTATATTTGTAACTCAGTTGCGTCCAGAGTTGAAACTGGATTTATAGCTGGACGCAAATTGATTGCAACAAATGTTTGACTTTCACCTACTTATTTTTATTTTGTTCCACAAACATTTATTTTATTTAAACATTTATTCCACCTATTATATAAACATTTGTTGTATTTGTCTAAATATTTGGTGTGCTATATTTTTGAATGTTTCTATCCCTTTGTCACAAAAATAAATATTTGTTGCATTTGTCTAAACATTTGTTGCGTTGTATTTTTGAATGTCTTTGTCTTTGTGTCACGAAACTAAACATTTGTTGCATTTGTATAAATATTTGTTGCGTTATATTTTTAAATATTTTTGTCCCTGAAACTAAACATTTGTTGCGTTTTTTTTAATGTGTTAGGGGTCGAAATTGACAAGAAGCTTTTCTGGCTGGACAAGCCGGTCTGACCGGTTACTGAAAGCGGTCAGACCAGTTTGTCCTGTAGCCAATCTGGCACCATAACCGATCTGATCGGTTTTCATATCCGGTCTGACCGGTTTAGGCCGAGTCGTAGTAGATTTGGACTCTTGGCACGAATCCGACTTGTGGAAGATGTTCCTTACGGGGCAAGACTTCCCTGCCCTATAAGGGTCGTGGCCAATTGAGGGAATCCGACTTTTTGTCTCTTTCAAACTCTAGCTCTTCCAACCTTTTTGTGTTGTTCGTTCTTCGTCTCAACGGCGATTGACAGCTCTCTAAGTGGCCTGCCGATCTCAGAGAAACCCTAGGCACGTTAGTCCTGACAAGGTCCCTCCTGGGCCGACGATTCTAGGTCAAAGCAGTCAGCCTTTGGAATCCGATCTAACCGGATCCCCAGACCGGTCTGACCGGTTTGTCCGCAGAGCTGCTGGTGGTATTCGATACGTTTCGGATCCGCACATTCTAGCACAACCTCGGTGTATTAGCCCAACAACTATACCATAGGCCACTTCCCTCTGTCATTTGTATCCCTCTGTTTCTCTCTCTTTTTTTCTTTCCCACGCGGAGCAAAACGTACTGGAGCAGCACAGCTACCATGATCGCTGCCTCGTTGGCGCATCTTTTTGCCCTCTTACGGCGTGGTCACTCCCCCATCGGATGAAGACGATGCTGCACACACTCCTCCGTGGTGGCTGCGAGTGAGCGTTGGGCACACGGCTGGGCACGTCACAACCGTACAAGACGACCAGGATGGCAAGCCTCTCCTAGCTGGTATGCTTAATGCTGGGCATCGTTCCCACTGGCATTACTGTTGCGCGCTTGGTGTCCGGCGAAGCTGCCTTATGGCTCGTTCGTGCAACAAGAGATTATGATAGATACAATAAGAGACTATAATTTACTCTGGGTTGGGAACAAAATAGACACATAGATACAACAAAAGACCGAAAATCAATGCACGAGTCAAGAGGTGGAATCAATCTCGGTCTCTTGTTGCACATATCATGAGTCTATTCTTGTTGTATCTATTATTATTTCTTATTGTATCTATCGTTCACAGCTTGGAATTAATCCAGCCTAAGTGAACAAGCCTGCTGCGTCGCGTACCTCGTGGATCGCCGTTGTTTCTCCCTGTGCTCGACAACCCTCGGCAATATGGTGCCCTGTCGTGTTGTACTCGCTGCCAGCCACCGTGTCCGCCTCGTGCTACCATGCTGCAATCCGGGTTTCTTAAAAGCTGCTTGCTCCCCACCGCACGAGAGCGATTCAAGGGTCCTCTTCTCGCACCGGAGTGTTTCACGCGCCCTTCTTCCATTCGATTGCTGCCACGTCGCCCGACCAACGCAAGAGAGAGGGGCGCCGAGCCACAGTGGGCATTTCTGCAGACCAAACCCTAGCTCCCTTGCCCCTCATTCATGTCTCTCCTTCCCTATCTTCTCCCTTCCGCCGCCAGTCGTTGCTCGTCCGCCCACGCCTTCCGGCTCGTCGTCGCTCAAGCACAGGGCGCGGCACGTACTCGGCGGCATGGTGGAGCACATGGAGCAGTGCGCAGATCAGGCGGCTTCACCGGCCTCCGTGGTGGCCATGGTCGGCGGCGGAGGAGAAAGTGCCCGTCCCATCGCCATCCCTGAAGTGGCCCAAGGTTAGAGCCCTCTACCCTCATGGATTAAACAATCCCGTGTCGCTTCCTCCTGATTTGGTCCCCGTTGCAGCACGCCGTGTGGATCACATCGTCTTCAGATCCATGGCGGGCACCACCAAATCCACTCCAAGAGATGAGGAGCAGCTGGATCCGGCTCCTCCAGGTCAACGTGAATCACGGCGGGCCCATGCTCTAGGGGCGAGTGGAGTGGCTGAGTATGCAGGGTGAGGCGAGGGTGGGGATGGACAGCGGCGGCGCTGCCATGGCCTTCTCTACATGACGCAGCAGCGGGAGGAACACTTGCAGCTACAACACCACCTACGGCAGCTTCTCACTGGTCGCGCCGCTGGTGCATTCAGCAAGATTGGCACCACACCAACGCATGCCCCACCATCCTCTTCAAGGTGTGTCTCGGTTCTATAGTGTAGTCTTGCTTCCTTTGTTCACTAGGCTGCTCTAATGTCATACTACGAGCTCATGAAAAATAGCAGAGCAGACACATTATCCCCTTTAATTTGTCAGTGTAGCTAAGCCATGGAGTATGAGTTACATTTTTTTTTTCTTTTTAATAGACAATAGCAATCCTACTTGGAATCGTCGGAAGTGGTAACAATAATGCATTTTTTTTTTACAACTACAAGGCTTGTTTAGCTTTAGAAAGAAATGCTAATTCACTGATTTGTTGGAGTAATCCTGGATTTGCCATGGGTACAGGTTGGCTGTGTACCTTACCCTTTTGGTGTTCAGGAGCATCCATGTAGTCAGCTAATATAGGCTGATAGATTTGGTTCTACTGTAGTAAGTCACAGAGCTATACTATGCAATAGTTACAGAGTACTTAAGTTACAGATGCATTGCACAAGTTATCAAATAAAAGTAGCATCAAAATAGTACTCACAGAGAAAATGGAATACTGTTGTATGACAACCATAACCTTACCAAAGCATTTTGTTTCTTTTTTCTCTATTGGCATGTTTATTCAGCTATCCATGAACTAAATTAATTGATAGTCATCCTCTCTGAATTTCCTGTCATCCTGTGTAGCCAATTGACCATCACTCGAAGTTGACTAGGATGCTTGAGACTGCACACTACTGTGAGCTTGTGGTACTAATTACTTTTACCACACACCAGAATGTTGGTACTTTTTTGCCTGCATCTTGTTTGTTGGATCAGGCTGCTAATATTCACACTGTCAACTGTTTTTTTGTACTTATTTGACATGTATCACAGTTGAATTAGGAGTAATAAAAAAGGTGTCTTGCAGCAACAGACTTTCTGACATGGGAATTTCCTGGTTTGTATTGATCAACTGATAACTCATTTTGCCGCTTCACCTACCAATTCAGGTGTTCTTTGAAATGTGCTCCCAAAAAATATCTTCCATTATTAGTGTTTGCAAAATAATTGTCACATTTATAATGCTTTTTCACCTGATGTATGTTGATGGATGTTGTACTGAGATGCTCCTACTCAAATGAGATCAGGCCAATAGCCCAGTAACCCTTACCATATTCGGTAAGTAATGCTTTTGAGAAGATGTATGCTATGAAAGAACTAACTCATAATTAGTCATCCTAAGAGTTCCTGTCAAATGATCTGCTTTTCAAGTGGATGTACTCCTACATTTCTTGTGTAATTTGAGGGTGGAATTGGAACTAAAGCTTATATTATACTACACAGTCAAAATTATCTTTTTTTTCTAAAGTACGATTTTGTTGTACATAGACATGTAGACATTAAGGAGCCATCATATATTGAAGCTAATGGGCAGATGATTAGAAGTTCTTGATGCCATGGAACCTTGAATTATTGGCTGTCACCCTATTCATAGTAATCTTCTAGAAGCAGGATTCGTTTAAAATATGAAGAGATTTGTGAATGGGAGCAATAAGCATTTTTCTCCTTTTCACAAATGTCAATGGAATTGATCTTTGTTTTTGTGAAATAATCTTGTGCTGGTAAATGACAAGGACTTCTGGAAGGCTTAATTGAACTTTGTGATGTGTCTATGAAGTTGGGTGATGATCTATGTCTCTACAGTTTCTCCTTTCTCTTCTCATTGTGTGCTTATTTCTTTTCCTTTTTGTATGCAAAGATGCCATTTTCTAAGAAATGATGGGAACGAAAAAGTGGTCAACCCTGGAACTCATAAGCAGATTTCATGCCAATTTGGTTAGATAGATGCATGGTGCATTTACTTCATTTTGCATCAATTAACTATTCTATTCTCATGGAAAATTGCATTATGTTTCCTTCTGATGCTGCCCTGTTTCTACTCAGTACCAAATGTAAAGTTAATCTGAGAGGGGCTTCAAGTTGTTGTGCAAAGTAGGTTTGCTTTAACCTTGGTTGCTGCTAAGTGAGCTTCAAGTTGCTGCTGCAAAGTAGGTTCAACTTCTCTGCCATCTTCTTATTTTTGGTATATTATTGAACATGATAATTATAAGATGCAACTTCATTAACCAATTACCAATTACTGGAGAGGAAGCCATGCCATTTGCATTGGTTAGGACGTCAGATCCCTTCTCACAATGAATTAAATATTTTCTTTGGATGTTAATTAGCAACGATCATTACAGCTGGCAGATACATAATTTATCTAGGTATTCCTGTCTAAAGGGCTAACTGATAGCATGGTAATTGTATTTAGATGTGAGTTTTCAGAAATGATAAGCTCCCTCCCTATCCTTAAAATTGAAAAATTCAGTTTTGTTTGTTACCGCACGCGACCATTGTCGAACCAAGAGGGCTAACTTAGTTGTGGAACTCAATACTGAGTTTCCTTTGGAGCCACATAAGCAGTCAATCAAGCTATTCTTACAAAAGTTTTAGTAGTGGAGTAAGCACTTCCTTTACTCTGGATCCTGAACCATGAGATTTGCCATTAGTTTAACACATGTAGTTGTTTGCATGCAGCCAAGGGCAAAAGCTGATGTGGGTGTTTCTCCCAAGTCCCAATCCAGCAAAAAGATCAATTTTGTTCTCCAGATAAAATATTTTCACTCCTCTCATTTTCCTGTAACCAAAAGGGGCCTAAATCTCTAGATTGGGATTATCGAGTGTTGTCAGCAATAAAAAGGTGAGTCTAATGTGGAAGGGAAACCATTAGGTAGGTTGTTTCCTGTCACCTAGACTTACCTTCTCTAGAAAAACATTGTCTCTCTTGGCTTGGCAATGTTTTTTTTTTCTTAAAGCTGGCTATATTGAGTCCATGCTGGCATAAAGCATAGTATAACTCCTCTTATGCTAACACTTGGTGATACAGCATTATTGTTTTTATCCTTTCGGTACCAATTTTCCTTTCCATATGGGCCACTAACTATCTGTGGTAGTCAGTTAGTCACATATATGCAAGGTGCATTTATTAGTTTTTACATACTAAACTAGATAGCATATAAATAAGTTGCTACATGCCCATCTTATTTAAACCTTTGTGCTGCTGCCATGTTAGGAATCGCTTGGGATTGAGAGGAGTAACAATGGCAGCTTAGGCCTAAAGGATAGATACTGAAGGAACTAACTTATATGACGTGAGTGAAAACAGAGCAACTCCCTACAAGTAAATAAAAGGAGCCAGTGTTCTGAGTCAATTTTGTACAATTCCTTTCTTCATTCTCTTTTTTTTTTTGCTTTATACTGCTTTGGTTTACTACTTTATTATATATAGTAGTTGTTTGCTGACATTTTCATTCCTCACCTAGAATATTCTATTATTATTATTATGGTTAAGTTTTTTAATTCTTCTCCATTGGCCTATGAGTTGGAAGCTGCCAAAAGGTTATGATTTTACATTCATCTCTGTTTTTATATGGTCTTTCATTTCTGTTTTTATATGGCTCACAGGTGAAGGCCAAGGTTTGTTCTGATATATGAATGGAAATGGCTATTTCAATATCAAAGTTTTGAAATGTACATGAAAATCACATATTTGATCTGTGATAGAGCACATAGAAAATACTACTACTATTCTGGCTTGTAACAATTTTTTCCAGTGATCTCTATACTTAGTACTTACCCTATTCGGGAGGAAAATATTCTGTTGAGAAATGCTAGCTGTGAAAAGCTGTGTAATTGATTATTTTAGATGTTCAGAATGCTAAACTAGGAATAAGTGGTATAAGTTTGTGTACATATTTTTGAACAGCATTTCAGGTGTACATTGTTTCCCAGTGATAAACTGGTATAAATGTTCATGGGAATTAGACAACAACTTTTCAATTTTCACTTTCAACAACCTTTCAATTTCAGGAGTATATCATTACAGGGCCTGTTTAGTTCCCAAAAGTCACCAAAAAGTTCACACTGACAACCGTGCCTCCTCTCACAAGGCACGTTTTTCAATGTCAAAACTTTTCACCATTTTTCACTAATTTACCGGATTTAAACACCCCCACAGTTATGATAGGGCGCGCAAAGCGCGTCTAACGTTCTAGTTACGATAGTGAACGCGTCGTGGGCCGCCACTGCTGTGTCGTGCCATGTAGGGATGAAAAATGGTACATGGATAACTGAAATATCCGAATTCGTATCCGTAAAAATATTAATATGGTTATCCGTATTCGTGTCAGATTGCTAATATAGATACTAAATAGATATATCCGAATTTATTTTTTACTATTTTTCTCTATCCGAATCCATATCCATATTCGAAATAATTGTGGATATTCGACAATTTTTCGTATCTGTGAAGAATAACGTAAAGTTACCTTATGACTAATGACTATTAATATTAATTTTAATATTACAAATGATATAAAAAGTTAAGTTTAATAAATTTTAATATGATATAATTTTTAAATAAATACATTATTTTGATGTAGTTTGAACATGATATTTTTTTAATTAAGTTATTTATATACTTCAATTTTATTTATTTCTTGCTAAATATCAATATATTTATTTAAAATATTATATATTTCTAATTTATTTATTATTTATATATATTTATTAAAATAAATATGGATAAATATGTTATTTTTTACCAGCTATCTTTGTATGCATGGTCATACTTTAATCCCTACCCTTTTAATGATTTTGTTCTTCTAAAACCATCCATAAACAAATGAAGAATTGCTATCGTGCAAATCGAGTAGATATCCGAATGCGAATTCGAATTCGAACTATCCGTTTTGCATTCGCATTCGAGTATATTCGAATTCGAATTCGTATTCGTTTAAAAATGTGGATATCCGACTAAAAATCTATCTGTATTTTCACCCCTAGTGCCATGGCGAGCGTGGCCCGAGGCGGCCTGGCGTTGTTGGAGAGGATTGTTGTGACATTGACATGTATGGTCCCATGTGAGATAAGATGGAAAGTGGAAAGGGAAAAAAAAAGTCTGCTGCAACTCCTCTGCCCAGTATTATTTAACTGTGAAAGGGGATTCCCTATAGCTAGAAAAAAAGGGAAAGGAGAAAGGCGAGCTGTTGGAGATGCTGTTAGATTGCAACTCTTCTAGTTAACAGTTTTTGGCAATCATTTGTACAACGTATGTAAAATATATATACATACTATTTTTCCTAATCTTTGGATTTTCCCCATTCATCCAAATAATTGGTGGCAAATACTCCCTCCGTTCCAAATTATAAGTCATTCCAACTTTCTTGGAAAGTCAAACCATCTCAACTTTGACCAAATTTTTACAATAAAGTACAAACGTTATCATACCAAATAAGTATCATTAGATTCTTAGTAACATATATTTTCATAGTAAATTTGTTCGATGCAATAAATCTTAGTGATTCTCTCTATAATTTTGGTCAAACTTAAAATAGTTTGACTCTCCAAGAATCTTGGAATGACTTATAATTTGGAACGGAGGGAGTATGTAACAACAACGTAAACACGAAATTAGTTTTTTTGGGGTACGAAAACAAGAAAACAAAATCTTGAATAGAAATATCATTAATGTTCTGAAAATTACTTATAAATTACTCCTTGAAAATTACATTTCTATGTTTTGAAAATTTTAATAAATTGATGGAGTTTGAAATAGCAAAATGCAGAATTGTTGTGCAAAATAAAAATAACATAAATTACTACTTTATTCTAAAAATTTACTCCATAACTATACATATATGAACCATGATTACTACTTTTGAAAATATTTAAAAACACTTATGGGCACATGTAAGTGTTGGCGCTCCTTAGCGACACCTTTTTATCATTCTTTATTTTCAATAATGGCATGAAATTGACATCCAAACTATTGATCATACTCTATAACCGGACCATTTTCACATATGCATGTGTTTTTGGAGGATTTCTGTTTACGCAGGTTTTTGAGCTATTTTGGAGCATAAATGGACGAGACTAGTGACCAAGAACAACACGGAGAAAGATGAAGGCTAGAGGTCCAAGGAGCGGCCTAGACCGGCCGGCCCCACAGGGTCCAGGTCGGCCGACCCATGATAGCGCATTCATTGAACCCAAGAATAGAGACAAATTCAGCATATTACATGAAGGGAATCGATTTCGGAATTGAAGCTATGAGGCAATGTCATTATATTAGCAGAGATGAGAAGAAGGGTTTTAAGATCGCCAATACAAGCATCTCTCTTCCAGACGCAAGGCAGAAAATATTTGCGAGAGGAAGGACATATTGGCATGATGAAAAGATTTTGGTCAAAGCCAAAAAATTAAAGAGGAAAACATGTTGGAGAAACATTGACACCAATCGGAGAAGAAGTGGAAGAAGAATTGCCACCGGCTAGTTCCGCGTATTGGAGGAGTGAGTTTCAAAATGCACCAAATGGACAAGGATCGTCGGATGGATGGGGGCAACAATGGGGAAGTGCACCAGCTCAAGCATGGGGCACCGATACCGCCACCGGTATACCCACAGCCGTCTCCATATAGCAACTATGGCTACCCACCGCCGCCATATCAAGGAGTGATTCCGGATCCGTTAGTTGGAGCTCAATTTGCACATCTCCCTCAACCGGAAAGAAGCACAAGAATGATTGGTGCCTATGCCGATAGAAACTTGAAAGATATTAATGTCATCCGAAGGCACACGGACCGATTGGAAGATGGAACCGTGGGGATTTCATATCAAATGGGATTCCTAGGCTTAACGCCACCGGAACAATTCCAAGAAGGAGCATCACAAGTGTACTTTGACCAAGGATACAATGCAAGAAACCCGCCAAACCAGGAGGAGTAATCGATGGAGGACCAATAATAAAATTGCTCGCACATGTGGTATGGATTTGTTTCTTTTTTATTTATTTTCAGCATGTGCGCAAGCTTGCGTGTGTAGCATTTTCTATTTTATTTATTTTCAGCATGTGTGTTAGTTGTTTTCTTTTATTTCCATCATCATGATCAATAAATGCATCACCTATGCTTTCATGATATGATCAGTAGTGATGATAGATAATTTGTGTCATGTTGAAATATGATGATCGTTGCCGCTTTGTCTATTTATGTGCTTGGCTTATGCATGTTTAAACTAATGCTCTCCATAACGTGATCTGAAATTTATATAAATACTGGCTCAATCTTTTGTGGAGGTTATGATAATTTGAGACTCATGTTTATTATTCTTGCTCTCTCTTTTAAACATGTCAAGGGATATTTAATTTTTGGATATTATTGAGCTAACCTTGTCATTTATACCTTTTGCAATTGCTCTACTTATCCAAAGACTAAATGATACATCATGATGAACCGTAATGCAAGAATTAGGTGAATTGATTCAAGATTTATCTTCTTTGGTATGAGACTAAGAAGTTGACTATTCCATTTTGCGTACCTTCTTTTTGCTAGCCTTTCTATCCATGCATTGTGAGTTTCTACAATGGAAACTTCGCAAACTTCACTGGATATCCACCCTAAACCCAAAAATATCTTTTTATGAATACCTCCTTGACCACAACCTATATTTGAGTAAGGATCATTATCTCACGGAAAATTTAGAAGAGTCAAGAGCTTAATTAAGAGAACATCAATTTGAGAGGCATCGAAGAGTACGCAGCAGTAAAATCAGAAGGAGCGAAGGCCCACAAAGAGTGGGCCAGCCGGCCCAAACACCCCTATGTCGGCCGGCCTGCCCCCTATTCTCCGTTGATGGCTTCAAAATTCGACGAGAAGATACTCCTTGAAGATTCAAATTATTTTCCAGAAGATCAAGATGGATACTTACTTTAGCATTAGCCATCACTTCTATGCTCGAGGACGAGCAATTGTTTAAGCATCGTGGGGATGCTGAGTAAGTACTATGCTGCCAGAAGTTCTGAGGAGCAAAAAGAAATAAAAAATGAGGAAGAAGAAAAAAAAGAAGAACAATATGGAAAAAGAAAAAAAATGCTCCTCGGTTCTTTTTGCTTCATTAAATGTCAGGTATTTTGAAGACTATTCCATACTCAAATATTCCGACCATGTGCAATCTGATAACGAAGACTTCATTTGTGCCTCGGGATCAACCGTTGCCATTTGCACATGTCCACTATCTAAAAGTGTGTGTTCCTTTTTCCCCCTCTCCACAAAGCAATTATTTTTCGTGGTTTTTTTGACGAGTCTCGGTAAACCCATAAGAAGTATTTCTTGTTTTGATAATATCTTGATTATAATATCTTCTGCTAGGACTAACCTTTCCAAAGCTCCAGATAAAGCATTACGCATACATGTGAGAAAGGAAGATGAAGAAAGTTCTAGTAGGTTCGAGAGTCAAGATGAGCTGAGAGTTTCCATGAGCAATTGCAATGAAGTTTAAATTATTGATCTTGGTTTAACATTTCTTTTTGAGCTTATTTCATAATTTTTGAGATTTGTTTAAATTTGGGAGCATGTGATTAATTTTTTTGTGGAAAGCACTTAATTCATATCTACCCTCCATATTGGAAAGAGCCGGTTACAATTTGAACCATTAATTGTAAAATATTTTGGGAGCATTGTGTTTTCTCGAGTATGATCAAGTGCAGGGATTGGACACCGAAAGGCAACGCTGATTTTTATTGAAGACTAACTTGAGGACGAGCAAGGTTTAAGCATGGGGGATTGTTGGCGCTCCTTAGCGACACCTTTTACCCTTGTTTATCTTCAATAATGGCATGAAATTGACATCCAAACTATTGATCATACTCTACAACCGGACCATTTTCGCATATGCATGTGTTTTTAGAGGATTTCTGTTTACGCAGGTCTTTGAGCTATTTTGGAGCATAAATGGATGAGGCTCGTGACCAATGTCAACACAGAGAAATAGAAGGCCAGAGGCCCAATGAGAGGGCCAGACCGGCCGGTCCCATAGGGTCCAGGTTGGCCGGCCCATGGGGTTTCGAAGCTCGTTCGCGCTCATCTTCGATGAACCATCCTCCAAGAATGTTTAAAGGCAAGTACTTGAAGGTAAGATCAAGTGACTTTGAGATCAAGGCAAATCAAATGGAGATTTTGGAAAGATATCTACTTTCCATTCTTATCTCGAAGTAATACAGAAGCAACCGACGTCCAAGCCCCACATGCATAGAGAATACAACTACTGAAGGTTCCAGAAGGCTTGAGGAGAAAGTTGAGCACGAGGTTGCCAGGGAATAGGCCAGGCCGGCCGGCCTAGCCCTTTCTTGTGGCGCCTCGGCCTCCCCTTTGACCTAGACCTCGCCAGGGCTATAAATAGCCTTGGTGGCAATCGCCACGCATCAATTCATTCGTCATTCGACGCTGAGGAGCAGAGAAGCTAGAGGGACACCTTTCAGAGAGCTGAGGTTCATGCTAGATGTCTAGGGTTTTACCCTAGCCGACGTGGGAACCCTGCGAGGAAGACCACGTCGGAGTTCTGGAGCTAGGATCATCAAGATCAAGGTAGGATCCCGGTGGTGATCTTGTGATGTACAATCATTCATGGTGAAGTCATTTGTGTTTTCGAATCTTTAGCGATCAAGTGCCTCTTTCTATGATTTCGTTCATCCTTGGTTTTGCTTCTTCCTCAATCTATTCTTGAGATAGATTGCTCGGGGTGTTCTTGTAGCCATGGTGGCTAGGGGTTCATACCAGATCTACCATGTGGTTCGACACGTTCTTCGTGAATGTGCCCTTAAGTTACCCATGCTGATAGGGAGCATCGTGACAGGGTGGGATCCCGTGTAAGGTGGAGCTTTCGGGAGTTTGACCCAAGGTCATGATTTAAAGATGCTTCTTATTGAGATTCACATCTATCTTACTTCACTCTATTTGGCTCGGAGCTACAATATATGCATGATCTAGGTGATCTAGATCGGTTATCTCTAACTCTCTCTTACTACCTTCGGTGTTTGGTGTTTACTAGATTAGATCCGTTTTTCACCTACCTCAAGATAAAATATTTCTATGCTATTTAGATTGATTCTTACATCTTCAGTTCCACGGATTGATAAACCTTGAAGAAGTACTCTAAGGGAAGAGCTACAACTGATCTGTGCGCTTGTGGTTCACAACTGACACGTCTAAGGGCCGTCAACAGTAAGAAAGAAGCGATGTTAGTTAAATACTACTGTTTCAATTATGAAAGTTACTCCTAATGCTACATAATTTACTTCTAAATATCAATATTTTTGGAATATTACTTACCTATGGTCTTTGGATAAAACTTGGGTAGTAATAGTTGCATTCATGAAAATTGAAACTTAGAGGATTAATTTTTTAATTTTATGGAGAAAGAAATATGACTTTTTAAAATATTTACTCCATAATTATACATATATGCACCACGATTACTACTGAAAATCTTTAAAAACACTCATGGGCACGTGTAAAAAAAGATGTTGGTTACATATATATTACTGTTTACAATATGAAAATTACTCCTAATGCTACATAATTTACTTCCCTAAGGTATTTGGATAAACTTGGGTAGTAATATTTGCATTCATAAACATTGAAACTTAAATGAGTAATTTTTAATTTTCTGGAGATGTAGTACTACATTATTAAATTAATGGTTCCTATAGTTTCTTGGAGAAGTGATACTGCATCTTGCATGCATGTGACATTAGAATTCCCACATGCACTTGAAAACTATACATCATATGTGAATAATATTTTCTCTCAACCATTAATATTCCCACATACAAGTGGAACCAGACATAACTTAGTTGGTTAGGTTCCTTGTGGTGGAACCTGCCCACCAGGGTTCGAGTCTTCGACTCAACACTAGTGTCACATTTTTCGGGATTTATTTCAGGATTTAACCGGCGCTATTCTTTCAGTGGTAGGCGACGTGCCTGTCGATAGCGAGGCGCCTATGGTGACTTCGTCAATCTCAAAATCGGAACAGTTGGCCCAGTCGGGTGAGTGTGCGTGCGTGTGAGTGTCTGCGTCTGGTCTTTCGAAAAAAAAAATTCCCGCATACAAGATGTCAACATTAATGTGGCAGACTAAGGCTGAGCAATGACAGCTCAACCATGTCAGTTTAACATCCACGTGCACCCATGGGCAAAAATTAAATCAAGGAAACAAATGTAGAGAGAGATTGTACCAAACTTAATCTCCACATGGGGACTAGATGGAGAAAAAAATCATGTAAATAGGAATTTTCCTTCGACCATATTGTCTCTGAGCTTTTACGATGCATACGAATGACCCGTTATGTTTTTCGTGCTGTCGTGGGACGCCGGAGCCAAGACGGCTACCCGACGCCAACCTCCATGACTCCAACGGATGATGAAAATTGACTCGTCACTAGCATGAGATACGGTTTTTGAATTATGGGGCTTCACTGGGGCTCCGGTTAGTGTCGATTAGGGCCAACAAGAATTCCAGAAATAGCACGGCGGCACTGAAAGTCGGAGACGCCGGCATTATCCTTAATCACCTCGGTCGTGCCCAGAATCACGGATGGAAGCCATCAAAACGCTCTGAACCGTAAAATCCAATCCATTTTTATGGCCGCGGGAGCAAAACGGAGTGTCTTTAATGCCATGGACCATGCTGGAGGTTTGGTCCGTCGTCAAGGGCGCTAAATATTATTTAGCGCACAGGACATCAAATAGGCGTGCCCTATATATGTGTGGGTGGGCACACAGAGGTATAAAACCTTTACATATACTCTACATGATTGTTACAGCATCAACTACAAGGGCATGGCAGCACATATAGTGCCAAAAACCGCTGTTCAAGTGCACTATAGTACACAACACGGTTGCAAAACATAACTTGAAACATCGTACATCTATTATCTTAGTATTTGGCCAACAAACGGAGCCACCACGTTCACTCTCAAGATCTATAAATTCTCGCGTTAATCAGAGAAAATAAAAAAAATAAAATTACCCATCACTGCCATTACACAAATTTTTGCCAAAAATACCCTCTTAACTATTTAAAAATTACCACCACTGCATTAAATAAAAAATATCCTAAAATGTCCATATATTTTTATAAATCATCCACCAATGTTATTAGAAAAACTACGTTCGCTCTTAAGACATAGAAGATCCCATGTTAATTGGAGGAAAAAAATTACAACTGTCGTTATGTAAAAATTAGCCTAAGATACCCATGTAACTATTTAAAAAACGGAGCCACCACGTTCGCTCTCAAGGTCTAGAAATTCTCATGTTAATCGGAGAAAATAAGAAAAAAATAAAATTACCCACCACTGCCATTACGCAAAATTTTGCCGAAAATACCCTCTTAACTATTTAAAAATTACCACCACTGCCATTACATAAACAATAGCCTAAAATGTCCATATATTTTTATAAATCATCCACCAATGTCATTAGGAAAACTACGTTCACTCTTAAGACATAGAAGTTTCCATATTAATCGGAGGAAAAAAATTACAACTGTCGTTATGTAAAAATTAGCCTAAGATACCCATGTAACTATTTAAAAATTATCCACAATTGTCATTACATAAAAAATAGCCTAAAATATCCCTATATCTTTATCTTTTTGGAAAACATCCAAAAATGTCATTATGTAAAATTAACCTAAAAAAGCTCAGAGCTATTTAAAAAATAAAATAAAATATTTTCTTACATAAAAGAAAAAATTAACCAAAATCCTCATACTTTATCTAAAAAGTATATACCTTTTTATTTACTATAAAATTAGTCCAGTCATTAACTATCTCGTCATTGTCACTATACAAACATAAATATGGAATTCTTTTTAGCTGATAAAACTACCAATTTCTACCATTAACTAAAAATAAGTCCAACCAGAGTTATTTATTCAAAATAAAAATAAAGAAAGATGTACATGTAGAGTATATCTATAAGAGATTGAAAAAAAGATAATTGTAGTCTTAACTTAAAAAACTATTACAATACTTGAATTATTTTGTCAACAATTTGGCTTAATGTGTAACAAGAGGACACTGGCAAGAACAAAATAAGTTTAGAAAAATAATAAAAATGCTAAAATAGATATAGATTGATATTTGAATTCTATATACTAGCCGCGCAAATGCGCGGGTCATCACTCTAGTTTAAGATAAAATGTAATGACGAAAACCAACCACGCGAGCCCACGCTCGCCCTCGCTCGGGCGACTCGGGCGGCGACCGAGCGCCCCCGCCACCGCTCCCCCTCCATCAACCCTTCTCCCCTCGCCGCTACCGGAGGGGGCTGCCGGAAACTCGCGCGGGCCCCTATGAGGGTGGTGGCGGGGCATCTCGTCCGCGCGGGGAAGCGGGGCCTATGCGGTGGCCTAGACGGCTCTCATCGGGCAGGGCGACGGCGACGGCCTGGGGCGGCGGATCCGGCGCCCTGGAGGTCGGATCCGATGGCCCCAAAGGTGGATCTAGGCGCAGAGGTGGCTGTCGGTCCTTGGTGGCGCGGCTACGCGACGAAGGAGGCGGCGTTCATGGCAGAGCTGGCCGGCCATGGAGGAGGCGGCGACTGCATGTGGAGGAGGCGACCTGTGGCCTGTGCGTGACCTCACCAGCGGCGCCATGGTGGTGCAGCTGGCGGCGGTCTGCGTGGGGGCATGTCAGACCTGTGGCTTGCGTGGCTAGCGGCTTCAGGCTCCGGCGGGCGGCGGCAACGACTCGAGGTGTGTAGCGGTCTAGAAGTGGCACGCGGGATGCGATGACAGCGAGTGGTTCGCTCGGCTGGCCGTGTGGCGGCGGCGGAGGCAAGCAGTCCAGGAAGGGAGGTTGCTTGTGGTGGTGACCATGGTTGGCAGTGAGCCTGTGGTGGCTGTGGGCAGGTGGGTGTTGGGAGAAATCCTTGCTCGGCAGTTTGCTGAGCCGACAACGGCGACGCCTCGAGCGTCATATTCCTGTTGAGGATGTTGTCAAAGCACCCTTCTCGCTTCGATGGTGGATGCTCCAGGTGAAAACCTTGCCCAACCTCGGGCAAGCAACGACGATGCATCTTAGCATCATGTTCCTCCTGAAGACGTCGCCTTTGGAGTTCTCCTTCTATGCAATGCACTGCAGGCTTCACTGGTTGGTTTGACGGCGAATTGTCACACATAGTGTCGGCTGTGTCGGTGTGCTAGACTTCAACCATGGTGGACGGGGCATGTGGTTGAGTGGGTGGTGGTCATGTCGTGGAGTTGAGGGGCTAGTGTTCACAGTGGAGGATGGCGGCCAAGAGGTGGGTGTTCCCGCGACACTTGAGTGGGGAGGACCTCTACTCGGCGTTTGCGGGTGACGGTTTGGCGGACCGTGTGCCAGAGGTGACCAAGAAGTTGGTAGAGGCCAGCGTGGAAGGAGGTGGCCGATAGAGGTGCCTTGCGGATGTCCTGTGCGGTGATGTTCTTTCGATGGTTGCTGGAGGTCTCGTGTGACTATCCTGCTTCTTCGATGAGGTGACTGGCATGCTTGGACTCCAGAGTGCTCTGTCTGATCTCGGTCGTACATGGATGGCCAAAAGCAGCTACTCAGGCATCGGTTCGACGGCTTACAGCGATCTACGGCGGCCAACCCTGCTTGGCGGGTGTTGGTTCGGTGTAGGGCAACTCCGAGAGGCGGCGCAAGCGGGTCCGATGGTTTGGTAGCTACACGGCTTGCAGCGGACCATGGCAGCTAACCCTGTATAACAGTGGCTAGCTCGGTATGGAACAATGTCGGCATTGACGGCGCTAGTGGTGACGAGGAGTGGTTTCAGTGGTTGCTACCCTCTCCAACCTACCGGGGCTGTTTGTGTTGTGCGGTGTCGATGCCCCAATCTGACCCGCCGGAGTTTTTTTTTTCTGTTTTGTATTTGGCAGAGAGTCCCGGTTGATGTCCCAATCCAACCGGTTGTTGTTGGGCGTTTGAGTTGAGTTGGTGTGATACGCCATGTGTTGATGTCTCAATCCAACCGGTCGGTATTGTTTTTTTTTCTATTGTTTGCCCAGTTTAGGCTTATTCATCTTTTTAATATAACTAGCATAGACGCACGTGTGGCTCGCACGTGATAACTAAAAGATTTAGGACTTACCAATATTTTCATACAGAGCGAGGTACTATATGACAACTGGACGATCCATAGCCTATGTTTGCTGGTATGTATATTTTTGCAGCAATCTCTCGCTGCCTTCATCCACACACACATTGAGCAGGTTAATTAGAGGATTTTGTTTTTTTCGGTGAAAAACAGGTACACCGAGCGGGTATTGAAAAAATAAATATTTTTGACAAATCATTCTCTAACTCCTCGTTTGTATGTGTCTCGGTCTCCTTTCATCTTCCTCAGTCCTGACAGGTAGGACCAGCGTGAGGGGTCTGGTGGATGTAGACCAATGAGAAACGTTTTCAATTGTTTTTGTTTTTTATAGTATAGATTTGAAAAAAGCACCTTGATAAGAACTATAGTTTTTATGTTTTGATTTTGATTGCGGGGAAATGAATTATCATATTTTAAAATCCAGTAGGAAGAGACTTACCCTGTCTTACTACGTTATCTGAAACACAAAAACGAATGCGAAGACATGAACTTGAAGCGCATGCTTGTGTTTGGTAATGCCAGCACTTGGACGTGGCCATTCCTTTTCTGACGGGCTGCACATAAACAAATGCTGCACATGAACAAATGACAAGGCCAAACACGGACAACATCATAGTCCACCTGCATGTATGTATCGCTGCAACACGATCACGGCATGCAGCGCACCTGCACCAAATATATGACTCCCATGTCTAATTTTACTCGATTGTGTCCGGGCCGGCCAGGGGTCTTTGGTCTTTCAGAGAGTCCAAGCACAGTACGCTTGCTCTCCGCAGGACATCCACCGCCCACATGATCTTTTGCGTTAGCGTTTTTTTTTTTCTCTCGTTGGGCATGAGTACGACCGGCAGGTAAGCAAATCGGTGCAAAAAGTATTTAATTTTTGGCAGAATAATTTTCTAACCATCGATTTTTATGGGTCTCGGCCCTTTTCCACCTCCCTTGGTCCTGACAGGCGGGGTCAGCGTGAGGGGTACGATGGCCCTAAGTTGAGTAAAAACATTTTCAATTATTTTCGTTCTTTATAGTATAGATCGGCAGCTCTCCTGTCTGGTTGGTTTAAAAAAAAGATAAAACGTAATACGTGATATTGTTTATGAGGAGTAAGCAAGAAGAAAATCAATCGTGCAACCACATCGGGGTGTTTAATTCTAGTGAAAAATTTTGGTGAAAATTTTGCAAAGAGAATCTTACTATTTAGGAGTACTAAATATAGACTAATAATAAAACTAATTATAGATCTCGCCTGAAAATCGCGAGACGAATCTAATGACGGTAATTAATCTATTATTAGTGGATGATTAGCGGATGGTTACTGTAGTATCACTGTTGCAAATTATGACATAATTAGGCTTATTAGATTCGTCTCGCAAATTTACCTGGGGTTATGGATTGGGTTTTGTCATTAACATATGTTTACTACTCCATGCATGTAAGATTCCTTTTGGTGAAAAATTTTGGTGAAAAAGTTTGTGCAATTAAACATGGCAGTTTGCACACTGCAGCCACGAGACAGGTAAACAAGCGCGGGCGCCTGTAGCTACATGTATGTATGGCTGCTCTACAAACATGGGCATGGTCCCATGGCATTCTGAGCAAGCACCAGGGCCATCACTAGGCTCTCTCGTGCGCCAAGGCCGTACGTCCTCCGTCTGTCGGCCCACCACGTGCTCTCCTCTCCTCTCCCCTCCTCTGTCTATCGTTGTTGGTCTTTTGGCATAGCATGTGAGCATTTGATTCGCGCTCACAGACAAATAATTGCTGCGCAGGTGACGATCTCTCTGAAGAAGTGTCTCCTACTGTATATTGGTAAAAGACCGGGTTTTTACAGAAAGCGTTTTTTATGACTGTTATTGGCGACACGGAAAAACGCGTCGCCGTGTCGCCTATGATTTTCACATGGTGACAAAAAAAAAGACGCGGTGAAATACATAGAGAACGTGATGACTAGACTGGCGCGTGGGAGTCGGAGTGTATGATTGATGTCCGGCGCATTGTTCTTTTTTTTTAAAAAAAAAGAAAGAGGACAGAAGTCACAGGACATCTCTGTGCCCTCTGGCAGGCAGCACCGCAGCATGCTACGGGGGTCAGGGCTAGGATTGCCATCCGCCGGCCATGGGCAAGACACAGCCGAGCCAGAGCCTCCACATGCAGAGCGGAGTGGCAGACGGCAGCTGGGGGCGACGACGACAGCCGCACCAAAAAGTATGGCACTGGTTTGATTGCACGACTCTGGAACAGTGTTATCTGATCCGACTAATCACGATTAGTCGCGATTAGTCGACCTTATCGGTCCTTAGTCATCGATAAGGGCCACCGAGTAGGTTTGGGCGATTAGGAAATTAGTCGTCCGATTAGTCGTCGCCTAATCATGATTAGTCGGCCGATTCGACTGAAAAACGATCAGTTTGAAGTTGATTTCGGGCATGTTTGACTATCGGGCTTTGGCTAATGGGTGGGTTGCGAATTAGACCCATTGAGTTTTGCTATATAGACATAGGTGCTACTGGAGCTGATTGCTTGTCTCGCCAAAACACGACAAAATGCACCGTCGCCTACACAAAAGCACGTCAGTATGCTTGTTATATACTGAGTATTGTATAGAATACATACATATTGGTCTTGTATATATAGGACGACTAGACAGACGACTAGGACCAACTAGGCTCGACTAATCGATCTGATCGACGACTAATCATGACTAATCAACTTATCGGTGCCATGGCGACTAGGTTCGATCAGACGATCGTATAACATTGCTCTGGAATGAATCTTTCACCGGTACAACGTTTTGTGCGTCTACCGTTCGTTTTCCTGGATCTAACAACCAATGCGAACCTTGCAGAGTAATTAACTAGGGTTTTGTTTAGTTCCTGTAATTTGGTCGAATTTTCTGTAGAAAAAGTGCATTAAGAAGTGTGTCGCATAGAGGAGGCCACGTTTTTCAATGCTTTATTTTTGGTTGAATTGCAGAAACTTGCGGGAACTAAACAAGACCTAGATGTCATTAATGAATCTGTCTCGGTTAGTTCGGCTTGGTCTCGGTTACAATTACGACCAAACTAACCGAGCACTTTGGGAACCATAGAATTAATAGGAACTTTCAGCATCATTTCATCTCTTTTCAAGGCACAAATTACATGATCACATAGAAACCCATAAACATAGTATCACTCAATGCCGGCCAGTCAGAATCGGAATGGGAAGCCTTGGGCCTCCTACGCTGCATCGCCAACGCCGCTTGCGCCTCGGGCCTCGACGGGACGGCGGTCGAGCAAGTGTAGGGGGCGCGAGGGTACGGTCAAGCGGTGTCTGGGGTCGTGGCCGAAGGGCAAGGGCAACGTATAAGGACTAAGTGGTCTATATAGATGGGACCCATATGAGTGGTCTTTAGTTGTTGTATAACCTCTATAATGTTTATAGACAAAAGTAGTCTATAAGCTAGGCCTCATGTTTAATAAAGAGGGGAGAGAAACAATATTTCTTTATTTCTTATGGACAGGCCATAGCCTTATGGTACCTTTAGTTAAAGACTGCAATAAAGACTACCTCCACAATGGTGAGCCAGACCATATGGAGCTATAAGGACCATTTTTACACCACATTGTGGCTGCCCGAACAGCGTCGAGGGAGGGTTGGCAGGGTGCGGCCGGGGGAGGGAAGGAGGAGGAGGAGGGCGGGACGCGGGCAGGAGGAAGGGTCACGGCCGCAGGGCCACACGACGCGGTCGGCCGGGCGGTGGCCGCCTGGGGGCGCGGGAGAAGCAGCGTGTTTAGATGCATGCATTTTGCATAAAGTTTATGCATTAGGTCGCGTGCACAGAGAGAAGAAATGAACTGACACGGTTCTTAAGGTGAAAACTTTATGCAAAAAAGTGAGAACTAAATACCCCCAAAGTTTGTGGAGTGGAGTAAGAGGTAGATCTATTTATATATACCTAGGGTTGTCCGTCAGTTTGGTTAAACAGTAGAAAGTTCAGCTAGTTAGGTGCCAGAACCAAACTGCAGACCGGTTATTTCGATCTCGGTCTTTCCGTTCTCGGTCTATGGTTAATTTGTAACACCCCGTCCTCCAAAACCGTCCTTTCGTAAGGGCTCGTCTGTTTACACATAGCACCCTGCTTACACTTTTGTCCTCGTTTCATATAAAAGGGTTAACCCGAAGGTGCTATGACCGGGAAACAAAGGCTACAAGCTAGTTCAATGTGGTACTAAACATGTGCGCGTGCCCTCATGAGTCATAACTGGGCCATACATCCAAATTGGACTAGGTATCACATAATTATACCGTCATAATCCCGTGCAGGTTATGCTAAAAAAATCTCGTGTATGTTGCCGAAACTCTATCTATTGTAATTAATGAAAAATAATAAATTGCAACAAAGTCGCTGCTCAAGGCTCAACATCAAGAAGGCGGCTGTTTGTGGCTCTACCTGTATTCCAGGTTTCGAGTTGATAACCAGGTAATTGTGAACAGTCAGCTCCTCCGTTAGATTCGTGCGAGTTGCAAGGCGCTCACCTCGCCAAACCAGGAAGGATGTCACGGATAATCTTTATCGTCCTTGCAACCGCTCTTGTGCAAATTGTTATGCTCTATCAGTCTATCTTTTACCTACCATGAACAGGATCAAATACAGTTTTGTTAATGAAGTTCCAGGCATCATCAATGCCTGTCATTTGGAGCCCCAGGGTAGGGCTTGGTGTTGGCTATTCGTATATCCTGTGTAGGGATGGAAATGGCGCGGATACGAATATAATTCAGATATTTTTAGTCAAACATCCACATTTTCAGACAATTACGAATTCAAATTCGAATATACTCGAATGCGAATACAAAACGGATAGTTCGAATTCGAATTCGCATTCGGATATCTACTCGATTTACACGATAGTAATTCTCCATTTGTTTATGGATGGTTTTAGAAGAACAAAATCATTAAAAAGGTAAGGATTAAAGTATGACTATGCATACAAAGATAGCTGGTCAAAAATAACATATTTATCCATAATTATTTTAATAAACAAATATATAAATAATAAAATAAATCAGAAATAAATAATATTTTAATCTGTATGGCCCATTCATGATACCGTATGGCCCATTCATTTTAATCTGTGGGCATGTAGCCCTCCGCTTGCCGGCCCAAGGAGCTTCCCAGTCTTGGTTACGACTAGCTCGGTGTTGACGCTAAAACGCGCCGCGCCAAACACTCACACGCGCGGAATCGCAAGATGCAGATCTGATTGCGCAGAAACCGGTGAAACCGGTTTGGGAAACTGGTGAAACCGGTTTGCTAGGGTTTCCTGCGAAGACCAACGAACGCACGCCCGGGAGGGACCCCGTCAGGGTGTGCGCACCTTGGGTTGTTCTAGGATCGGTCAGGCCACCTAGAACGCCCTCAATCGCCGTGGAGACGAAGGAAGAACAGCAATTAGGGTTTGGAGAAGCTAGGGTTTGAGAAACATAAAGTAAAGGCAAAAAGTAAAGACAAATAAAAGATAAATTGTGCTTGATCGATTGGATGATACTCAATCGGCCGCAACCCTTTATATTTATAGGGTGGGGAGGTCTTGCCCCGCAAGAAAAGTCCAAATACAATTCGGATCTACAAAAAGAGTCCAAATCTATTACGACTCAGGGAAAACCGGTTCCACCGGTTTCCAGATCCGGTTCCACCGGTTTGCGTTGTCAGACGCATCACAGTGTATCAAACCGGTTCCACCGGTTAGAAAATCCGGTTCCACCAGTTTTCCTGCAGAAACTATTCCTTGCCAGTTTTGATCGCTAACATATGCCCCCTGTTTTCTAGTAAACTTGTGCACTAGAAAATACTTCTAAGATCAAAATTGTTCTCTGGACGATGTTAAACATATAAAGCATCGGCCATGTCATGCGTCTCGCCTATGTTGAAGTTGGAGCAACTTGTTTCGGTCTCCACACCATCCTCGTAGGTGCCGCTGATCTTTGTTCAACTTTTGGCTCCATTGATTGCCTGCGTATTCTTTGTAATTTTCTCTTTTGAGTGCGAGTTAAGCCTGAGGGACACCACCTCGGCTGCATATACTTAGAATCTGATTTGCTACTTTTCTCACACTGCTTAGGATCAGTACATGCATCCTTTTTAACCGGATTACCATTGTAAGCAAATGGTTGTTGTAAGGCACCATAATTTGGATAGGAAATAATATGCGGCGGCATGTACATACTACCATAGTCACTAGGAGCATAATAACAAGGATATGGCCAAGACAACGGCATATAAGATCCACCAAAATAATATGGCGCAGCAGCACAATTACCTTGGTATTGGTGAGATTTTTGAATACCTTGATGTCTTGGTGGCGAATTTGCATCTCCAGTGCTATGTGATTGACTCCTTTGTCTCTGGGCAGCTCCCTTCTTCTTATACTTTTCCAAAAGTTCTTCAAAGGTCGGCCCTGTTTTCTTTTTTGAACCATTAGAGTCTCCAGGAGTAAACCGGTTATACCGGTTTGAGGAACCGGTTTCACCGGTTCTATCAGAACCAGCACATTTGCTCTTGGTTTGCCCCCCCGAGTGTCAAATTTTTTTTTGCAACTTGAGGGTCTTTTTTCTGCCATACATTCTTACTCCTTTTCTGTTCTGGTCATGCTTCACCAATGATTACATTTTTTCCTTTTGTTGTATCGGCTTGATTTGGCCGGATCAATACTTTAGGATTCTGTAATTCAATGGTATTGACAGAAAAATTCTTAGGAAAAGGATCAGAATCAACCTTCATTTCGTGCAAAGTCAAATGGCCTTCATTAAGGGCCGATTGAATTCGCCTACGAAATACATTACAATCATTAGTTGCATGTGAGAAAGAATTATGAAATTTACAATATACACGTCGCTTCAACTCATCAAGTGGTGGTAAAGTATATGCACATCTGATGTATCCGTTTTTATGCAACTCATCAAATATCCTATCACATTTGGACACATCAAAAGTAAATTTCACTTCTTCTTGCCGATTTTTGTGGATCGGCTTAAGTGAAGGGCAACTATATGATTGAGACTTGCTTGGCCATGTAAATTCAGCAGCACATACTTCTCCATTCTCATCGTCCATTAAATCATTGTTTAACATATGCATGTTAGGACGATCAGATTTTGGCCTAGCATCCTTACTTCGGCTTTCTTGAACCAAAGCTTTTTGTAATACTTGATTAAGGGTAAGAAACTCATAGCCTTCTAATTTATCTTTGATATGAGATTTCAAACCTTTAAAAGCTAATTCGGCAAGATCTTTTTCAGAAATAATCAAACTATAACATCGGTTTTTTGTATCTCTAAATCTCCTAATGTAATCAGCAACAGATTTATCATTCTTTTGCATAACCGATGTTAAGTGAGATAGCCTCAATTCATTATCACCACTATAAAAGTGCTCATGAAATTTATGCTCTAATTGAGACCATGTATAAATAGAATTAGGAGATAATGCCAAAAACCATGAGAAAGCAACACCAGATAATGACAAAGGAAATAATCTAACTTTCAAATGATCAACGCTACCATGAATACCCATTTGTGCATTAAACTGGCTAATATGCTCCCATGTAGTCCTATTGTCTTCCCCAGTAAATTTGATAAATTCTGGCACTTTAAAACCTTGAGGATAAGGCATAGTATCAAAAACTGGAGGATAAGGTTTCTGATATACTAAAGTTTTATTCTTAACCTCTACGCCAAAAGTATCCTTAATTAAAATAGCCAAATCTTTTTTATATTCTTCCATCAGACTCTGAATATAAAGATCATTTGAGCTTTGCTGATCATTGACATTTGGCACATGTTGTGACATTTGGTTCGGTGATGCATGTAATGGTTGTTGCAAATAACCCGAACTTTGGGAAGACATAGGATTTGTAGTATATGTCATTGGAGTACATGTAGGTACATGACCAGAAACACCATTAACTCGGCCAGAATTAGCCTGAGCAATTGGCATACTAGTTATAAGCTCAGGTGTTGTCTGATATGCCATGACAGGGGTAGAACCGGTAGAACCGGTTCCTACAACCGGTTGAACCGGATTTTGGCCGTACTGTGTGTTAGCATTAAAACCGGTAGGACCAGTTACAGAAACCGGTTTCACCGGAATTGCCTGGCCAAATTGTCCCTGAGAATTTTGTCCTGTTAAATGATTCAACGGCATCCCATATTGTGGATTTTTGGGTGGTACTGCTGCCGATGAATTTTGAGGTACAATTGCATGCTGTGAAGTACCCACTACATCAGAATTAATAGCATTACTAATTACGGTCGAAGGTTGTTTTCCTACGGATTTATCAATCATGCCTTGAACTATCGTAAGAAGACTTTTTTGACCAGAAAGTAATAAGCCATTAATTTGATCAAGGATAACAGGCGCGGATGCAGCACTTATAGTGGGTGTTACCTCATCTTTTTCTTCTTCTCCTTCTGAAAGAACAACCACCTCCTTGTCCTTGGAGATAGCACCCTTTCGATCCTTGGAGAAGTGTGAGAGGAACCATTGCGCCTTGTCTTCAAGCTTTTTCTTGGCTCGTTCCATCTCCTCCTTTTCTTGTAGCAGGAGTTGCTCGAATAGATGACGATCCTCAGCCGATAACTCATTAGCAGTCGGCCTTTGAATATTGTCAGGATCAACTTCGCCTGGCTTCGGTAGATTCGACATGGTAGTAGATCCTTTTTTCTTGTCCCCAGCGGAGTCGCCAAAAGGTGTGTTGACGCTAAAACGCGCCGCGCCAAACAATCACACGCGCGGAATCGCAAGATGCAGATCTGACTGCGCAGAAACCGGTGAAACCGGTTTGGAAAACCGGTGAAACCGGTTTGCTAGGGTTTCCTGCGAAGACCAACGAACGCACGCCCGGGAGGGACCCCGTCAGGGTGTGCGCACCTTGGGTTGTTCTAGGATCGGTCAGGCCACCTAGAACGCCCTCAATCGCCGTGGAGACGAAGGAAGAACAGCAATTAGGGTTTGGAGAAGCTAGGGTTTGAGAAACATAAAGTAAAGGCAAAAAAGTAAAGACAAATAAAAGATAAATTGTGTTTGATCGATTGGATGATACTCAATCGGCCGCAACCCTTTATATTTATAGGGTGGGGAGGTCTTGCCCCGCAAGAAAAGTCCAAATACAATTCGGATCTACAAAAAGAGTCCAAATCTATTACGACTCAGGGAAAACTGGTTCCACCGGTTTCCAGATCCGGTTCCACCGGTTTGCGTTGTCAGACGCATCAAGTGTATCAAACCGGTTCCACCGGTTAGCAAATCCGGTTCCACCGGTTTTCCTGCAGAAACTATTCCTTGCCAATTTTGATCGCTAACACTCGGCATGGTGCTGTCGCCGTTCCACGTTGCTGTATGGACGCCTGCCTTTTCTGGAGCCTGCCGTGCATATTTTTCCTCTGGCCAAGTCTACGGGTAGGGCTGTAAACGACCCGAGCTCGAGCGAGCTCAACGCCTCAAGCTTGAGCTTGTTAAGTACCGAGCCGAGCTCGATCCGAGCCTCAAAATCATTCGAGCCTACAGCTGGGCTCAAGCTTGGCTCGTTTATGAGTCGAGCCGATCTCGAGTCGAGTTTATAGCGAGCTAAACACGAGTAATTCATGCGCTTTAAATTTTTATCAGTCATAGATCTACTTAATCAAAATCTATACAACAATTAGACTTGACTCATTGTCTTATTTGTAGAATTTGAAGGTTCAAAAAATGCATCTAAATAAAAAAATTAGAATACGTGTATATACACATCGCAAAGTCATAGCTGACCGTAATAGACGAGCTTACTCGAGCTTTTCGATCTCGAGCTCGAAAATCTCGCGACCTTTAGATCAAGCTTGAGCTTGGCTCGTTTAGCATTCGAGCCGATCTCGAAACAAGCCTCAGACGAGCCGAATCCGAATAGCTCACGAGTCTCGAGCTTTTTTGACAGCCCTATCTACGGGTTCCTCTTCATGCCTAGGTTGCCCACTGCTCCCACCGAGGTCTCTCCGCTGAATCGGTTTGCCTCACCAGTTGTTGTTGTTTTGTTGTTCAGTTTCCGGTTCACTGTGTTCTTTACCTTGTTCAACGAGCTTAGGGATCGCCGGCCTACAGAAGCAACGGTCGTGACCTGCACAGCCAACAATTCGATTCGTGCTTATTTCTATTCTTCCCGTTTTGCAACGCATTCCCACCCTTGTCCCTACCGATCTTATCTTACTATTACTAATTGAAGGCTCTTTTTGAAGCCTTCTGTTGACGTCCAAAAAGTCAGGTGTTGACTTTAGGAAATTAACATTGTGGCCTGAAAGATTTGCTTGAACTTCAGTGCAGGCCCAAAAACTTGAGGTTCGGGACGTGCCAGTCAATTTGACCTGAAATTGACAAGGTAGAGTTTAATCAGTAAACAATAAGTAACTCATCGGCTAAAGCCCCAATTCGTTCTAGCAATCGGATCAGCATAAGAAGGAGTCCGATGCGAGCATGAACCATCGGCCTTGAGTCCGATTCGTGATGATATAACATGTATTAAAAATAAGCCATCGACTATGAAAGCCGAATCAGAGATAAATCCAGTCTAAGTTTGTTCTTTATTAAATACATATCTAAAGGCATTAAATAAGTTAAATCTCGTGTCACTAACAATCGGATCGATTTCGAGACAGCGTTGCTAGCAGGGCACCGATTTAGCTTATTTACTCCGATAGATTTATATGTAACAAGGAACTTGCTTAAACCAAACTTATTTGTAACTTGCTAATTAAATCTAAATCAGCTATATAAACAGTATGAGCAGATCTATTATTAAGCTTGCAAATCAATTAAAATAAATAGATCTTCAAATAGATGTAAGCAGATAAGATGAAACAACAAGATACGATAAAGGGTGAGTAATCTAAACGAAGAAGAGCGATACACTTCAATCTAAAGCCTAGAACAACTCGATAAATTGGTGAATTATATAGACGAAGAAGGGCGATACGCCTCAATCTAAAGCCTAAAATAACTCGATAGATGTCACACTTACAGACAAACCAGAGGTCAAGATGATGCAGCCCTGCTTGCTGAATAACTCGACGAAAAAGGGTTGTTGGCACGAGAGCCGAAAGTTGTGTTTGTATTGATGGTTGTGTGAACATTTTTTACAACGACGCAGTGTTTATATTTATACCCTGAAAACCAAGCTAATCCATGTCGAACACGACACTATCTCTAATTTATTTAAAACAAACTAATCTAAACTACCAAAAGTACTACAATTGCCATGCAAACAGGCCTTGAGAAAGCTTCTAGACGCATCCAATCCTTCAGAGTCGTAAACGCTCTAACCTTCTTATCCCCATGTCCGATCAGAACTCCATCGGGCAACTCTCGATCGGAATCGGAGACCTTCAAGTCAGAATCGGACTCGGCCTTAGCCTTGGCTTCCTGGCATTCCTTAATACAATATTCCTTTTACATCCAGCTGAGTCAAAATCTGGTGTCAACATATGCGCCCAAATTTTGAGATAAAATATTATTTTGTTCCAAAATTCTCCAAGCAATGATGCCTCCTGCAGTGAACAGTTTATAAAAACATGTGTTCCTTTACTGTTGCAACCCTTGATTCACGCGCGAGCGCAGCGCCTCGATCCTCGGACGGTTCCTTCCTCCGTAAGCCCTATAAATATCAGTCGAACCATTGTCTTCCTCCTCCCGTTATCATCTGCTACCGCGCCCAAGCTCTCTCCGCCGTCACCATTCTCAAACCTTCGTGCGGTGAACTCAGATCATCATTTTCAAAACTTCCACCGTAGTCTTGGTAAGGATCTTCCCTGCACATGATTCATCCCTTTCATCTGGTCTTTACTCTGATTTCTTCGATGATTCTCGAGCTTTTCTCATCCCAGATTACTGTTCATTATAGATCCCATCTCTTCAATGACGGCTTCAGACGACAGAGCCAGCAGCACGCACGTCCCTGAGGTAAAATCATCACATCTTCTCCTTCAATATTTTAGCACCTTTACTTCCTGTATTTCGCTTTTCCTAGAATCATCCACAAACTGCCATGTCTTCGTCTTATTACTTTACATATACATTTTTTTAAAAAAAATGTAAAATCTTAAGAACAACATCGTCATTCCCGTCTCTCACCTCCAATCGGCCTATTTCTTGGGCCTGATGGGCGATCTCGATCCGACGGAGTTTATTAATCTAGAATCGGAGAGACTTCCATTCAAAGGATCAAGTTTGCAAACGATCGATTGGGCTGGCTCCTTCCGATCTTGGCCCAGGGACATTCCTGGATGGCGAAACTAGCTCCTTCGAGTTCGCGCCGCCAAATCGTGCTTCTGGGATGAGAAAGATATAAACCAATGCATCACCCTATCTCTTGTCGATATAGCCAAATATGAAAATTTCCTGGCCGCCACGTCCTTATTCTGGTCCGATGCATTAAATGCCTATCTTTTTGGCCATGCACCGATGACTCCGACACTAACGGATGTCCACATGCTGACCGGCCTCAACACCATCAATGCTTCAAATCCAAGGAGCCTCCTAGGGAATATTGATTACAAATTAGTCAGTCCAGACTCCAAAGGGTGGAAGAAATATATTGCTGATCATTGCAAAACCGGTTCAGTCACCGATAGAGAGCACGCAGCCTTTCTGAATATGTGGCTAGAATGATTTGTATTCTGTGGATCAAACCTCGGAGCCACCAGTAACATGCAATCAATTGCTGAATCCTTGGTTCTTGGTGGATCGGTCCCCCATGGCCGCTTACTCCTGGGCGCAGTTTACCGTCTCCTGCATCAAGTATCAGCCAAACTTTTAGCAGGTCAACCCGTTGGCCATATCGGAGGTCCCTGGTGGTTCATTCATATCTGGCTGCACACCCAATTCCGATCCGCTCTACGTCTTAACTTCAAAAATCACCATTTTCCAGCCTTCTATATAGAAGATGAAGACGCGGCTAGACGTCGATGCATGTCCTTCGAAGAAGCAGCGTCGGCCTGTCCAGGTTCAAGGCTCGAATCCGACACCATGGCCAGCTTTTTCGAAAGTTTTTATATTGGCATTGCATTGGAGTACTTGTTATACTTTGCTTATGCCGACCCCGATCGCAGTTACGAGCTACCTTTATTTAACATTCAGAATGAGCTCGAATCAATCATGCCAGCCCTCAAGTCCTTCATTACCCCGACCATTATTGGTAGCAACATCTCATACAATCGGAAAAACTCTTCTGACGAGTTTTACAACCCATCAGTAGCAGCTCGCCAGCTTGGATTTGGCCAATTACCGATCGGTCTATATTTTGCTGACAAAATAAAGTATCAGGAAATAATAAACACTGACTTGGAAATGGATCGGGTCTTATCGCTGGCGCCTGAGGCCGATTTCGCAATAACTGAATGGCTGTGCACGAGCTTCCAATCCAAATTGTTTAAGATCTGGTGGAAAGAATGGTCGCCGCATCTATTCAGAGTGCCTGCCATTAGGGATGGATTCGGATCGGATATGCATGGAATCGGATCCGGATATCACCTTTTACCATATTTTAATTCGAATACGAATCGAATTCGAATCTTGTCGGATATGAATACGGATGCGAATGTTGTCCATTCTTGTCGGATACGAATAGAAAACGAATACATCGAATACGGATTCGCATTCGGATAGATGGCTTCATCACGTGTTAATTTTTCACGGATACGGATAATATCGGATATTCACGGATAGAGAAAAGTAACAAAAAAAAGAATTTGGATATTTCCATTTAACATCCACAATAAAATCGAATACAAATACGGATATCCATATTAACGTTTTAGTCGAATACGAATACGGATAATTCGGATGTCTGGACATCCGAATCCATCCCTACTTGCCATCACTTATTGTAGCCTCATCGACTCCGATTTTGAAGCTCTCGATAATCCAGTCAGTTTTACTCCATCAACATTCTCTCTTTCCCCTTTTCATCCGATTCCCTTTCAGAAAAATTCTTAACACTTGTATCTTAAATTCTTAGCAGCCAGCTGAAGAAGACGGGCCAGCCATAAGCAGGAGTGGAAGACCAATCCGATACGCAATCAGCATCCCAAATCCTCGAATCGGCACAGCTGCACCATCGTTGGCCGACATCATGGATGACAAATTTAAGAGGAAAGCTACCTCCAACAAAGCCATCATGCCGAAGAAAAGCCACATCCCGGTACGACTGCCTTATAATTTGATTATTCTTCTTAATTAGAAATCGGAAAATAATTTCTATTCGCATAGTCTACTGGCACAAGAGGAAAAATCCTCGGTCAATCAACATCGAGGGCTACCGAAGAAGCGGCAGAGAAAGCTGCTGAAGGTGCAAGAATGCTCATAGACGCAGTAACGGTAACAATTCGATCTCACATGTCTTTGTGCAATCCCCAAAAAAATCATATAATCTTCAATAAAAATTGTTCAGGAGACAAATATTATACTCCCCGATCTGCAGCCAGCTCAAACTCAAATGGCACAAACTAAATCGGTCCAGCAGGTAATCCTTTACACAAGCCATCTCAATATTATATTGCTTTATCCTAACCGATCCCACTGTAGACTCCTCAAGCTATTCTCCAACTTATCATTGAGGAAGCAATCGGAGATATCCAATCGGAGGCTGGCACTAATCAAATAGAACAACCAATCGCAACTCCACCAATTGCTCCTTAGATTGAGCCAACTTCTCAAACACTTCAAATGGAACAACCTAGCACGATCACTCCTGCATCAATCCCAGAAGTAATTCCGGATTACATTCGGGAAGGGCAATTCAAATTGGTATTTTCCGATTTCTTGTGTCAATAATTTTTTATATTTATAACCTATATTCACTTGACATTCCTTTTCAGGCATGAGATTCATCGGCGATAAGTTTCGCATCGATTGACTTGGATGCCGCAATCGGCGATGAGGAAGTAGTTCTGCACAAACTTCTGAAATCGTCACTGATGCAGTCAAGGAAAAACTCCAAGAAATGCTAACTCTTCTGAGTAAAAGTATTGACGTCCTCGTGGAAGATGTAGACCCGATTCGCCAGCTATTCAAGGAACTAAAAGGCCAATTACCATTGGAGCTTGAAAGCGCTATCATCCCTGCCGCATTCATCGAGGGTCACCAGCCTCAGGTATCTGCGGCTCGCCAAAGGATATCAGAGAGGCTTGCCCAGCAAGAACTTGTTAAGAAACGTGATGAAGGCAGGAAAGACCTGAAGACGATGCAGGCTCAGATCAAATCATTAGAAGCCAAACCAAATCAGCTGAAAGATCAGATTGAGCAACTTCGAGCCACTGAAGCTGAATTAATCAAAAAGCTTGAAGAAGTGTGTAAAGAGATATCCGACACCCAAGATCAACTTGGCTCAATTCCAGTAACCATCGCATCGGCAAAAGACAACCTGCAGAAACGCCTAACTGAAGTCCGCCAAGTCCATAGAAGCATCAAAAACATGCCCGGCTCCGACGTTGACGACTTGGAGGCGATTCAGAACATTGATAACATTCGCCTGCGTATGATTGAGATAATTCAAAAGTATTGTAATATTTAAACTTGCTGGAAGTAACGAATCTGATCCGATGGCTTCGATCATCAATGAACACTTATATTGTAAATATTTTTGCTCTAAAGGCGATACATATCGTATCGGCTATCTCTAGTCGACATCGTTTAGATCGTCGGCTTTACGAATCGACCCAAATAATCGGGTAATATTTCTTCAAATACTTTCCATTAAATGCTTTTGAAAATTCTTCTTCCTCCAACGTTTCCAAGATATACGCATTTCCAGGAACGTACCGATTCACAGGATAAGGACCTTTCCAATTAGGCAACCATTTTCCAAACTTAGAACTTTTAGTCCCTATCGGCAAAATCAGTTTCCAAACCAATTCTCCCTCGACGAATTCCTTTGGCTTAACCTTTTTATCATAATATCTCACAACTCTTGCCTTATTATTCCCAATGTTTTCCAAAGCTCTCGATTGAGTTTTAGCCAAATCATCCAATTCAAAATTCATTAAACTCTTATATTCATCGGCAGTCAAATTATCTTGTTCTGATAGCCGTCGCGATCCGATTTTAACCTCCCAAGGCAAAACAGCTTCATGTCCATAAACTAAATGATATGGTGACAACTTAGTAGAACCATGACATGCCATCCGTTAAGCCCATAACGATTCAGTCAATGTCAAGTGCCATCTCCTTGGTTGTTCATCAACCTTGCGTTTAATGATTTTAATAATGCTCTTATTTGATGCTTCAGCTTGACCATTGGCTTGTGCATAATAAGAAGAAGAATTCAATAATTTGGTTCCCATACTGGTAGCAAACTCCTGAAATTCGTCGGACATAAACATAGTCCCTTGATCGGTAGTAATAGTTTGAGGAATACCAAGCCGATAAATAATATGTTCTTTGACGAATTCCACCATATTCCTAGAGTTAGCAATCTTCAAAGAAATTGTCTCAACCCATTTGGTAAATTAATCTGTTGCCACCAATATAAATTTATGCCCTTAACTCGACGATGGATAAATCTATCCAATCAAATCAATTCCCCATCCTCGAAAAGGCCATGGTTTAACAATCGGATTCATGGCTGACGCCTGTGCTCTTTGTACATTCCCAAATTTCTGGCATTCTTAACAACCCTTATAATATTTAAAATAATCTTCCAAAATTGTTGGTCAAAAACAACCCATCTTTCTGATCACTTCATCTTATAGGCCGATTGATGTGCACCACAAACTCCTTCATGTACTTCATCCATCATATCTCTAGATTCTGATTTACTCAAACATCAGAGCAATACCCCATCAATCGTCTTATAATATAATCGATCATCAAGCAATACATATTTAACAACCATGAATCTTAACTTTCTAAAAACCTTTTGTGATGGATCTTTAAGATAATTACAATTTCATACCTCCAATCCCCGATTTCTGGTTCTATCGTCATAATCTCCTGAAAACGCCGATAACCAGAAGCGGCTTGCGCCAAATTATTTGCCTACTGACTTTGAGCCTTAGGAATATGTTCAATATTAACCATCACAAATTCTTTCAATAAAGGTTTCATGATCATTTTTATAGTATGAGTACTCAGTTGAAATTGACAGATTTAACATGGGTTAAACAACAAATAGATGAATCTGTCTCTGATTATTTAAGACGATTCAAGGAAACTAGAAATTGGTGCTTTAATTTGTCTCTTTCTGAAAAAGATCTAGCTGATGTTGCTTTTAATGGTTTAAGATCTTTTATTAAGGAGTAAATAGAAGGCTTTGATCATTTTTCGGTTAATCAAGTGCAAGTAAGAGCTGTAAGTGCTGAAAACCGAATTAAGAATAATAAAGATGTATAAAAAACTCATCGTTCTAATGTTCATATTGTGGATTATGATTCTAGTAGGTCAGACGATGAAGAAAAAGAAGTGTATGCTGCTGAACTTATTTGGCCTTCTAAGAATAAATCGTACACATGTCCTTTTCTTAAGCCAATTCATAAGAATCGGCAAGAAGAAGTATGATTTACTTTTGATGTTTCCAAATGTGACCGTATATTTGATGAATTGTTGAAGAACGGGAACATTAAAATGACTCATACTATTGCTTCACCTGAAGATCTCAAAAGGCGTGCATATTGTAAGTTGCATAATTCTTTTTCGCATGCAACTAATGATTGCAATGTTTTCCGTCGACAGGTGCGATCGGCCCTAAATGAAGGACGGTTGATCCTTCATGAGATGCAGGTGGATAAGATGTCTTTCCCTGTTAACACCATTGAGATGCAACAGCCTAAGATACTGGTTCCGCCGCATCAAGTTGAATCAATTAAGGGAAAAAATATTGTCATTGGTGAAGAAAAACCTGAAAATCAAAAGGGGAAGCAAACAATCAGAGAGGTTGTGTCTCAGAAGACCCCTGATGGAAGGGAAACATTCAAAATCACATCAAGAGCATTTGACCTCGGGGGGCAAGGACCGTCTGGAAAACTGTTTGAATCTGCTGAGCGGGACAAACCGGTTAAACCGGCCCCTGAAGCCGGTCAGACCAGTCCGGTGCATGGGCGTCCAAAAATGTTGAAACCGAAGCGTCCAAAGATAGGTATTTGGAAGATCAATATGGCAAAGGATGACAGGAAACTTGCAAAGAAAAGGCCAACTTTTGATCAACTGCTATCCAAATATGTCAATCAAAGGCCAATTGAAGACGATCGGCCATCAAAAAAGAGGGCAATGTCACCAAGGCATCATGAGAGACGTGCTTCACCTTCTAGAGCAACTAAAACTTAGAAAGGTGATGTTGTTACATTGTATCCTCCTCGTAATCCATATCAGGCTATGCCTTGGGCCCCATCATCATCAAATTATTCATATCATCCATGGGAGTCTAATGGGATGTGGATGTCATATTATCCTATGCAATATCCTTCTTTTCATCCAGGATGGGATAGTAACAGAAGGCCAATATAAGAGCGGATCTCATACAACCGATCGTCTCATCATCAATTTGGTTGGGATCAATGAGAGAAACCCGGTTTAACCGGGTCCCCAGGCCGGTCTAACCGGTTTCCTCAGAGGAAGTCAGTTTCTCCTCCTCGGCAGGTTTATCGTCCCAAGAAAAAAAAGGAATTTAGTCAGGAGATGGACATGGATCAAGAGAGAACTATTGGCAATGATGTTATACAGATTGGAAACATTAATGTGATTCCAAAAGACGACGGCAAAAGACCGATTGTTATTGGCAATAAGGTCGAGACGTCTGTCCAGAAAAATATAATAGATGAGAAAGGTGAGAACAATGGTGATAATGCCAATAATTCTAAATGTTTCTTGCCGAGATGGTGTCCTCCAGGTTTAACTCGCACACAAAGGAGGAAATTGCAGCGACTCCGTTGTCAGTAACAGAGGGAAAAGAGCTTGAAAGGAAGAGGGATGAACATTTTAATAAGTACAGACCCATGATTCCCCAAGGCAAGGAACAGAAAGTCAAGGTTGATGAGGACATTGGCGCAGCAGCGGTTAAACCTATATCAGAGGCGGTTAAACCGGTTCCAGAACCGGTCAGACCGGTTTTGCCTGAAGCAGAGCAGTCTCGTCTTGTTTGAGAGATTTCTATGACGCCTTCTTTTGATAAAAATTTGTCATCAGATCCGCAGAATATGGACGATGAGCAATTGGTTGATTATGAGTCATCACCTGAGCATATGAATGTTGATATCAATGTGGTGCATCTTTCTTCAGATTATTATGTTATTCTAGAGGAAGAATTGGCTCATCTTGACTTTGGCCTGAAAGAAGCTATTTTTCAAAGGCCAAAGGATTATGAAAATCATCTTAAAGCGTTGTACATGAAGGGACACATTAATGGGAGGCCTGTTTCCAGAATGCTTGTTGATACAGGGGCGATTGTCAATTTGATGCCCTATTCTTTGTTCAAGAAGCTAGGTGGATCAGATGATGAGTTGATCAAGACCAACATAACTGTCAGTGGTGTGGGAGGAGGTGAACCTATGGGTGCTAAGGGGATCGCCTCTATGGAGCTCACCATTGGGAGCAAGGCGTTGGCTACTACTTTTTTCGTCGTTGAAGCCCAAGGTAATTTCAGTTTAGTATTGGGTCGAGATTGGATTCATGCAAATAGATGTATACCTTCTAGTTTGCATCAATTTCTTATTCAATGGGTTGGCGATAATGTTGAGGTGGTTCATGGTGATACATCGGCTTGCATTGCTACAGCTGATAGTTCCACTATATCCATACATGATCATGTAAAGTGTTTAACTGGTTTAGATATTTCCGATTATGAGATGATCAGTTGTACTAAGGATGGCTTTGTGCCTGCTGTTCTAAAGCCGATTGAGAATCGGCTAAACCATTTGATATGAGTTAATGAATAGTTTAGAATGGTTGCAGCAGAGACTAGAGCACTATCGGACGGAAAAGAACGATATGTGTGAGGCCATTGAGGATTTTGATGATATGAGCAAATTGGGACATGATTTTATGTCAGCTGATCCTTTAGAGGAAGTTGATATTGGTGATGGTTCTGTACCTAGGCCGACATTTGTAAACAAAAATTTAGAAGCTGATTATAAAGCTGAATTAATCTAGCTATTGAAAGAGTATGTTGATTGCTTTGCATGGAGTTATCAAGAGATGCTTGGTTTAAGTCGAGAGTTAGTTGAACATCGGTTACCCACTAAACCTGGTTTTAGGCCTTTTAAACAAACTACTAGACATTTTAATTCTAATATGTATGATCGGATTAAAGAAGAAATTAATCGGTTATTGGATGCAAATTTTATTAGGCCTTGTCATTATGCTGAATGGTTATCAAATATTGTGCCAGTTGAGAAGAAAGATTCTGGTAAGCTCAGAGTTTGCATTGATTTTAGAAATCCTAATAGAGCTACTCCTAAAGATGAATATCCTATGCCTATAGCTGACATGTTTATTAATGATGCTTCTGGACATAAAGTTATTAGTTTTCTTGATAGTAATGCTGGTTACAATCAAATTTTCTTGGCTAAACAGGATATATCCAAAACATACTTTGTATGTCTAGGTTTTGTTTGTTTATTTGTGGTTATGATTTTTGGCTTAAAAAATGCTAGTGCTACTTACCAAAGAGCTATGAATTTAATTTTTCATGATTTGCTTGATTTATATCGATGATATTGTTGTTAAATCGGTTGGTTTAAAACCACATTTTGCTGATTTGAAGCTTGCTTTTGAAAGAATGCGTCGATATGGATTAAAAATGAACCCTTTTAAATGTGCATTTGGTGTGTCGGCTGGAAAGTTCTTAGGATTTATTATTAATGAAAATGGCATAGAGATAGATCCTAAGAAGATTAATATTATTAAAAAGATCAAAGCTCCTACATGCAAAAAGGATTTACAGAAGTTCTTGGGCAAGGTGATTTATTTGAGGCGGTTCATTTGTAACTTGTCTGGGAAGATTAATACTTTTACTCCTATTCTTCGGTTAAAAGAAGAGGATGAATTTATTTGAGAGGCAAAACAGCAAGAAACTTTTGAGAGAATTAAATATTACTTGTCTTCGCCGCCGGTCACGAAAGCTCCTAAGAGAAGATTTTCATTTAAATTATATGTGGCTGCTGAGATAATATATAATCTGTACTCGCCGATTGGGAATACCCTCACGTACAGGACCCCCCACTATTTATATCCAGAGAAACGTGCCTTACAAGACAAAATAGACCTAAACCTAGTAGGACTCTAACTATCATTGGGCCTTCCTTCTGCGATCTGGTCGTCGTGTCTTGTTCGGAGTCTTCTTCGTTCGGAGTCGGTAGTCGGTAATCCTCGAGATCGGGCACCCTGGTATTATGGCCTCAACAATTATGCTTGTACCAAGATGAGACATTATTTATTATCTAATGCTTGCATAGTAGCTTGTCAAACGGATGTTATTAAATACATGTTGCATAGACCAATTTTAAGTGGTAGAATTGGTAAATGGGCTTATGCTCTTATTGAATATGATTTGGCTTGTGAACCTTTAAAGTCCATGAAAGGCCAAATTATTGCTGATTTTATTGCGAAACATAGTATTAATGATGATCATGATTTAGACATCGGTTATATTACTTTTACCCCATCGAAGTTGCATTTTGATGGATCGGTTTGCAAAAGTGGTTGTGGTATTGGTGTTATTCTTATTTCACCAAGTGGTGCTACTTTTGAATCTCTTAGCCGATTGAAGGATGATTGCACTAATAATCAAGCTAAATATGAGGCTCTCTTATTTGGGCTAGGAATTTTGTATGGCATGGGTGTGAAACATGTGGAGGCATTTGGTGATTCTTTGCTGGTTGTGAAACAAGTGTCTCGAATGTATCAATGCTTTGATGGGGTTTTAAATACATACCTTGATAAGTGTTTTGATCTTATTTCTCATTTTGATGAGTTTACTATATTTCATGTATCACGAGATGATAATCCAAAGGTGAATGCTCTAGCATAGCAAGCATCTGGTTATGATGTTCAAAAAAGAAATTTTCATGAACAAAAGCCATTGTTTTGCAAAGCTGAGATTTCTGTCTGCGAAAGACCGGTTGAATCGCTTTCTGAGACCGGTCAAACTGGTATGGTTCCGGTTAAACTGCCTTTTGAGGCCGGTCAAACCGTTATGAGTTCTGATGTTAACACTTCAGCCAAAAAGGGTATTGAAATTGCTAACGATGAAGATGTGTGGCTCTTGAGGAGAGCTTGTTTTTATTGGCCAAATATGATAGCCGATTGTTTTCGATACTACGGAGGTTGTGAGGAGTGTCAGAGGTTTGAGAATATTCAGATGGTTCCAGCAGCGATGTTGAATCCCATTATCAAGCCTTGGCCTTTTAGAGGATGGGGATTGGATTTTGTTGGGAAAATTTATCCTCCTTCATCAAAAGGACATAGTTTTGTATTGGTGGCTACAGATTATTTTACAAAATGGTCAGAAGCAGTTCCTTTGAAGAATATGACACATCGTGAGGTAATTGAGTTTATAACTAAACATATTATTCATAGGTTCGGTATTCCATAAACTTTGACTATGGATCAAGGTACTTCATTTATATCAAAGGAAATTCATGCGTTTGCTGAAATGTCTGGAATTAAATTGCTCAATTCATCTCCATACTATGCTCAGGCTAATGGGCAAGCCGAGTCTAGTAATAAGATTTTGATTAAACTTATTAAGAAGAAGATAGAAGAAAATCCTAGAAGATGGCATGAGGTTTTGTCTGAAGCTTTATGGGCTCATCGTATATCTAGGCATGGTGCTACCAAGGTTACCCCTTTTGAGCTTGTATATGGTCAAGAAGCCGTTTTGCCTGTTGAGGTGAATCTGGGTGCATATAGATTGGCCAAGTAGAATGATCTTAATGTTGTTGATTATCATGATGTGATGATGGACAATATTGATGAAGTGACTAACAAACGTCCAAAAGCTTTGAAGGAGATTGAGAAAGACAAGATTCGAGTTGCTAAAGCTTATACAACAAGAAAGTAAAAAAGAAATCTTTTCAAGTCGGTGATTTGGTTTGGAAGACTATTCTGCCTATAGGAACGAAAAGCAACAAGTTTGGTAAGTGGTTTCCAAGTTGGGAAGGGCCTTACAAGGTAACTAAAGTGATTTTCGATAATTCTTATATGGTGGAGACTTTGCAAGGTCAAAAATTGCCTAGAGCACTTAATGGAAGGTACTTGAAGAGATATTATCTAAGTGTTTGGCAAGAAGCTTAGTTTTACATGATTGGTATATTTTAGTATTGTCTTCAATGAAAAGTCGATGAATCATGTTGGGCATTGTCTTAAGTAATGTAATTTCGACTATTATATGTTTTATGGTTTGCAAGCTGCACCAAAAAACAGGGGCATATGTTGGCAGTCGGAATTGGCATGAAGTTGTTTTGGCTGGGCGGATCGGTCTAACCGGTTTCTGATGGCGGTCTGACCGGTGTCGTCCTATAAGCCGATCTGGCAACCAGGGCGGTCTAACCGATTTCCCAAGGCGGTTTAACCGGTTTAGGCCGAGTCGTGGTAGGATTGGACTTTTGGGACAAATCCGATTTGTGGAAGGTGTTCCTTGCGGGGCAAGACCTTCCCACCCTATAAATATAAAGGGACGTAGCCGATTGAGTTTTTTATCCAATCGACCAAACCCTAGCTTTTTCAACCCTAATTGTTGTCGTTCTTCGTCTCCAAGGCGATTGATGGCTCTCTGAGTGGCCTGCCGATCTCAGAGAAACCCTGGACACGCTAGCCCTGACGGGGTCCCTCCCAGCCAGCGATTCTTGGTCAAAGCAGTCAGCTCCAGGAGGCCAGTCTAACCGGGTTCCCAGGCCGGTTTAACCGGTGTGCTCGCAGGGCTGCTGCTGCTTGATCCGTTGTGGATCCGCGCGTTCTAGCGCAATTTCGGTGTGTTGGCCAGAACAGACATCAACAGTGTTCATTCGATCAGAGAGAAACCAGTGATAGCCTTTTTAAGAGTATATAATACGGGCACTATAAGAAATCCCAATAGATTGGCAATGGTTAAGGTCTTTAGAAGAAAAAATTAACATCAAAACCGATGATAACAATGCGAGTGTTTATGAGTATATATTTAATTAATCTATTTGGTTTTAATGTGGATATATAAGATCAAATATATTAGGATAATCTTGAAAAAAGCTTGGACATAGGGGAGAAGGGGCCATAAGATAATGAAACATTGATTCCCCTTTGGATAATGACAGAAGATAATTTTCATACATATACATGTTACTCTAGAAATACGAGCAATGATTAGTACATAAGGAAAAAAAAATTACAATAGTGCATATATGTATATTATAAGAGGTACCAAATTTTGTTTTTGCCCCGGGCCCCTCAAACCTCATAACCAGCCACTTCCTGATAGTGAAAAAAATAGGACTTCTTCTCATCACAAGTCTTCATGCTTCTTTTGTTGGCATGGAAATTGTAAGGATTTTTGGAATATAAACTTTGCATTGGAAGTCCCTCGACGTCGGATCGTCTTGCGTGTCACTTCTGCCTTTTATCCCGTTCAGGCTACTATTATAGTGGTATTTATTTTGGATAAATGAAACAGGGAGTCCATAATAATTTGCCATCTTTTGTTCTGGCATTCATTTGCCAGATATGGACTCCCTTTTGGTTCACTATCAGCTAAGCGATCTTATTAATAAACGTAAATGTTATCATTATGTGGTAACCCATGTTGAACTAGTTGATTGCTCAAAACAATTCCCATATTATTTCTCAACATTTCCTCTCTATCTATCTAGTTTTTTTTTTAGCAAATCTCTATCTATCTAGTACTCCCGCCTTCTGTGTTTGCAGGCCTGGTGGCAGCGACAGCGGGCGGCAAGGTATGCGTGGTAGCGTAAAAATGTGATGGTTATGCTTAGGCTCGGTTTGGATTTGCGGTCACATACTCACATCCAATGTTTCGATACTAATGAGAAGAATTAAATGTAGACTAATTATAAAACTAATTACATAGATAGAGGCTAATTCATGTGACTAATCTATCAAGTATAATTAGTCCATGATTTGACAAAGTGGTGCTACAGTAACTATTTGCTAATGATGGATTAATTAGGTTTAATAGATTCGTCTCGCGAATTAGCCCAGGACTTTAACAATTAGTTTTATAATTAGCCCATATTTAGTCTTTCTAATTATCATACGAACGTTTGATGTGACGAGCTAAACTTTAGCTCAAGGATCCAGACACAGCCTTAAATGGTTAGACCTGTTTCTACACATCCTAGCTCGGGGGCTTCTACATGGAGGCCGGAAACAAGCTAAGTGTCGGATACTAATATCTGAGGTATCTTAACCGACGGGGTTAGGCGTATGCGATAACCCAACAGACCTCCAGATGCGTTGGGCCACAAGACGTAACATGCACCGCTCGGGGTGTCGGTGCACGGGCCGGCCCGGCTAGGGCCCAATACGCCTGGGTCTGCCACGCCCGACCCCCGACTCCTCAGGTCGGGAAAGGGAACCCTCCCTCAAGGGTTCTCTGCCTCGCCCGACCCTTGGCGGAGGGGTCGGGGGCGAGGCGCGCAGCAGGCGGAACTCTCCGCCTTGCCCGACCCTCGGACGCCTGGGTCGGGGGCAGGACCCGCCGCGGGCACACCCTCCACCTTGCCCAACCCCTCCCCTCAAAGGTCAAAGATTCGCCCGGGCCCCGTGGCCCAGAGTGCTCAGCCTCGAGGGACGAGCACTGCCAGCGGCGCAGGCGGACACGACGGGTATTAATCACCTAGAACAGGCGGGGCTGGAGCCATGCCCCTAACCCCGCGATGTTTCCGGCATAGCCGACGGCGGACACTAGCATGCGGCAGGGAGTCGTCAAGCGGCCCCGCGAAGCACGCCGCACAATACCGTTCTTGAGCGTCATCCACAGTGCCCCGGAAGAGGGCCCCCGACAGGAGCGAAGGCGGAGGGCCGGAGCATTTTTCCTTCCATCCGAAGCCTCCTCTCTCACCCTCTCTCGCCCTCTCTCCCTCTCTTTCTTGTAATGGCTCGTTCCCTTGAACTAACAAAGGGAAGGGGAATTTTCCTTAGCAGGGGATTCGACCCAATTTCCACCAAACTCTCACTCTCACACCACACACAGAGACTTGTGAGCTCCCTCCCTCACTCTCACACCACACACACCACACACAAGAAGCTCCGAACTGGATGTAGGGCGTTAGTGCCTGAACCAGTATAATCCTTGTGTCCTCTCGGGAACCATCCGAGTCTTAACGCGCAATCCATAAATTCACTAGTTGGTGATTTCACACGCCGACACTGAGTTAGCTTCGGGCTCGCCACGGTCCATCTCGTCGTTTTTTTCCTTCTCCCCGCCTCTGCTCCTTCCTCCTCCTCCTCGACCGGTGGCTACCGCCGCCTCGTCGCCCGCCCCCGCCTCCTTGATTTTGCCCTTCCTAACGAAGTTGGCGTCCTTGCCCCCGCCACCAGCCTAACCATCACCGCTGCCGTCCTGCACCCCTCCATTCTATGTCCGGAGGACATTGCAGCCCTCACCCGGACCATGGCAGCCCCAAACCCTAACCCTAAGGTGCCGCCGCCTCGACCACCACCCCAGATAGCGGCGATCTCACCATCGGCCGCCCCGCCCATACCTCACTCCTCCCCTTCCCTCCGGTCTTGGCATGCGGCCGCGCGGCAGCGCGAGGAAGAAGCGGCAGTCGTGAGAGCTGGAGGAGAAAAAGATAATCCAATAATTATTGTTTCATAGACGAATCTTAAAGCACTTGAAAGCCAAAGTAGCTATCCAACGGCCAAAAGCTAGACAGAATTACCGCCGTAGCTCTACCTAGGACCCGACCCACAGTAACACGCATTTGCTGGGCCGCAAAAAGCATTTTGTTTGTGGCCCGACACTGGTGTCCTGGCCCAGTAATGGCAAAGGCTCGGGGCCATATATTTCAGGCCGCCTAGCAGTTTTTGGCCCAACCAGAGATACTTATTGGATCGATGATAATTCGAGATGGGCTCTTTTGCGATCAAAAAAGAGATGGGCTCTTTTTCCTTTTTCACTCTCCAAAAACAAGGTACGCAAACCCGTCGTCCACTAATCTTTGCACATCGTTTTTTCCATCACGTGTTCCTTGCACTATTTTCCTATCGGACGTCCGGATGTTAGCAGCTCCATGTGACCACATCCTAATGAAACAAACTATGGTCATACTCTAACAGCACCCCAGATGTTTCTAAATAGCTACATGAACTCAAATTATTGTCATGCGATCTCTAGCAGCACCCCAGATGTTGGAGACACCGCTGGAGCGATATGCCTTTGAATTGCCTCCCGTGCAAGCCGTATCTGGCTGGAAAACCATGGGTCCGAACTGGAGAGCTCTTCTACGTCGCTTCTAGCGATATGCCCGGTCCATGCCGGATCAAGCGACAGCCTCTCAAGGGAGCGCGCGTTTTCCAGGATATATAGCACGAGCTCCAGGGAAGCAAGATCAGCATCGAACCCGGTGACCTTGGCAACTCTGAGACTGCGGTGTGGACGCCTGGGTTGCTTCCTGAACCAACCGTCACCGCCTGGATGAATCCTAGATGCATCGAAGGCAGCTGCTAAACGCATCAACTGCGTGCACATGCAGTACGTATGATTCAGTAATCAGCACAAGAATTTATTTCTTTCTTTTTTAAAAAAAGTGATAAAGCTAAGAGAGAAGGAGCTAATGGAGCAGCTTACATGCAACGAAAGCTCTTCCAACACAGGCGCCTCTTCTAGAAACTTGTGCAGAAAAAGTAGCTCGTCCCTTCTACTAGTTCCATGATTGGTGGCCACAATATAATACATCTTCAGCTCCAAACGTTTAAGACGATAGAATTTGTTGCCGCAGCCGACCTGCATCTGCATGCATGGAACATAAATTTTGTCAATTGGGTTTGATTATTTTATTGTAATTTAAGTGTGATCATGGCGGGCATCTGCAGATCGATCAATGAGACTTTGAGACTAGTAAAACTTAATTAAAGAACAATGATTAAGATCTGAGACATGGAGAGAATTCACCTTGATTGGCGACGCGAAGGTCAAGAATAAGTTCTCAAGTCCTGGCATGAGACGCGCTAGGTGTGTTGCATCAAAGCTCGGGTCTCCTGCACCAGATCTGTAAAACAGATGAAAACTCGCTGTTGTCACTTTTGGAGCTGGCGCTGCTTCTCCAAGAAGACTCGTCGCCCGGTTCGTGATCACAAGCTGCAATGTTGCGACAGCTGACTTGGATACGTCGATGGTCGTCACAGACCAGCAGCGCTTCACCGCGAAATACCTGAGCTGCTTCAAACGGGCTGGCAACTTCACCTGCACCAGGCTGTCGCAATACTTCAGCTTAAGGTTCTGCAGCCTGGGGCAGGAGGAAATAAAGCCCTCTAGGTCCTCGCCCGTGATGCGCACTCGGTTGAGGACGAGGGTCGTCAAGTTGGTTAGCACTGGTGGCCAGCTGAGACTGTCGAGCCGCACGGATCCCAACCTCAGGTACAGGTGCTCCAGCGCCGTGGCAGCTGGCGCGCCGGCAGAAAGGAGCGAGCAAGGGAAGTCGAGCCAGAGGCTCTCAGGCCTGATGAAGGACCACGGGTCATCAGGAGCGAGAAGGTCAACCTTCAGGCGTCGGGTGGTCGTGGACGCGAGGGCGAAGCGCACCCAGCGGTCCACGCAAGGGGCATGTAGCTCCTGCAAGTGGGCGAACTCTATGGTGAGCGACTCCAAAGCTGTGTCGCGGCGGTGCCCCATCATGATCGTCTCTACGATGCGCACGAACTCACTGGCGGCCGCATCTTTCAGGTTTTGATGGATAATGTCCTCATCGTTGTTGTTGACTTGTGATAAGCAGTAGAAGCGATGGAGACGAAGCGTGTCCACGTCGAATATCAAATGAGGATATCTCCTCCAGGCTCCCAGCAATGCGGAGCACGTGCCAGACGCTCGAGCCGCGTCCAGCATAGATAAGGCTGACAGTATCCGGCAAAGAACGTCCTGCAACAAATAAATATAAAATGGATATAAGGGCCACTTTTAGTTCCTCGATCGAGAACTAAACTACGTATGTTGTTACTTTATTATTACATATACTGCTCACTCTGTTTTTATTTACATGTCGACTAAGGTTTGTCTTAAGTCAAATTTGGTCAATTTTGACTAAATTTATAGAAAAAAAAAATAAAAACATTTATGATAGTGTATATGTTAGATAGTATAGTTGTTGCTATATTTTTCTATACAATTAGTCAAAGTTAGCTAAGTTTGACTTAAGACAAACCTAAGACGACATATAAATAAAAACGGAGTGAGTAGTTATGAACTAGCAATGGTAAAGCTGTAATTGCTCAAGACATGCTGGTCCTAATTAATGACTCTCGTTGGAGCTACTAGCAGAAAAATTAATGCCATGTTCGTGCTCCTTGATTTTCACACTAAGAATTCGATACAAATCAAAACTATATACTTTAGTCACCGTGAAATTTGACTGGATCTTGTGTTTTAAAAAAATACTCATTGTTCCAAATTATAGTTCATTTTCACTTTGCTCCAAGTCAGAATGCTCTAACTTTTGCCATGTTTTTAGAAAGAATATTATCATCATGTTGTGCCAAATAAATGCTCTATTTCATGGTGGTTTTAACTGAACATTGTAAATGTTTGAGCTTTTTCACACACGCATACACATCGCAGGCGCAAAAAGGCACATCACTACATCTTACTTGGCCTGCCTTGGCTTGGGTGCAAACTGCAATCTAGTCCTACTAGTAGTTTATTGTCTGGCCATGTCACTGCTGCATTCCTTTCATTTTACAGTACCGTACATTCTAACAGAAGACATATTTATAGCAGTATAACATCAATCTCACATTCCTAGTAGCTAAAATTCCTTCCTTTCAGGTATCAACAAATATCAAAAGTGATTTCTTTATAACCCTAGACTAGATCAAAATGAAGGGGATGTGTGAACCTGATGAGTACGTAGATACTATACCTCCGGAAGATCATTTAGCTTTGTATCAGCGAGGTGTTGCTCCATCGTTTTAGCCTTGCTGTAATCTGCAACGAAGGAGCCACCAGGTGCATTACATAAGTGATGCGTGACGCAATCGAAGAAAGGAGGTATTTTGAGAAATTCGAACTTCACAAAATTGGAGCAAAGTCAGCTCGGCGGCGGCCGCCGCCGCCGGATGTGCCCGCCGCGTGGAGGTGGAGCGACGTCAAAGGATGGAGTCGGCGATCGTCCTCGATCTCGCGATCGCATCGAGGGTCAGGGACGGCCGATATGGCTCCGGCGCGACCGCGCAAGTATATATATCGTAAAAAGGACGCAGACGTGTCCAGCTCTGGACGGCTTGGCTTTCGTATGGGGTGAGAATAAGGACTACCCAAGCTTTCCAAATAAGAAGTCACGAAAAGCTATTCCAATCCGTATCGTAGAATTTTAAGATACTGCGATCCTGCACAGATCATACCGATCTCGCCGTATAGTATTCTTGTCCAACAGGAAAGTCCACGTGACCCTATATAAAATTTTAGAGTATCCCATTATATGATCATATCTGTCTATATATATATATGGCCCAACAGTGTGTGTGTATATATATATAGAAGCCTTTATCTATAGCCGGCTATAGAATAAAGTAATTCTGTAGCCGGGTCAATCCCCTATGGTCCGATGGAACCTGAATTCTAGCAGCCGTTCACGCGCGGCTCCGAGCCTAGCACGGCTTGTCTCGGCTAAAGCCACAGCCGTTCAACGGATTAATTAACCAATCCCAAAATTGCTCCTATATCCCATCGTACTCTCTCTCTCAGTCACGAAGCAAACGCAGCTCTCCGCGATGGCGCACACGGCGGGCTGGTCCGGCGACGGGCAACTTCTGGCCACCGCTGCCCCGTACCGCACCCTCCGCATGGCTTGATTCGGCTTCCGCGACGAAGCCAATCTGCCAGGACGCGGGACAGCAGGTCCCTTCACCATGTGTCATCACCCATGGAAGAACACTGCGTGCAACTGTGGTTCCCATAGATGGGAGACGTCGTCGCAGCAACTCGGCGACGGCGTAGCGGCGACCAGGCGGCGGCCATTTCCCTTCTCACGACAGTAGCACGTACACCCTCCCAATCCAACTAGCTGATTTGGAGCGGCCTGCCCACGAGGCGGCAATGGCGTCATATCCGGGAGTCGACGACCGACCAGGTCTGTGAACGGGAGAGAGAGAGGGTTGTGGCATCCCCACCGATTAGGCAGTCAAGCTAGCTGTTCATCTGGTAAGCCTAATCTATCTCAATCTGTTTGTCTCATCCGATTCAGTTGCTAGTAGGAAGCTGAAGACAGATTTGTGATTAGGTGAGTAAATCCTCTCTCCCGATCCAGCCAGTTTGATTTGATCGATTTCATCATTTTTATTTTTTTCTTTGCAGTTAGGTTGTCACTATGGCCCCAATTTGCTTCAGTGCCTTCAAATAAATGTTAAAATTGTCAGGTTGAATTCCCGGAACCGAGCTACACTCGTCATTGTTATTGTGACTGAATAATAGATCTTATAAAACTGTAATATTCCTTGCTGCATGCAGATTGAAGAAACTTTGCACTGTGGAGGATCCGATTTCGGCAGTTGATCAAGATAAAGGAGTGGGATTGACAGTTTCACTATTTTTAGTTCCACCTATGTTAAGATGAGTGGTCAGAAGACACTATGTACTGCAAATTGCAAAGTTGTGTGTATGACAATGATAAATATGCCTCATGATCATGGCTTTTTGGTGCCAAAATATATTGTTTTGTTGTGCTTTTGTTTTTTATAATAGTTTATAATTCTGGTATATCCTTGTTCATACATTTGCATACTCTACCATTCCCTATCAGCAGTTCAGCACAATACAAATTCTCGTAGATTGTTGATACAATTTTGGTAAATACCGATGTGGTAACTGATGATGCTGTTGTGGTAACCAGAAAATTATTGATACAGTTTTGGTAAATTCCTTTGTGGTAACATGACAGCCATTCTGGTAACTAACTGATTATCGTAAATCACCTATAAGGGGCATAGGTTCTAGTAGATCAGTTACAAATCTGCGTAAATAGATTCTTGTATATTACGATTCTTGTACATTGCAATTGTATATTACATGACATAGCAAGTGTGTTAGGGGTGCATTCTCGTAGTTGCCGCTAAGTTGTGGTAATCCACATCCTGACGCTAAATTGTGCTGACACATTCAAATTATGCTCAAGCCATTCCAATTATCGTAATTATGCTCAAGCACCAAGGAAGTGGTTCCTCAGAAAGCAGGACAAGTTATAGTAATTTTCTATCATATACTTATCATCAGTGGGCGCACGTATTTCTGAACTGTTGTAACCGGTTTTTGAATTTGCATGCACGATTAGACAAAATCTATGGTTCATGTGTTATCTGGTAGCCCTCAGCCCCTTAATCTCCTTGCATGCACCGTACGTGTAAAGAAAGTAATAGGTAGTAAATGCAGCGCTGTAATCGCTCGTGTATTTATTACCAAGGCCTGGCTCGTGCCGCCTGCAGGCTGCAGCACGGCTCGCTCGCCTCTGGTTCGGCTGGTTGGGTTGGCTGCGCATGCAAATCGGAAAAGGCAAGCGAGCCACGCGGGATTAGGAGCCACGGTCACGCGGAGAGAGGGATCGCAATGGGAAAGCAACCTGGTTGGTTGGATGGAGTGGACACAAAATAGGCAATTCTATAGCCGGCTATAGAGTATACTTATTCTATAGCCGGCTATAGATAAAGGCTTATATATATACATATATATATATACATATATATACATACATATATATATATACATATATATACATACATATATATACATACATATATATACATATACATACACATACATACACATACATATACATACATATACATACATATACATATATACATACACACTGTTGGGCCATATATATATATACAGATATGATCATATAATGGGATACTCTAAAATTTTATATAGGGTCACGTGGACTTTCCTGTTGGACCAGAATACTATAGCCGGCTATATAGATAAATTATATATATATATATATATATATATATATATATATATATATATATATATATATATATATATATATATATATATATATATATATATATATACATATATATATATATATATATATATATATATATATATATATATATATATATATATATATATATATATATATATATATATATATATATATATATATATATATATATATATATATATATATATATATATAATATATATATATATATATATATATATAAGGACGAGTTTTATCTACACGCGCGTGTAGCTACTCACACGACGTTTTCCGATCCGCGCGAGTGGACAGAACTCATAACGGGTTCGGTGGAAATCCAATAGCGGGAGGTCGATCAACGAGTTGGATAAACAATAAAAGGATCCCGCTGCATGCGCTGGATTCTCGGCCGGCGCGGTTGCATGAACCCGTTTAATTGGACTGAACGTGCAGTTGTTTAGTTTAATCCCGAACAGGAGTATGTGGACTGTACGGCATGCATGCATATCTAGAAGTAGTATATCTGTTCATGAACTAGTGCGAGTATGTGCTTATACAAAAACGAAGGAAGGAGACTTTAATCATGCACGTACTCTTCGAAGTATGTGTACATGTTTTCCATGTCCCCATATACTACACGAATAAGCACATAGCAATTTGAGAGTATGTGCACTTACTTGCCTATCAACAGAAATTAGTCCGAGTATGTGCACGTTGCCTATCAACAAAAATTAGTCCGATCTCAAGCATATGTACACATATTTTTATTCATTGCTGAACGAGGCGTATCCATGTATACTCTGTTTCATATCCGAAATATGTATACGCGCGTACCATGCCACCTAAAAAAGAAATAAACGAAAGGGAGTATGAACTCATACTTTTTTACTGCAGGTACGAACCCGTACTTATTTTAGAACAAGTATGAACCCATACTTTTCTAAGAACAAGTATGAACCCATACTCGAAAATAAATACCATTATACATTTCGTATTGAAAAGTATGTACACTCCGTGTGGTCTCTTTCTAATTAAGAGACTAACAGAGACGGCCACAGCTAGCTTGCTGGCGTGATGTCGGCCGTCGCCGCCGGTGATCTTCCTCGCCGGGAGCGTCTGGTTTTGGTCGATGTGCATTTTGGCTGCTGCATGGGATGTCCAAACGATTGATCAGCTATGACGAACTGATGAGAGGGAGCGTCGACAGCTGTTGCATCAGGTCACCTAACCGGATTGCTGCATTCCGATGATCTGATCTATCCAGTCTCGAGCGCATAGGCACAGAGCCAGGACAATCCTCAGATCCAAGCTAATCCATCGACGGATCCGATAGATCGAACGACGTGAACTACCCCGCCATGATCTGGTTCATACATACACCGTTGATCCAGAACAGAATTATACCGAGGTGATGCAATCCCTGCAGATTCATCAGCTTGAAATAATCAACATACGACAAACACAAATTGATTTGCATATATACATCAATACCTCATCTCAAGTTTCAGAAGCTGCGCCAGCGGCCGCGTGCCGGTTGCTCGACGGCATTGGCGTGAATGAGATAACAGCGACGAAAGGGGCCGAGATCAGCATTTAAAAACTACGGGAAAATAGGATCTTAGTTGACGTCCCAAAAAATGCTTATCGGGTTTCCTAATGCCATGCCCGCTAACCCACCCAAGAAACAGCGCTCTCGAAAAGACCACGTAGTACCACCGAGGGGAGAGTAGCTGCACGCGTGTGTAGAATATATATATATATATATATATATATATATATATATATATATATATATGTATATATATATATATATATATATATATATATATATATATATATATATATATATTAGTACCCTGGTACGGAATAAGCTATTCGGTACCCGAGTCATCCGACCGAGACCGAGCAAACCCGCACCCTGGTTTTCTTCCGGTTTCCCCCGGCATCCGCAGAACCAATTTAGATCGTGGGTGTCCGTTCCGTCTTCCTCTCCCCCACTACGTTATCGCCGTCGGTCTCCGGGGTCGCAGCTGCCCGCCGGAGCTTGGTTGCCGCCGGCCCAAGCTGCTCCCCTTTCCATCCACCTTCCCGGCGAGCCGCGGCGCGGAGGCCGCCTACTCTGCAACCGGCGGCACGGAGCGCGGAGGCTAGGCGAGCTGCGGTCGGCCTGCGAGCGGCAGCGTGGAGGCCGCCTCCTCGGCGAGCCACGGCGTGGAGGCGGTCTCCCCCGTAGAGCGGCGGCCTGGAGGCCGCCTCCCCCGCGGGATCTCGACGCCCCAGGCGAGGGCGGCAGGGGCCGCCGAAAAGGAAAACTTCCTCCCCGCCGACGCGGACGCGTCCGTGGGAGCAACGGTGGCCCGGCGAGCGGCGACCGTGGCGGTGTCGCGGCGTCATGGTAGCTCTACCTCCCATTCCCCTCGCGACAGTCGCCATGGAGCGCGGCGGAGCCAGAACTTCCCAGCCGATCTGTCGTCGACCCGTCCCCATCGGGCGTCCCCGTAGTGAATTCCTCCTCGTCGCGCGCCGCCGCCGTGTCCCTCGACGGCTCCTCCTCCAACGCCCACGCCACGGCTCCGCTCCGCACCCCCGACCACAGCTCCTCCTTGGCGCTCCGCGCGGCGTCCCGGATTCCGCCCCCGCCTCCGGCTACCAAGCCTAGCCGGCCATACCGACACACCCCTCCAGGTCCACCCGCCTGACCCGCCCCTCTTTGCCGCGGCCACCGTCTGCACCATGCCCCGGCCGCCAGCCACCAGCACCGCGCATCAGGCCGACCTTGCCGTCCCGCAGCCCCGTCCCCGTGTTCCTGGTAGGCCACCATTGTTCCCTGAGCTGCCGGCAGCCTGCTTCCCAATCTCCCGGTGGGCTGTGTAGTTAGTCGAAGGTCCCCCTGCTGTGCAAGGTGCCCTTCTTCCCAATCTCCCAACGGTTGTCGCGCCGGGCAGTGGTGCAAGTACCTTGCAGCCCACCCCATGCCAGATGGAGATGGGGCAGAAGGGTCTGCCAGCGGCCAAGAACCTGAAGAGGACGGTGGCTGCGGCATCCTGGCCACCTCCCCTGCTCGAGCCTGCCCCAGAGTGCACGGCCAACATCATCTCCGATGACAGACTTGATGGTGACATGGTCGACACATAAGATGTGTTCGACAAATTGCTGGCAAGGTATATTTTTCTTGTGCACCTCCAGTTATGGCTTTTGCTTTTGCTAAATCAGTGGCAAGGTAAATAATTTGCCGTCGGTGTACCTGAAGATAACTTTACCAAACAATGGTTCAAATTAATTTGCCAGGTCAACCTTCTGGCCAATATTTCCTCTTTGTCATTCCATTCAGAAATGAATCTTGTCAATTCACATCAATGGCAAGCATCTAGTTGCAGCATGTGTGAGTGAATTGGTGGATTGATAGTTCACTAGTTCAGTTTAATAGTTTTAGCTGACATTTTGCAAAGTCTTCAGTGTGCTACCTGCTAGCCTGCTACTGCTTCTGTGTGATTTTGGCCGCTGTTGATGAAGACCTGCTTCTGAAATATATAATGTCTCATGGATTGTTGTGATTTTTTATTGCGCATACAATTTGTATGAGCTATTCGCCTATTTAATTTACTATAACTACTATATATGATACTTCATTTTGCTAGACTCTCTTCCTAAGAAGTTAGAGAATTATGCAACAGTTTAATAGGTTTTGTATGTGCAGATTAATGTGATTTGGAATGCTTTTATTCGTCAAAGTAAGTGCACATGGAGTCATTTAAGTTTAATTGTGTCCAGAGGAGTAAAATTTCACGTGTAATTCCAGCAAAGTCATCTCTATTCGGATGGGTCATGTTGATAGATTACACTATTCAACTTCTTGACATGCGTAATGTTGATGCCCAAGTGCAAATTATTGTTTATTTTTTCATCTGAACATAAACTGCTTCTTTAGATTGCAGAGTATGTGATCCTCGTGTCATGCAGCAATATTTAACATATGTTGGTTCTAATGAACTGT
>CM014274.1:80404823-80448375 GCA_004135705.1 Alloteropsis semialata
CCACACTGCGAGAGCGTTTCCGGGTTCGGGGGATAATCGCCTGGGGGCTGCTCGGGACCTCTTTCTCCAAACCAGGTGATGATTCAGGTTGTTCGCTGGTCGGGGCCCCGGTGCCTTGATCAACGTGCTGATCTCCCTCCTCTTCAACATTGATGGCACCGCTCTGGGCGGGGGCATCAACAATAGCTGGGGCCTGGTCGGGAAAAAAAGAGGTGTATCATATCACTATTAAACAAGAAAGAGCTTTTTCTGAGTAACAGTTTACCTCTGGAGGAGGGTTGTCAGCGCTGTAGGGTGCTGGGACGTTTTCCCAGTCCGGGAGATCAGCCCCGAACATCTTCTTCAGGCGCGCGGCCACTTCTGTCTCTAGGACAACTGCTAGTTAAGAGTCATGAATTCAAATGACCGAACGAACTCGAAAAAACAATCGAACAGAAAAACAAACGCTCACCATCGGGTTTCATTCTGTTCGGGTCGTTGTAGCCCCTAAATGTCCAAGCGTAGCGGTCGTGAGTCATAAGCGGAATGAATCTCCATCTAATGAAGATTTCTGCTACATGAACCGCCGTCAGACCAGCATTGCGGAGCTCCAAGATCCGATCAATGTGCTTTTGCATCTCCGGGGTGATTCTTGGCAGGGCTTTGGCCTCATCCTTGAGATAGGGCATCAGATACTTCCCTTTTGCCAATGAGGTTTGGGGAAGGGTGATGTAAAACCAATGATGTTCATATCCTTTCCAGCAATCCTTAACTGGGAAGGGGATGTATATCTCCCGATTTCTCAAGGAAAAACCGATGGACCCGAGCATCACTTGGTTCTTGTAGTATGAAGGGCTATAAAAATATCTCCACAGCAACAGTGAAGGCTTAATCCCTAACCAGGCTTCGCACAGAAAGGCAAAGACGCTAAGCATTGTCAAAGCGCCGGGCTTAAAGTGCACAAGCTCTATCTGGTAATGCTCGCAGATGCTGTGGAAGAAATCAGAAGGAAAAACCCCGAATCCACAGTGGAAGAACTCCAAGAACACCACCATCTCGAGAGTGTTGGGGGTTGGATACGTCTGACCTTTGGCATGACGACGAGGGAAAAGTTCGGTGTCAGGGAGTAGTCCAAGGTCCTCCAGTTTCTGCAGCTGCTTGGCCGTCGTGGTTGATCTGTACCAGTACTCATCCGAGGTGGGGATCGAGTTCCCACTGCGGAGTTCTCGTCCGGCGGCGATGCTGTTCTGGTCCCCTGTCGACTCAGTGCCAGAAGATGATTGGTGCGTGGACGCCATGGCGATTGGAAGCAAGCAGGGTTGGAGGAGCAGGTGGACGAAGTAAGTAGCGGTTGAAAATGGCGAATGTTTTGTGGATGCGAACGAGGAAGACGAAGTCCCAAATAGATCTCAAGCGGCCGCGCTTGGGGGCTTTATGGTTCTGCAGGGGAGCACGAACCCTGAGAAACCTGCTCTTAAGCCGCGCAATCCACAGTGATTGTTGGGTCAAAAAGATTCTTTCCTTTTTCTACGGCACGCGTCGTTTCGAAAAATGTGTAAGTCCAATTCAATGCATTTAGGGTGTTAGCTTATTTGGTAAGTTATCAGTTTTAAATGACCAACCGATCGGTGTGAATCAAGGAAATGCCCCGATCATGTCTGATCAGGGTCAAATTTCCCGACCACACTAAAGATAGTCAGTCTGGTCGGAAGAAATTTTTCATTCGGGAATTTTTTGTTTCTGGATGAGCAATTTCGTGAACAGATTAACACGAATAAAATTCCAGAACTCAAGGGATTTAAGTTACATCCATCAAGTGAAATTTCTTCATTAAATCCAAAAGAGGGAACATTTCACAATGGATTGATAACTATCCTGAAATCAAAATACTAAAGCGCCCTGATCTTGGGTTGACGATTGACAACCAATCTGATCAGGGCGATGATGGTGTGCTCGCTGGTGGATCATCATCTACCGCGTTCTCTTCTTCAGAGTCACTGACGAGATCCACGAGCGCTCCGTCTCCAGGGATCCCGATCAGGTCGCGGTTCAGGGAGACGAAGAGGCGCCGGGCGAATTCCTCGTCGCCGCTGGTGTCCACCGGAGCAGAAGACGAAGATACGCCTGCGTGCGCCGCCTCTGGCTTCGGCCGGATTCCGCTCCCTCCTTGCTCTGGCTCGTCGTCGGAGGAGAGGGAGACAGGAGATGCCGGGGCTGGGGAGGAAGATGCAGGGCGTTTTCCGGTGGCAATGCTTGATGGAGCAGCCTCGGGAGATGGCGGCGTTACCGCCGGAGCCTCCTCCTCTGGTGGCTCGACTTCGACTCCGTCATCCCCATACCAGGGAGAGCCAGGAGCGGAGCCTGAGGAGGAGCAGTGGGTGATGTCGTCGCCGGCGGGTCCTCTGGCTTGTCGGGCGGTTGTTCGCCGGAGCTACAAGGGGAGTCTCCGAAAAGGAGGCGAGGAAGCTTGAACCTGCAGCTAAGCTTTTTCTTTCCCATGGCGAGTGGAGGAAGAAGGTTTAGGATGGAAGTTTCAAGTACACATCAATCCAGGAGATCTGATATTTAAAGACTCAGGGGTGCGACGCTTCACGCGAGAATCGAGGAGCCAGAGCAGAGCCGTATCGCGTGCGCTGCTAAAGTTCCGGGAGACGTGCGGAGTGGGTTTTAATGCACTGGGCAGCAGTTACATCAATCCTGGGGCGTTTCACTTTCCAAGGCGGAACAGTTCTATTTTATTATTATGGCTGATATTTTTCTTTGACCTTATCATTCAGATGCAGGTTTCTACATTCAAGAGTTCGGGAACTTTTCTGGCTCTCATACAAAAGTGATTAACGAGGTATTAACATATCCAGAAATCACCCGAAGAGCAAAAAGACCCGAAGGCTATTGAACAATCAACCTTTTCTGAACAAGATAAGCTCGGGGGCTACTGTTGAGGCCATAATACCAGGGTACCCGATCACGAGGATTACCGACTACCGACTCCAAGCTACCAAGACTCCGAGCAAGACACGATGGCCTGATCGCAGAAGGAAAGCCCGAAGATAGTTAGAGTCCTACTAGGTCTAGGTCTGTTTTGTCTTGTAAGGCACGTCTCCCTGGATATAAATAGCGGGGGTCCTGTACGTAGAGGGTATGTCCATTGATCTGCAATCTTAGACAATCCACCCGAGGGTACTTGTTACGCATTGTAATCTGTACTCGACGAAATAATACAAGCAGCAACTGGACGTAGGGTTATTACTCATCTCGAGGGCCCGAACCAATATACATATCCCGTGTCTCTCTGTTCGTCACCGTGATCAATCTTTGCACGAAGCGGGGTGCTTGCCGGACAAATATCTGCCGAGTACAACCTCGACAGAAAGATTGAGGAATACCCAAGAAAATGGCATATTGTGCTTCCTGAAGCTCTATGGGCATATCGAATGGCTTGTCATGGGTCGATCAAGGTTTCTCCGTATGAACTGGTTTATGGGCATGAAGCCGTTCTTCCATGGGAAATTCGTACTGGGTCAAGACGTATCGAGCTTCAGGATAAATTAAGGGCTGGCGAATACATGGAACTCATGAATAGTGAGTCCGATGACTTGGTTGTTCGTCAGCTACGCGCTTTGGAAAATATTGAAGCCAACAAGCTCAGAGTTACAAGGCATTATGATAAGAAAGTTAAGGGAAAAGAATTCAAAGAGGGCGATCTCGTGTGGGAAGTTATTCTGCCAATTGGTTCTAAGGATCCCAGATACGGCAAATGGTCACCAAACTGGGAGGGACCCTATCGAATCGTCCGATGTGTTCCTGGCAATGCATATATTCTACAAACGCTTGAAGGAGAAGTATTTCCTAAGGCATTAAACGGAAAATATTTGAAGAAGTACTACCCTAGCATTTGGGTAAATTCGTAAAGCCGATGCTACGCGTCAGGCTTGGAAGCCGATGGAAAAATCGCCTCAAGAACAAAAAAAGAGCCGATGCGACATGCATCGCCTTAAGGGCTATATATAATAAGAGAAAAGTATGTTACATCATCAAGCCGCTCAATGGCGGAGTAGGCTACTGGAAAAGGGATTGCATATATATTCATATATTTCTCATACAAAGAGATTTCAGAAGACAGAAAGATCTAATAGGCGCCGATGTACTTTGTTCATCATTGCCAGAATAAGTCTAGAAGGAAAAGGGCGAGAAAAAGCATAAAGTTAAGAAGACATCCTCTTCCTTGAGACAGATTCTTGAACAGCTCGGCTCATTCGAAGAAATCCGTAAGTTTGAGGAGATATGCTCTGGAAGCAGTCCCTTGAAGAGCGCACTGGCGGACCGGTGGCTTTGCCCCTATCCTGAAGAGGGCATCCCATTAAACCCCTCTGAAAAACCTTTCCCTCAGTAAACCATGAGGAAACCTCACGAGGATTCTCCTAGCAGAGGTTCCACCTGGATTTACTGCAGGATCAGAAAAGGGGGGAGTACCCTACACTTTCACGAGAATTCTTCTAGCAGAAGAGGGAGAGGGGATTGGTTCCTATATCAAAGAGAAGGAGTTTGTGTTCTGTCATGAATATTAGCTGCGCCATGGCGAAAGAATGGTGGAGGAAGGAGAACCTGAGACAGGTATTTATAGCCGGTGATTGGTGAAGGAATTAAAGGAAAGGTAGGAATCTGAAAGATGCTCGCTGAAACTGTCCAAATAAAGAACAGTATTCTCGTGAAGGTGTCATTGATTCAGTGCTGATATGATTAAAGAGGGGCGTCTTTTGAGGAACTGCATTGAAGAGTCGTTTCGCCTGGGTCAATAAATATATGAGTACCCGTGACATAAGGTGCAGGATTCCATATATTGTTTGTTGTCAGAGACATTAATGCTCGAGAAAAAGAAAGGAGAAGATGGGCAGTGCAGATCCTTGGCAGAGAAAGAGGAGTAAACAACGTGGCTGCCAGTGGAAGTTTTTTAAAATAGCTGTGATCCAAGAATCAAGGAATCGCACAGTACAAGGATGGGAAGTTTCGGCACGAAAATCGGTGAAGGAGTTATGATGACAGATACGAATTTTGGAACAAAATGATATTTTATTCCAAAATTGGGGGGCATGTGTTGACACCAGATTTCGCACCTGATATGCTGAGTCAGATGGTGACGTGGTGAGGCTGGAACTGCACAGTGGGCCCGTTGAATGGTCAAACAGATGATGCCGGAAAAGGAAGCCGATGCAGAATATGGGTCCGATAAAGAAGGAGAGTCCGATCTGATGATGAATGGGAGAATGTGCATCGGTTAAGAGGGAAGCTAGCATGAACGGGGACTATTTCCTTTTCAGAAGGCGTATTGAAAGTCCCATTCTATGTTAAATATTAGTTTACTTTATCTGCAAGTTAGTCAAGTCCGATCAGGACTCCTCATGACCAGGGTATGAATATGAACCCTCGTCCGTTGTAAAGAACTATTCACACAATCAATACAACCCGGCTTCACGCCAAAATCTTAGGAGTAGGAGTAGATACCGACGAACTCATTGGTGGACGGGCTGCATCAGTTCCTGATCTCCGGCTTACCAGTAAGATTGTCAACTTATCGAACTAGTTTAAGCTTTGAATTGAGGCGCATCGCCCTTTCTCGTTTATACTGTTCAACCGATTTATCTTTGAATTATCAAGATTGATCTAGATTCCCTGCGTCGGAGCTAGATCTCTATTGATTATTCAATAGTTAATCGTTTATCGAGTTGCACTTTAAGTCTCGAAGTCAATATAGATTCCCTGCGTCGGAGCTAGATTTACCTCTGGATCATCAAGATTAGTCTAGATTCCCTGCGTCGGAGCTAGACTCATCTTGGTTATTTAAAGGCAGCTTTTGCGGTTGTTTGGAGTTGCTAGATTGATTTAGATCTGCGCCATGTGAATTAATCTGTTTCTTCAACAGCTTTGAGCATTGGTTTTAGTCCGATTTGAGCAATACTTATCTTACAATATCGTTCTAGGTCCGATTCATCTTCATAGTTTTATCAGGTTGTTCTTTGATTGTTGTGTTTGATTTAGATTCCCTGCGTCGGAGCTAGGTTTGCACAATATATCAAAGATTGATCTTTGATCGTTAAGAGTAATTTAGATTCCCTACGTCGGAGCTAGATTCCTCTTGACTATTCAAAGATAGCTTTGAATATCGGAACGATCTTGTTATCTTTTTTTACTGTTTATTTGCTTGATCTGATTAACACCTGTGCGAGCATCTTGTTTAGTTGTTGGGTTGGTGAATTAAGTTTGATTGTTTAGCTATCTGGTCCGATCATAGCTGGAGTATGTGCGCTGCATCCGTTTGTGAAACCGTGTCGAAACAGTTCTGGTCCGATCGGCTAGCTAGATGGTCCGATAAGATAAATCAAACCGGCAACTAAGCAAGGTGGACAATGTATCGGCTCACACTTTGATTATTTAATATTTTGCTCAAAGACATAGCTGATCCGTTATTTACATATCGACCATGTTTTATGCTTTATTTATTATTATTTAAAAGGCTGATCTGATACAAGGTCCGATCCTGATTGGTCCGATTCTGAGGTCTATTCGATGTCTGATTGAGGTCCGATTATATTGGTCCGATTGAGGCCGTCTATGAAGTCCGATTTTGAGGTCCGATTGGCATCGGCCGATACAAGTCTGATTGGGTCTTGGCTAAAATCCAACGTGCACTTGACGTCTGGAATAGAGCCGGCACAATCAAAGAGTAATTTAACTGTTTTATCCCTTTGTCAATTTCAGGTCAAATTGACTGGCACGCCGCGAACCTGAACGAAGTGCAGGCTGGCACTGGAGTGAAGCAGATCTCTCTGGTCTTATTGTGTTGATCGTTGAGGATACGACTGCCGATTTTCCGCATCAACAGAAGTGTTAGTAGTTTTCCTTGAATATTGCAAACTATGAGTGCAGAGACACAGTGGAAGCAATCAAATTAGCAAGCTAGTTATTCATAAGCATTTCACCGAACACCTTATGTGCATGGAACAAAATAGCCCCTTAGCATCAACACTTCAAACAAACTGCTGTCCAAACTTCACAATAAGGAATATACTTATATCAATAACTCACTAACAAATCAATCCCCATCATCCAATCGTCAACATATCAAAAAACTCGTGTATGTCTCACATACCAATTATACATATACCATCCAACATGAGAAAATGGCACCGATAGCAAGCAAGATAGTGATAAATCAACACATATGGCAAGATAAATACTGAATCACGAGTAGACACCAAGATTTACGTGGAAACCCCTTGCGGGGGAAAACCACGGGCGGCGGCGAGCAAGTAATCCACAATTTAAATCCGGTTCCAAACCGCTTAACCCGGTGCCCAGCAAATTAGAGGGAGCAGGAGAAAGATGGGGATCGGAGCAGGGAGCAATCGCCGATGAAGTTGGCCGCGGCAGGAGATCCACAACGAGAAACTCAATTCCCCCTCGTAGATCAATAAATCCATCAGGGAGGAAATCAATTGCGAACGATATCAATCAGGCAAGCATCGATTCCCCACTGGCCGCGTCGGCTCGTGGCGAAGCGCCCGAGGTGCACGGCACCGTCGTCGACGTTGCCGCACGGCGGGAGCTTGCGGGGGCCTCACCGATGGTACCACGCCGAATGTTCGCGTGCACAATGAAGCGCTGAACTGTGGCCTCCTCACCGGCATGCGGCTAGATGCGTGTCGGGTGCAAGTCCTTCAGATCTTCACGTCCACCAGTACGCCAATGCGCTTGCTGAAGTACGTGAACAGCAGGCGCCGGTGGGCCCTTGCTCTGCCGCCGTGGCTTCTCCATGTCTGGTGACAGCTTCAGGATGAAGCTGTTGTCCTCACCGCCCACCTTTTCGCCCTCACTGCGTCCGGACGTCAACAACCACGAGTACGGCACCGACAAAGGAGACGCGGAGATCTTGGCGGCGACTCTCCTCATCGACGGTGACCCTTGTTGCGCCATATATTGTATGCGCGCAAGGCCGCTCTCTGCCCTTTGCGGATGCTGCGGAAGAGTTCGTCTGCTGGGTTTCGTTGATTGAAGGAGTTGGTGCGTGCCTGCAACTGCAAGTGGCCGGTCTCTGTTGAAACCCGTTTAAACCACGGGTTACGAACCGTCAAACTGTCATCCCTTCCGGGTTGGGTCGGTCTTTGCCCCAAAACATGTTAAACCGGACCATGTCCAGGGCTGTGGAAGACTAGGACCTTAGAGCAACTCCAACAGGTTATGTAAAGGAGCATGGATCGGTAAAAGTAGGAAAAAATTGCAAAAATCGTGTTCCAACAGAATAGCTAAAACCATTGGCTCGCTTTCTCCTTCGCATCCCGTGAAAGACGGTAGCCATCTTCGCCGATGCCCCGCCGCTCGCCATCGCGGGTTCCCGCGCGCGGATGCCTGTTCCCGCGCGCGCCTGGTCCTCCCGCGCGCGCTTCGCCCGTCCTGAAAAATGCCGCGCCGCATCTCTGCAGCCTCCCCGCCCCGTCGCGCCGCCGCCGACGCGTCTCGCCGCTGCAGCCCCATCGCGCCGCCACCGACGTGTCTCGCCGCTGCAGCCCCTTCGCGCCGCCGCCGCCGCCCCTCTCGCCGCTCCTGTTCTCTCACGCCGTTGCGCCGCTCGCTGCCCCTTCCGCCGCCATGTACAGGCCGCCGCGCCCTGCTGCATACGCGTCGTCGCGCCGCTCCCGGCCTCTTCCACCGCCACCGGTGCCACGCCCTGCTGCCCTTGCACCGGCGCCGGTCCCACGCCCTGCCCTCGTCGCGCCGGCGTCGCCGCTCAACTCCACGCCAGCAGAGGAAAGTGGCTATGATTTTCCCCCAACGACCTTCGATGGCCAGATGCCTGAGGATCTGTATGATGAGCAATTCGAAGAGGAGGATGGCTGCAATGGTGAGTTTTTTTTGGGTCTGCCGTGTCTGGTTGTGAACCAGAGATGTTCTCTGTGCTTCCTTGATCACTAGAGACTGGAATCAATTTGCACCTGATGCTAGAGACTGATGCTTGATCACTGGAAACTGATATTTGTTGTACCTGATGCTTGATATGTAGAGAAAGTTTTTTTATGCTACTACACATTGCAGGCCAATGTTGATCCTTTGGTGAATCTATTAGCCTAGAATCATGGGTAAATATTCTCAGCACTTGTAGAATTACTCACAGTGTTATATTGTTGCTCTATTTCGGCAATGGCATCATTGGGCAATATAAAGAAGAATTTCATTTATATATCTCTCAATTGATCTGTTCAAAAGATTAGCTCTTGAATGCTGGATGGTATAGCTTGTGTATAGCTTGTAGGTTGTGTATAGCTTGTCAAAATAGTAGCTCTTGAATCTGTCAAAACATTAGTATAGCTTGTCAAAACAGATCTGTTGATTAAGAATTTTTTTGTGACAGGTTCCACGCAATCAGGGTATTTCACTAGCCTCCTAGTGAATGATGTTGAGGCATCTCAATTTGCCGCACATAGTAGTGATCCAAACATCAATGAAGCTTCGGAAGCTGCCAAGAGTTCTCAGGGTAGGACCAAAAATTTCAGTACTCAAGAGGACATACTTCTTGTGTCAGCATGGCTGAATGTGGGCATGGATCCTATTCAAGGAGTTGATCAGTCACAGGGGACATATTGGGCAAGAATATATGAATATTTCCATTCAAACAAAGAGTTCGAGTCAACGCGTACTGAAGTTTCTCTACTAAATCGTTGGTCCACTATACAACATGATGTGAATATTTTTTGTGAATGTCTGACTAGGATACAAGATAGGAACCAGAGTGGCTCTAGAGTTGATGACAAGGTATAATCATATGGCTTAGTCTAATTTTTTGAGTGGTATACACATTATTTCAGTGGTATAATCATGTTAATTCTGGTTTCAATTGTGCAGATTGCAAATGCATGTGCAATGTACAAGGCCGAAGACAAGAAGCATAGGAAGTTTACCTTGATGCATTGCTGGAATATCTTGAAGGACAAGCCCAAGTGGATTGAGAGGCGGAAGGAAATTGGATGTCCCCAAAAATCAAGCAACAAAAAACAGAAGACAATGGCCAATTCAAGTCATGCACCAGTGCAACCTGCTGCTGCTGCCCCTGATGCCGGTGGTTCTGATGCTCAGCCATCAGGAAGACCGGAAGGAAAGAAGAAGGAGAAACTGAAGCTATGGCAGGGTGTGTCTAGATTTGTCGGTCAGCAAACAATTCCTTTTACTTGTCTAGCTTTGTCGGTCTACATTTCTTATTTCCCTTGCTTCAGTTTTGCACTTTTCTTCATTGGTGTGCTGTGCTGCAATCTAAAAAAAATTCTTGTGTATACTCAATTTTGTTGTGCACCACTCATTTTGTTGTGCACGTACACCTAGCAGTACCTGCAAGAATATACTCAATTTTCATTGGAGTTGCAGAGGTTGCAGCTAATAACTGATATGGGAACTGGTACTGCTTGTTACATGCCAGGATGTCAACTTTGCTCTACATTTTTTTTGACAGTGCTGAAATTCAACTGGATTTGTTCATGGCTTGGTTCATGAAAAAATTCCTGAGGTACCAGACTCAGATAGCAAAGCTCAGAAGGTTGTTACATCTACATCTATCAGAATGCTGTAATCTTGATACACAGGAGCCGGTGTCAGTGAAAGAAAGAGCTGGCGTTCGGGGAAAAAAGAGGCGACGTACGTGCAAAAAGAAATACCGGACATAGGAAAAAAGATCGGAGACAAATTTAAAAAATAGAGAGTCTAGATATACCTAGTCTGTTGGTTTCCCCTCTCTTTTAGGAGCCTTTCTATTTTTTTTACAGATCTTGTAAATAGCTAAATTTAACTAGGATTATTGCTAAGCTGTTGGAGTTGCTCTTATCCTCCCCACTCAGCTTCTTCCCACGAAAAAAATCAGGTGGCCACCGCCCGCAGCCCTGACCACGCGCTCAGGCCCGGCCCTGGGGGGTCGAGCAGTGCCCGCACCCCGGGCCCCAAAACTGAAGGGGCCTCTCCCCATATACGCATGTAGCATACAGATGTAGTAATACATCAGCTGTACTTGGCCCAACCCAAAGGCCATCCGACCAGGCTAGCTAATCAAGTAAAAAATGGAAGGTCAAGGCCCACGGGACTGAAAGAAAATCATCCGGTCATCCGTCCGTGACTTCTGCCCTTCTGCGTCGCTTATCAATTTGTCTTCGCTTCTTAGGCTTACGCAGCTGCCGATGGCGAATGCCGAAGGGATGACCTAACGGTCGGCGGCGGCGACAGCACGAATTCTGCCCATTGGCCAGTCAGGCCGAGACTCCGAGTCTGAGAGCACAATTACGAAAGCGAGTATCAGGTAACTTGATAATTAATCCACAAGTGACTTACTAACTTGGTAATATATTGATTTTTCTTGAGTTGATCTTGTATAGTAGTACAATTATCTTTAGTAGTTAGTATATTACTAATTGCCTTCAGAAACCTTGAAGGCACTGAATGGTACTGAGTTAAAAGCATGTTCCACTAAATTTGCCGAAACATTGTCTCTAGATGGTTCATATGTTGAGGTAAATGATTTAATATCTGAGTTAAGTGTTATGCGGTTCAGTTTGCCAGTCAACTATGGAAATCTCAGAGTTTGTCAAAAAGTGGATTGTTATCCTAATATTTCTATTGCTTATCGGACCTTATTTACTGTGCCTGTGACTGTGGCATCTGCTGAAAGAAGCTTTTCAAAATGAAATTGTTGAAGAATCATTTGAGATCCGTAATGAGTCAAGAAAGATTAAATGGTTTGACAACTTTATGCATTGAGAAGAAACTGCTGGATCAAATTGATATTGATGCCATTGTCACCAACTTCGCATCAAGAAATGTTAGAAAATTTTTCGCATCAAGAAATGTTAGAAATTATTTAAGGTAATATATATGAACTGTTTAATATAAATGCTATTTTTTAGACGCATTTGAGAGTTTTATTATTATTACAACTACTACTATTACTATTAAAAAAAGACATGTTATGGTGGTTGAAAAGGTACCAGAAGATACTTTCTTATTTTGGTAAGGTATCAGGATGTATCTTTCCTATTTTGATATTAATTTCACCTATTTTGGTACCATTTGGTACCTTTTATAGATACCTCTTATATCTCAATCATTCGATTCAACCTGTTATTTGTTTCGAGCGTTGTAAAGCCCTCATTTTAGTTTCGCCCGGACCACTGAAATTCCAGGACCGGGCCCTCACGCGCTCCGCCCCTCCCTCGCTGCCACTCGCCGCGCCTCTCCCTCGCTCACCGCGCACCGCCCCTCCTGCAGCGGAGCCGTGAGCTTCGCACGCGTCGCCCCTTCTGCAGCAGAGCAACACACAGGCGACGCCTCCTCCTGCAGCACCGCCCCCTCATGCAGCACGTGCCCCGCGTGGCACCCAGGTGCTGCCCTTCCCTCCCCTCCTCTCTGCAACGCTGCAGCTGCTCTCCCACCAGTGAGGACGCCAGTCTCCAACCGGCGAGGCTACCGGTGCGTGAAATCCTCTGGGATTCGCTGTTTTTGCCATTGTTCGTTGGGGACTTAGGATGGTGAGAGCAGGAGGACGAGGCAGCTGAGGAACCTCTCCCCGTGTTCCAGCAAGAAGGGTGCCTGATTTTTATTCTTTTTCAAATGTATGGTTTTATTCTTTTTCAAATGTATGGTTCTGTATTTTGTTATCCTTGGTCTTTGCTCACGATTGAGTTGGATGGTGCTGATTTTGTTAGATTGATCTCAAGTGGGGGCCCAACGGCAGCCCATTAACCCCTTAATCGCGCCCTGATCGGGGGCGCCTAACCCTAATGGTTAGTGGGCCCCCGTCGCACTGCGCTATATAAAGAGGGGTGGGGGCTGGCAGGCACACGACACGAGGTTCGCCGCAGCCACAATCCCCACCCCGACAAACCCTAGATCTCCACCGATCGGAGTTGCGCAGCAGCGGCGGGAAGCACCACCGACGGCTTCACCGCGCCCCTCTTCCCGCAACGACCACGCCGCCGTCGCCATGGCGAACAGCTCCGTCGGGAACCCCGCCGCCACTGCTGATGGTTGTGTTTTAAACCCTAGTTCGTTATCTGTTCTTGTTAGTAGTTCTTGTATAGGATCTCTCTACTGTTTCTTTCTCTGTTTACCCGAACCGGATCTACTGCTAGTTAACAGCAAGTTTCTATCAATGGTATCAGTCGGGTACTAGCGAGTAGATCGAGTTTTTCGGGTTCAAATCCTAGAACAAGAAACACAGGAGGCCGCCGAGCGACATGTTCTTGAGCATCGTCCCGGGCCTCACACAGTACAGGTGGCCGCCGAGCGACATACCATGAGTATCGTCCCGGGTCACAATCACAGCAAGATCACAGAGTGCGCACGGGGAAAGACCTTACCTGGTCGGGTTTTTCTTCTCTGCGCCGAGGCAACCACCGCAGCCAAGCCGCTCGACGGCGGCGCGCTCAAAGCGAACGCGCCGCCGGCGAGGGACTCAGCCACGGCGGCCGGAAGAACGCCGCAGTAAAGCAGAGAAGCAAGAAGCAGTGGCTGCGGTCCGAGCGGCGGCAGCTGCGCGGCGCAAGCGCAAGCGATTTCCGGCGGCAGCTGCGCATGCGCGTGGAGCGAGCGGTTCTTGCGAGGGCCGGAAGATTCGCGACGGATCGAGCGGCGGCAGCTGCGCAAGCGCGAGCGAGCGGCTGCGCAGGAGCTGGAAAACTCGCGAGGGTTCGGGGATTCACGGTTTTCACCGGTCTTTTATACGATCGAAAGCGCCGGCGAGCCGTAGGATCGGGCGAACGGTTAAGATTCGATGAGGCTAGGGTTCTGGCGAGCGAGCCGCGCTGGGCCAAGCGGACGAGCGCCAGCGCGCGCGCTGCTGGACCGCGCGCAAGCGCACGCAAGCTGAGCGGGCCGCGCCAGCGCGCCGAACTAGGCCGCGCGCGTGAGCCCAACTGAGCGAGCGGGCCAGGCGGGCCGAGCAAGCAAGCTGGGCTGTGCGAGCTGCCGTTAGCTGGGCCGAGCGCCGTACCTGCTGTACTGGGCCGCCGCTGCTGTTTTTCGCGAGCCGAGTTAGAGCGAGCCGAGCTGCTGGCCACCAGGCCGCGCGCAAGCAAACGGGAGTGGCCACTGGGCCGCGTGCCAGGCCGAGAAGAAAGATGAGCTGGTTTCCGCGCTAGTAATTGAAGTTTTTCGTTTTCAGCAGCAGTTAGACTAATTAATTTACACCAACGTGTTTATTATTTAGAGAGCAAGATCAGCAAGTTATGTTTCTGAAAATAGCAAGATTATTTTATTATTCCGCTGCGCAAGTTATTATAGTTATTCTCTTATTAAATTGAACCAACGGGATATTTAATTTGAGAAGCCTAGATTTTTTCCAGCACAAGTATTTCAGGTACTGTTGTTATTTTTTGACCAACGTTAATAATAGCAATATTACTGATGCAAGTTTTACCAGTATTTATTCTTTTCTGCCCAACGGTGATTAGAATAAGTGAAGCAAGTTATTTGTATGTCTTGATTTTGACCAACGTTAAATTAAGATATGCAATTATTATGATTATTATGTTCTCACAAATGTGTCATGTTTTTATTTCAGAGCAAACAGCAAATGCTATACACTTAATCAGTGCAATCCCCAAGTTAACTGGCCAGAATTATGTTGCATGGCGTGAGGAGCTTGATTCAGCGCTAGCACTTGCAGAGATAGATTTGGCTCTCACTGAGCCACAACCCACTGAGCCAGAAGAGCCCGTGAGGGCTGAGAATGAGTCCGAGGCAGATTTTGCTACTCGGCAGTGGGATCATGCTCCCATAAGAGCAAAGTATGACCTAGACAAGGCAAAGTGGGACAAATCAAACCGCAAGTGCAAAATTATCATAAGAAAGACAATCACAGAAAGCTTAAGGGGTGCCATCCCAGAGTGTGACACAGCTACAGAATATCTAGAGAAAGTGAAGAGCCAGTTTACTGGTTCAACCAAAGCTCATGCTTCCAACCTGATTCAGAAACTCACAACGATGAGATTTACTGGTGGAAGTGTGAGAGATCACATTCTGAGCATGGGTACTATGGCATCCAAGTTAGACAAGCTGAAGATGCCACTGCCAGATGGGTTCCTCATTCACTTGGCTCTGAACTCACTCCCTAAAGAGTATGAGACATTTGTTGTTAATTACAACACCAAGTCAGAGGAGTGGGACCTGCAAAAGGTCATTGCCATGTGTGTACAAGAAGAAGAAAGGCTAAAGAAAGCAAAAGGAGAGGATACTCTCAATTATGTGAAGGGCAAGCAACAGAACAAGAAGCAATTCTTCAACAAGAAAGCTTCAGATGCCTCTACTTCTCAGTATAAGGGAGGCAACTCTTCACAGTTCAGAGCACCCTCTAGACCAGCCGCCCAGCAGAAGGATTTGAACAAAGATCAGTGCAAGTGGTGTGAAGAAACTGGGCATTGGAAGCATGACTGCCCTAAGTTCATGAGGCACTGCCTGGAGAAAGGTGAGGACATTATTACATTTGTTGATGAGTCCTTATACATAAGTTATGACAGTTCCACATGGTGGATTGACTCAGGTGCAACTGTTCATGTTGCTAACTCTTTGCAGGGATTCCATGGAGGGAGAACCCTACAAAGAAGAGAAAGACAAATTAAGGTGGCCACTGGCGTTGCAGCAGAAGTTGAAGCCATAGGAAATCTTTATCTAGTTCTAGCTAGTGGCTTCAAGCTTCAGTTACATGATGTCCTTTATGTTCCCTCATTAGCTAGAAATTTGATATCTAGTTTCATGTTTGTCAGACTATGGTATTGATTGCCACTTTTCTAAGAATGAGTGTAAGCTACAGTTTAATAATAAATGTGTGGGTCTTGCCTTCCGACAAGACAAACTTTATTTATTATCTATGTCTGAGAATGTGAATGATGTAAGCAATAAGCATGAGAAAGTATTATCATTAGATGCAAGCAAGAAAAGAAAGAGAATTGATTCCTCATCGAAATTATGGCACTGTCGTTTAGGCCATATTTCGAGGGGGAGAATAGAACGCTTAGTTAAAGAATCAATCCTCCCACCACTAGAATTTTCAGAGTTAGAGCAATGCATTGATTGCATCAAAGGCAAGTTTGCAAAGATTATAAAGAAAGGAGCTAAGCGAAGCGGGGGAGTTTTGGAATTGATCCACACGGACATCTGTGGACCTTTTCCAATAAAGTCTGTGGATGGTTTTGATTCATTCATCACATTCACAGATGACTACTCTCGTTATGGATATATTTATCCAATCAAAGAACGTTCGGAAGCGTTAGACAAGTTTAAGATATTTAAAGCTGAAGTAGAAAATCAACTCGAAAGAAAAATAAAGGTAGTAAGATCTGATCGTGGAGGGGAGTACTACGGTCGACATACCCCTTATGGACAAGTTCCTGGACCTTTTGCAAGGTTCCTACAGGAAAATGGCATAGTAGCCCAGTATTCAATGCCGGGCGAGCCTCAGCAAAATGGAGTAGCAGAAAGGCGCAATCGTACCTTGATGGATATGGTGCGCAGCATGATGAGCTATTCCACATTACCATTGAGTTTGTGGATGGAGGCCTTAAAAACCGCCATTCATATTCTCAATAGAGTTCCAAGCAAGTCGGTGATGAAAACACCGTATGAGTTATGGACAGGGAGAAAACCTTCACTCAACCATTTGCGTGTGTGGGGGAGTCCTGCTGAAGCCAAAGTATTTAACCCAAACATAGGAAAGCTAGACCCCAAGACAGTCAGTTGCCATCTTATTGGCTACCCAGAAAAATCGAAAGGTTATCGTTTCTACTGCTCTAGTGGGCACACAAAGTTTGTGGAAACGAGACACGCTAGATTCCTAGAGGAAGAGATGATCAGGGGGAGCAAGGTAGTGCGAGAAATTGACCTTGAGGAAAAACGGGTGTTTGTGCCCATCCCGATAGAGCAAGAGCCCTACTTCACACTACCTGTTGTTGCTGGACCCACAATGGAACCAGCACCTGCTGTTCCTTTGCCTTTACCTAGAAACCCGGAACCTGTCATTCAGGAGCCGGTTGAGCCAGTGGCAGAGCAACAGCAGCCTCAAAATGAACAACCACAAGTAGAGGAAGTGCCAGCTGCGGAGCCTTCTGGCAGACCGCAAAGAGTTAGAAAATCTCCAATTTCAGATGACTACATAGTCTATGAATGCGAAGAAGTTCAGATGGAGGGTGATCCCGCTTCATTTGAAGAAGCCATGAGAAGCGCTGAAGCATCTAAGTGGCAAGAAGCCATGGAAGATGAGTTGAGATCCATGAGTGCAAACAAAGTCTGGGAGCTAGAAGAAATTCCTAATGGAGCCAAAACAGTAGGCTGCAAATGGGTCTACAAGGTGAAACGTGACTCCAAAGGGAATGTAGAAAGATATAAGGCGCGACTTGTGGCGAAGGGTTTTACCCAAAGAGAAGGGATAGATTATAATGAGACATTTTCTCCCGTCTCGAGCAAGGATTCTTTCAGAATCATAATGGCCTTGGTAGCACATTTTGATCTAGAATTGCATCAAATGGATGTAAAGACAGCATTCCTAAATGGAGATTTAGAAGAAAAAGTTTATATGGCACAACCGAAAGGTTTTGTCGAGAAAGGTAAAGAAAGAATGGGATGTCGTCTAAAGAAGTCTATCTATGGCCTAAAGCAAGCATCTAGGCAATGGAATCTAAAGTTTGATCAGACAATCAAAAGATTTGGGTTTAAAGAGAATGTTGAGGATAATTGCGTGTATGCAAAGTTTNAGATTTGGGTTTAAAGAGAATGTTGAGGACAATTGCGTGTATGCAAAGTTTAAGAATGGGAAATACATTTTCCTAATACTGTATGTGGATGACATTCTACTGGCAAGTAGTGATGTTGGTCTGCTGCAGGAAACCAAGAAGTTTTTGTCCTCAAATTTTGATATGAAAGACATAGGTGAAGCCTCATTTGTTTTGGGCATAAAGATTCACCGAGATAGAAGCAAAGGGGTATTGGGATTGTCCCAAGAAGCATATATAGAGAAAGTTCTGAAGAAATTCAATATGCATAAGTGCAGTCCTTCACCTGCTCCTATAGTCAAAGGTGACAAGTATGGGGCGCATCAGTGTCCCAAGAATAAGTTTGAAAGCGATCGCATGAAAGCTGTTCCATACGCTTCAGCTGTAGGAAGTCTACAGTATGCGCAAGTGTGCACACGCCCAGATCTAGCATTCGTAACCGGGTTGCTTGGCAGATATCAAAGTAATCCTGGTATGGAACACTGGAATTTGATAAAGAAAGCCTTAAGATATTTGCAAGGTACAAAAGGTCTAATGTTGACATATAGAAGAACTGATGACCTACAGATAGTAGGGTATTCAGATTCTGACTATGCAGGAGATGAAAGAAAGTCCACGTCAGGGTATATATTTACTCTTGCTCAAGGAGCTATTTCGTGGAAAAGCCAGAAACAAACAATTAACACTGCGTCATCGACGATGTATGCTGAGTTTATTGCTTGTTATGAAGCATCAGGGCAGGTGAACTGGCTTAAGAAATTCATACCCGGTTTGAAGGTGGTTGATAGCATCAACAAACCACTAAAGTTGTATTGTGACAACGAGCCAGCTGTATTATACGCTCACAACAATAAGTCTAGCAATGCCGCCAAGCACATTGACATCAAGTATTATGTTGTGAAGGATAAAATCCGGGATCACGCCATCAGTCTAGAACATATAAGCACAGAAAAGATGCTAGCGGATCCGCTTACGAAAGGCTTACCGCCCAACGTGTTCAGAGGACATGTAGCCGGCATGGGTTTAAGGGAAAGCCTGTGATACCTGGATAGCAAGGGGGCCCAAGGCAAGAATTCGCCTCTAAACAGAAAAGAGTTTGTGGCTGTCGAGTCTAACGGTAATGACTGTGATGACGGAACATGCTCAATACTCTGATTTGTGATGGGGTGAGTTGGAAAAGCATAAGGCGATAGAAGAGATCAAGGGGGAGAATGTTAGATTGATCTCAAAGGGGCCCAGCCCAACGGCAGCCCAATTACCCCCTTAATCGCGCCCTGATCGGGGGCGCCTAACCCTAATGGTTAGTGGGCCCCCGTCGCGCTGCGCTATATTAAGAGGTGGGGGCTGGCAGGCGCTAGTCACGAGGTTCGACGCCGCCACTCTCTCCCCACCGCACAAACCCTAGCTCTCCGATCAGAGAGGCGCAGCAGCGGCGGGAAGCACCACCGACGGCTTCACCGCGCCCCTCTTCCTCCAGCAACGTCGCCACTCTCGCCATGGCTGCCAACGCAGCCGGGAATCCCGCCGCCACCGCTGATGGTCGACCCTTAACCCTCTGTCTCTACTGTTCTTCATTAGTAGTTCTTGTATAGGATCTCTTTACTGTGTTTATCTACTGTTATACCCGAACCGAATCTACTGCTAGTTGATTTGCAAGTCCTATCAAATTGACCATGGCGACGTCGAAGTACAAGAACTCGGGCTCGTCAGATGCGGAGGCGAAGTTGATGGCGCACATCTCCTCGGCTGAACTGATGAAGAAGAGCTCCCCTCGAACCGCCGCGATGCTGGAGATGACGTCCTTGGGAGGAGGGACCTCGTCGTACTCGTCCGGCACCTCGTCGTAGTCACTGACGTCGTAGGTGTAACGCGTCCACGCGCGGTGGCCGTCGTCGCCGACGACGACCTTGCAGTACCACATGTTGGGTTCCATGTAGTCGAAGAGCACGACGAAGCACCCTGGATCGGTTGCGTCCTTGTGCGTGAGGAGGCACTTGCAGGGCATCGGGATGGCATCGCCAAGCCCCGCTTCGACGACGTCCGGCAGAGCGATCTTGTCCCCGGTGCGAGGGTTCCATAGCCACGCTGCGGAGGACGAGGAAGCGGACGGCGGCGCCGGCGACGGGGACTTCACCAGCATCCAGGTCCAGCCCTGCGGGGTGGTCCAGCACATGTTGCTGCCTGCTACGAGGGCAGGCTCCATGTCGGCGCCGTGGAGCAGGCGTTTCTGCGAGACGCTGAACATGAGCATGTCGTGTCCATCGCTGTGCTGGTAGCTTTGGTGCTCGAACACGAGCAACGGCAGACATGACGACGCGCTCTTGTCTTCATCGCTGGTGCCTGCGTTTTCTGCCGGCATCTTCTTCTTCTCAGCTGGAGCCAGCTATCTAGCCGGGGCGGCGAAGATCGAGAGAGGGCGGTGTGGATTGTTCCTATCCTATCCTCGTGCTGTAGGCTCTCTCTCGCCCGGTGCCCCACGCTTGATATATAGGACTATAGGAGTATTGGATGGGAGGAGGACACGCGGGCATCGGTGTCGGCGTTGGAGTCTGTTACGTTTGCGCTTCAAAACTAACTCTTTTTTTATTAGGAAAGAGTACAACTTGACTGACTTCGCAAATCACTCGGTTAACGTTTCCTTAGGCCCACAGGTAGGCCCATTACCATCGTGTTCCTTCATCTTGGACCATACTAGTGTATAGGCCCAACATCTGGCCGGCCCCGATTGAGCAGATGTAGCCCATGCTATAGTCTGAGCCCACCCATCTATTTTGAAAAGGTTTCCCTGAAAAGAAAAATCTGTTTTTCGAAAGAAAAGGTCGTCTACTGGAGTACAGAACATGGCGTACGGGCCTACTAAAAAACCCATGACGTATACATGCAAGTTTTTGTGAACTTCATAATACATTCATTTTATTGCCATTGAAACTACTACATAGGCACTGGCTAGACTTCCAACTGAATTATTGCTTGGGAAGGGGTTACCCCATATGAGACGGTAGTTTACCCTTCAAGTACATTTGTGATCCACCATATACAGGCAAAACTACTTGAGCAGCAGAGACAACCAAGAGCTTTCGCTGATCAAAAGTTCCAAACCAAAAAAACTTTATACATGTAGTGTAGGTCACCACGATCAAGCTACCAAACAACTCATTACTTGCATACCAAGAGGTGGTCTGAGAAAATGAACCGCGTCTCAAGATTCCGGTTTCGTTTTGTTTATGTTTCCCACCTCTTTCGCAGATGCTCGATCCAAACAACCCTGACACGTTAAAAAGTTTTGGCCGTGTTTAGATACCCCTGAAAAGTTTTGCAAAAGGGAATCTTTTTTGCATGGAGTACTAAATGAAGTCTATTTGCAAAACCCAGCCACGGATGAGCGTAACTTTCCGAGACGAATCTAATGAGCCTAATTAATCCATGATTTGCTACAGTGATGCTACAGTAACCATCTTCTAATCATCCTCTAATCATACGGTCAAAGGCCTCATTAGATTCTTCTCGGAAATTTACTAGAGGTTGTGGAGGTAGTTTTGTAAACTGACATTATTTAATATCCCTAATTAGTGGTCAAAGATGCATTTAATACCCTGAAAAATTTTTAGGGGCCATCTAAAAAGGGACAATTGGTCGAAACCAGAGTACGGGATTATGAATTTCTCGCTGATACCCAGTGGGCCCCATCGAGAATCGTCTCGGTCTTCGCTGTATAGGACGGAGTAAAAAAAATCAAACGGCAAAGAGATTCCGATTACTGTGGTTGCGGGCCCACTCCAGCAGAAAAGCTGAGTGGTGTGCAGGTGTGATGGGGTGCCATCCACGTTGATTCCGCCAACCTTTTTCACGGTTAGCGGCTGGTCCTCTTTTCTGCTACACCTACAAGTCCCTGTGCACCCCGGCGCTTGTGTTTTGACACGAACGAGCTCAATGAGGCAAACGTTTTCTAGGTATATCCTGAATGCTCCGTGCAAGAGAAGCCCCATGCAGTTTCAAGGACAGTAAAATGATTTGTGAGGTTCATTAAAATATATATATTCACATACGCAGCCTAGAAAATAAATAATAATACGATTTGAGAGTTCAAATATATACAGTAGCTAGTACAACTGATTACCTACTTCTGCGATATTGACAGAGCTTTCTTCTTCCAAGATGGCTTTCTTACTTTTTGTCACAAAATTCATTACAAGTAGACATAAATGGAGACGCAAAATTAGGCAAAGAAAGAGATAAGCACACATAATCATAAAATTGCTCATCCTTTTATGCCCGCGACATTTATGTAAATCCCAACTAGAACATGCTCGGGTTAAATTAGCAGCTGGATGGTCTCTAGGATAATTCCTATGTTAGACAATTTGTTTCACCCAATTTTAGTGTTGGTGCTGAAACAAATAAGTATTACAAGATCAACTCTACTGAAAAATAGAGTTATTATCTGATAGAACTGTAAAAAAAACTCGAATAGTTGTTCGTGAAAACTGAAAACCTTTGGTCTTATTCTAAATTTGGATGTATGGCTCACTAAATCAGACATATGGGACCAGATGTTTATTTTCCTTCAAAAAGCTCAAACTCTGTGTACACCATGCGTTTGCAGTCTCTACTGTACTCTCTAGTCCCTCCTACGAGCAGGCACCACCGCCCAGTCGTCCTCTAGTCCAAACCACCCCACTCAAAGTCCCAAACCCTTCCCACCGTCCAATCCAAATCTGACGGCCCTGATTTGCCCGTAAGCCCTAAACCCCGTCACGCCTATAAAGCCCCACCGCGCAAATCCGCACCAGATCTCCCTCATTTCTCCTCCGCTTTCGCATCACACGCTCCTCCTCCTTTCCCGTGTCCCCCGGGGCGGCCAGCCAGCGCGAGGGTTTCGACCATGGCGGAGCAGCCGCACGCGGAAGGCGGCGCGAGCCCCAAGCACGAGACGCTGATGGAGAAGCTCGCAGACAAGCTCCACGTCGGCGGCAAGGGCGACTCCTCCTCGTCCTCGGACTCCGACAACGACGAGCGCCCGCGCCCCTCCGCGCCGCCCGCGCCCGCCGCCGAGGTCAAGCCCTCCTTCTCCGACTCCGCCGCCACGGCGGCCGCCGATGCCAAGGCCAAGGTGTTCCGCCTCTTCGGCCGCGAGCAGCCGATCCACAAGGCCCTCGGTGGGGGCAAACGTATGGCTCTTTTTCATGCTCTCAACGATGCTGCTTTTGTACGGTTTTGCCTTGAAATCGGTAGATCGGATCTGGTTGCGGGGGATCTGTATGGTCTGGAGAGTAGCGGACTAGATCTGATAGGCTATGTTTTCTCGAATGGAAGTAGGGTTTAAGGATGGGGCGGTTTGTTTAGATCGGTGGGCGCGGAGTATCAGATTGGGGGTCTTCAGCTTCTCTATCGTTGACTGATGGAGTCCACCAGTATGTGCTGACGAGGCGACTCTCTCTCGCTTCAAATTTGATCAATGCAGGTTAATTGCATAGCGGTACATGATCTGATCTGAACGATTTCACACTTTACACCCCTCTGACTGTGAAAATTTGTCACTGCTGTGCTTGTCTAAACCCGGGGTTACACTGTTTTTGAAATGTCAGGTCAGGTAACATGAATATTTGATGGTGGTTGTCCCTGTAATGATAGAATTGACTCGTGCGTTCATAACTGCTTAGATAGTCTGTAAACAATATTGTTAAGTGTTAACCACTTGAATTCTTTTGGTCTTGATGGGAATCACTTGCTTACGGATGCTTTGTCGTTTTGGGCAAGCATATCTGAGGTTATATGTTCATCATTTATGAGGGTCAATATTGTAGGAGCCTTTTTGGTTGCTTTGCATTAAGATGCTGAAAACTTGAAGTTTGTAAAAGAAAGAATCAAGTGGTTTATTTTACATTATTATGTTTGTCTAAAATAAATGACATTCCCTTAGAGAGGTTGTGATACTATCTTATGGCATCGTGTCTTTGCATGTGATTGCATATTTGACGTAAACATATGACAACCACAGCACTCTTCACTTGAAAATATTTTTTTTTTCAAGTTAATTGACTGGCAGTCGAGGTGCAATTGGAATTAGTACCTGCCATGTTCATTGCTGTTCTATGTTTTGCAGCTGCTGATGTATTCCTGTGGAGGAACAGGAACATCTCTGCTGGAGTACTTGGTGGTGCCACTGCAATCTGGATCCTCTTTGAATTGCTTGGTTACCATCTTCTGACCTTCGTTTGCCATGGCCTCATATTCTCTCTGGGTGTTCTCTTTCTCTGGTCTAATGCCTCCTCGTTCATCAACAAGTAAGATTTCATCTTAGGATGATAAACTGCACACAGCTTATAAAGATACAAACTTTGTTCGTTACAAGCTACATGGATATAGAATTACATAATGATGCGAAGCCCTGCCCTTTATTTCAGGTCTCCCCCACGGGTCCCAGAGGTGATCATTCCTGAAGATTTGGTTGTCAACATTGCACTATCCACTCGTTATGAGATCAACAGGGCCTTCGCCAATCTTCGCCAGATTGCTCTTGGCCGGGACATAAAGAAGTTCCTTATGGTACGTCTACTCATTGTCATTGCCTGCGCTGATCAATGGTTGCTGCAGAAAAAAATGTATATTTATCTTACTCATCTTTCTGGCAATTCTTAGGTGATTGCTGGGCTTTGGTTGCTTTCTGTTCTTGGGAGCTGCTGCAACTTCTTGACGTTGGTTTACATTGGTAAGGGATCCAAGCAACTCAAAGAGAATCTTGTTGCTTAACACCTCTTCTACTTGCCTGCCACTGATCCTGTTCTCTTATGCAAAACAGTCTTTGTGGTGCTGCACACAGTCCCTGTCCTCTACGAGAAGTATGAGGATCAGATCGACTCATATGGCGAGAAGGGGTGGGTCGAAATTAAGAAGCAGTATGCCGTGTTTGACGAGAAGGTTCTGAGCAAAGTACCAAGGGGCCCTGCGAAAGACAAGAAGCACTAGAAACACAAGTGATTAAGTGTTACTCAGTAGGGAATGCTAGCAAGTGGTTCGAGTTTCTCGGGAGGCATCATGGACTCCCTTTTTGTGGTATGAGCACCAATATGCCACCTATTGCCTTGTGTTATCATGGCTGCATTGTTTGGTCTTTGATGGGAGTAGCCGAATAGCTTTGCCCTACAACAGTGATGCAGATGCAGCATGCGATTTTGTGTACTGCTGTTTGATTTTGATCTGTGTTGTAAGATGTTGCGCGCGTGCTGTACCCGCGACGCTGTTTTTGCTACTTGTATGGATGTAGTTTGGAGTTTGATAATATTTATATGGACTTCTGCTGCGCTTAGAAATTGCTGTCTACTGAATTTGTGATGGTTTTGGTGGAAAAGACTTGGTAGCTTGTGTACTAGTATTGATCGATTTAGGATGTGGTTGCCATTGCTTTTATTATTATTATTTATGGGTTTTAAAGCTTGTTGCGATATTTGCCGGTTAGGTTTGCTGTTTCTCTACATCTCTATATATTACAACTAAAAAGAAGAAAATGTAGACGTTTTTTCGTGTGTCTTTCTCCCCTTCGTCCTTCGTCCGTCGCCCCCTTCGTCCCATCGTCGTCTGTGCTCTTCTTTTCCGTCGGATGCAGCGTTCTCATTTTTTTCACCGTCGGATGCAGCGTTCTATTCCCCTCATGGACGTATCGAGCGATTTCCTCCCCCTAATGTCGCCCTCCTTCGTTTCATGATCCGAAAAAACAGGTTTGGTTTCCTTTTGCCGCAAAACCTTCTCCCTCCTGCTCCGCGCGGAGCCGCCCAGACCATTGTTGCTCCGCTCCCAGGCCGGCCGCGCAAGGACGTTCCCCGCCCGGCCGCCGCAAGGGCTTGGCCGCTCCCCTGCCGGTCGTGCAAGGACGTGCCCACTCCCCGGCCGGCCACCACAAGGGCGCGGCCAATCCTGGCCTGGCGCCGCAAGAGCGCAGGCTCTCACCGCCCGGCCGGTCGTGCAAGGATGTGCCCGCTCCCCGGTCGGCTACCACAAGGGCGCGGCCAATCCCGGCCTGGCGCCGCAAGGGTGCAGGCGCTCACCGCCCGGCCGCGCAAGTGCCCGTGCGATCCGCCGCGGTCAGCCACCGCAAGGGCTGCGCGCCGCGACAGGCATCGCCATCCAATCCTCGAACCCTGCCCTCTCAGGTCACTCCCCAACTCGAAATACCCTACTCTGCCTCCTCGATTCCGGTCACCTACGGCAGCCTTGGAGCCCCCGCGGGGCGGGGATCCAGTCGCGGCGGCGGCTGAGACGACGGAGTCCAAGGGATATGGTGGTGCCACTTACTGCGCCACTACGGCCGCATCAAGTACCCCGACACCGAGCGCCTCCTCCCGGACTTTGACTTCATCGCCGTCAGCCCACGCCACGCCTCGCTGCGCTCATGCTGCTCCTCGCTCTTGCTGACCCCGCAACCTTCGATGGTTGGTCCCACCCCAGGTCAGTCATGCTTGTTGCCGGCTAATCTCCCGTGTGGGCTGCTCATGGTTAGCAAGCTCGACCTGCTCCCTACGCTGTCATTGTCCCCATCGGGCGGGCGCTCAGGACACCATGCCCTCTCGTACGTCGACCTCCCTGTCACGAGGCGACGTTGCTGACCTTACCGTGGCTAAGGGTCCCTACATCCAGTAAGTTTCCACCATAAAGTTCATTCGGTTCCTTCTCTCATGTTTGTGCTAATGCATCAAAGGGAATAAGGGATTCGTGATGTTTGTGTGTGTGTCCATGGACAACCACAGAGCTGCGGCGGAGGGTGCCAAACGTGGCTGTTGTTCCAGTCGAACCAGCACCAGGCTGCAGTGGCCCCGGCACTCAAGCAATTGACGGTGCTGTTATGGTTGCGTGCCTTGATTACATTGCCTCTCTCTTAGTGTTCTTTTACACAGCAGCCAGGTTATTAACATTCTTAAATTAGCAGGTAAACATGCCTGGGATCAAGCGCTGTTGGCCTGTTGCTGTGGCTCCAAGTTTGGGTTCCTAATTCTTTAATCTTCTTGAAAAATTGACTGCAACGATCACTGCCTTAGATCTAATTTGCTGCAACTCAGTTTGACAACGCTAAAGCAATCATGTGAGGCCCTAATTTTCTTCGCCTTGAAATTCTTAAGCCAATGTTTGTGCTTTTTTATTTGTTTAATCCATTTGCTATGTGATAATTAACTCCACATCTTAGGAACAATAGTGCAATGCAGACTATCCAGTGTAAAACACTGACTGATTTAAGCACAGTGCAGTGTATTTCTGTTGCTTAGTACAGCTAATTCCATACTATTTTAAGTGCTTCCGTTTTGCTGCATTTTGTAACATGCATATATCTGCCATAGCCCATAGTAATAAGCACGAAGTTAATAATTTGACCAATAAGAAAAAAAAAGTGAAAATTGGTTGCCTACATCGGATGTGGATAATATACTTCAGTTTTGTCTGATAATTTTAAATTATTTAACTTTTAGCTACAGATGAATAGTTATTACTCAAGTAGTGAAAAATTCTAAAACTTCAGCAGAATGCAACTGAAATATTTCTTCTATCTGCAGCGTATTTCAGTAGTTTCTTATTGGTTATTTGGTTCTTTTGTGCAGTGAGAATTTGATGTGCAGTGACAATTTTATGAATATGAATGACTTGAAGATTGTGACATGGGCGTATGCTGCAACCAGTGAGCTCAATTGTAATGGCGATGTGCTATGTGTTGTTGATGACAAGCAAGGGAGATAGCCAACTGGTGGTGACCAGCCAGACCAGGATGGTGAGGTGCATGAAGGAAGCCCAGCTCCTCTACCAAGTCAGCATCAACTCTTCGGCTACTCTTCGCCGATGAACGCCTCAGTATATTTATAGTAAGATAGCAATTGGAAGTTGATTGATACAGTTTGTTTGCGTCAGGCGTTTGGGCACCTTGCAGATCCTAATTGGCATTCTCAGGATGTTGTTATTCATGTAGATGTGGCTGGGGACAATGATGACCCTGATGAATGACTCAATTGTCTTGTCTGAACATTTCTTGCGTGAGAGGGCTGCATGAATCTTACTATTATTGAGTGCCATTATTTATTGAGTATGAGCATGTAATAAGGCAGTCGCATCAGTTGTAACTAGAGTTTTTAATCCACTTTGTAATCTGGTCCTTGCAAGCTTGTATGTAGCATTTGAGTGAAATTATAACTTTTTATGCATCTATAACGTTGGCAATTCCACATGGAAAGCCCACAATTCCTTTCTCTAATACAAGTATGATGAAAGCACTCTTCCCTGTTGCTTGGACATTTCAAACATTGTATGCAGAAAAATAACATTGAGCAAAGTACAAAATAGTTTTGTTAAGAAATTAAAGGAACATGAGTTTAATGTACACAATTAGCTTGGGAGTTGAATATACACAATTATCTTCGACACATGCGTGTTTAGTATCATTCTAATCAAGAGCATGCCCCGGGCGTGGTCTTTTGTCCCTCGTGTCACTGTCGTGGCTACCCTCGTGGACCACCTCACCAAAGTCACACTCACGCGTGGGGTCGCTTGTGTGCTTTGATGATTTGTTTGAAAACCTATATCCAATCCATTCATATTATTTTATATTTTTTTTAAATTATAAAATATATGTATATCTATGCGCGTATTGTCACACATTTAGTGATCTCAATAGACGTGGGTTTTTTTTCTCGATAATTGTTTTCTTCTATAATTTTGTTTTCCTCCCATAACAACGCACGGGCACGAACTAGTCGCTTCATATTTCCTAGCAATCATGGTTAATTGGTCATTGAGGTGGTTTGCTAAATAGCAGGCGCTGTGCTTTTACTGTAGGAACCAGAGCGCTGCTGCCCCCCGAGCCCGAGCAAGTGGCCGGAGCGTTTGGTTTAAAGACTCAAATATGCCTGCTCGGAACGCCTAAAAAGTCAGAACAAAAGCAAATCAACACCTCGGTCACTACTGATTTTCTTTTGGTTGTTTCTGAGAAACACTACTTACTGATTAAATAATAAGCGACAAATTCACGAAGTCCGCGGCCACAGGTTTCTGATGGGTTGATCTTATGTGGGCCAACATCGAGCCCAATAGCCCATCCTGTGGCCACACTGATGATGCTGATATTAGGACTCCGATATCCGTGATCATCTTCCACGCCGAGGACGCCCCTCCGCCGCCGCCCCGACCGTCGAGGTACATGTGCATAGTACATTCTTCCACCGCTTCCTGATTCTGATTCTGAGCTGAACTAGCACCAAGTTGTTTTTCTATTGAGATCGCTTGTTGGCGCCGATCTCCAACAAGGAGATTTTTTTTTGAACCGGGGAGCAGTGTCCCCATTCCCACTCACTGAGTCAGTGAGCGGAAATACGTGGGCACGGGTTCTCGTCTCGAACCCGGGTGGCCGAGCTCCCTGTGGGAGTCACTGACCAAGTGAGCTACCGCTCACTCCCATCTCCAACAAGGAGATGAAGTGATGGTGTCCGATATTGTCTCGGTCGACTCAACCCAACACAAGACTAGCAAAGTTATATAAACTACACTCCCTGAATTTCCTTTTCTATATGTACTAGAATTTGAAAAGGGCCAACAATTAGTCAACTATATACATGCTTAGTATTTCATAAAACTTAATAGTATGATGTTCTGCGATGCAGAATCACCTTTCTTGGATAAATCATACTCGCAGCTCTGCGATGCAGTCTTCAGGCCAGCCACGCCGGTTCCTATCACAATTCTCCCCTATCTGATAATCTGAATCATTGACATAATTCAGAGTGTGGGTGCATGCCATTCCCTCATCAGCTTGCGGGGCGTCATTTGACGCCTGAATGAGTGAATTAATGTTCATTCCCAGCTCCTGCTTCCTGAAAATCATCATGATAATCTCGAATGACAAATCAGCAATCCATCGATATGGGATTCCGGATCGAAAGAGCCTTCTATGTTAATTTTCAGTGTTTCCAATCCCGGCTTCCTTCCACTAGGGAAGTCTTGATTCTTGAATCCGCCACGGTCCTCTGAAAAAGTGAAAAAAAAAGGGAAAGAAATTGACTACGTTTTGGCGAGTTGATACGATGAGCGGGTCGCCATCGAGCGAGCCCCCCTATATAATGCCAATTTCTCTCTGGCGGCTGGCCTGGCCATTCGAGAGAGAGAAAGAAGGAGAGGGCCGGGCGCTGCACTCGACACCCATCCAGTTCCGCAGGCGCCACGATCTTCCACACCCCATATTCTTCCGCCGCGCGCTCATGCACCTCCCTACGGCTTCTCTCACTGGCTCGTGGACTAATTGGGTTTCGTTTTGGCATTGAAGCTGTTGTTGGCGCTGATCTGATCTGAATACAGAGGTGACTGGCCTGCTGCCTGATCTATCGGGACATCGAACACAATTTTTTTTTTATCTCTCGAGTTTCATGGGATTCTCCTAACTGTTTCCTCTTATTCTGTTACCATCGAGTCATTAGTTTGTCGTGATCGGATCCGAGGTTCGACTTGCCCCATGGATGTCAGTTTATTTGAGCTGGTGGCAATACTGGAGACGCCGACTGGTTTCGCTTTCTTCAATGTTCATGATAGGTTATGCAGAGGATCAAAGGTATGTATACACACACACACACTCATTCCAAACCTCCCTTTGCAGGTCAGTCACTTCAATTTCAATTTCTTATGACCCTTTAATTCGTTGTGTTACTGCAGAAACTGTGGTCGTGGTTTGTCACGAAGCAAACTGCTTGTGAAGTTCGTATTTCTGATTCTACCATCCTTTCATTACCGCTTGCTCTGGTTGCCTTCTCTTAGTTGCATTCCACCCAGGAATCCAGGATTGATAATAATCCGCGCACGTGGTTGCTTTAATTTTTAGTTTGCGTTTGCTATCACCGACATTAAATAGTTTGTGACTTACATAACTATTTTACACAGTAAGTAATAATGACACAGTAACCATCTTATGCTGCTGGACGTCTGTTCCGCTTACGCGTGAGGCTGCTGGACGTGGTCGGTTTTGGTTTCAGATGGCGCGTCTGTTTTAGTTTCTGTTGGGGGATCAGTGTGGGTTGGGTGTGTTTGTAGTGCTCAAGAGTTGCCCACCCCCCCCCCTCTCTCTCTCGAGTACTTTCACTTTTTCCTATCTTAATAAAATGACACGACAGCTCTCCTGCGTAGTTCGAGAAAAAAATAATGACACAGTAACCATCTTATGCTGTAAAATAATAATAATAAAGCAATCTGTTGGATAGATGCAGGATCACTGTGTTTCATTTGTGAGTTTTCTTGGCAACCATACTACGTAGCATTTCTATCTAATATCATGCTGTTACTTTTCTTACCAGGTTATCTTTTTGATTAAGTTCATAAAGTTTGATGACAAGTCTGTTGTGTGGCGTAGTGATGGTCCTGGTCAGAGGCTTGCTATGGCAATCCGGAAATACTGCACAAAGAGAAGACAGTTGATTGTTGGGAATGAAAAGCTTAGGGGTGTCATCGAGTCAAGTATGGTCAGTAAAGATTTTTTTTAGTAGTTCATCTTTGCATGAATGTGTGGTCCCCGTTTTCTTCTCATGAACCTTCTCTTGCTAGAATATTGAGTGCTTCGACGAAGAGGATGTTATTCGTGAACTGATGTGGGGGTTAAGGAATGTTCTGTATGATTTTGTGTCCCAAGAAAGCGACAACTTGACTTTGGAGTATCTTCTCCCATTATCTGAAGGATTTAAAGACTGCATGAGGAAATATGGAGCTACTATTCCTACAGAAGCAGTAATAATTGAACTTTCTTGCAGTTACACCCTTTTCTAATGTACCCCTTTTTTGTTTTTCTACTTTTGTGCTTACTGCTGTGCCCTGTTGTTATGCCTTCTGTGTACAGATGCAACGGGTAGTACTCTCCCTGTTCTTAAATATGTGATGCTTAGGACAAAAGTAGTATTAGCTAGCTATCCCACTCTCCTTTTGGAATCCCACTCTTCTTAAAGACTGCATGAGGAAATATAATGTTTAAGGACAAGTAGTATTTAGCTTGTTATCCCATTCCTTTTGAAATCTAAACTAGTAAAATTAAATTAGATTTTGATTTACTGGCCCTGCTACTTCTGTGCCTCTGTATGACGTCATTGAGGATTTTAATTTGTAATGTTTGTTTATCTTGTGTTTGTGTTGCTTGATGCTGCTTTGAATTATCATTTGCAGCTTGAGCAAAGTTCATGTAATGCAACTTTTGATCATGTTCATGTAATGCAACTTTTGATCATGTTCATATAATGAAACTTTTGATCATGTTCATGTAATGCAACTTTTGATCATGTTCATATAATGCAACTTTTGATCATGTTCATGTAATGCAACTTTTGATCATGTTCATTTTGATCTGATCCAGCTTGATAGAAATTTTATAGCCCGTCTCGGTGCATTGTATCGATGTGATGCATTGTTATACCAGTTTGGCAAGAGCATGCGTGCTATGTGTGATCCGCTTGTCCCTGATATTGGTGGAATTATTGAGGATGACACACTCTATGGAGAAGTTATGTTAAAGATTCTGATCCCTGAATTGGTGCAAGAATGGAATCCCTCCAAGGTAGATGAATTCATATCTGTATTAATTAGTATTTGCAACAAGAATATTATGGAATATATGAATTAGTGGTCTTGATGAAATGAATGTTTTATGGGATTTTATACAGTGGTTTCCTGATGATGTGGTACGGAAGATAGAGGCTGTAGATGCTGCAGCAGGTGATGCAAGGAAAAAGGTCAATTATGACTTGTATTGTGATATACAGATCTTCTTGGATAAACTCAGGAGATTTCTTGGATACAAAAAGAAGTTGCTTCGGGATCTCAAGGACTCTGTTGCTCAACGTGCTGGAGGGCAAAAGAGGACCCACGCAGAGGTCGTTGAGCTTGTTGAAGGGACAAGCAGCCAAGATGGGGACTGTGCTAATGATAATGCTGATGTTAATGATGTGTGTGGGAAGAAAGTGAGGGGCTGATGAGGGGAAGGCTGGTGCTGATGCTGATGTGTGTGGGGAAGGCTGGTGCTGATGGTAATGATGTGTGTGGGAAGGGTGATAGTGAAGTACTCCCTTATTGATGTGGTGTCTTCCTATGTTTGAACTACTTGATCCTGAACATTGAAGTATTCGCTTATGTTTCACCGAACTCGGTTAGTTAAATGTTATGTATTATCTGTTTCGCTGATGTTTCATCGAACTCGAACATGTTTAATGTTATGTATTATCAGTTTCACCGAACATGTTAATGTTATGTAAATTCTTCTGTTGTGTTGTGCTGGGTTGGAAACTCCCTGTTCTACCACCGAGTTTTGGCTTGTGGTAGAATTCCTTTGTAGTATGGTTTGTAGATTCTACCCCTGCTCATTGTCCGTCTCTAATCAACTGTCGTGACTCTCGCTGCGCGGCTGCGGTAATTTCCATCAATTCTTAATTTATTTTGCCCGTACTGATTTTTCTATCCTCAATTGAGAAGTTATAAATTGAGGATAGAAAAATATACGATAAGATATAGCAATCCCTTGCCATCAGATTAAATTGTATTTCGAATACCACTGCCTTCATCAAATTTCACCATTAGCATGTCGTGTTCTCGACTATGGGTGGACGTGTGGGCGTTCGGTTAGACCGAACCTATCGGTTTGGTTTCTTAGTTTTTGCAAATATCAATTACCAAAAGTGTGAATTCTCTGCCAATAGAAAAGAACACATGGGGGCGTTGCTACCGGCAGAACCACGATGGCCCCCTCGTCGACCTAACAAATTACAGACCGCTCCCGTTCCGCCGCCGCCTCCTCTCCTCGTCTCGCTTCGCTGTGTTCCTTGCCAAGCGCGCTGTGCTCACGGGGACCGTCAGGCGTCAGCCATCTTGGCCCCGTCCGCTCCTGCTTGCCATTGTCCGCGCTCACAGGGGCCGCGCTGCTCGCGGCTTGCTGCAGGCGCCGCCCGCAGGGGCTGGATGTTGGGGAGGCGCCGCTGCTCCGCTCATCGGGGCTGGCCGGCCGCCGTGGTCTCCATCCACTCTTCAAACTTTCTTTACTAATCTGAAGTATGAACCTTCTGTACTGAAGGCCATTTCTACTGAAGCTCGTTTGCTTGCTTTTGAGAGAAGGTAAGGTAACTTTGTACCCGAAATAGACCCTTCAAAATTACTTAAACTTGCTACTGATAATTTTTCATGATAAGACTGTTCTTCATGGATAAACTTGAATTATGACTTGTGTTGTGGCATACAGATCTTCATGGATAAACTTAGGAGATTTCCTGGATACAAAAAGAAGTTGCTTGAGGATCTCAACTCTTTGGCTGATAATAAACGTTCTGGAGGGCAAAAGAGGAGCCACATGGAGGTAGCTGAAGGGACTAGTAGGCAAGATAAGGATCGTGCTGATGCCAATGGTGTCTCTGGGAAGAAAGTGAGGTCTCGTTTAGACACAGTTTTGGCGACGCCATATCTTCTTGTTATGGTGAAGCACTAGTGTTGGACAGAGTTCTGGGAAGAAAATTTGTGCATCGCCATATCTTGGACGACGCTAGTTATTACTAGTTATTACTGCCTCAATCATCAGACTCGTTCCTGGAACTTATATATGCAAGTGTTCTTATGTTCCGTCGAACTCGGCCACGTAATATAATAGTTACTGTATGCAGGTACTTCTGTCGGGTTCTGGTGGGGATGGAACTGATCTGGTCTTATCACCGAGTCAAGGTGGAATTCTCCAGGGCGGGTGATGAAAATTACCTGCAATTGATGCCGATAGCCTTTGCCATGATGCATCTGTCCAAGAGACAAAGGAATGGGGTAATGCTCAGCTCAGCTCTAGGCTTGCCTGCGCTCAACAAAGATCCACACGCGCACAGACCAATACCATTTTGCGGCTGATCACAACCTATGCAAAAGCATTATGTGACCAGGCAAACACAAGAACAAACAAGAACAATCCGTATCACAGATTCATTATTGGTGTAATACAACAACCAGCACAGGCAAACTGGAATTTAAGGTGGAGATAGAGCTGTTCTTACTTGTTCTACACCAGAAACCGCCGTCATGGCCTGATTTCTCGTCTAACACTCCCCATTTCTCCTCATGTTGTTATACGTGTTCGGCCTATTTCCTCAAGGCTATTTTGTGCTCTACTCTTTTCAAATTATGTCCATACACTTTGCTCAGAGGAAATATGTCAATTGCTGCTTCTTTCTGGAACCGCCTTCACCATACAACTCGTTCCATTGCCTCAGCTCACTCATTATGGCACCCTCAGCAGCGAAACTTGCAGCCACCTGCATATGAGAGTTAGTGCTAACAACTTTGAACTTGAAGCTACCAGTTGTTCGATTTCATGTTAACAAGTGCTATGTGCTGCAATGTGCATTCGAATTCCAGTCGAATTAAATATAAACATGGTTCACCTGGTTCTTTGCTTCCTTCAAGTCTGCCATGTTTAGTGGCCTTAGAATGATTGCCTCCTCTTTTTCTTTCTTCTTTGTAGGATCCGGTTGAGTTCCTGCTTTTTCACGCTTCAGCTTCTCCTGAAGATAGTGAGAACAAAGGTTACATAGTGTATTCCTCCAAATAGAAATCTTAAATGCGAGGTGATCTGATTACCAGTTCCTTCTTTCTTTCCTTCTGGATCAGCTCCCTCACAGGGCGATATGCTGCCGTGGTGCATAGATTCTGTTACAGAGTAATGTGTGTCCATGAAGCAATATTTCTTGAGATGACATGCATTCATGTCTGATGTCTCATGATACTGAGTTACTAACCTTAAGATCACTGCCACTGTATCCTTCTGTCATGGTCGCTAGCTCCTTAAAGTCCAGGCCTTCATCAACTTTCTCCTTTGACAAAAGCCGCCTCATAATCAGTTCCCTACTTTCCATTGAAGGCAGACCAACCATGATTCTGTCGAAGAAAGAAAACACACCTTAGGCATAAAACATTTGAATGGTTCTGTTACAAATTCAGGTATGGACGGACATAACTAGTGCCTAGCAGGGAGAATACAAACCTCCTCTCGAACCTACGAATGATAGCCTCATCAAGATCAAAAGGCCGGTTGGTCGCAGCAAGAACAAGAATTCTCTGATCTGGTCTTGACAAGAGTCCATCCCAGTGTGTCATGAACTCATTCTTGATCTTCCTCATTGCCTCATGTTCCCCAGCTCTGTTCCGCTGCCCAAGCATGCTATCAACTTCATCGACAAAAATGATAGTCGGTGATACTTTAGCAGCTAATGTGAACAATGCGCGGACATTCTTTTCGTCTTCGCCAAACCACTTTGACGTGATAGTTGACATCGATACATTTATAAAGCTGGCTTGAGCTTCATTTGCTATAGCCTTGGCCAGCATTGTCTTTCCGGTTCCTGGAGGACCGAAAAGTAATATACCTCTACAAGGCTTAAGAAGACCCCCTTTGAAGAGGTCAGGCCGTCGAAGAGGCAGCATGACAAGTTCATGAAGGGATTCTTTGATATCGTCCAAGGCACCAATGTCATCAAAAGAGACTCCAATTTCATTAGCAGGTATCACTTCTGGTCTGATCCGCTTTTCAAACTCATTATCTGGTGGAGCTTCCTAATAGAAAAAAATGAAATTACAGATTGGTAAATTAGTTTTCCGAGACATGCACAGAATAACACAAACCAGACAACAATATTAATATTTACTGAAATATGCAACCAAAAATGCTATTACCGGTGCTTTTGCAGCTGGAGGTGCGCTATCCTTCTTCACTGGTTCTGTTTTGCTCTCAGCTGCAGGAGCAGGGGCAGCGGCAGCAGGGCCAGGGGCAGCAGAAGTAGCAGCAGGAGGTCGTACTGGTGGCAACAAAGTTGCAGGTTTTGTTTCTGATTTTGCAGCAGTTGGAGCAGTTCCCTTTTCAGCAGCCTATATATGTGAGGTATGGTATGTGAATACATAAATTTTCTGAATGTTTCTTAGACAAGTTAAACTATAGTACTCAGGACAAATAGGTATCTTTATATTAAGAAAATTAGACAAGCCAAAGGGTACTCAAACTTAGCCATTTTCCTAACAATTAAAAGGTAGAAGGTTTTAAATAGTCTGTGACAGCAATCAGACCTCAGATGCATCATTCTTAGTATCAAGCCAAACGTCAGCCAGATCATTTTAGTATAGCTAGGAGTTACTTAGTATTTTTTACACAATTACTGTTAACAAATTTATTATTACACGAGTACAAACCTAGAGCCTTCTAAGAAATATAGGAAAATCAGATAACAAAACCTCACAAGGTAGAATTCATGGCGGTAATTTTTACCATCATGGGTATAATCATGGGTATATTTAATAGTGATATATGTAATATAAATCATTACAATAGTAATAGTGCATATCTGTGATTTAAATAACAATAATCAACTTGGAGAAGCATCTATTGAACAAACCTTCAGGGCATCTAAAGTCGCTTCCAGCTTCATGTTGTCCTTATCACTCATCTTGTTCTCTTGAAAAATTTCCAATGCATGAGACAAGCTGTGCCATGAAAGAGTCACAAACCGAGGAAGAAGTGAAAAGATGAACAAACAAATACACCAATATGCTAACTACCTCTTTGCTGAGAGGACTAATTTTCCATTTCGGTACTCTGGCTCTTTGTTATTCATCAAGTGATATGAAACTGCAGATACCACAATCTCCTCTATATACTTACTAAGGCCTATCGTATCAGATAGGCATATTGATCCTAAATCATCACACTCGAGGTCATTTTCTGCAAGGACTTCCAAAATATGATTCCTGTTATCTTGAAACTGAATCATCTTCATGTCTTCTTCTAATTGCGAGTTCCAACTAACAAGGTGGTTTTCGTCTTCAGGTGGCTTGATTTCAATATTATATGGGAATAAAATAGTAAGCCTTTCGTCCATCTCCTCATCACAGTCCATCTCTACAATCCTTGATCCGAGGACTAGCACTGGCCCTTCAAGCTTGTTTAGTAATTTTTCGAACAGGAGATACATTTTTGGGGACTTGTGAAGAAACTTCTCGACATCTCTTATGTAGAGTACAATGGGATACTTTTTAGACACTGAATGCAGAACCTTGTACAGTGCTTGCACTAAAATTTTCTCATCAAAAGTCCAGCTGCTAGCACGTCTTAGAGGAGCTGCATTTTTGCCAGACATTACAATGAGAACAGAAAAGGTGCACAATTCTCGAAGCAACAATGCAGTAAGAAATTATGAAGGTAACTGCTGGCCTGCTGCAGCAAAATCTGTACATTTCTGAATATTCATTGAATTAGGAGTAGCATAGTTTGTTTGCTTATTTTTTAACTATTTGCAGACACAGTGTTACCTGCAGAAAATCACTTGATGTCCAAGTATATTTGCTCACTCTCCATTGTTATAATATTGAAATGCATACGATACTAAAAGTAATGAGGTGCATAATAATTTTATACAGGGACACGACTTCAGTCACGTTTGATAAGTATTTCAAAAGAACATCTTATGACCTGCATTAGTTGAAGGACCTTGCGATGCCAGGCTACTCATGTCGGATGAAGTAGATGCATTTCTTCTGAGCTTTGGAAAATTGCTCATACTTTCAGAACTCCTGTAAGATTCGATTGAGAAGAGCATATAAAACAGTAAATAAATTCTAGTCTGTATTAAGCTCAGTAAAGTCTGCTTTTCTTTTTTCAACAGTACATTAAGGCTTAAGTCTTTCACACCTTAATTTCACATCTGTCATGCTGCTTTGTCTACGTATAGTTCCTGCGACAAAGACAAATTAGTTAATAAATATACAGCTAAATTTGTAAACTAAAAGAAGAGCATTCTGTCATTGTGTTCTTCAGTCTACACTTGCAAGTGAATTCGGTTTTACATTGAAAGAGAAGAATAAAATTTGCAGTAGTATTCACTATTCAGAACAAATGGAAGTTGATTTTAGAAAGATTTCTTAAAACTGATGTATGGAAGTTTAAGTGTTCTGATAATGAAATATAACACTGGGTTGAGATCTGCAAATTCGGTTCGAAAGCTGAAGTAGACTACTGGAGCATCAAGCAAAACGCTGCAGAATAATGAAGAGCTGAACAGTATTTACTAAATGCTCAAGTGACCTTTTGGTTGCTCCTTTTGTGGAAGGATTGAAAGAGATCCGAGCAAACCAGACACACGTTCAAGCGTCGTCTCAGATATGGATCTTTTAAACGGCTGACAAGAAAAATATGCTCCAGTTAGCAAATTGGTCAAGGACGACATTAAATATTAAGCTTGGCAATGATATGCAGACATATTACAGGTATGAAAAATGAGCAAACCTAAGACACCGGTGGTTTCCACTAATACTTAAATCTGAAGGCTGATGCTACGGAATGTGGCAAGACGAAAGTAACCACGGAATGTTTAAAGGTCTTACCTGCTCTGTGCTGCCACCAGTGCCATATTTGCTATGGATCTGTAAGGAAGGATACTGCATTAGAACCTGCAAAAAAATTGTGTACAACAGGAAAACGTGGCAGACAAACAAACCTTTATAAGAAAATCTGTAGGATCTAGCAAGAGCAATTTTGCTTGGAAATAGTGGGCAAGCGCCTTGGCAAGCATCTGCTGGTAAAGCTCTTCAAGCAGGAACTTGGTCTTAACTTAGTCTGAAGCAGAAATAAGGAAATGACTGAACACAATTGTTCACTTTTGCACTGAAGATAATCTACCTGCAGGGCCTGACAGCAGAATTGCACGGCTAGCCGGAGCAAGATTCCTGGTGTACTTGGAGATGTCAGCTTGCTTCAAGTGAACATAGGCGGCGCTTGTAAGCACGACACGTGTTTGCTCGCTGCAAATTGGGATCAGAAGTAAAGCATTCAAGAACAGAGAAGGGGTGAGATGATCAAATGAAAATGAACATGAAAATGTGCTGCACGCCAAAGTGGAAAAGCAGAGCTCACTGTGCGTGCAACCCATCGTTTGCCCACCCAGTAACGTAAGATCAGTATTGTTTTGCTGGTGCTATCCAGGCACAAATTAGCTAGCCCCCCTTTTCTTATACCATACCATGATAAGTCTTTTCTCATCCGATAAAACAGGGGAATTAAAAAAATTATCATAGTTGTTCGTTCTTTTTAAACGGGAGGTAATTTTCGTCACCACCTTTCGCAGCAGCCGTTTAGTTACACAAAGGCACCTGTGAGATCTGTTTATTTATATATGTGCCAAATTCATCTGCTATAGTAGAAACTGCTGGAAAATCTTGTGGTCCAGAGGCAGAGTTCCCCTGCTAACACCTGAGACTGAAGATCACAAGCACTGCTCCCTCTATATTTTCTTCTCTTCAAAGAAAAAAAAAACTATGCAGTTCATCTGTATGTCTCATGTAGATGCGCGTGAGAAAAATACACAAGAAAGAAAAAAAGAAAAACACATAAAAAAGAGATCCAAATTGTACAAAGTGACGCAACCACTAGAGCAGAGTATCGCGAAAGCAACTCTGAAGTGATGTGGTGGTGTCCTTTTGGTGCAGAATCGGTCGGGATGCGTCAGTGATGGATCAGTCGCGCACGTACTTGGTGTCTTGCATAAGGAATGGAGAAGGAGGCGGCGAACGAACCTGAGGTAGTAGGGGAACTCGTCGAAGGTGACCTTGCTCTGGGCGGCGTCGACAAGGAGGCGGCGGAGCTCCTGCTCGACGCGCTCGACCGTGAGCCCCGCCCGCGCGGCGGACCCCGAGCCCCCGCCGGCCCAGGGAGCGGACGCCAGGCCCAGCCCCACGCCGACCCCGATGCCGATCCCCAGCGCCGACATCACCATGCTCTTCCCCTCCATGGCTGCTGGAGGCCTGCTGGCTCCGGCGATCAGGGCAACGACGACAACGTACGCAACCCACCCAGGATGTGCAGGGGGGAGAGGTCGGCCGATGGAGCTGCAGGCTAAAATTAAGCGTGGGGTGGAGGTGGTGGGGGGAGAAATCAGGTTGCGCGCGCGCGCGGCGTCAAACGGGTGGTGCGGCGCGAGTTGCGGGGGTGCTCTGCTCGTGCTCGTGCTCGTGCTCGTTGCCGCAGCCGCAGCTAGCTAGGCTGGCTTCTCGGACCTTCCCTCCTCCCCCTCGCTCCCTCTCTGATGCTCTTCGGGGTGGGCGATGGTGATGACGATGCAATGGGGCGCCGGCACGCGGCCAGGGTACGTGTAACATCTCTAGTTCAAATTTAGCGAATTTAAAAATTTTTGTGCACCTTGTGTGAGAACATAAAAGTGAAACACGTCTCTCTGAAAATTTTTAATAATTAAATTATGTGCATTGCATTAGAAAGTTAATTGTTAGAGTGATTTGGTTCTTAATAGTTTTATATGATTGCTTGAGTGGAATTTGTATTTGAACTCAAACCATTCAAATACAAATTCAAATACTAATTCTAAATCTAACCTCCCAAACTTTGATGGGCCTAAACTCCTAACATTAACAGACCCGGCCCACCTAACCCACTCACCCCGAGCCGGCCCAGCACTTACCTCCTCCCTCTCTTCCCCGCGCTCGGCCCAATCCGCCGGCCCGTTTCTTCCCCGCTCCTGTTCTTCTTCTCCACGACGCAGCCGCGACGCCGCTCCGCCCGTCTCGCCTTTTCGCCCGCGCGCACGCGCCAGCCCCGCACCAGACCCGCCGCGAATCGCGCCGAGCGCAACCAACCGGCCCCACACCCATGTGCCTCCACCCCGCTCCTTCTTGGCCGCCAAGGCAGCTCCAGCCTCGCCCTTATTCCCTCGTCCACGCCTCTTCTCGCCTTTATAAGCCGCCCCTCCTCTCTGTTGATTCCATCGCCCAAATCACCAAGGGGCGAAGCCCTGAGCAGTTTCCCCTTCACGCAAGGAGGTAGAGGAGTAGGAGGAGGAATCCGTGGAGGTGAAGTCACTGAAGAGGAGGCGGTCCGCGTGGAGCTGCTCGACGCCGTGTCGCTGCCGCTCGCCGCCGCGCCAAGGAGAGCGAGAAGACCGACGAGAAGGACGCGCCGAGAAGCCGTACCGCGAGCACTACATCCCGTTCGGCCTCACGTTCTTCTTCCAACCCCGCCGTAAGTCCCCCACTCCCTTCTCCGCCGCACGCCATGCTCTGGTCCGCGCCGCCGCGCATGATCTCTGCTCCGCTCCGTGTGATGTTTGGCCTCCGCGTCGCTCCTGTGATCCACATGCTTGACCGGCCTTCGAGCCGCCACCAAACCTCTACAGGGACCTCTTCAACCGAGCCCCCTTCCCTTCTCTCCTTGCTCCGACTGCTCGCCACCGTGCGCTCGCCGTGGCCGCCGCGTTCTTCATCTCGCCCGTGCGCTACACTGAATCCTCTCTGCTTGCACCCTACCTGGTTGCGTCGCACACCCAGGACAGGAGGTCCGGGCCGTGCTTCGTAGAGCCGATGCCGCCTGATGATCACCGCCGTGCACCGTCGTGGAGCTCGCCGTCGGACGCCCTTGACCACCCTTCCCCTCTCTGCTTAACCCCTTCGTGCCCATGATCTCATCCCTTGTGCATCCCTCCCCTTCACCAACGCCCTGGTGGTGCTCGGTCCCGGGCAGGAGGCCCGCGCCGCCGCACCGGCGTGCGTCACCGTCGCGAGCGCGTGCGCGTCCGCGCTCTGGTGCACGCCACGATGAGGCCACACACATTGGACCACACCTGCAACTGGCCACACCAGCCACGCTAGATCCCGTCCTCTCTTTTGTCTCAATGACAAGTGGGCCCACGTTGTTTCTTCCAATGACCCGCGGGCCCGGTCGCGTGTGTCGCTACCGGGTGGACCCGCATCGCCCCCACTCCCCTGATTCCTCCTCCGCACCGCCAAAATGGCCGTGGGCCGCATCCTTGAGGCCCACGAACCCGACCTCAATCTGGACCGAAGCCCGCAAGAAGAAAAGACCCAAGAGCAGCCCGTTCACTCTCTTTTCCTTTTTCCTCAGCCTGACAGCCGGCCCCACATGTCTTTCACCCTATCTCACGGAACCATGGACCCCACCTGTCTGTCTCCCAGTCGTTGACCTGTGGACCCGATGGCTGTTGACCGTTGACCGGTCAACGCTGACGTCAGCAGAGGCCGACCCCACTGATGACGTCACGCTGACGTCAGCATGCCACGTGGCGCCGTCTGGTGCTGCCACGTGTCGGCCCTGTGTTTTATTGCATTTTCGGAATATAGTTTAATTTCAGAAATAGATTTTATCTAAGAAAATTCATAATAAATTGATCCTAACTCAGAAAATTATGAAACCAGTTTCTATAATTTTCTAAAATCATGCTCTACGCGTTAGAATAGGAGTTGAGTGCTTTTGGCTCTTCTTGCTTCTCTTTTGGAGTTTATTTGAATATAGGTCCGATGTATTTCTTTTCTCGTGAATAGGACCAGCTGAGGAGGAACAAGGAGGAGACAGCTACTACTACCACCACTCCGAAGAACAAGTAGAAGAGGACTTCTACCAGACGCAAGGTTCACGCCCATCCGCTTTGAATCCTATTTAGGCATTGCAACTAGTATGCTAGCGCTTTACTTTAATTGCATGATGATGATTATGACCTATTGCATAGCCTTGTTTAATTACCGTAATCCTTGATAAACCTGCTTTACTTTGATGCGATGCTTGCATGTGTTATGGGATGGTTGTGATAGGATTCTTGGCGTGTGTGGGGTAAAAACCCGGGAAAGGAGTAAGGGGTTTTGGGAACTTTGCGGGGGTGAGCAGATTAACTCGATCTTCGTATCGAGGGCTGGGTGTGTACTTGGGCACATCCTACGGAGTACCTGTGGCGGATACATGATCTTGTGTTACTTGAGGAGTTTGG
>CM014274.1:80449375-80487096 GCA_004135705.1 Alloteropsis semialata
TCGCGGTTTCGGCGTGAGGCCTCGCGTCTTCTCTCCCCCCTTTGCAACTGTGTCGCGCAGCCGATCCCCACCACCCGCCCGCCCATCGCCACCGTCGCCGCGGGCACGGGCGCTCGCCGGCCGCTTTCGCCAGAGCCGCAGCCTTCCCAGTTGCGAGGCACTGACACCTCGTACGCCTCCAGCGCCGCACCTGCTAGGGGCCACTTCATCTCGGTAAGGCTCCGACTCCTCTCCGTCAGTTTCAGTTCTCCCAAATACCTTCGAGCAGCGGCTTGCGAGTGATTCCGTACTCCCCTCTGGTTTTCGCGCCACTGCGTGCTTGCCACCCTGCAACTGATTGCCCTCGTATTCCTCGTTCGCAGCGGACGCGCGTACAACCCGGCTGCTGTTCAGTATGTTCCGGCCGCCGAATGCTTTCGGGCCTCCTCGTTTTCCCCCTCAGCCTCCCCCGTGGCAGTGGCAGCAGCCGCCCCAGCCTTCGCCTGCCGTTTCCTTCTGGCAGCAGCCCGACAATGTGCGGGACCATGTGAAGAAGCTGCAGGAGACCATCGAGATTTCCAGTGCACTGTGAGTTCCTATTTTACTAGAAACCCTGGAAAGTACTGATGGCCTATGTAATTTGGTTATATACGCCCTTGTCTTGACAAAGGATTTCAACTGTCAGGATAAATGAGCTCGAGGAAATCGCAGCGATTAAAAATTCCAGCGATGCTACTCAACAGGAATCTGGCTCGACTTCGATGAAACCGCCATCAGGGTCTGGTGATTCTTCAGAAGACAAGGCCCTCCATTTTGTTGAGCTCGCTAGATCTATGGGGGTTAGTCAGGATACCCATGAGGCAATGGCAACAGATGCAGCTAATTACCTTTGTCATCAACTTCAGCACCTTCTCGCACCTATTTCTTCCGTGCTTAGTCAGAGTGGTCCTTGGGAGGAAAGATCGGCAATGGTTAGGTTAACTCAGAAGCTGCAGAAAGCCAAGAGAAATAAGCTGTGGAGGAAGAGGAGAAGGAAGCATGTCGCAGAGCTTTTCCAGAAGGTGGCACTCCTCGTTGTCTTTTTACGGCTTATATGTTTGTGAAGGCGTTTCTTCAAAGCAGCCAAAAATCCAACTATGCGATGACATCCCTTGTCTTGATGTTTCACAGGAGCGCGCAGATTATGACAGAATTGACCAGGAAGCTGATGAATGGAGGGCTAAGCAAATAGCCAAGGACATTGCAAAACGGAAGGTGCTCTCTCATTTCTGTGAAATTTTATTTCACTGTTAGGGTTATTTTGAGGTAGGACAGCAGTGTTACTCCACATTACTATCTGATTCACTTTTTCTACCTGCAAACCAGGTGGAAAGCATGAAGCAGATTGCTAGAAAGAAAGCAGATGAAGAAAGAAAGCGCCTAGAATCTGAGGTAATATGGAACAAATTTGATGTCTAGGATGCGCTGTGAAAGTCCTGTTGTTCAGGACTGTCTTTTATCAGTTGTTTTGCTAGCAGATATGCGCATACTACTGAATATTGGTACAACCCAATACTTTTTTAGTTCAGATAAGTTTAGCTGCTACCGTTAAGTTGTGCCTTCCTAGTTCCTATTCTTGTGACCTTTCTCATTTCCTTATGAATGTAGGGACCCTCAACCTTAAGTATTTCTTGCTTTGTTTTTCCAGAGCTATTATGCAGTCAGTTCATCAATATGAGTAGTCGTTTGAGCTGATTTCTTTTTACTTCAATATACTAATCATTCTATTGACGTTCTTGAGTTAATCTATCATCATAGTATCCTTGATTCTGAATAAACTATCTGGTACTTCCAGCTTGAGCTTGTCCTAATGGTCGAGAAACTTCAGGAGCTTCGTTATATAAGAGTTCAAAAAATGAAGAAACAAGGTAAGATAATCCTGTTTACCTATTTCTTTGTTTTCCTTTCTCTGTTTTGAATAATAAATTTGTAACCTTATGACCACAAATTACTAAATTAAATATTCTTAATATTTAATCGTTCATTCTCTCTTAGCCTTGAAAGCATGGGCAGTGGTTGGAAAAATTGTGGTGACTGTACTTTACTATGAAAGTCTAAAACAGATGGAGTGCTATTATCGCGTTATTTTCTTACCTTCAAGACACAGCTATATTGTTCAGATTCCGGCATTTTGCATGCTTAAGCACACATGCCTAACAATCCATTTTATTTTTTGAAAAGAGATTAGGATATCTTATCCATTTTTGCAATAATATATGTGGGGCCACCTGTATGTGATCCCACTGCCCCAAACTTTTGGGAATGCCAGTGTGCGCACAGGATTCTGCAAGCCTGCAAATTTTTAGATGCAGGACTGCAAATGTTACTCTTTGAATTGGTGGTGTTGATGTTCAGTGTTGGATTAAATGTTTTTTTTAGGTCATTTTCTTCCTGAAGAGGATGATAAATACCTCGAGCGTGTTAAGGCTGCAGTTGAGGAAGAGGAGCGCCAAGCTGCAGCTGCTGCTCGGACTGATGCTGTTAAGGATGCTATTTTGACTGCCGAGGAGTCAAGGAAGGCTCCGCAGTGTGCAAGTTCCCATGAAGATGATTCCGAGCATGCTAAAAGTGGACCAACAGAAGACAAGAGCCAGGGAGATGTCGGTATAAATGAGAGAAGTGACCAGGCAAATCATAAAACAGAACATGAAGGTCATAAAATTGAGGGAATAGGGCATGGACATCATGACCCTGTCAGCAATCTGCCTTTTGAGTTCTACCATTATTATCATGGAAGTAGCTATGATATGGGGACACTGATTGAGGTAACTATGCCAACTTCAGAACCTTGTGCTAGTTTTCATAATGAATTGTGTAAAATAACTTGATAAATTTCACTTCATGGCATGTGCTACTCGATATATTTACTCATTCTGTTTATCTTTATATTGCCTCTGTTGTAGGTCCGCAGAATGTGGGATTCTTTCATCAGACCTGGAGGAAGGTAAGACTTTTACTTGTTGAAACAATTTGTTTGAAGCTAGCTCGATTCATTAAACAAACATCTCTGTAGTGGCTTCTTTATTTAACCATAACAAAATGAAAGGAAGGTGAGCTCATTACTCAATAGCGTCCAACATGGTCTAGACTCGACACTCTAGACTAGGAATTCCACTATGAAAAAGGTGCATCTTTGGTAGTCAATACTTCCTGTTGGGAGTTGAGTGAATCCAATAGAATTTTGAATGAAACAGAAGGAACTCCATAGGAATTTTGCCTATCCCTGCAAAATGACTGAAGTTTTTGTGTTCCAACCCATCTTCTAGGTGTTCAGTATCTTCTAGGTATTTAGTTCTATTGGTAGTGATGCATTGTCGTGTCCTTAAAATTTTGAGCCAGATACACTTATGATACCTTTCATCTTATTGCTGATAGAAGAATATAAGTTAACATAACTATTAATTGTTTTTGCTTGAATTCTTTATAATCCTATATAACAGCATATACTAATGTACAGCTGGGGTAACAAAATGGCTCAATGCTGTGGTGTGTTAACTGTTAAATGAATCTAATATACTCTTTTCCCTTTGTAAATGTTGCACCTGCCTGCAGCCGTATACCTGGGCACTGGGTTCAACCACCCCCTCCAGCTGATGAGGTATGGGCATCGTATTTAGTTCAGCCCAAGTAAATCACTGTTGGGTTCTAGAAATGATCTTTTCTGCTTCAAAACCACTGGAATCTTTCAAGGCTCCTGCGAGGTAAGCTAGGTGCCTGTTGTCAGCAACAGTTTCTTTTTGGACCTGTTGACTTCTTCATTGTGACCTGCTGTCTACTAGAATGTGACTCAAAATTACTTAGACTTCTTATATATTTTTTAGGTGTATTTTAGTAGGTCTTTGGTTTCTAATGCATAGAGATACCACGTTTAACACACACGCTACCTCATTCTTGAAACAGAATAGCCCACTCTAGTGGTATGCGGATATGCCATGCTTCCAAGTTGTTAAAGCAGAAACCTGTAGTTATGGAAGAAAGCAGAAGTAAAGGGGCAGACCCAGTGCCAGAGGCTCCCACTCGAGTGGGGTCTGGGGAAGGGAAATATACGAGCAAGCCTAATCCCCACAGTAAACTGCGGGGTGGCCGCTCGAACCCACGACCTGGCACTTCGGTGAGCAAGCGCTCAACCAACTGCACCAGGCCTGCCCTTCGGAAGAAAGCAGAAGTACCCACAACTTATTTGAACTCTAAGTCACCTCGCTGAGATAAACAACTCATGATCCAAGCTACAACATTGCAAGACTTTTTTTTTTGGTGTAAAGACTAAATGCAGCTAAAGATTCTATTTAAGATTTAAAATGCTACGGAAGTATACATGGCATGGTGTTACCAGTGTTACATGGACACCGGTGCGGGTGTCGGTGTCCGACTCGGGTGCGGGTATCCGATTCGGTAGAATTTTTGGAGACACCGCAAATAACACTTGGAATCCGATACGGGTGTCGGAATCCGACACGGGTGCGGGGTATCCGACTCGGCAAAAAATTTAGGATACGGGTGTCCGGGTAACACTGGGTGTTACCCATCGCTGTTTAAATCCTTCAACTATTGTTGGTTTAATTTCATGGAGTGTCAAACTAGGATATATAATTTTTTATACGGCTTGACATGGTTCTTTCTGTAAACATCAAAATATTTTACTTACCACTCAGGAAAACTTCAAGATAACCATACAATAAATTATGTTATGCTTTATTATACACTGAGAATTCTTTTATATTCACCTTTCTTCTGGTGACTCCAGGATCCAAGGTCAGAATAATGTTCTGGAAGAAACAATGGCATCTTGCTAAGACAACTTATAGATCTCAAGTTAAACTCAGTCAGCGGTGATGCAGAGTACAGCAAGAAGATGCAATAACCGTTTGATCTGTGTGTGACTCGGATTCTATGACAACATGGCAAGAAAAGGATGCTGAAGGAAAGAACAAGGAATGGGCGCTGGTGTTCAACAGTAAAAATCATGGATTTAAGGTAAATTTGTAACATATAAGACATGATCTGCATGATTTGCCATATCTTCGGTTAGCTTCAATACTTCCAGCTGTCCAGGCACTCTACTCAGTCTACTGTTTTACTGTTGCCTCAATCATTCTTTGCTCAATGAGTGCAAACTGCCATAGTGCTTTTGTTGGCACGATCGTTTGTTTGATCTGCAACAAAGTAGGGCCTTGGCTTGTGTATATAAAGGATGATCCCCTTGCTCACTGGTGATTTGTCAGGATCGGTCTTGAATAGTTTAATTTAGTGTGATCATTGTAGTTCACTGAACTGATGATAATTTTTGGGTAAAGGCAACTGGTTAAGCTAGAGAATTTTACCTATCAATATTTTTTTAAAATAATTCTTGGTATAGTCTATGAGATGGTTTGGACATGAGACCTCCAGAAGCACCAGTTCAAAGTGGAATCCTGAGTGATAGGCCCCGTTTGGTTTTCCAGTGCTAGAAACTGTTCACAACTTTGACCACTAATTAAAGGTATTAAATAAAGGTATTTTACAAAACTAACTCCAGAACCCCTGCACTAGGAACCCTGAAGAATCTAATGAGGCCTTTGACCGCATGATTAAAGGATGATTAGAGGATGGTTACTGTAGCATTACTGTAGCTAATCATCGATTAATTAGGCTCATTAGATTCGTCTCGAAAAGTTACGCTCATCCGTGAAGAGGTTTTGCAAATAGACTTCATTTAGTACTCCATGCAAGAAAGATTTCCTCCCGTGCTAGATACTAGACTGGAAAACCAAACGGGGCCATAGTAATGTGAAGAGAGGCTGCGGAAGGCTGAAATTGATATGGGAAGTGGCAGTAAAAGGAGATTTAAAATTATGGAATATACCCAAAGATCTGGCCTTGAATAGGAGTGCATGCAAAGCAGCTATTCATGTGCCCAAACCTTGATTATTGGCTTCTTTTGGGTTTCAACTCTAGCCTACCCCAACTTGCTTGGGACTGAAAGGCTTTGTTGCTGTTGTAGGTCTAGTCTATGATTGATATATCAATAACACTGCTGTGCATCAGTGCATGGCTATTTCTGCACATCATTTCAACAAGGAAAAAAATATTTTGTGCAAGTGTATGGTCATTTCAGTTATCCACACCAAGTCTACTGTAGCAGTATTTTTGGGAGATGACTGACAGCTTACCTATTAATTAGGACATATGACTTTGCTTTTCTGTGTCCTGTACAATAGGCATTAAGGAAAAGCTGTCCAATGAAAAACTTATGGACACCATAATAAGAAACAAAGAGGTTCGTGAATTGGATGGCATTAAGCATTGTGTACTAGATTTGTTTGATAATATAAGGACAGCATATGCAGACCACCTTTCTGTTTATGCTTGCTTGATCTTCCCATTCTCTATCTCTTTGAGGTGATTGCACAGCCCAACACTAAATCCTAAAGCTTGTGGTGACAAAACTGATGATTCTTGATATCAAGACAACGTATCTCCTTGCTTTTGTGGACAACAATGCCTACTTGCTCATTGGGAAATTATTGGGTGCACTAGGTTTCTAGTTGTAAGAAACGGAATATCCTGTGATCCTCTGACTTGGGTTGAAGGCAGTTTCGTTTCTGCATTTAGCCGCGGATGTTAAGAGACAGGTCAATGAAGCAACCGGCCTAGCTTGGGCGTGTGTAGCATATTGCTAATCCATTTTGTATCTTGCGGGCTGTGCTGCCTGTAATGCCACCAGTATTACTTATGAATATTAGTGAAAGCTAGCTAGTTGTTATGCTAAGTTAAATTCTTCCCTTGTTAGCTTTAAGAAATAAATTTGGCATATTTTTCTTTAACTGAAATTCATATTTGTTTTGGCTCAATATCAAATGAGTTGATTTGGTAACGATGCAATGCATACTTGACCAGTTTCTCACAAAAGATGGCTAGTTGTGGGTCAGAATCCAGAAAGCAACATGAACCCATGCTAAAATTTAATGGGATGTTGGGTGAGTGCGGTTTCGTTGCGTCCATCTTTTGATTGTTATTCATACGGCATTTCCGATTCTAAAAAGGAGTAAAGGGAAAAACGTAAAAGCACGGCACGCTTTTGGCTTTTGGCTTTTAAGCTGCTTTTTCGCATGATTTCCCATCGTTCTCTGCAAAATGGCCACGGAACGATTGGGTTTCAGGGATTTAGGTTCTTATTATCTTCCCTCCTATGATGTGGTGTGGCTGTGACCTGACCACGCACTGTGTGGCGTGTGTGCACATGTGTGGCCAGCTCGGTTGCCTTGCTAATGCTGGTGTCTGAGAGTACTAGTTACCTTGCTTATCAGTAATTCCACCTGTCATAGACCCCTTGCACATGCTCGTGCTACATAGCTACCGCCCACCTGTCAGTAAAGACGGATACCCTCTTCGTAATCACAGCTGCTAGCCGTTTTTTTAAATCTATGGCATTTAGATGTTCTATAAACGCTATACTATCTACGTATTGCAATATTTGTCACTGTTGAATTTTGGTTACAACGTTGAACTATTCATGTTATTCAGAAAATTATTATTAAAGTATTATTTATTCTGTTTGTGATTTACGTTATCATCAAAAGTATTTTATGCATGACTTATCATTTCAAATATTTGCAATAAGACAAATGGTCAAATACTGCAATGAAAAGTCAACGGTGATGAGTTATAACAATGGAGGGATGATTACGGTTTTTACTCATGGCTCCTGCGATGGAATCTAGTGTTGCGCGTTTCACTTGATACTGCTAGTGCCGAAGATGGGATCTGGCGCTCAGGCAACGCAGCTCGATCTTGGAACCAATCCTACGGCCAACATAATCTACGACTTTTCCATGATAGTGACTCCTGTGCCGGGGATAACTTATCTCTTGCTAATATGTTGTTTGTGATTGTATTATCGAAAGGAAAGGGTTGTTACTTGCGTATCTTTCCATTGTGTTGGGTGGATTGCATATATAAACCCGGGACGAGGGGACGGGGGAACACACACAAAGAGAACCTTCCGAAGCACCGAAGGTCCAGGACCTTAAGAGAGAGCGTGCGTGAGAGAGTGACCTGTACCAAGAATCCAGCTAGAATCTCTAGCAGCTGAGACAACACATCTGCTCCTGCAATCGAATCTACACGGGAGAGGAGAGCTCATACTCCGTGCCAGCAGACCTGTACATTTGATTTGCAAGGTCAGCTGGTGAGTCCAAAGCTTATGTTTTCGTTCAAGTTGAATCGCTTTGCGTGTAAAACTTCTAGCTAGTATACTTTATCCTCGTATAACACAAAAAAGAAGTATCTTGCATAGTACTGGTACATATGACCTGAACAATCTTGAGGTGCCTCGCGCGTCTTATATTAGGACGATCCAAAGAGAAAATTTATTGTTATATAAAAGAGAAATTCTCAGGGTTACCACATCGTGGACCCAGTTTGTCCTTCTCACCGTAATTCTAGTATATGGAGTGGCCATGGCCGCGCCGGGTCATCGTGGCGCCACATCCCTAGACGTACGGCACCAATCAACCTCCCAAGCCAGTCTGACACGTGCACCGCGCGTGGGGCTCCCCAAGTCCGACCCCACCCGCAGCGAAACAGTACCCACGCACCCTCCCCGTCCCGTCCCGACGACGCACGCCACTCCTAACCCCGCCGGCCGCGCGCGCTCCACCGCCGCCTCGCATCGAATTCGCGATCGCCGGCGCTGATCGACGGCCCCTCCCCTGACCCTCCCCAGCCTCTATCCACCCCCGACAGGTGAACGCCCTCGAGGGCTCGCCGCCGGCCACCGGCATCGCCGGGCCCCGTCTGCATTTGCCCTGTTCGTCCCGACACAACGCTCAGATGCACCTCCATTCCAGGTATGATCTATCCATTACTTCTTTCTTGGCCTTTATTTCACTTGTGTTTGGGTATCCAATCGGGGCACGACGCTTCTCTCTGATACCTGGCCTTGCGTTGAAATGAAACCCACAAAACGCCGAGGAAAAAAAATCTCTTCAAAAAAAAATAACTTGACAAAAATTCAGGTTCTCAACTCCAAAAAAAATTCAGGTTGTCAACTCAAAAAAAAAAATCAGATTCTGGAGCTTCTAGCTTAAAAGTTCTAGGCAGTTCAGGCTCTCGCCTGAATTTCTCTGACAGCAACCGCGCATGGCATGTGGCGTGGCTCAGTCAGAAGCCTTGCCCTAACGTCGTGTGCGGGCTCTGCACGCGCGTCGCTTTCACTTCCGAAAGTTGGCGCGTGGGCTTGCTCACTTGCAGCCACCCGTGAACGATCGGTCGTTATGATGCGTGTACTGAAGAAGAACAAGCTCCATCGGAGAAATGTTCAGCACAACGAATTCAGTTCCTTCAGTCGTTTCTTTTTTTAGAGTTAAAGGGCGAAGCCCCTGTCTTACTGCAAAGCATCAAACCGTTTCATCGGTTTACAGCACAAAAACACCCACAAGAGCACAGCTCTCATGGCTCCGCCAACAGGCACCAGGCGCAAAACACATTGACAGCAACTGTTCCCTACCCGAAACAACTCAAAAAGGAACTACTCAAGAAACTACTGAAAGCTTCAGGCCACCACAGTTGTTTCTTTTTTGGCAAAACAAGGCATGGACAACACAACTCTGAAGTCTGTCTGAACCATCATTGACAAATAATCTCATCTCACCATGGACGTGCTCCAGATGCAGATTCTTTTATAATAACATTTAAAAAATGGAATTCAGATGCAAATTGATCTGCAGCCTTGTGAGGAGGATTGATTGGAAAGCTTAAAACCGACTCCTCTGAGCTGAGCTTGTAGAAGTTTTCAGAGCTTAGCTCCTGAATGATAAGGTAAGCAATAAGTTTCAGATATGACCGTGGTCCTATCAACTTAGCCATCGCCCAGTTGCGATTCATTGCACTCGCTGCAGATGCAGTTGTCTCGGCCTGCCTGTCTCACTGTTCTCTTCCCCCAACAGCTCTGCATCTGCTACCGAAACTAGAGGCCATGCTCTCGTCAGGGTTGCCTGAGCTCCAGGAAAGCCCATGCCATTTGTGCCCAACGCTTGCGGTGCTTGCACTCGGGGTTTATTTTTGAGCCACAAGTCTCGAGATTTTGCGGGGACATCCTGCACGGCTGCCTCTGCGCCACACACATGGACGACGGTTCGTGATGCGTCGGCATTCAATTGCACATTCTGCCCGACGCTGCCGTCTATCTCGCTTTCTGAACTCAGCTCCAACACCTTATATATAGTCCACTACACAAGTTGTCTCTGCAATGCATTTGCATCTTCTTGTGAGGAGCTGCCTGATTGTCTACTACACGAGACTAGCTTGTGCTTGTTCGTCTTGGCTTCAAACATTCCCCCTGAACTTTTCATAGTGATCACTGCTCAGCCTGTCCTGTACTGGGCGTAAACAACAATGGCACGATGCACTGGGTGCACCCGTAAGAACCCTAATTAGTGATGGCTTCTTTCACTGACAAGTGATTGCTGTAGTACACGTATTTCGGTTCCCAGCCTTCAGTTTGTTCTGTTTCCTCTGATCGACGGTCAGCATGTGTCTGTGTCGCAGGTTTCGCGAGGTTCATGGAGACGGACGAAGCAGCGGCGCCGCAACGTTCCGCGCACGTGCACCCGGACGCCGTCGCCGTTCACATCCCGTCGAGCCTCTCCGCCGAGGAGCCGGCCTTCGTCAGAGTAAGTCCTCGTGTCACCCACCATGTACGTACGCAGCTTAATTGGACGTCACTGCTACCACCTGGTCGATCGAATCTCGAGTATGAACAGTTGCGTGCCGGTGTGCGTAGGACCGACACGGTGACATGATCGCCCACGCCATGGCAGCAACGTCGTCCCCGGGGTACTCGCCGTTCCGACCGCCCATGGTCCCGGCCGCGCGCCAGGTGTCGATCAGCTTGCCGGCGTCACCGACCGGGTTCGGCGCCTCCAGGACGACGGAGGCGGAGCTGCAGCGGCACGCCATCACGGACGCGCCGCCGCGGGTGATGGTGCCGCCGCGCGCCGCGGCGGCCATGGCGCTGGCGCAGCCTGACAAGGTGGTGTTCCGGTCCCAGCCGATCCCCGCGGCGCCGCCGGGGTCCGACAAGAGCGAGCGGGGGCACGGCGACCCCAGCCGGAGCGCGCCGCACGCGGCGAGGGCCAAGGCGCGCCGGGACACCAGCTACGACTCGTTCAAGACGTGGTCCGGCAAGCTGGAGAAGCAGATCACCACGCACCTGCTGGGCGGCCGGGCGCCGCAGCAGCAACAGCAGCAGCAGGAGGAGGAGCCCGAGGAAGACGACGCTGCGAGGAGCCGCCGCAACTCAGCGTCCATGCCCAAAGTCCAGCGCTTCTTCGCCGCTCTGGAAGGCCCCGAGCTCGACAAGCTGAGGGTACTGCTGCTCACAATGTTATCATCATCCGTAGCGGCTGCAGACGCTATCGTTATTAAGCGCCGTGTTTGTTCTTGCTTGATCGTGCTGACGTGGATGCACGTCGTGGAGCAAAAAGCTGACCAGCGCCGTGCTGTTGTGTCGCTGCAGTCGTCGGAGGAGCTGATCCTGCCGTCCGACAAGACGTGGCCGTTCCTGCTGCGGTTCCCGGTGTCGGCGTTCGGCATGTGCATGGGGATGAGCAGCCAGGCCATCCTGTGGAAGCGGATCGCCATCTCGGCGTCGACGCGGTTCCTGCACATCACCGTCAAGATCAACCTGGTGCTATGGTGCGTGTCCGTGGCGCTCATGTTCGTCGTGTCGGCGCTCTACGCCTGCAAGGTGGTGTTCTACTTCGAGGCTGTCCGGCGCGAGTACTACCACCCGATCCGCGTCAACTTCTTCTTCGCGCCGTGGATCGCGTGCCTGTTCCTGGCCATCGGCGTGCCGGACGTGGTGGCGGCGCAGCTGCCGCACTGGCTGTGGTACGTGCTCATGGCGCCCATCGTGTGCCTGGAGCTCAAGATCTACGGCCAGTGGATCTCCGGCGGCCAGCGCCGGCTGTCGCGGGTGGCGAACCCGTCCAACCACCTGTCCATCGTCGGCAACTTCGTCGGCGCGCTGCTGGGCGGCATCATGGGCCTCAAGGAGGGCCCCATGTTCTTCTTCTCCGTGGGGCTGGCGCACTACATGGTGCTCTTCGTGACGCTGTACCAGCGGCTGCCGACGAGCGAGACGCTGCCCCGTGACCTCCACCCGGTCTTCTTCCTCTTCGTGGCGGCGCCCAGCGTGGCCTGCCTGGCGTGGGCCAGGATCACCGGCGAGTTCGCCTACGGCTCCCGGGTCGCCTACTTCATCGCCATGTTCCTCTACGCGTCGCTGGTAAGTCCAGTAGCGAGCTGCTTGCATTGCTCTTGCTCGGTCGGTGGTGTTCGCCGGCCGGCCGCCGGCCGATCACTCGACCGACGCCGGCCTAATAACGAACTGCTGGAAATTAAATTAATGGGATCGCATGCATATATGCAGGCCGTGCGGATCAATTTGTTCCGGGGGTTCAGCTTCTCGCTGGCGTGGTGGGCCTACACGTTCCCGATGACGAGCGCGGCGATCGCGTCCATCCGCTACGCGTCGGAGGTGAAGAACGCCTTCACGCAGTGCATGTGCATCGGGCTCACGGCGGCGGCCACGCTGACGGTGACGGCGCTCTTCCTGACCACGCTGCTCCACGCGGTGGTGCACCGCGACCTCTTCCCCAACGACATCTCCATCGCCATCACGGAGCGTCGCTCAAGCCCTTCTTCGGGGAGGAGATGATGGTGCGCGGCGGCAGCAGGAAGCACAAGGTGCTCGACACCGCCCTCTCCGACGTCGCCGACCTCGAGGCCGCCGCGCGCGCCGCCACGACGTCCTACACCTAGCTAGACCACCGGCTGGCGGCTGAACCCGGCAACCATGAGCACGACCGTGTTGATGTGATATGATCGATGCATCTCTCCTCTAGCAGTCTAGCTCTTGGACGTGAGACCTCGACCGTCTGCTTGGTAGCTCTAGAGCTAGTTTGGCTGCCGTGTGGGGCATTGCATTTGCATGCGCTCGGCAGAGCCAACAGTCTAAGATGCGTGGCTGGCTGACGCATGGACAAACACATGTTAGTATGATCAGGACATCAGGTTAGGCATCGATCACTTGTGTGGTGATCGGTGCATATGTAGTAGGAGAGTTGCTTCATACACACACTCAATTCTCTTTTCGTACAGTACTGAGTATCAAAGAGGAAGATATGTTGTGTAATTATCTGAGCATCACAAAGAGGCGCCTATGGCAGTTGCGTCAATCTCAAGATCCGTCGGACCTATATATATGTGTGTGATCACAAAGAACGGTATGGTTGCATAGATTTCAATCACAAATGCGATCATTAGGATTTATTCAGGTTTAGTCGTTTAGATACCTTAGCTTCCCAAGAACTTAATTCGTTGGGTTCTCGTATTTACCCCAACCATGGGGTTGTATATCTTTTCACATATGACTATTAAATTGCCCAAAAATAGTTCCCAATAACATGAGGATTACGTTCTCGGTTATTATAGGGCACCACCAAAATTTTCCACCGATGAAATGTTGTTGCTACCGAGTGTAAGCCGACAGCAAAACATGTTGGGACAAAATGGATTTATCACTATATACAGAAATGAACATGACAGCCGATCCACCTGAAAGATCTGGTAGGCTTACTGAATGTAAGCGTTTACATGTTCAGAGTTTCAGACACACGACACTTGATAATGTATATGATAATATGATATGAGTTAATTATTGGTCGACTACAATATCTAGTTACGGCACAAAGCAATCAAGACTCTGCAAAAATTGTATGATTCTCTCGTAATCACTAATCAACCAGCAATCACCTAATTTGTCCAAAACATCCATAGTGAAGTAACAGTACTACGTTACTCTGACTCTCATGTGATTCGAACTCACAGCATCCCTTACCCCTTTGCCTGTCACCGCATATGGAGCTGAAGCTACTGGAAGTGAAGGAGACTTGTCCAGGTATGCATACCGATCATTCCCATTCCAGTACAGAATTAGTCGATTTGTGCACGAGTGGGACCAGCTGTCACCTGCATAACAAAGATCGTTACCCCCATGTATTGGAAAACACAGTTTGGGTATCCAATCCAAGAAATATTCAAAAGATAAACATGTTCCCAAAAAAAGAAGAAATAAACCACACAACTAACCATCTGCTTGAAAGCTACTAGTTACTGGCATAACTTGGAAACCATTAGAACTATAATCAGTTTACCATTATTCGGTACTTAGCATGGACGAGCTATTTCTAACTAAAAGAAACAGCATAATGAATCCAGAGGAACAGGGTTGTATAACTTCAAGATACGTGCATTATATGTAGACTTTGTTGTATATATCTAAGGGGTCATGGTGCTTTTGTTAAACAACAACAACAACACAAACTTGGATACAAATATGAATAGTCGATGAGGTTAGTGGAATTCATAGATGCCATGACATGCCTAAACAATTACAGTTGATCAAATCTTATCTTTGATTTTACAATAACAACTAAATTATTTAGAGATAAACCAAAAGCTAAAATTGAGGAATTCAGTTATAGTGCTAGCACAGCACATTATACCACACTGCTCGATTTGGTGGGACGACAAAATAATGGTGTACATCATAAGAGACGTGCACATGCTATATAAAAAGCAAAACTCCATTTTCAATAGCATTCAATGCAGCCAGTTAATACATACTGTTAATTTCACCTGCACTACATTATCACATTACTTATACTAGTGAGCTAGATGATTGGAAGGGACCGAAGTTTTTATAGTAATTAGGTAAAAGGCTCCAAGTCCAAAAACATTTCAGCAGCATTGGAAATACATGAGTACAGCAAGGTGTAACCTTGATAACTAAAGCACATGATTACCATTTTTCTTAATTTCAGTAGTTATTCTGTGAACAAAAGAAACCATAATTGTATGCATAATAACTGACCTAGAGCAAGAGTCAACTGAAATGACCCTTCTGTAAATTTAGTAGTGACTTGGTTCAACAAGACAACCTGCTCAGCAAAAAATAAGATGACAAGCATCTTAGCGTAATTTAATGGCTATCTCTACCTAAGTATACAATCATCATTTGTTTGTTTGTAGAAATGAACAAGATAGGTAGCTTAGCGATTCATACAATTATAATAGGCACCATTTGATTTTTACGAAATTCATGTCATATAACCAACCAAGCTCAGTTCAACTGGTAGAGTTTCTCACTAGTTTAACCATAGCTGACCTTAAGTGGGAAAATGAAATGTTAAGGCCGTGCACAAAAATCTATTTCAGAAAGCGAATTGTGATGGTTATTCCTGCATCACAAGTGCAGACCCTTCATACACATGACAGACAACTTACCGCCAAGTTGTATGCCTTTGCAATCTTCATTAACTTCAAAGATAATCCACTGAGCACTCTGGTCCGCAGAGCCAGATCATCAAAATCTTGTCGAAAGTGGAAAGTGACACTATCAATAATAACTATACGCACCTGTAAAGAATATCAACAAAATTTTACTTTTGAAACACTGGGTTAACTATTGTATATTGCAAAAACAATAGGATGGGTGCACATTACTGTCGCCCTATTGAGAGAAAAAAAGAGAGCAGTACATTAACTTGATGAAAAGTGTACAAAACAATGAAAAAAAAATCAGGTATTCAAGTTAAACTTGAAAAGTTAACTGTTCAGAAACCCACATCTTTATGCTCCCCAAGGAATTTTTCCAGGTAGTTTATAGCTGCAATCTGTTCGGTATAGCTGCATATTCTGAAGTAATAGATATCTGCCAAGAAATGCTCAGGCTGTAGTTGTTTTTGGGCAGATGAAGACTTCTCATGGCTGTGAGGAAAGTGCTCCAGTATGTCGCTGATACACCCCTCAGCAATTTGGTAGACACGTTCAACCATGAAACTGCCCTCCGTGTCTGTAATAATGAAGACAATTACCATTAGCTTTCTCAACAACAAAAAAGATGATAGGTTTTCCATAATGTTATTTACCAATATAGACTGCTTTCCCACCAAGGCCACCATATTCCACTGGGATTTGGACATTGATTGCTAGTTGAATCCTGAAGAAAAGATTGTATTCAGTAGGGAGATCTATGATACATGTATTCAGTAGTAGGCACAACATACCCCAGTTGAGTTTTACCAACCCCTGGGACACCACCTGAATAAAATTAGTGCTGGGCATTAGGTCAGTCACTTCAGATACATCAGAGAAACCATTTTGTATAAACTACCTAATAGTACAAGAGACACGAGGAGAGGAGCAGGATAGAACAAGAGACACACTAGCCTCTACAATTCATCAGAATAGAAAAGTTGGACAGAACATCCCAAGGAAGACATGAGGCAAATAAACAGTCACAAGTTACGCACACATCGCTAATGGAGAAAAGAATTATGGAATGCCCAAAAATGTTCTATATGTGATCAATAGCTCCTACTTGACCCTATTAGGAACAACACTGGAAAGTATGTTCACCTATCTCGGTAACTTCTTTGCAGTGAATCCCACCACCAAGTATGTTGTTGAGGTCACCAGAACCAGTATGTTCACCTATCTCGGTAACTTCTTTGCAGTGAATCCCACCACCAAGTATGTTGTTGAGGTCACCAGAACCAGTAGTGATGTGTTTCTGTGACTGCTCGTCAGAGAGCATATCCCACGCATTCTGCGCTCCTGCAATATATTTCCATCAGTATACCAATTTGGCCAGATTATATTATGGTTCGTTGATGAAAACCTTCAGACCATCATCAAACAAACCAGCACAAGACAGCTCTGCTGCATTACGGAAAATGGAATGCAGAGTAACAAGACAAAAGGTTTCCGCAAACAAAGGATACAGGTATTTTAATTCACTGCCTACACAATCACATACAGCTTATAGAGCAGTATGGATTACTGACAAGTTCCATTCCTCGTAGTATTTGCTAAACGCATGCCTGGACTAATGTGGGTATGCTAATGAAACCCAATAAACCCGTGAGACCAAACTAATGGCATATTTGCACTTTCTTGCTCTGGAATAGGATTTGCCGTACCCCTTTCAAATTTTCTATAGTAAAAGTGGTAAACACGAATCTGAGGTAAATCGGGGGATAATGCACTTCATCTCAAGGATCTGAAGGGGATAAAACTGCGAATCTCTCACACTGGGATAGCCGATTACCGTAAACCAAGACCTTCTTACCCTAAACCTCACCCACACTACACGGATTCATTTTCATTTCTCGCAGCAAACAGAGAAAATGACCCGGGGCGAACTGCAGCAGTTGGAGCAAGCTAGGGCTTACCAGCTAGTATAGGTGGATCCTCACTCGACGCCATCTCTTCCGGCAGAGGGACGAGGAGGAGACGCCCGCCGCGCGAGAAGAATCCGCTCGCGGCAGCGGCGCGCGCTTGCGTCGCTGCCGTGGAAGGCGAAGGCTCCCGCGTCCGCGATGACGGCGCTTGTGCGGTTGTGCCGGACAGCCGGCACTGGAGCAGGGACCGGGAGGAAGCAAAGAACTGGGACCACCAGCAGAGGCTGAAACGTGGGCCCAGATGACTCAATGCTCCGAATTTCTCTCTCCCCCCCTTTCTTGGAAAAAAATACTGTATTCTTCTACAAAATCAAATCTGATGTTAAAATCACTTTAGAAGCGACACTGGCCCTGTGACCCCATCTGCTCGCTGTGCGATCAAGCTCCGGAATCAACTCATCACTTATGCTTACAATGTGTCTATGCCCGGGAAGTATGGCAGTTGGTTGCAACCTGGACCAATGGACTCATTCAGATTCCCTCCGCGAATACTACGGTTGAAGAATGGTGGAATGAAGCTGTCAGCAGACACCAGAAACGGGAATGCAGAAGAGTGGTGATGTTGAGTTTTTCCTTTTTCAATGATAGGACAACCGATGAGCAGCGTGTGTTTTAGTTTTTTATGTAATCACAACCTTGTAATCGCCCGCATTCTTCTTCTTCTTAAATGATATAGCAGTGCTCCTGCATCTTTTCAAAAAAAAATCACTTTATAAATTGGACATTTACAAAAACAAATTGACCTCGAAACATATGGACATGATAATTGGGAACCGAGCTTAAGTCGCATATATAACTATTATTATTCTTTCAAACTGTTTTTAATGGAAACATGTTTCAATTTTACATCATGGCATAAGGAGTTGGAGGACAATCAAATACATTTACATGCCATCAAAGATGGAAAACTATCCATGACAGCATCCATATTATCGTAGCAGTGCAGCTAAATTCTCTTGAATCACTGCTTCAGTTTCAACCGTCCAGCTAAGTTTACAGAGCATCTCACATCTGTATCCAGAACAAAGAACCGATCGTCAAAAACAAAGGGCTGGAAGCTGGGGGACATTTCTTATCAAGTGGCATCTTCTGCATCTTGCTATGATATGGTACAAACACACCCTCAGTTCTTGTGCTGCATTCGGCCGCTCTCTGCACCCGCGTAAGGATCAAGGATACAGTTAATGACTGCTGGTTTCCTGGCACGGAACGATTCTGAGAGGGCAGATTTCAGCTCGTCTGGTGTCTCCACAAGATAACCCTTCCCTCCAAATGCTTCTATCATTTTATGGTAGCCTGCTGCTGGGACAAAAGAAGTTGGGGCAGGGTCATCTTTGTAGGGTCCAGTTATCTCATCAGGGCTTCTCCTGTCACCACCGTAGACGCCGTTGTTATTGAAAACAATTACGATAACAGGCAGCTGGTACCTCACCAATGTCTGCAAGATGAAATGCACAAGAGTAAATAATTGGGATTTCTTGGTCTTCTACAATGTGGCAAAATGAAATGATAAACATATTGTAGAGCGGGTTTAGAAAAGATAGTTTATTGAAGGGGCTAGCTAGAAGTTAGAGAAGCAAAAATCAAGGAAAAGAAGAAAAAAGATCATGTAAACAGAGGTTTGATTCTTCCTAGTAAATAACGCATAGACTCTCAAAAAATCTATGGAATTCTACTACTTATCCTAAATACCAACCACAGTGAAGCCCTGAATTTGGGTTAATTAGATGGCTAGTTATGGCAAACATTTACTTCGTTGAACATAACTGTAAGTAGCTAATCCATCAAGGGCATATAATTAAGCACACAAGCGATCAGATATAGACACTTCCATCAAGTTGTTTTGACCCACACATCTGCCAGTTCAAATATCCCACTATTTTTTTTAACTATATGCAGCAACACACAAATGCTAAAACTGTTACACAGTACTCCTAGTATAGTAGAAGGAAGAATAACAAGTAACACCAACAATTCAGAAGTGCATCACCAATAACCTTATAATGAGTAAAACTATAAAAGTTAAGCAAAACCATAGACGTATTCTGGTTCATCTTCTAAATTTATTATTAAGAAGACACACTGAGCAGATTGCAAACAAAACTAAAATAATGCCCCAGGGAGTGGAATGGTTTTGCCTAGCATCCATCAGATGATATTCCAAAAAAATGCGCAGCAATATGAAGAAAACAACAAGGTCACCATAATAAAGCAAAATGATTTCATTGTTCAATTGGCAATACAGATTGATAGCTGTCACATAACAATGAAATCTCAAACTTTCTACAGAACGTATAATTTACTAGTAATGGTCCTCTGTGATTCCATGTGAAATGTTCATATTGTGCCAAACTGCCAAGGGCCAATGAGATTACAGAGGTATAAACAGTACAAAAACATGCTATATGGTGACTTTATGGAGCTGGGAGATGTATGCGGAAACATTGATATGTACACTGCCAAATGTGCACTATAAACAATATATCCTGACAAGGATGAACCACTAGGATAATTTAATTGCTCATTTGTGGACAACAGTTGAATGTTTATCCATTTCTGTTGATAAAAGCATTTGCTACCTTGAATACTTGTACAGACTGTATGAACCAGCACAATAGCAAAAGATAGACTCATACACAAGCATTGGGTTATTGTTCAGAGCTCATGCCATATACGCAAATCGGTTAGATTACTTCTCTATTTTCCATGTTATTATGTGTCATATTAACACCTGGAACATGGCAGCAGCAGCAGCAGCAGCACAGCTCGTATAAAAGATGATAGTTGCTCAAGTATTTTAACACTATTGACATCAGCATAACATGACCTTGGCTTTTCTCCAAACAGAAGAATGTTAATTTCAGCTCACAATAACATGGTAATAGCAAAATAGCAGCAGGAAATAAGAAAGGGTGCTAATAGCCTTTTTATGCAACTAAACCAAATGAGTCCTGAGATTTTAACTATTTCATATTTCAATGTGGAACTGACATGTGACATCCTTACCTCAACTTCCATTGCACTGAATCCAAATCCAGAGTCACCCTCTACAGCAACCACAAGTCGTTCGGGTTCAGCTACTGCAGCTGCAATACAGTAGCCCAATCCGACCCCCATCGTTCCCCAGGTCCCTGCATCCAGTCTTGTCCTTGGTTCATTCTGCACAAGCACAGCCCTGCCAACATCCATGGTATTTGCCCCTTCCGAGACAACCACTGGAGCAGGGCTCCCCTCAGCAAGGATCGCGTCCCTGATTATCCGCAAAGGTGTCATGAAATTGAATGGTACAACATCCTTTGCTAGCTGCGCCTCCATCTTAAGAGCATTGTCCTTGGCCTTCTTGGTGATGGCTTCAACCCATGGGTGCGACCTTCCCAAGCAGAATGGATCGTCCTTGATCTCCCTACTGATGAGCTCAATTACCCTCTTGGCATCCCCAACAATCCCCACATGTGGCTTCCGGAGTTCAATCTCCTCCTCACAGACGTCCACGAGTATGAACTTGACATCCTTGGACCACTTGGGCGGCTCGCCAAAGTGAAGCAACCAATTAAGCCTAGCACCGACGACCAGAGCCACATCGCACTGGCCGATGGCGAGCGAGCGTGCAGCTGTGGCGGAGAGGGGATGCGAGTCAGGCACGACCCCCTTCCCCATGGGCGTCGGGAGGAAGGGGATGCCCGTGGTGTCCACGAGCTTCCGGATGGCCTCCTCCGCGCGCGCGTACGCCGCGCCCTTCCCAATCACGACGAGAGGCCGCTCCGCGCGCCGGAGCAGGTCCGCAGCTTTCTGGATGCCCGAATTATCCTTGGGCGGGGGAGGATTGGATGCGGCGGCCGAATCGGCGGCGGCGGCCGCTATGAGATCGGCGGCCTCGGATTCAGTGAGGTTTTGGTGGAGGACGTCGGAGGGGATGTCGAGGTAGCAGCCGCCAGGGCGGCCGGAGACGGCGGCGGCGAGGGCCTGGAAGACGAGGCGCGGGATGTCGGCGATGGTGGTGGCCTTGACGGCGAGCTTGGCGAAGGGCTTGGTGGCGGCGATCTGGTCGAGCTCCTGGAAGTCGCCCCTGCCGGCGTCGGCCTGGTCGCAGGAGCCGGAGACCATGAGGAGGGGCCAGGCGTTGGCGGTGGCGTGGGAGAGGCCGGCGAGGCCGTGGACGCAGCCGGGGCCGGAGACGGTGAGGAGGAGGCCCGGGGAGCCGGTGAGGAAGCCGTAGGCGGCGGCGGCGTAGCCCGCGGACTGCTCGTTGCGGAAGGCGAGGAAGCGGACCCCCGCGGCGGCGGCGCGGGAGGCGAGGGAGGTGACGGGGATGCCGACGACGCCGAACATGTGCCGCGCGCCGGCGGCGGCCAGCGCGCGCCCCGCGAGCGCGCTGCCGTCGACGGTCGTGGCGGCCATCGTGCCTCTCCTTTTTGCCTGGGGGTCACGGTACGGTAGTTGGGGAGTTGGTGCGCTTCGGAAGTGAAGAGAGCACGGAGAGTCGGAGACTGCCGCTGGGTGGTTGCCTATAAAAGGAGGGGAAGGCGTGCGGCGGCGGGCCGGCGAGGCGAGCAGCGGCGGCGTATCTGGGGACTCGGAGATTGCCGGTGACGCCTGCGCGGGGGCGGTGTATCTGGGGTATAGCCAAATGGGATTTCCTTCATGGCTTCATCTTCAGTGTAGCTGACAGGGGGTGCTTAGTTAGGTAGATTGAAAGTTACCATTTACTGTAGCAATTGTAAATTAAAGATTAGGAGGACTAAACATGATCTAATTATAAAACTAAATACACGGTTGGACGGGAAATCGCGAGACGAATCTATTAAGCCTAATTAATCCATCATTAGAGATTGTTTACTGTAGCACGACGTTGTCTAATCATGGCCAAATTAGGCTCATTAGATTCGTCTCGAAAAGTTACCTAGGGGTTATGGAATGGGTTTTGTCATTAACACACGTTTAGTACTCTATGCATAAAAAATTCCTTTTGATGAATAGTTGCATATGACGTTTTGGCAACTATTTTTTGCGAACCGAACAGGCCCCAAACCTTGACGGTCCACAGCTGATGTTTCCAGTTTCCTGTCATGGATTGAGCAAGTAGTGGTTCACATCGTTCTTCCAGAAAATCCAAGACCTAATGAAGAAGTTTGATTTTGCTTCCAGTGGTTCAGCAACAGTAGAGCAAACTCTTTCTCTTCATGAAAATTGGAACCGAGAGCCCTTGCTGGCAGCGTCAGTTTGATCGAATCGCTATGCCAGCAAAACTGAACGCCAGTGTCATTATTGGCCGAGTTCGGGTGGAGGGACAATTTTTTTTTTTTTGTCCCTCCATTAAATGCTACTTTGACCACTAATTAGAGATATTAAATAAAGGAAGTTTACAAAACTATCTCCACAACTCCTGGCAAATTCGCGAGACGAATCTAATGAGGCCTTTGACCGCACGATTAGAGGATGATTACTATAGCATTACTGTAGCAAATCATGGATTAATTAGGCTCATTAGATTCGTCACGCAAAGTTGCACTCATCTGTGAAAAGGTTTTGTAAATAAACTTCATTTAGGGCTCCATGCATGCGACAGTATTTGGGGACAATTTTTTGTCCTCCCCAGCCGAACACGGCCAATTGTATTTGTAGAGAGCTTTCTTTTGAATCTATGCTTGGGTCCATCCACATCCATGCCTAGATTTAGGCCTTGTTTAGTTCGGTCGAATTCGACCAATTTGATCAAAATTATCTTTTTGAAAAGGGCGTCCCCTCTCTGCTTTTACGCTTTAGGGCAGCTCCAGCGTCAGGTCGATTTTGCTCTGCAAAATCAGCGGCGCTCTGGACAGTTGGATACTCACTATGTGGTGTTCGGTTTGGTGAGGCCAGCAATTGAGTGGCAGGGGCATCAGGCGCTGCGTGTTTCCTGGTGCTGCAGCCACCGCCGAGCGCGGAGAAGTGTGCTCGGCCGATTTTTTGATTCGCAAGCATCGACCAGTCTTCCGTGGTCGATTTCTGCTCTGACACCTACCGTGCGATACCCACTGTGTGTTCAGTTTGTTTTTTTCCCACTAAAACGATTTTGGAGGAACACTGGAGCTGCCCTTATGATGAATTGAACAGCAGAGGCCTGAATGCTGCCTTCCAGCAGATTAGCACCTGGGCGCGCACAACGAACCCAACTATTCGGCTGTACGTCTGAACATGCTGGCCATGGGCGCCGAGCTCTTCCGGCGCCACAGGAAATAAATGGGAAGCGAGAACGCTTGCTGCCTTGCTGGCAGCGGCGACTGTTTAGGGCACGTACATCGGCGAGACGAGGGTCGTCTTTTTGCTGCCCCGTCAGCCAGATGCTCCGACGTGGCTCTGATTTAATGAAGAGAGATACAAGAGTCGGCGACTCGGCGTCTCATTCGTCGACGGCTCGAGCTCGTGTTCCGAAGTAAAACATCGGCTCTCATCGACCGCTCCGTCTTGGTCGCCGACGCCCCGGACCAGATGCGTTCACGCGCGCGCGAGATTTTCCTTTGGCAGCAAAGAATCGCATGCTTCTTCCTTCCACCCTCCGTAGAGCCGCCGACGCAGAGCTAGGCCGCCGGAGCGAGGCGGAGGAGCTGTGCGCCGCCGCTGGAAGCTAACGAGCCGGCGCCGCCGCCGTGGCGCAGAGGGGTAGGATCTGCGCCATTGCGGACAGCTGAGCCCACCGCGGGCGGGATCTGGCGTTGGCGTCCTCCGTCGTGGCGGACCGAGCTCGCTGCCGGCATCCAAGTCCCGGCGGGACCTCGCATCTCGTGGGTCGCGGCTAGCCGCAGCTTCGCCGAGCCTGACGGGTCTCCTCGCCGACCACTGCTCCCCCGAGCTGCTGGAGGCGGAGGTGGCTGGAGAGCGCAATCAAGGGTGAGCAACAACAGAAGGGATCTAGTGTTCACTGCAGATGCGGAAGGGACCGGGCACATCGGCGCCGGCAGTGCAATTGCACAACAAGCAGCACAGCTCACACGGCTCTGGGGCAGCAGAGCAAGCTTGCTTGCAAGCACGATGCGCGGCCGCGCGGGCGAGCCTCGTCCCTTCGCTGAGAGAGAATACAAGCAAGGATAGGGATGGAAGGATAAGGATAAGAAGTGAATAAAAATATACACAGTGAAGCCTCTTTGGCCGCATATGGTTGAACCTTAAACAATATAGAGTTGACGAGCAGAGCATCCGGTATATATCCCATTAACAAACTAAGATACTGTATTTTGTTAGAAATATTTTTGTATGATAAAGTTTTTCTTGCTTATTTTACCTTAAGGTTTTCTTAGACTTATTTGAATATGATATATGTTCTCTCATACAAACATCAAAATGGCCACAAAGATGACATCTATATTTGATCACAATGATTTATGTGCTTATTGTCAGAGTTCTGGTCCGGCAGTCCACCCGGGGTACCCAGATGGTTGATTTGTAGGCAAAGGGAGATCGCTAGACTAGGGAGCTCGAGGTAACACAGGGACACAGGGATTATACAGGTTCGGGCTACCCTGAGGTATAATACCCTACGTTCTATGCTCGGGGGTCTCGTATTGCTCTGCTCGGCGAGGTTCCGGAGAACAACGACGAGTTCTTGGTTACAATGGCGTGGAGATGAGATTGAATAGGAGGAGTTGAGATGATCTAAGGGGGTCGACCTAGGCCGCCTTATATAGGCTAACGGCCTAGGGTTTACAAGTCGGTTATCTCTAATTATGGTCCGGCTCAAATCAGGAAACTAATCCAAGTCGGTTACAATATAATCTCCGTGATCTCAGGGCGGGATCTGGACGAATCGCCGAATGCCTTGCGGCTAAGTCTTCTCCAATCTTATCCATCAAGTCGGGGATCCTCGTGGGCCGGCCTGGGGTCGGCCCACATCCTTGTCAGACGTGGGCCCAGGCCGACTACATATCCGGTCGGTAGTGGGCCCAGGGGTACCCATATCCCACAAGTCCCCGAGCAACGTGCAGGCGCGTGTCGGACTGTTGATAAAGAAACGAAGCCTTTCAGGTCGGCTGAAGCATCTTGGTCGGCAGGCCGACACAAGGGTGGGCGGTGCTCAAAAAAGAAAACCGCAGGCCATCCGGGGATGACCCTGGGCAAACCCGGGGCGGAGCCGCGAGTGGCATAGCGCCGAGTTGTGGCCGAGTCGGACACTGAGGAGCTGCGCCACTTGGGGAAAGTGACACATCCTGATGGGGCATATAGAGGGCGACGCAAGGAGCCCTCAATATGGAGTAGTCCCCGAGCATTGGCCCGACTAGAAAAGTCAGGCTAATGGTCAAAAGAGAAGGATCTCCAAACTTCGGGGCAGTCAGGCCGCCCAAAGGATAAGCTCGTCACATGTCATGACAAGAACAGTATTCACATGATCGCACAGAGCGTTCCCGTGATTGAATGAAGCCAAAAAGGATAAGGGTGGACTGAGCACCTCGAAGAGAGGAGCTGCTGCGTGGCACAGAGCTCACTCGCTGAACAATGCAACCAGGGTCACATGTTATCGTTTAGCTCGGGGCTATAAATATACACCAAGGCCCTAAGCCTTGCGGTCATTAGAAGATAGGCATAACAACCACCCAGCTTGAAGAATGTTGGGGACTTGTTCTTGGGTTCATCCTCCAGGGACGAGTCATGGGGACTTGATAGCGTGGTGCTAGAAGAGTGCTTGCGAAGATCTGGAGGTGTTGATTAGCGTCTGAATGCTGTCCCATTCACCCCTGCATTCCCATGTGACGAGGGCCATGTGGGGTGAAATGCTTTGTAGAGCAAGGGATACCCGGAGGCATTCGCTAACAGCCCTCTATTGGTGCTGTCCCGTCGACGGCTGCAGTGGTGCTACAAGAGAGCTTGCGAGGAGCCCGTGCGGGCCAAGCTTGCTACGGATGCAGCACTAGGCGCAGGGACGAGTGCCCCAGGCCGTCATCTTGACGGTTTATGTGTTTGATTCTTATGACCGGCCCTTTGACCGGCTCCCTTTGTAATTTATAACCCTTGTATTGAATCTTTCCTCCTTTTTATGTCGTATAAATACAATATCTGTGTCTCTGGACCCGGAGGTCGACAGAGGCGTCGTAGGTTCGCACAGTAGCAACAAGTCACAGAGTCTTCTTGGTCGAAGTGCCGAGGCACCGAGTCCTGAAACCCGTTGACCAGAGTCAAGAGCGCCGAGTCCCCGAGAGTCGGGGCTGGCCGAGTCCGAAGGCCCGTTGACCGGAGTCAAGAGCGCCGAGTCCCGGAGGGTCGGGGCTGGCCGAGTCCGGAGACCCGTTGACCGGAGTCAAGAGCGCCGAGTCCCCGAGGGTCGGGGCTGGCCGAGTCCGGAGACCCGTTGACCGGAGTCAAGAGCGCCGAGTCCCCGAGGGTCGGGGCTGGCCGAGTCCGGAGACCCGTTGACCGGAGTCAAGAGCGCCGAGTGTTGGCGCTTGTTAAGTCATGATTATTTTGTAACGCCAACATGATTAAATAAAATAAACTAGCAATAATCAGTAGAATTTTATTTCAAATAACGTAGTTCCACTTGTACATGGAGAATGTTTGTTTGCAGGAGATATGGGCCAAAAGATGAAGTAAAACAGGGCCAGGCCCAGGTCGCCCGACCCCACCAGGTCGGCCGACCTGGCTTAATGACCATCCAAGCCCAACTTTGGCCATGCAGAAGAAGCACAAGTTCCTGTCATCTAGAACGTTGAATCAATGACGGTTACATCCAAGGGATGACAAGAAAGATAAGGAGGTGCACATGGATTGATGGGCCCACATGAGAACCAACAGTTACTCCGAGGATCCATACCCATCTTCCACGAGTACAAGGGTCCACATTCCAGCGACCCAGAAAAAGACAGTGGCAAACCGTGCCTGGACCAGGTCGGCCGACCTGGCCAGGTCGGCCGACTCCGTCCTATGGCTGTTGCCATCCCCCCTTCTCGTGCGCATCCACACCGACTCCAGGACCACATCTGCGCCGTGCACAACTTCAGTCGGTGAATCCGATGGTCGGGCGACGTCAAGGGATCGGCCGACTCGGGGGTGGGCCCACTTGCCCTCAACCGCCTTGTACCGACCCTAAACCGCCTCCAAGTGCTATAAATAGGTGCCAACGCCTCCTGTACAACACACACCAGAAGGAAGAGCTCCAATTGCTACAAGTTATAGTCTTAGTTAGTAGAGAAGTAGTTTTAGGAGTTGAGCTTCTACGGGTTTCTGAAGGAGTCTTGGTAAGCCTAGAGCTCAGTTATCTTGTATCCTTTGTTTATTTGTAAGACTTAGAGCCTTAATGGAAATATTATCTTGCTTATGTTACTTGACTTCTGGTCTTGTGTGTTCATCATATGAGTTGTATGTCTTACACCTTAGTATAGCGGATGCATGTTATGGCAATGGCCCAATGAATCTCTATGATTGTTCTTTACCTTTCCGTACAATTGGTAAAGATGTATTTCATATTACAAACGTGGTGTTTGGGTTATGGAATACCGTTGGGGATACCCTACTCCACGTATTCAGAGGTAGGCGGCAGGTGGTGACAGCCCTGTCCGTCCCTTGTAATCCTCGCTGTTCGGGTTTGGGCGTTTGCAGGCCGTAGTGATAAACATCGTGACAGTACCCTTGGATGAGGGGATCCCACGACTCCTCGATTTGTCCTCTATCATGTATCCCTTATTAAGCTTGTACAGTATATACTTGTAGGAATGTAACCCATTTGTGAGAAGTACATAGAATCCCTAGTTCTCTCTTAGGACCTTCATATTAACTAGACTTACATACTGAGCAGTGAAACCTTCTGTGTGTCAACCTACCCAATCTTTCATATCATTCTATCCCCTGTCCTAGTTCTGGTATATTGATTATGATATAGTTGATACATTGGATAATATATTACTTTGCCAAACGCTTTCCCTGAGGAAATAAATACGATACTCTGGAATACTACCGGGTGAAATGCTACAATGTACTTCTGTGCGCTTGCAGAACTTGTGTAACGCTAAGATTTATATTAAGGCATCTCTAGTGCCATCACTCCAGTAGTGGCGATGCTAAGAAATGCCAACACCGAGTCCCCGAGGGTCGGGGCTGGCCGAGTCCTGTGGCAAAAGAGCCGTTGGCACGCAGAGAGCCATTGGCCCACAGTTAACGGGACTCCCGCGGATTCCGTCCGTTTATTACGGCGCCGTTAGGGTAATTCGGATCGGCGGAAGGGGATAAATCGGATCTGTTCACCGGCGGCTTTTACCACAGTTACTTTTCCAAATCGAGAAGCATCCCGCGCCTCCACCACCGCTTAGTGCCGCCGTAGGGGCGATTCGCTCGTCGCCCGTTCGCCGCCGCCGGAGTTCAAACGCCGCCGCCGCCGCTACTTGTCCACATCGTGCCTGAGCACCTCGGCGGAGATGGCGGACTCGAGGGAGACGTTGAGGACGCCGGCATCGGGGGAGGAGGTGCCACCGGCGACGAAGATGGTGGACGCGGGCATTTCCGCGGGCCTTGGAGAAGGTGACGCGGAGAAGGAGGTGACGCCCTCCGCTGGCCAGTCTGGGGACGCGGGGGACGCCGCCGCCCACGAGGGCGGCGATGCTGATGCGCTGGCGACCGCCGCCGGGGCGGACGCCAAGGGAAAGGGGGTGGCCCCATCGGAGGAGGTCCCGGAGCTGACCTCCGTGCCCGGGGGAGTGCCGCCCCAAGAGCTGGCCTGGGGTCAATCCTCCGTCACGGAGGAGAGGCTCCAGGAGATGGTTCGTCGCGGCGTGCTCGGGCCGCGAGAGGTCCTGCTGTGGCGACCCGCCGGCGATGATGCCCGGCCGTGGGAGCGCTCGGAGACAGAGCTGGCCGTCTTCGCGCCATTCTTCGAGCGTGGATTTGGATTGCCCGCGGGGGACTTCTTCCGGGGTTTACTGCATTTCTACGGGGTTGAGATGAGTCACTTGAACCCCACCTCCGTTCTGTCAATTTCAGTCTTTATCCATCTATGCGAGGCCTTTCTTGGAATCCCGCCACATTTCCCGTTGTGGCAGCGCTTGTATCGGATGAAGATCATCGGGGAAGGATCCGGGAAGGGTCCAGCTAGGATCACTGGAGGGGCTGGGTTCTCGTTAAGGGTCGGCATGTCCAGGAGGTATTTTGTCCTAGACATGAATGACTCTAACAAGAACTGGAGGCAAGAGTGGTTCTATGTTGCGAACCACCCCCTGCTCTACCCGCCCGGACTGGTCACCGGCCAGTGAGGAAGGATTGCTGGGAGTCACAGCCGGAGGGCCAAGAGCTGCAGGAGGCCGAGGAGCTGCTGAAGTTGATTGCTGAGTTGAAGGAACAGAAGTTGACTGCCGTGGCTGTGATGATTTCTTTCGTGCGGCGGTTGACTCAGCCGATCAAAGGCCGGGTGCATCCCGGGTTTGAATTCTCTGGGGGCAATGATCCGACCCGGGAACAGGCCCGGTCGGTGTCTATCCCGGAGACCTGCGAAAGGATCTCCGGCTTCATGCACGGCAGGATCTACAATGAGGGCACGCTGATGCCCTTTTCGTTACATAATCCCCCTCCACCGGTCAGTTCTCTTTTTCCTTGTATGTTGCGTTGCTGACTGTTGAGCTGCTGGGCATTTGATGAACTGTACCCTTGCTTGTGCCGTGCCTTTGTCTTGCAGGAGCGGGCGACGAAGTACTTCAGCCCGGCACCCCTGCCCGAGGGTAATGTTCGGGTGGAGAAACTGATGACGGTGGAGAGGCGTCCCGGACTTCTCAAGTCGTGGACGAGGGACAAGCCGCCTGGGAAGTGGCCGACTTCATCTCGGCTCCCCGAGACGAGGCGGGGAATGACCCGGTGGCCCAGGTGCTTGGCGGGCTGGGGAGGCCATTGCGTCAGGCCGTACGCAAGCTGATGCCGTCCCAGAGGGCGGCTCGAGAGGAGTCCCCCAAGCCGTCTCCGCAGCTGGGGCAGGCCGCGCGGGCCGAGGCCGAGGCGCGGCGGAAGAGGAAGGCGGCGAGTGACGCGGGAGGTGGCGCCGGCGGGTCTCCCTCAGGGCTTGAGTCGGAGCAGCCAACGCAGGAGGCTGCAAGGGGCCACGGGGGCCTGTTCGCCCAACCAGCATTGCGGCCAGACGCGACCCTGCTGCCGAGCCAGACACCTCCGCAGGTGCTGCGTGGTGTGCAGTTCAAGCGTCCACGCAAGGGCGGGTAAGTTGCCTTAGCAACCCAGTGTGTTCTCGATGAGCCAGTCTTGAGTTGTTGGGATATTGGATGCAGGCCCGGGGGCTAAGTGGGGGCCGGGGGCAGGGCGCCGCCAAGTCGGCCTGCCGCCACGGAGGCGGGGTCAGGGTCCAGCACAGCCTTGATCGTGTCGGAGCAGGTGCCGGCCGGCAAGTCAGGGCCGTCACACCCGCCAAGCCCTCCACGCGTCGCTGGGACGGGCGACCCGGTGGAGAATCTGCAGGCCGAGATGTCCGAGGTCGCCCTCGAGGAGGAGGCCCCAGAGGGTCGTATGGTGGAAGAGCCGACTAGGAGTCCTCCTTCACTCGAGGATGATGACAACCGGCTCCTTGGGGAGGACCTGGATGTCGACCCTGGTGTCCATGTTCCTCCCTAGGTGGAAGCGATCGCGGCCGAGCACGGGGGCGGGCCGCAGGCGCCAGAGCTGACTCTGGAGCAGCGGATGGAACTTGATCTCGCCGACCAAGCGAGCGAGCTTCGGAAGCTGCAGAACGTGGCCGGCGTCCTGAATCGTGTTGTACAGGTATGTCTTCCCGGCACCTTGCTGTAAGTATAAATCTTGCGTTGACCCTGAGGCCAATGTGTTGTATGACAGGGTTTCACGGCACGGGCCACGAGAGATCTTGACTTTAGGCGGCAGGCCCTGGAGGACCGCCGGACCTTGGCGCAGATCCATACGGAGAGGGTCCGTGAGGCGGAAGCTGCCAAGGAGTACCTTATGCAGAAGGACCGGGAGCTGGCCGACTTGGTGAAGACCAATGAGGAGCTCATGAATGACATGAGTGTTCTCACCGAGGGTGAGTTCTTTGTGCTTTGCTTGCTGGTGTATCTCTTCGGGCGGCCTGTGCTCATGGGGGTTTCGTTGTAGAGGCGAGGAAGAGGGAAGCCGCCCTTCAAGGGAAGGTCGACGAGCTGGCCGGGGACAGAAAAAAGCTTGAAGACGAGCTGGCCAAGGCCAAGCATAAGCTCGAGGAGGAGGTCTTGGTGCTGAAAGCAGCCAATCTTCGCCTGGCGACCGAGTCCGAGCACCTGAAGGAAGCCAACCAGGTCCTGAAGGATGAGCATGACCAAGCCATGCATGGTGAGTTTCCCTTGCCGAGTCTTCTGGAGCTTTTAGGAAGTCGAAGTGCTTATGTGCATTCCTTTGCAGGGCTTCGGACGGAGCTAATGGAGCTGAAGCAGGCGGCTGAGTTCAACGCCAATTCGTTGGTGCCCGCCGAGTCAGGCCCGGCGACGTTGACGTTGGTGGAACGGCTCAGGGCCGGTCCGAACCGCGCAGCCCAGTTGATGCAGCAGACTGCAATTGGCTTCGGGAGTCGGATACTGGCGCTATTCAGAATACACTTCCCGACGCAGGAGCTGGCTCCAATCGCCGATGGCATTCCCGAAGAACTTGCCGATGAAGAGTTCGACGGGTTAGTCGAGGAGTGTGCCCCTCTGGCCGAGACTGTAGCGACGGAGCTGGGCCTGTAAAAATAATTATGCATGTAAACTCTGTAGTGTTCGGATATGTATAAAATTCCGAATTTATTTGAAGTGTTAATGAGCACTCGAGTTCTGTTGGACCTTTTTTCCTGCCGACTAGTACTTTGCGTCACCCGACTGGCCACTGTCTTGTGCCGTTTAAGCACCCTTTTTTGACCTGCTGACCACTGCTCACGGAGAGGACGGCTTACCCTGCTACACTGCTCAGCGGGGAGGCTTATGTGTAGGGGGCGCGTAGGTTGAGCGCGGAACTCAGGGTTTCACAGTTGGGGACTCGGACCAGCCGGGTTAGCTCAGTAGTCGTCGGGGGGAACATAGGGTTGGGCAAGGACTCGGAAGTCGGAGTAAGCAAGTACTCCCCCAGGTATCATGATGAAGGAAACATAGTCTGGGTCGGGCCCAGTCCCCGAGCATCAGCATGGGTGCCGGGTAAGGAGTTGATAACAAGCCATAAAGTGAGGCAAAGATACTTTTATTGATATAAGACAAAGGATACATAGCTTTGTTAAATTCTACGGATAGAACTTGACGAGGTGTTCGATGTTCCACACGTTCGGGACGTGGTCGCCGTTAGCCCACTGGAGGCTATATGTTCCTGGCGAAACAACTTCTTTTACGATGAAGGGGCCCTCCCAGGGGGCCGATAGCTTATGCTTGTCTTTGGTGGACATGACTCGGCGCAGGGCCAAGTCGCCAACGTTGAGGGAACGTTCCCGGATGTTTTGGTCGTGGTAGCGCCGTATCTGCTGCTCGTGTCTTGCGTGCCTGACCAGTGCAGCCAGTCAATGTTCTTCTAGGCAATCAATGTCGACCTGGCGGCCGATTTCTACTTCACCTTCCTCGTAGTGCTGGATGCGCGGAGCACCATGGGCGATGTCAGCTGGGAGGACGGCTTCGGAGCCGTAGACCAGGAAGAAGGGAGTGTATCCCGTTGCTCTGCTCTTCTGGGTGCGTAGGCCCCACATGACATGAGGAACCTCTTTGGCCAACCGGCCAGGGTGCTTGTTGAGTTCGTCATACATGGCTTTCTTGAGCGAGTCCTGGACCATACCATTAGCCCGCTCAACCTGGCCATTGCACCTGGGATGCACCGTGGAGGAGTAGTAAATGTCGATGCAATTGTCCTGGCAGAAGTCCCAGAACTCGTGGCCTGTGAACTCGGAGCCGAGGTCAGTCACGATGCGGTTCGGGATCCCAAACCGGTGGGTAAGCTCTTGGATGAACTTGGCTGCTGTGGCCGACTTGGTGTCGGTCACAACCTTATATTCGATCCACTTGGTGAACTTATCAACTGCCACCAAGATGTGCTTGAATCCGCCCGGAGCGGTTTTGAATGGCCCGACGTTGTCGAGTCCCCCATATGGCAAATGGCCAAGATGGGGGGATGATCCTTAGCGCCTGAGCCGGCAGGTGCTTTTGTTTCTGGAAGAACTGGCAGCCGGTGCAGCAGCGTACCAACTCTCTTGCGTCGGATAGGGCCGTTGGCCAGTAGAACCCTGCCCTGTAAGCCTTGCCGACTAGGGTGCCGGCTGCCGCGTGGTTGCTGCAAGTGCCCGAGTGGATATCTTGCAGGAGGGTGATACCTTCGTCGCGGAGGACACATTTCATGAGTATGCCTGTGGAGGCGGCCTTTCTGTACAGGGCGTCGCCGATAACGACGTAATTTATCGCTCGCCGAGTTAACTTCTCGATTTCTTTCTTCGTGCCCGGCGACCAGTTCTCTGTGAGGAAAGCGATAAAGGGGGCGCGCCAGTCTGCTTCCACCACGAGAACTTCATTAGTCGGCGGGCCGTTCGGGGGTGGCTCCGGGTCGGGCACGAGGCTACCGTCCTCAAGCATCTTGATGGACGGGGTGCGCAGGTGGGCTCTGGTGGATCCTAGCTTGGATAGAACATCGGCGGCGACATTGTCTTCCCGGAGGACATGGTGGAACTCGAGCCCATAGAAGTGGGCTTCGAGTTTGCGTACCTCTGTGCAGTACGCGCTCATGGTTTCCTTGGTCGTGTCCCAATTCTTGTTGACTTGTTCGACGACAAGCTTGGAGTCGCCGCACATTAGCCGCTTGATGCCCAGCGACACCGCGATCCGGAGACCGTGGATAAGGGCCTCGTACTCGGCTCCGTTGTTGGTGGCCTGGTAGTGTATCTGAAGAACGTATTTCAGGTGCTGCCCCTCCGGGGAGATGAACAGCACTCCTGCGCCGGCTCCCTCAAGGTTGAGGGCGCCATCAAAGTACATCTTCCAGTGCGTCGGTCGTTCCGCGGGGGTCGGCGTCTGGGTTTCCGTCCATTCGGCCACGAAGTCGGCCAATACTTGGGACTTGATGGCCTCCCGTGGCTCGAAGTTTATGGTGTGCTCGCCGAGATCAACGGACCACTTGACTATGCGGCCGTTGGCATCCCTGTTGTGGAGGATGGCTCCGAGGGGGGAATTCGAGATGACTCGAATGATGTGTGCCTGAAAATAGTGGCGTAGCTTCCTGGCAGTGATCAGAAGCACGTAGAGCAGCTTCTGAGGGTGGGGATACCGGACCTTGGACTCGCTGAGTACTTCGCTGACGAAATATACAGGGCGCTGGACCTTGTATGGGTGGCCTTCTTCTGGCCGCTCGACGACCAGGGCCGTGCTGACCACATGAGTGGTAGCCGAGATGTATAGCAAAAGCTCTTCCCTGGGGGTCGGACCCGTGAGTACCGGGGGTGTAACTAGGAACTCCTTGAGGTCGGCCAGGGCCTTGCTTGCGTCAGGGGTCCATTCGAACTTGTCCGCCTTCTTGAGAATCTTGAAGAACGGAAGTCCCTTCTCGCCGAGCTTGCTGATGAACCGGCTCAGGGCCGCCATCATCCCAGTGAGCTTCATGATGTCTTTCTTGCACTTTGGTTCCTTGAGGTTGCGTATGGCGTCCAACTTGACTGGGTTTGCCTCAATGCCGCGTTGGCTGACCAGGAAGCCCAGGAGCTTTCCTGACGGCACCCCGAATACGCACTTCGTGGGGTTAAGCTTCCATCTGAAGCAGCGCAAGTTGTTGAAGGTTTCCTAGAGGTCGGCGATTAGGGAGTCGGCGTCGTACGTCTTGGCAACGATGTCATCCACGTAAACCTCTACGTTGCGGCCGATCTGGCTCTGCAAGCAACCTTGGATGGCCTTCTGGTACGTGGCACCGGCGTTCTTCAACCCAAACGTCATCGTCTTGTAGCAATAGATGCCGTGCGGGGTGATGAACGCTGTCTTGTCCTGGTCGGACGTCTTCAGGGCTATCTGGTGATAACCCGAGCAGCAGTCGAGAAAGCACAGGAGGACGCAGCCGGACGTAGAGTCGACGACTTGGTCAATTCACGGGAGAGGGAAGGGGTCTTTAGGGCAGTAGCGGTTGAGATCCGTGTAATCAATGCACATTCTCTATTCACCGGATTGCTTCTTTACAAGTACAGGATTTGCAAGCCACTCTGGGTGTTTGCATTCTCTAATGAAACCGGCAGCTAGGAGCTTATTCAGTTCTACCCTAATGGCCTCCTTGCGCTCTTGAGCGAATCGGCGCAGCTTCTGTTTAGCAGGCTTCGCGGTCTTGCTCAATTCCAAGGAGTGCTCAGCCTTCTCCCTCGGAACACCCGGCATGTCTGATGGCTTCCATGCGAAAATGTCCCAGTTGTCCCGAAGGAAGGAGGTGAGCGCGTCTTCCTATTTTGGAGTGAGCCCTGGCCCTATGAGGGCCGTCTTGGATGGGTCGTCGAGCCCCAAGCTTATTGCTTTGGGGGCGTCTGCAGGTGCCAGCGCCGTGGGCTGCTGCTTCTGCTCTGGGAGTGCAGGCTCTCCGGTGGCTGCCTTAGAGGCTTCTTCTGCCAGCAGGATAGCGTTGCCGAGTTGATGAGACAACTCGGCTATCTTGATGGCCTCCCCGTCGCACTCGAAGGAAGTCTTGATGTCTCCACGGATAGAGAGGATGCCGTTGGGCGCCGGCATCTTCAGAACTAGGTAGGTATGGTTCGGAATCGCCATGAACCGAGCCAACACGGGCCTGCCAAAGATGGCGTGGTAGCAACTCTTGAAATCGGCTATCTCGAAGTACAGGAACTCCGTGCGGTAGTTGTCGGCAGTGCCAAACGTGACTGGTAAGGCGACTCTTCCTATCGGGTAGGAAGCTTTTCCTGGCACAATGCCAAAGAACGGATCTTCGGCACTCAGGAGCCTGCTGTAGTCGAACCCCATGCTGTTGAGGGTGCTGGTGAAGATGATGTTGAGGGCGCTCCCGCCGTCAATCAGGACCTTGGAGAGGAGGACCCTGTCCACGACGGGGGCGACGACGAGTGGGTAGGATCCTGGCTCGGGGAGATAGACCCAGTGGTCGGCGCGGCTGAAGGCGATGGGCATCTCTGACCACTGAAGGTATTCTACCGGCTTGGTGGAAACCATCTTCACTTCCCGCTTGTGGAGCTTTCCCTTGCACCGATCTGGGAAGGCGCCGGGCCCCCCGATGATGACGTTGACCTGGCGGTCCGCACGCTGGAATTCGCCGTTGGCGTCGCGTCTGGGCGCCTCCGGCGGTGGTGGCAATCGGCGTTCCTCGTCATGGTGGCGTTGATCATCCCGGCGAGCCGGAGCATCGCGGTCGCGCTCGCCACGGCGGTAGTCGTCGCGGCGGTCGCGGTCTTCTCTGCGGCGATAGTCGTCCCGCCGGTCGGCGTTGTAGCCGTCACGGCGGTAGTTGTTGTAACGACCACCGTTGTTGTTGTAGCGCTGCTTCTTGGTTGGTGGCAGGGCGCCGAGTTCTTTGAGTAGCGCATGACAATCACGGAGATTGTGTTTCGCGTCCTTGTGGAAGGGACACTGATAATTCAGCGTGTCGTGAAACTCTTCGGTCAGGAACCTGGGTTCCAGCCGGCCTTCTTCTTCTGCTAGGGCTACAAGGGGCTCGGGGCCTGCCTTTCGCCCACGTAACGGCTCATGGCGCTTCGAGCTTTCAACCTGGTCGTCATCTTCCGGGCGCTTCTGTTTGTTCTTGAACTGGGCCTGCTCAGCTTGATCGGCCCGAACCTCCAGGTTGACCACCTCCATCAGGTCAGAGACCGTGACAAGGTTGGTTTTGAACAGCGTACGGAATAGCTGGTTGTCGATAAGACCGCGCCGGAACGCGTCAATGACATCTCGGTCCTCGACCTCGGCGATTTTGTTCCGGTTGTCGAAGAAACGGTCGGAGTAGTCTCGGAGACTCTCACCCTTCTTCTGCTTGATGTTGTCCAGATCGAATCTGGTGCCTGGCCGAGTATAGCTTGCCTGGTAATTCTTGGTGAAAGCATGGCAGAGGTCTGCCCAACTGTCGATGGTGTTCCGGGGAACACCCTCAAGCCATAGGAGCGCTTCCTTGCCCAGCATCACGGGGAAGTAAGCGGCGGCTTGGTCGTTGGTCCCGTGGGCGGCTTTGACCGCCATGTGGTACGTCTTGAGCCAAAGCTTGGGGTCGGATCGACCATCAAACTTCTCCACGAGTGCTGGCTTGAAGACTCGGGCCAACGGATGGCGCGGAGTCGGGCGGAGAAGGCGGCGAAGCCGTCGAAGTCGTCCTCATCGTCGTTGTAGTAGTCACGGCGGGGAGGTCGGATCTGGTCGGCGCGAGGCCGAGGATCACCGCGCCCATGGCGGCGGTCGTCCCGCGGGGGGCCGTATCTTGCGTCGTACTGTTCACGCTCCATGAGCTCGTGAACAACGCTGCGCTCATTCTCCTCTGCCGAGTTGTCGCCTGCCTCGC
>CM014274.1:80492210-80508003 GCA_004135705.1 Alloteropsis semialata
TCCCGAGTAGTTATTGAACCGTCCGATTTTTGCCGTGTTCTTTTCATCCTGACCGGGTGCTTTCCTGCTTTTTCAGAGAAGGAGATGGAGAGGGACCGCCACATCAAGGAGCTGAAGGAGTTGCGTTTTGCAAACGCAACTCTGCAGAAGTCGGAGGAGGTGATGGCGGGGAAGCTAAAGACGGAGCAGGAGTTCCGAAAAGGTGCGGACATGACGATGCTCCAGGGAATGTATACCATCCAGAATAACGCTCAAATCATAACAGGCTTGGAGCAAGATCTGGCATCGGCGCATTTGGCCCTGATGGAGGTCAACAAGGCGGCGATGGAGTTGCTGGACGCCGTGGCCCCGGAAGAGGGTGAACCGACAGCTCTCGTCGCTCGTCTGCACGGCGCGCCGGCTCGGATCGCCGATCTGGTCAAGGAGTCGGCGGTTGTGTGTGCGAACGACGCTCTCGCGCGTGTTCAGACACTCTATCCGCGGATCGACCTTGCACCGGTTGGCGATGGGGTGGCGGCGGACGCCTCAACGGAGCAAGTCGACGAGGCGCTGGCGCTAACTCGCCCGATCGCCGAGAAGGTCGGCGAGGCTCTCAAGTTTGAGTAGGATCCTGCAAGCTGAAGCAGAATAGAATAGACTTTGTATATGTAAGCAGTCAGAAACTAGTAAATCAACAATATTTGATATTTTGTTTTATGTTTTGAGTTTGTCCGAGTAGTTCTTTTGCTGAAATGTGCTTTTCCCTTCGCTTCACTTATCCTAAGTTCATAACATCGAGAGCGGATCCCGTGCACGTTTAGAAGGCTTAGGCATCGTTCCAGGCCTGGTTACACAGCATTTAGTTAGGAACTACTCAGGAACAAGGTAATACCGAGTTGTTTTGCAAGGAGAACAAATATGAAATGGACAAAGCACATATTTTTATTGAATTCTGTGATACATAGCTTTTATGGGTAGAATCGGCGTAAATGCTCTATGTTCCACGGGTGTGGGACTTCGGTGCCGTCCTCGTATTGGAGACGAAAAGTACCCGGACATATGACCTGAGTCACGATGAACGGTCCTTCCCATGGGGCGGAGAGTTTGTGAACCCCTGCTGTGGATTGTACTCGGCGTAATGTTGAAGTCCCGTTGCTGGACGTTCTTGTCGTGGTAGCGTCGGAGTTGTTGCTGGTAGCGCGCGTGCTGTATGAGCGCGTTGACTCGGTGTTCCTCGATGGAGTCGAGGTCCACCTCGCGAGCTGCTTCTGCTTCGCCTTCTTCGTAGTTGTTGATGCGCGGTGAGCCAAAAGCGATGTCGGTGGGGAGGATTGCCTCGGAGCCGTAGACCAAGAAGAAAGGAGTGTGACCTGTTGCACGACTCGGCTGAGTCCTGAGTCCCCAGATGACCTATGGTAGCTCTTGATGCCATCGTCCGGCGAATTTCTTCAACGGGTCGAAGATTCTCGCTTTTAGGCCTTGGAGTATCATGGCATTGGCTCATTCCACCTGTCCATTGCACCTGGGATGGGCGACGGAGGCGTAGTATACGTCGATGCACCTGCTCTCGCAAAAGTCCCAGAAGGCGGATCCGGTGAACTGTGTCCCTAAGTCAGTTATGATCCTATTGGGGACCCCGAATCGGTGTGTGATTTCTTCGATGAAGGCGGCGGCTTGCTTTGACGTTGGAGTTCCGACAATGGCCTTGTACTCTATCCATTTGGAGAATTTGTCGATGGCGACAAGGATGTGCGTGTAACCTCGGAGCCGCTCTGAACGGTCCCACCATGTCCAACCCCCAACAGGCGAAAGGCCACGAGGGCGGGATGGTGCGTAGAGCTTGGGCCGGGAGATGTTTCTGCTTGGCGAAGAATTGGCACCCCTGGCACCGGCGGACGAGTGCTTTGGCGTCGGACACGGCGGTGGGCCAGAAGAACCCGGCTCGGTATGCTTTCCCGACTAGTGTCCCTGCGGCGGCGTGGCTTCCACAAACTCCCGAGTGGATATCGTCAAGGATCTGGAGGCCGACTTCTTTCGTGACGCATTTGATGAAAACTTGATTTGTGGCGGCTCGTCTGTATAGGGCGTCACCGACCACCACGTAGTTCCTGCTTCGGCGTTCCAGGATCTTTCGTTCTGTGGGGTCTTGTGGCACCTTATTACGGGCGAGGTAATCTATGAACTCGGCCATCCAATCTTCTTCGGCGTCGATCGTCAACACCTCGCAGAGTTCAGGAGCAGGCTCTGGTTCGTCCAACTCTTTAACAGAGGGTTTGAGGAGGCCTTGCACGAACACTCCCCCTGGTACTTCCGCGCGGGTTGATCCCAGCTTGGCGAGTGCATCAGCGGCGAGGTTGTTCTCCCGTGGAACGTGGTGATACTCAACTCCGTAGAATTTTCCCTCCTGCTTGTGCACTGCCTCGCAATAGGCGTTCATCCGCTCGCTGTGGTGATCCCAGTCTTTGTTCACCTGATTTATAACGACAGCGGAGTCGCCATAAACCAGGAGCCTCTTTATTCCTAGTGAAGTGGCGATGCGGAGCCCGTGGAGGATTGCTTCGTACTCGGCGGCGTTGTTGGTGACGGGGAAGCGAATTTGGAGGACATATCGGAGCTGTTCCCCTTTCGGCGAGATGAAGAGTACACCGGCGCCTCCTCCGTCGATCATTAAGGAGCCGTCAAAGTACATCTTCCAGTGTTCGCCGCTGGTGTCTTCTTTCGCGTCCTGGCTTTCTGTCCATTCGGCGACGAAGTCGGCGAGGATCTGTGACCTGATGGCGGTGCGCGGGACGAAGTCTATGATGAAGGAGGCGAGCTCGACGGACCACTTGATGATTCGCCCGGTAACGTCCCTGTTGTGGAGGATTTCGCCGAGTGGAAATTGCGTGACCACCTTGATGCGATGTGCTTGGAAGTAGTGGCGGAGTTTTCTTGATGTGATCAGCAGTGCGTAGAGCAGTTTCTGCACCTGAGGATAGCGGGCCTTAGATTCGCTGAGTACTTTGCTTACGTAGTAGACTGGTCGCTGCACCCTTTGCACCTTTCCTTCTTCCTCTCTTTCCACGACGATGACAGTGCTCACCACATTAGTCGTGGCAGCAATGTATAGGAGTAGCGTTTCGTCGTTATGCGGGGCGGCGAGTACTGGTGGATTGGAGAGGTAATTTTTGAGGTCGGTGAAAGCTTGCTGCGCCTCCTGGTTCCACTCGAACTTGTCGGTCTTCTTGAGGATCTTGAAGAACGGCAAACCCTTATCCCCCAGCCGGGAGATGAACCTGCTCAAGGCCGCCATGCAACCAGTCAGTTTTTGGATCTCTTTCTTCCCAGTCGGCGGTTTCATCCTCCGGATGGTGTCTATCTTCTCGGGGTTGGCTTGGATGCCTCTGTTGCTCACGATGAAGCCGAGTAGTTTTCCCTTCGGTACGCCGAAGACGCACTTGGTCGGGTTTAGCCTCCAGTTGAGCCTGCGGAGATTGGTGAACGTCTCGGTGAGGTCGGCGATGAACTCGGCTTCGGTCTTCGTCTTGATGACTATATCATCGACGTAAGCCTCGGCGTTGCGGCCGATCTGTGTGCCCAGGGTGAGGTTGATGGCTCTCTGGTAAGTAGCACCAGCGTTGCGGAGGCCGAACGTCATCTTGGTGTAGCAGTAAGCGCCAATTGGAGTAATGAAGGATGTCTTCTCTTGGTCTTCTTCCTTCAAGGCGATCTGGTGATAGCCGGAGTAACAATCAAGGAAGCATAGGAGTACGCATCCGGCGGTGGAGTCGACGACTTGGTCGATGCGGGGCAGGACGAAGGGGTCCTTAGGGCAGTGCCTGTTGAGATCTGTGTAATCAACACACATCCTCCATTCATTATTCTTTTTTCTTACAAGGACTGGATTAGCTAGCCAGTCGGGATAAAAGACTTCTCTAATGAACCCTGCAGCTAACAGCCTTGTAATCTCTACCCTAATGGCCTCCTTGCGGTCCTGCGCGAAGCGTCGGAGCTTTTGGCGAACTGGCTTGGCGTTCGCGTCAACCTTCAAGGAGTGCTCGACCACCTCCCTCGGAACACCTGGCATATCTGATGGAGTCCATGCAAATATGTCGGCGTTGTCCCGGAGGAAGGCGACGAGCGCGCTTTCCTATTTGGGGTCGAGCCCTGAACCAATCAGGGCGGTCTTGGAGGAGTCGGAGAGCCCAAGCGAGATGGGGCGCACTTCTTCAGCTGGCTGCATGGTGGTCAGCGCGGTCCTTCGCTTGGAGGACTCGGGGATAGAGCCCGGGTCTCCCCGGAAAGTTCTCGCCTCGTGGACCACTTCCATTTGGAGCACACTGTGCTCGATGCCAGTGCAGAGGTGGAGCCCATCTTTGTCGCAGCCCTTGGCGGTGTGGACGTCGCTGCGGATGGAGAGGACGCCGTTTGGTGCCGGCATCTTCATCAGCAGGTACGTGTAGTTGGGGATCGCCATGAATTTGGCGAGCGCTGGCCTCCCGAGTATGGCGTGGTAGGCGGTGGTGAAGTCGGCGACCTGGAAGTTGAGGTACTCGGTCCTGAAGTTGTCCTGATCGCCGAAGGTGACGGGCAGAGCGATCTGCCCGAGTGGTTTGGAGCCTTTGCCCGGGATCAGCCCGTAGAACGGGTGGAGAGAAGGAGTCAGAGCGTCGAGGCCGATGCCCATGTCCCTCAGCGTCTGGGCGAAGATGATGTTAAGCCCGCTCCCGCCGTCGACGAGCACTTTGGTGAGGTGGGCGTTGTTCACAATCGGGCTGAGCACCAGGGGGTACTCGCCCACGTCGGAGATTTGGAACCACTGGTCCTCCCTGGAGAAGGTGATCGGCTGCTCGGACCAGCGGAGTGCTTGGATCGGCGATGTGTAGCAGGAGAATATCTCCCGGTCGCGCACCTTTTCCGGCGCTTGTCATCCACGGGCGGCGGTCCTCCGAGGATGAAGTTCACCTGCCTCTCGACGTTCGGGAAAGCGGGGTTCGCGGGGGCCCCTTTTCCCTTGTCGCCTTTGTCGTCGTCGCGCGGCGGCAGCTTCCCTTCTTTCTTCTTGTAAGCGTCGGCGAGTCCCATGCAGTCGATCATGCGGTGCTTAGACTGCTTGTGGATGGGGCAGGGCCCTTGGAGCATCTTCTCGAACTCGGCGTTGAAGTTGGACCGCGGGCGAGGGCCGCTGCGATCCATGGCGGCGACGGTGAAGTCTCTCGAGCGCTTTCGGTCACCCATCCTGCTCGGTTCAGGTCGGGAACGACGCGGGTCATCCTTCTTCGACCGATCCTCTCGGCGAGATGGACGATCATCCCGAGTGCTTTTCTTGCTGTAGTGGAGGCGAGCGGCTTCCTTGGCGTTCGCCATCTTGTTCACCCGACCAAAGAACTCGCCGGAGGTCTTTGGCATGTCCTCGCAGAGGCGCTCGAAGACGACGGAGTCGGCGAGGCCGTCGAGGAAGTAGCTGATGATCTCGGACTCGGAGCAGCCGGGAACTAGGTTCCGGTTCTCCATGTACCGGTCGGTGTAGTCGCGGAGGCTCTCCCCGCGGTTCTGCTTCACCTTGCCCAGATCCCACGCTGTGCCTGGTCGGATGGAGCTGCCCTGGAAGTAGCTCTTGAACTGGCGGCAAAGAGTGTCCCAGCTGTCGATGGAGCCGGGCTCGAGGCTGTGGAGCCAGCTCAGCCCCACCTTGGTCATGGCGACGGGGAAGTAGGCGCACATGGAGTCGTGGTCGCCGTTCACCGTGCGGATGGCGATGCTGTACGTCCGTAGCCACATCGTCGGGTCCGTCTTCCCGTCGTATCTTTCTATGCCTGTAGGTTTGAAATTAGCAGGCATTCGAATAGATCTTACTCGGGCAGTAAACGCCGGGAAGCCGTCGCAGTCGTTGAGGTTCTCCATGTCCCCGTGTCCCGAATCGGCGGAGTAGTCTTCAGGGGTGCGAGCCCGAGGCGGCCTGTCTTGTCCGAGTGGAGGTCCGTACTTGCGGTCGAACTCGCGGCGGCGCGCGGCCTCATTGGCCTCGAGCTCTCGGCGTAGGCGGGTGTCACGGTCCAGCCCCGGGGCGCCGTGTTCGCGATTGTACTCGGCGCGCCGTCGGAGCTCCTCCTCGTCCCTTCGCCGGTGGCGGTCGTCGAGGTTCCTGCGGAGGTCACGGTTGCGGAGTTGTTCGCGGAGATCTGGCTGGTCGACCACATCGTGATCGACTTCCCGGCGGCTGGCCGACTTGGAGTGGCGAGATGAGGAGGCAGGAGCCTTTTGGGCATTGATCATGCCCGCGGCTGCAGTCAGTCTGGTCTTGATCCGGTTGAGTTCCGGGGTTTTCGGGATCCCTTCCAGTTCAAGATGCGCGGCGGCGAGGTTGGCCGACGGGGTGGCGTAGACGCCCACGCCGCCGACTTCTTGGATGAAGTCGTCGTGGAGGTTACGCATGGTCCTGGGGTTTCGGCGTTCTCGCCGTGCGTCGCGGCGTCGTTGCTTCTCACCATTGCGCCCGATCCTGGCGTCACGGTGCGCTTGATCCTCTCCTTGGACCGTTGGCTCATCGGCGGATATGTCGGAGACGAACGTCTCCCGCTTGGCAGGCACGATCCTCTTATTGGGAGGGAGGACACGTGTGACCCGCGGGAAAGTCGGAGTTAGTTCCGGTTCAGGCGGAGTCGGCGCGTCCTGAGGATGAGGGTGTTGTGTTGCCGCAACGTCCGGAGCAGATCCGATCTGGATGGCCGTGATGGGATCGACCGCCCTGATCGCATCTGGGGAGTAGTCGGCGATCAGCCGTTCGCCGAGTGCTTCTTGGTAGACGGCCCCGCTGTTCCTGAGTCCCAACGGGAATCGTGTCGGCGAGGCGATGCCCTGGCGAGCGGATTCGGCGAGGTCGATGCATTCGCCGATGGAGGCGATGGCGTGGTCCATGTCCGCCTCGAATTGGCGTTGGCGTGCGGCCCATCGGCGCCTTCGCTCCTCGGGCGTCTGCTGCGCCCTGCGCGGCGGAGGCGGAGTGGATGAAGCAGTCGGTGGTGTAGGAGGAAGCGTGTTCCCCTCGGAAGGCGGGAAAACGATGTCGGCCGCCGCGATCGCCGAGTTGTTGGCGATGGTTGGCGACGGAGTGGTGATGGTGACGATCCCGTCTGGCGTAGCGTCGAGTCGCGGCGCTGTCTCCTCCGGGGTGGCGTCACGGGTGAAGGAGAGCTCTCCCTCGGGTCCGGCGGTGAAGACCATGGATCCGAAGAAGAACATGGCCCCCTCAGCGATGGAAATCTTCACGGATGCCGGCGTGATGACGGCGGAAGTGGATGCCATCGAGCTTGCAGATTGATCTCGTCGATCAACCCCTACCTGGCGCGCCAACTGTCGGATTTATGGACCCGGCAGTCCACACAGGGTAGCCTACGTGGTTGATTTGTTGAGGGACAGATCGAGGATCAGAAGTCGATGGTAACACAAGACGCAAGGATTGAACAGGTTCGGGCCGTCGAGATGACGTAATACCCTACGTCCTGTGTTGGGTGTATGGATTGCTGTGTATGAAGTTCCTGAAGGATCTCCGTAGTTGGGTTCTGTCCTAGGTTTCGTATCGTGGTTGTAATTGTGTTCTGGAGGGGGGTCTCAAGGCACCTTATATAGTCCGGCTGCCTTGAATTACAAGTCGGCTAGAGATCATAACCTACCCGAAATACAAGGATGCGATCCTATAACGATTACAGATATCTTTCCCTATAATTCCGGCTAGTTTATCTTGATCTCCGAGCTTCTTGCAGGATACGCCGTCTGCTTCCTTGCCGCGCGCGCCGTCGTAGTCATCCGGTTCGCCCGACTGGTGGGCCTCCCGAGTGGTGGGCCACCCAGTCTGACAAACCGGCCCGATAGCACTCGGATTGGGCCGCCCCCTGCTGGTTGAGCCAATCCGCCTTCTGGGTACCCTTGGGGGTCTACCCCGACAATTGGAGGAGCCTTACAAAATTTGGGGGGCAAATCCGCTTTCCCTAGATGCATCACATTCACACATCGGAATTTGCCCCTGCCAGTGCCATTGATGTTTTGTGCCCCAATATGGGCCACTGACCTTGAAAAGATTCAGTGTTCCTTCATAGTTAGGTCAACCCATGTGATTTCTTCTAGCAAGATTTCAGGTGGCACACCAGCCAAAGAGGATATTATGATTTTGTTTCCAAGAAATTATGATATTGTTTCCAAGAAAAATAGTTACAATTAGTACTCGATTGCCTTGGCAGTTAAGCTAAGCTCTTGTACACTGTGTAGCTCATCAAGATATGGTATGATCAAACCTTGTTCATTACCTACAATTTATTTCTCAGTGTTACACTCCATAGCGACCGGGAACAATGTTTGCTTATCAAGGCACATTGAGTGGCATCCCTCTATTTGCAGAATCCAATGAAATGTTTGTCATCAGTAGTATGATTTCAAAGTGAGCTTGCCATCAAGATGGTACATTATAGTCTTATCACGTTTATACTCACAATGTAGCACAACAAATTTTGTCCTTGCAAAAATTAGGGTCATGCTCATGCCAATCCCAGTCATTTGACTGCTTGCATTTTACCTAGATATCCTACAGAAAATTTTTGTCCTGCCAGCAGTTCCAAGGGCATGTCCAAACCTTGATTGCAACACATTGGCATGCGCATTCAGAGACCTGCTACTGGCAGCAGCAAAGCAGAACACAAGGAACCAGGACAAAACACTCATGACAACATGATGCCTAATGTAACCAGGACAACTCATGTAAGACAGGATAAAGTTGGTGTTCACTGACTATCTGCTTCTGTGACACAAGTACAGAGCGCCCTGGGATGCCAATAATATTTCCTAGGCAAAATCACGCCAGTTCCAATATAAGGCGTGCTTGATCAAGCTTTTCAGTACAAAACCAGGTAACATGACTTCACAATAAGGTCAACTGCTCTGGCCTGCCTTCGGAAACCGGAAGCAAGAACTAAAGCTTCGGCCAATGAGAAACCGAATTAAGCTCATGATTTAAAACCTTTCAGTTTCTAAGAAACAAAGCTAAAAGAATAAAATGCAATGCTTGAGACAGACAAGAACATAGAGCAATTTTTCTTGGAGAACTTGGAACATATAGTACAAGTTATATTTTAGATACAACCAACAAAAAATAAAAAATCAGCCATGCTCTCATCGTAGCGGCTTCTAGGTACGGACTGAAGGCAGCATGGCAGAGTGCATTGTCATTCTGTAGGGGCTGTACACGAATTGAACCTGTGACCCAACGGACGCTGGAATGGTTTTGAGTTACTTCATCATCATTTCAAACAGCATCCAGCGCGAGGTTACACTATGTTTTGTTCAGCAGGGTGTCAAATAATTCAAAGCTACCATCCAAGTGGAAGGTACCTTTCCATCACAATGGTGGGTAGAAGTAGGATGAGACAGAAAACCCCAAGAATAGAACACCTCCAATTGTCGCTACTGTACGTTGGGAAATCTTTGATGCCAACATGCTCCCTCCTATGACTGCAAGAGATGTGCACACTGTGTGCCCCAGTGATGCTCCCACTGCAACTCCAATTGCATTCTTGTGGGTTGCGAGCTGCATTGTGACAAAACAGGAAGTACTAGCTAGTAAGATAAGAGTTTTCAGCTTAACATCAAACTTTCTAAAGTATCACCGCCCTCAATGAAAAATGAAACGCCATGGTCATCAACAAAATGGAAAGTTAGATAATCAAATAATTCTGCAATTTGAGAAGTATCCTACCGCGATTGTGGCTATTTGGCTTCGATCGCCCCATTCAGCTAAAAAGGTTAAGATGAAAGCCTGCAACCAGAATAAAGAGTTAGATTACGAGGTCTCTCAAATGAGTTGCATATCACAGGTAAGCAATTGACAGTAGTAAATTAAAAAAAAATGCCATCTTGCAATAGTAATCAGTTTGTTAAAATAGGAACCATACAACACGGAATGATCTTAAAATGCAAAAGTTGTTGCAAATAAAGAGATGCTAAATGCAAAAACACTTGATCCATTATGTGCTTAGTGCTTACTGATGCAGATTTAAGACAAAGAATTTCACATGCTTTCATAAGGTAACAACTGACCTCCAAAAAGATAGGTGTACAAAATCTTGCAAAGAACCTACGAACGGTTGATTTTCCTTGACCTGACTCAAGCTTCTCTTCTACCTGCTCACAAATGCATGCAAATCATTAGTTCACTAGTAAAAATACATCAAAAGATCTGTATATTCTAGTTTAAGAGCATGCATAGCAAATAGCAATATACTTTTCCAATCATGCAATTTAATTGACCATTTTCATTCCCTGGTTATCATCTAGAACTTTTACCAGCAGGTCAGTTCACGTGCCCACATATCAGCATTTATACATTTGTCAGTTTTTTGCAGAGTGCGTATATCATGCTTTCTATAGCTTAACAACTGACAAGATAGAAACTATTACACCAAACAATTGTGCTGATACTTTGGAGTAGTCTAGTGCACTCAATATGCTCCATTATTTTTGCCATAAGTGAACCTGTGTTCAAGATTACAAAAGGCAACCAGTGATGACATCTAATATGTTCATTAAACTACATCTCTTTTGCCTGTTGTTAGAATGTGCACATTCAACCTTCTGATAATTTGACTAATAACATGCCCAAACTTATTTAGAGCCATCACAGGGTATTAAACTATTGATACAGGATGACAAAATGTCCAAAACAAGTAAAAGAGAAAGGAGGTAGCAGATTAGCAAGTAAACCCAACACTAAAACAAACATAATAGCACTGTGTGCCTATCGCCCCATGTTCGGTAAAAGAGCACATACTTCTTCCATCTCCTTCTGAGATCCCTTTGGGTCAGACTTCCAAGCAATGTACAACAACCGCAGTCCAAAAAACAAGTACAAAACTGGCAGGTAAACAAAAGAAGAGAGATCATGAGTAAAGAAATCAGTATGGTAGATTATTTCATATGCAAACATGGCAGTTATAGCCACTAGGGGCGAAACCAGCCTATCCTAAACCTCTATACGCCAATGCCATATGCCTAGATATGTGCACTGCGTTACTTAAGTTGCAAAATATTTTGAAGCAAACTAACGATGGGTGAGTACTTAGTATTAGATTTTTCATCCATGAGTATTATGCTAGATTTTTCATCCATGAGTATTATGCCTCGATACCTTTTCAGTTCAGATAAACCGATCAACATCTTAGCACAAGTGTGCAGGATTAGGATAGCATGGTACATGTCCTAGTAGAAAGAGTTGATTTATCTTGGCAGTAATATTAAATTGAGGTGTCCAGGTTCACGCAAGAGGCAAGACTACTGTCCTGGATAAACGGTATTTGCATGACTAAATCGATAATATATAGTATCTTATTGTATACTTTTGTTTTATCAGAAAAAAAGGCTACTACAAAGTCTATTAGTATCATGATGACTGCAGACGTAATAAGCATGATCATAAGTAATGCTGAAACAAACACCTCAATAGTCAAGCTGTAAAGAACAGGTACCTGTGGCAGCACTATTTGTGTGCTTCCTTGATATCAAGTTGGGCACGATTCTACCAAGTCCAGTTGACAATACCTTGAAAGAAGAAAACAAACATATATTAGCAGCAAAGAGAACCCTCTGTGACATCAGCTTAGACTAACAAAAACTAAGCAGCTGCCATAGAGTAAACTAAATATGAATACAAGAATAACAGGTAAGAGGAATATAAAATATATAACACTAAAAACATGGACTAGGCACCTCCAACTGGAATATAAGAATCATATGAATTTATATCTGAACCTAGAAATTGTATTATACCAAAGAATACACCAGACATATACATGTATCTAACTACATATGAGATAGGCAGCACCAAAAATCCATCCCTTTTTATTTATGGCTAAGTTGTACAAGAACTTTCTCAATTGAATTCGTTATGTAAAATATAAGCCATATAAATTAATAAAGACAAAGATCAATATAACAGCTCACCGTCATCACATAGAGTGCAGAGAGTGCACCGGACAGCACAATTGACTTGGGGTGCCGCATCGCCATCAGCGCAGCAATGATAAAGGTCTCATCTCCAATCTACATCACCACAGAAGAAAAATGGGTACACATTGTTAAGCCTGTGCCTTGGCACCACCAGCAATGGCACAGCCGCACATCCAAATCTCACAGCCGAAGCATCAATGCAAGACCGCAGCTGCGCCAGGGCCATCATTTTCCGAAGGGAAACGCTCCTAGCTCAGAGCACTAAGCAATACCTCGCTGACTAGGATCATGGAGAGGCTGGCGAAGAGTGCGTCGAACAGGCCCGGGCCGACCTCGTCAAGCGCCACCCCATGGTCGCCCTCCGCCACCGCATCCTTCTTCAGGCCGTGCAAGAACCCCTACCAAGCCCCACCGACAGCAACAATCAGCTCCAAAAATGACAAATTTTGCACACCACATCCCCAATCCGAAACTGTTCGCGCGAAGCATAGAAACAGGTCCTCACCCCGGCGCGGCGGCCCAGCGAGATCCCCGCAGCGTCGTCCTCGGCGGCCACCGCCTGCGCGATACGCGGAGAAAAAAAAAATCAACAAGCCGGATTCCAACGAAACCTTCTCTCAAAGATTCGAGCTTTGCTCCGGTCAGGCCCTTACCACGGATGCGGCGAACGCGAGGAGGACGAGGACGGCGAGGAGAAGCAGGGGGGCTCTAGGGTTCGGATCCATCCCGGGGCTGGATCTCACGAACCCTAGGTCCCGCGAACGCTCTCAGATTTGGGAGGGCGGCGACGGCGAGATGGGAAGGCAGATTTCCTTCCTCGGATTGCTCGTCGCTCCTCCTGTTTTCTTCCGATTTAAAACGCTGTTTGACGAGGTGAGGGGGGAGTGGTTTGGTGACTTGGTCGATGGCTGAGGGAGGACGAAAAGGTACCGAGTTCACCGTTTTTGCTTGAGCGATTTTCAGTTTCTCGCGCGCTGAGTGTGTTTTGGCCAAGGTTGGGATTTAGATAGTTTCGTTTGTCATAAAGCACATAACATAATTAGTCATTTTGCATTATAATTTGTTATGGGTAAATTGCACACCTAACATACGAGTGTACGACAACTTGACAGGTTGGATGCAAATTAGCCCAACAACCTGTAAAATTCTCAATGTAGTGCGACAACTTGGTAAATGGATGCAGATTAGTACACCAATTTATAAAATGTTTAATTTAGTATATCAACTTAAGAAAATAGTGCATCTACAGTCAAAGATTGTGACTATGATGTATTTGGCTACGCACAGAATCGGATGTGTAGAGCATATAGTTTGTATTATGCAATTTTAGGATTCTATTTATTAATATGATGACTTAAATCATTCCCAGTTTCTACCGTCTTTTTTAAATTGATGTTCCAATATTTCTTCCGTCTTACCATTACATAATTAATTTTGTTTTGAAGATTAAGGAAAAAGCCTTAAAAATGTGAAATAGATAATATAATTTTGATGCAATATTCTACTTATAACTGATCATTGACACATGATATCGACATAGACTTGATGAGTTAACTAAGGTCTTTATCGAGATACAAATACCTGTTGGCATTATAATATAAAAATTATAGTCTAAACTAAAGAAAAAATAAGTTATGTATGAAAGCGTATAAATTAATTAGGCTTGAGTTAGAATTAGAAGGAACTAATTTTATTTGCTCTCATTTCTAACGTGAACATGTTTGTCTTTTAAATTTTGAAATAAAGGTTCTTGTCTTGGACTAGTATATCACTATTGCAACATAAATATCAATGGCCACACAATGCTCAATTATTTGTTCTGGCACAAATTCACCTCTTTGCTACCTAGCGTGACCAAATATGTTATTATTATAATGTTTGGACTATTGATGCACCATTTTACCAAGTTGATGTACTAAGTTGAGCATTTATAAGTTGCTGGGCTCACTTGCCAAGTCCTTGCAATAAATCGAGCATTTTACAAGTTGTTGGGCCAATCTGCACCCACCGACCAAGTTATTGTACCGTGGGTGCAATTTACTCATTTGTTATTAGTACTGTATATGCACAGTCAGTTAGTCATGGTCACGAAACACATGGAGAAGAGAAAAAAAATGTTTTCTTGTACAATTTCAAATTTGTCCGGACACAATCTCACCGCACAGGAGTATAAGTGTTTTAAAGAACATGTGTGTTATGATGGTTGAAAAGAGGTATCATAAGATATCGAGAGGTACTTTTCATATTTTGTTATATAGGCCCCATCTATTTTGATACTATTTGGTACCTTTTCTAGATTTTTCTTATGTCTCAGCCATCGAATTCAGTCTGACGGACGATCCACATTAATTATAACTATTGTAAAATTCCGTTTTTACAATTCAATAATCTTGTAACCACAGTATATTCAAATCAAATGTAAATATAATTATTGTTTCTCTTTTAAAAACAAAACATGAAAATGACTTCTTTTATGTAGGAACATCGTCAACATGTAAAACCTCGAAATACATCACGTCATTGCCTACGCTTTAGCAGTTGGTGTCTACAACAGGAATGAAAACAACAAAGTCTTGATTCGAGACCAGCGGGGATGCCATGCCATTCTATACACGCGCATGTAGTTAAATTGAGTCCTAAACCACACTATTTTCTTTTTTTTTCATTTCGCTGTTGACATGGGACAAAAAAAAAAGGCATGTTTGGATTGTATTCATAATTTGTCACACCACAAGTTGTGGGTTGTGTTCATAATTCACCACATTACAAGTTAGACGTCTGTCTACTTTTTAAGCTACTGTTTCTTTCGTTGTTAAAATATGTCTAGAGTGTGATGCACTCTTTTGCATAGACATATGTTGGCACATAGTTGTGCCAATAAATAAATAACATAGCTATAATATTCTTTTTGGAAGAAGCAAGCAGGGCACATGAGTACCACATTAAAATTGATATTTAATTGCACATAATCTACCTTGGCAAAAAAACAACTTGTTGTCCCTTAGGCTAGTCTCAGTGCATACTTTCATCGCACAATTATCAAGACTATAAACCAGGTAACTGTGCCAGAGTGTCATGGGGATGAAACTCCTCTCTCATTCCATGAAACTCCCACGTTCTTTCTCCTTACCAAGTCATCAAAATGGTGATATGACATTGAATTTATTGCCCATGAAACTCCCACTGAGAATGGCCTTAGTTAAGCACACAAAAGTGCCAGGAGTATTAAACATGAATTAATGACAAATCCCATTCCATAACCCGGGTGAAATTTCGAGAGAATCTAATGAGCCTAATTAGGCCATAATTAGACAACGTCGTGCTACAGTAAACAATCTCTAATGACTGATTAATTAGGCTTAATAGATTTGTCTCGCGATTTTCCGCTCCATCCATGTAATTAGTTTTATAATTAGATCATGTTTAGTTCTTCTAATCCTTGATTTACAATTGCTACATTAATTTTCGTAACTTTCTCACCGCAATTGAACAACGCCTAAGCAACAGAGTCATAACTTTGTACTCGTTCTTATTTTAGGCCTAAGGCTGTCCGCACTCGTCATACTCTATTTCCATCCTCTAAAAAGAATATTCTGTCATAGTCATCGAGATTCTTTCCTCTATACCCATGTCTCCCGCACTCATCATCCTCTATATCTCATACTCTATATCAACTACCCTATATTTTATTCAATCATCTTCAACTACCATTTCCTCTCAACAAACACATCTACTCTCAACAAACACATCTCCTCTCAACAATCACTAAATCATAGGATGAAAATAATTAGTAATACAAATTTGTAATTAAATAATGATGGTTAGTTTTCTTATTTTTCTTTTT
>CM014274.1:80520774-80560964 GCA_004135705.1 Alloteropsis semialata
TTAGGTATAGTTGTTGGAGATAGCGTCAGGTGCTAATCACGAAAGGCTTACAGGCCAGATAGGTCTCGTTTTTAGGCTGCTGCGTCCGTCCACCCATGGGGAGCCAAGCCATGGGTGGGTCGGTCACGTGACCAACTTTTCCTCACGTTTCCTAGCGCGCGGACGGACACTCCCTCGCTCCGTCCATCTCTCACTGTCGAGTGACACGCTCACTGCTTGCTTGCTACACTCTCTTCTCGTCCCTCCCTCCCTCATTTCAAAACGCTGGGACATCCACTATATATACCACTCGCCACCGCTGCTCCTCTCCTCTGCTTCCACGACGAACCAGCTCCGCCTCCGCATCCCAGCTACCCAGCGTCGGCAATGGACCCCGGCGGCGCCGGCGCCGGAGCCAGGAGCAGCAGCCGCCTCCGGGACCGGCTGGCCCGGATGTTCCGCCCGGCCTCGCTGCTCCGCTCCACCTGCAACACCACCGCCTCCACCTGCTCCTCCTCCTCCTCCTCGTCCTCCACCGCCGCGCCCGCGCCGTCTTCGTCGTCCAAGGCCGCCATCATACCACCGCCGGCCTCCGCGTGCTCCTCCAGCCGCGCGCTGCTCGCCGCGGACGCCGCCGTCGCGCTCGACGGCAGGGACTCGTTTCTCGCCTCGTCCCGCCGCGACTTCGCCGCGCTCGTCGGCCGCACCGAGTCCTTCTCCACCGCCATCGACCGCCTCCACCGCCGCGCTGCTTCCCTCGTCGCGCCCGCGCCGCCCTCGCGCTTCTCCCTCGACGCGCCGCCACTGCTGGAGGCCGCGGCTGGCAAGGACAAGGACAAGGAGAAGGAGAAGAGCCCGCGCGAGTACTGCCTCGGTGGTGGTGGCTCCTGCGCCATCAACAACAACACCGACAAGACGAAGACGAAGACGAAGCTGCTCTCCAACCCCTACGGCTTCAGCAGCTCGGACGATGACGACGCCGACACCGACGTCTTCAGCAGCGACGCCGACGAACTCGCTGCCCGCGCCGGGTCGTCCACCAGCGGGAAGAAGCTCGGCGACTCCGCGGAGACCTTCTTCTGCTCCTCGCGAAGCTTCTCCTCCGACTCCTCCGAGTTCTACACCTCCAAGAAGAAGAAGAGCAAGAGCAGCAACAAGAAGAACAACAAGACCCTCGCCGCCGCCGCCGCCGCCGCATCTAGTAAGCTGCCGCCCAAGCCTCCGAAGCGGGGCCAGCAGCAGGCCGTCGCTAGCGGCAGGCGGCACCGCCGCGCGGCCTGCGACACGTGCGGCGTCCGCGACGGGTTCCGCCCCGTGGTGTGCGCGGCGGAGGAGCAGGTGCGCAAGGGCTTCGCGGTGGTGAAGCGGTCGCGGGACCCCTACGCCGACTTCCGGTCGTCCATGGTGGAGATGATCGTGGGGCGGCAGCTGTTTGGCGCGCCGGACATGGAGCGACTGCTGCGCTCCTACCTCTCCCTCAACGCGCCGCGCCACCACCCCGTCATCCTTCAGGCCTTCTCCGACATCTGGGTCGTCGTCCACGGCGGCTAGCTACCTATAACGCCCCAGCTCCATCGATCAATAAGAGAAGAATCTTCTTGCATTAGTTCATCATGCATGTCCATTGCGGATGTGCAAGTTGTAGTACTACGTCTACTACGTGTTAACTAATTAAGCTCGATCGCTGTGTGATCTTGTCATGAGTAATGTGAGGAGGGAATTATCTTAAATCAATCAATTTGATATTAATTCAGTTTGGTTGTGATCGAGTTGTGACCAGGGTTTTTTTTCCCGTTCCGGTACCTGCGGCGGTAGCGGTAAGCCGGACCGGTTTTTACCGGTTCCCGATGAACAGTATCGGTTTTTTCGGTAACTGATGAACAGTACCCTAACCGGTCCGGGACGGTTTGAGCGGTAACCGTGGGAACCGGACTGGTTTTCAACGGTAAAAAAAACCCTGGTTGTGACTGTGGTGCGGGTACTGTACTGTTGGGTAGGATCTGAATCTGATCAGGTAGCTTCAGATTTGGAAGTGGATTTGGATTGATCGGACTCCAGAGACCTAGCTGCTGCCTGCTACGTCATGGCTTTGTTTGGTAGCTAGAGGCTAGAGATGCCGTGCTCGTGCCTGTACCGTTCCTGTGCTGCTGCTGCTGCGTCGTTTGATTTCCCATCGGGGTCAATCATTTGGACTAGATATGATGATGACGATGACACTATGGGAGTGTTTAGTTCACCTCTTTTGCATAAATTTTACATAATGCACGTGGCTCAATGTATTTTTTCTCTCTGTGCACGCGGTCCAATGCATAAACTTTTCACCATTTTCACTCATCTAAACACCCCCTATATGTACTCGAGAGCTCGTGTCACATTTATGTCGGCAACTAGTATATTATGGCCCTGTTTAGATTGGCAATTTTTACCGGCAACTGGCAACTTTCTTTCCACTGACAACCGTACCCCCCTCACAGAACATGCTTCCCAATGACAACTTTCTTTCCAAACTTCATCAAACTTTCCCAACTAAACAGGCCCTATGTTGGGTGAGGGCTTGTCAATTCTTGAAATTTCAAAAGGGGCCAATCGGTCCTCCTGTCATCAAAGCAACTAGTATATTTGTTGTACATGCATGACACTCATGTGTCACAAGTGCCATTGCAAATTGTTTCCCATTCGAACAAAAACTGGACTTCGTTGTCCAGGTGTGCACGGACAGTTGATAACCAAGAATACCTTAGCTAGACAAGCAATGTAAGGTCAAGCTCAGCACATATTGACAGTGGCTACACGTCAAAGCGGCACTTAAATTGTAAAACCAGCCACTTCAGTCTCAGCATAGAGTAGTACTACATGCATACTATGCATTTCTCTGCTGAAAAACGAGGCATGCTGCCAAACAACCAACCCGTATCATACATATTCGAAGGGCCATATACAGCCAGCCACATGCGGATAAAATTCAAACAATTCAGCAAAGGTGCTCCATAAATTCTCCTGTGAGCATTACATGTATGGATGGACATTCTGCTGCAAACACAAGCTGCCTCCTCAAAAGATTCGCTCGATCCTGGGCTACCTGTCTGTGGTGGCTGCACTAGAGGCCAATGGGAAAAGGAATGGAAGATAGCCATAGAGTAATGCCTTTCTCTTCTCTGCCTGGGTGCACATCACTGGCTTGGGATTTGAGCCCTTTGTGCCTGGCTTTTCACCCCTGATGTATCAGATCATCAGCAGCTCCAAAATCAAATCAGCTGTGAGATTGAGGCCCTGTTTAGATTGGTAATTTTTGCCGGCACCTGACAACTTTCTTTTCACTGACAATTGTGTCCTTCCTCACAGAACACGCTTCTCAATGGCAACTTTCTTTCCAAACTTCATCAAACTTTCCCAGCTAAACAGGCCCTGAGAAAAGAGCTGCCTGTGCCTCTGTGGTAGTGGTTCTACTCAACTCACAAGCAAAGGTGGTGCCACTGGATGTGCACTCAAATCGCAACCAAAGGTCTGTGGTACTCTAAGATATCGGTACGTTGGAATTACCTTGGAAGCAGGAGCTGGGGCTTTGTCCAAGAACTCAGAATAGTGCATCCGTGCATAGAGCTCGAAAGGCTGAGGCTATAGAATACTAGACTGGGGGTAGCAGATTTTGCATTTGAAGTTTGAAAAAAGGTTGACAGAGCCTTGGCGCATTCTCCAAACCATGCTAATGGAAGCGTCTTGTTTGCTCAAGGGAGTAGGTTGGGATTAGGTTTGTGGGGCAGTCCGTGCTTCCACTAAAGAAATGGCGATAGTGTGTCATCACTGAACTTAAGCCTTGTTCGTTTCTGCTTAGAAGCAGGTATAGCAGAGAGACAAAAGCCAAGAGGTGACCTGAATGCCAAGCCCTCTGAGGTGTGCTAGTCATTGTAACTAGTAATGGCGAGACATATATTCTCACATATCGTGGGCAGCTCGCACGATCAAATAATGTACTATTACTGTTGCTCCATGACATTGGTCAAATTTGACTGCCTAGACGCATGTTGCATGCATGCCCAACTATTGGCATTGGCATTCCTGCTGAAAACGGGCCATTTTGAATGTTCCGGACTCCTCTCCAACATTGCCATCACATTCACATCTGCTCGAGGCACCAAAAGCTAGCGATCAACGGCAATTTCACTTCTCGAGCAGAAAGGCAAGCAGCACGCGTCACAGTAGTAGTGTACTATTGTTTGACTTTGACAATAGTGCTCGTACCTATGCATGACTAATGATGCAGTTAAATAAAAAAGGGCCATGAAACAGAGCTTGTTTAGTGTTAATGCCCCCATAAAGCTGAGTGTATGGCTAATATAAGTGTGCTCCTAGCTAGAATCTGGTTAGTGCTCCCTCACTTCAAAGTCAAGCAAAAGGCTGTTCCTCTTTGACCTGGTGGGCGCAGGCAGGCGCACCTCGCTCTCCAATGTCCAGTCCGGCCGGGGCACTGCTCTCCTCTGCTGGGGACGATTTGATTTGATCCATCGCCGGCCGTAGAACTCTGTGTGGCTGCTTCGACGCATCCGTCATTCGTGGTGCATGGATGTGTCGTCGATCGTCGTCCTCCACTTCCCGCTGTCGGAGGAAAAGAGCTCGATCGCCATTTATCGATCGAATCGAGCCGGCGGTCGCTACCTTTTCGCCGATTGCTCGCGCCTCGGTCTCCATGAATCTCCCGTGCTATCATGCACGCATCATGCGGCGCTCCATCTCGCCGGCTGGTGGCTGCTCTGAATGGTCACCTCGCCGTGTTCTGTTCATGGGCTGGACTGTTTGAGTTTGGTGGGCGGAGACCGGCGGCTGGGATCGCTACGAAAAGGCTAAGCATCACAGGTTGTCGGCGTAGGCTTCAATTGAACAGTCCCCCCATGCCTGCGAAGTTTCAGGCATGGTATTGCTTGGTAGACCACGTACCTCTCTGTGGGTGCTCTGCTACATGCATGCAAATGCTTTAGTAGGGTATCGATCGCATACTACACAGATCATACTAGACGAGTCTGCCTTGTTTGAAAGAGTTTGAACAATGTTCGTAGCCGTCTTTTTTGTCCCTGTGCGTGCAGTGCAGAGGTCAGTGGTGCACAGATCTGTATTTGTGTACAGACGCTAGCTGCGTACTCGTATCATCCAAGCACCGTTGCGGTGGAAGCATAGCATACGCTGTTGTGTAGCATACGGTCGACAGCCAGGCGTGGGCACAGTGTGCTACGACGAAGCTAGCGCGCAGCGCAGACCGCCGCAGAGGGAGGCAACACAACAGGCAAAGAGGGCGCTGCAGTTATTAATTGCGGAGGAGAGGGAGGGGAGGGAGCTGGGCCAAAAGCGAATGCGGTTGCAGGATTGAGGAAGCTGCGATGGAGAAGGATCTGGGCTTGGCCCCTCTCGTCGTCGTATGTGGGCTGGAATGAAGAAGCCGTCCCTGCCGTCCGGGAACTCCGGGATCCCGTCGCTGCCTCGCTGCGAGAGGCAGGCAGGCAGGCAGCGACTGCGCGGCCACGCCGGCCAGGAAGGCGGTAGGTACGTACGTACGTTACGTAGAGAGAGGACAGAGATGGGTCGTCGGCCGGCGCCGGCCGCGGTCTGGCTGGCCTGCACCAGACCGGAATGCATGCGCAAAGCCTGCCACGGCGAGGCGGTACGGGCCGGCGCCGAGGCGTTGCTGATTCGGCTTGCTTTGCGGCTGTGTGCGCGTGGGTTGCCTGCGCTGCGCCGGGACGCCACCGACGCGCGCGGGGTGCGTAGCGTAGCCGCCGGAGACCGCGGCCCGGTTTTGAGGCTGCTCTCCTTTGATAGTGATGGGTACTACCCCTCGACTCGAGGCTGCTGGGACCTTTTTTTTCAGATCACAAGAGCTTTGTTATCAAACGGCAACATCAAAATCAGCTTTGACAGTTGGACCATACACCATCCGAACTTGATACCGATGGCATACTCGCACGTACATGAGCAGCCCTGTTACTCCCCCTGGAAACGCTTCCAAATTGAGCAAAAGCAAAAGAAAGGGCCGGAAAAGAGCATACTGAGGCCTGGTTTACTTCAAGCAAATTTCTGCAATTCGATCAAAAGTAACATTTTTCAATGCACTTTTTCTAAAAAAAATTCGACCAACTTTCATAAACTAAACAAGGCCTGAATCAAATGTGCAGGAAACTCACATGACCAAAAGTCCGTGGTGCACAGGCGTAAGGGCCACACAAGGAGATGCCAAGCAGCGGCTGCTACGTACCTCCAAACGGTTAGGATCAACAGCCGCATCTGAATCTGATTAAAAAAAAACATATTTGTATTCATGTAGTATATCCATATCCGCTTTCATCCCTAATCCCACGAGACCAATGCAATAAAAATATTTTTTTATATATTCATCAGCAGAGAACGAACAAATGAAGCAGCAACCAGCGCTGCGCCGGACCACGAGGAGCGAGCAAATGCGATCTGCAAGTAGTAAATGCTCACATTCTGCCGCCTCTGCTGCTGCTGCACGCATTGGCATTCCTCATCGAGTCATCGGGCGCCGCGCGTGTCACGCACGCCCGAGCCCGCATGCAGATGGCGGCAGTGGTTGCCTTGGCACTGCCTCGGCGCGGCGCCTAGCACTAGCAGTACAGACTACAGAAAGTCCCGCCGTCGTGGACCGCCGGCGTTGCCCCGTCGTCTGGAGCTCGCGCTCGTCTGTCGTCTCCACCCTGCTCTCCTCTGACCTCGCTGCTCGGCCGGCAGGCGCAATAGTTCCGCCGCAGACGGTCGCTGGCCCGCTGCTTTCTTATCCCGTTTTCGCGCAACGTTGTACTATCACGGACACGGGCTCAGATTTGTTGGGTGGGGTGGAGGTACATGGGCCTGGTCACCGGTGGTTAATAAAGCCCAGGTTTCGTCCAGGGTCTGGAAGCCCATCTTGGCCTCCCGACGCCGCACATCACAGTTGCTGGGCTCGGGTCCTGGTCCAATGAGACAGATGTCCTACGGTACGACTGCGACAGAGAAGAGCATACGGTTGACACGACTCGAAAACGGACGGATAGTGGTTGAGTGCACGTATGCTGTGGTACAGCCACGTACGCCGCATCAACTGCTCGTACCGTGCATGTCAAAGCAGCCGAGCGGAACAACAGTCCAGCAGACAGATGCCCATCCGAGTCAGCAGCTTGCGTGCCAAACATCTGTGGCTTCCGTTCCTTGCAAAGCCTCGACCTACCGGGGTTCCGTGCACGCATGAATTCCTCGGAGCCGCCCGTGCTCATACGTGTGTGTTTGACCTCTGTTATGGACAGGCAGCCATGTTACTCGCGAGACGAAAATTCAGAAAACAAACCAAGATACTTGAGACACAAAAGTATAGTATGGCCAAATACTAGGGAGTTACTATTTATGTTTACGGTTTTTTGGACGAAATATCGTGCCGTAAAAGTGCTGGTAAAAGTACACCCGATATTTAGGGACAGAAAGGTCAGTGCTGGTAAAAGTACTCAGGATCGAGACCGAGATATTTGTTTTTCTTTTTCGAGGATGCATGCTGAGATATTTGTAGACTGCGACAAAAGGCAAATATCCATGAGATGAGATCAATTCCATGGCGCAATTTGCAGATCGCTTGGTGGGCCGGCTGGCGCGCAAGAAGCTGATGGATGATTGGTGGGAGTGGGACCGTCGGACAGCCGGACGCCCTGTGTGGGACTCCGGACTCGGACTCCCTCCTCTGGGCCTCTGGGACAAGAAGAAGGATATGGCCCGAAAAGCGAAGGCCGGCCCCGCGCGCGGCCACGTGGCGCCTATCCGCGACGGGATGAGGCTGCTCCAGCGTGTGGCCAGCTCGTTGCCTGCCGTCCGTCCACGTCCAGTAACCAGGGCCAGGGAGCTTGCTTTGTATTTCCACCGTTTTTCCTGTGTCAAAATGGGACCGGGACGTAATCATGCATGTATGCTATGGGCACTCGCTCGTTTCGTATGGAAGGTTCGGTCTCCATGGCGTTGTACCTCTTGATGATATGATAATCCAAAAAATAATCGGAAACCAGTTTTATGTGCAGGAAACAAACATACAGACGCAGAGACGGAGCTTGACTGATTAAATCGCGTGTTCGGCATGCTTCGACAGTGCTCACTACTGTTTTTAGCATCTTGAAATCAGAATCCTGTCTCACCTCTCCACTGCCGCTGTCAGCGTGTCCGTCTTCGCTTGGTCCAGCGCCGTGTTTGGTACCTGTAATTTTCACACCAACTGTTCGCGGAAAAATGCATAGCCTTGAGCCTAACCTGTTCTTTTCTCCTCCTATTCTTTTCTAGCCCAGCGTAATCTCACAATAAGTTAGGGTCCTTTCTGCAAAAGGGCTCTGATTGTTTTTTTTTTTTGAGCATCAAGGGCTCTGATTATTTATTCAGTGGTAAAGTGCAGGGCACGCGCCCCTCCAAAATTCAAGGGACACAAACAGTTGCAGCCCCACGCAAAAAGCTGAGGAGCACACGCAAGAGAGCGAGCAGACGGAACGGAACCCAGCGAGCAGAGAGAGATCGCCAAATCCTTATCCACCTCGCCGCGCGATGGCCGCCGCCGCCGCGGTCGTCCACCTCTCCGCCCACGGCCGCCGCCTCCGCCGCTCGCCGGACCTGCCCTCCACCTCCTCCCACCGGTCGTCCCTCCTGCGATGCCGCGCGTTCAAGCAGGAGGACGGCAGCGACACGTCCGCGTCGTCGTCGTCGTCGACACCCGACGCGCGGAAGCGCAGGAAGGGCCCGCTGTACAAGCTCAAGGCGGCGATCCAGGGGCTCGCGGGCTCCCGGTCAGCCGCGGCGGAGGCTTATGGGGGAGAGTACCAGCGCGCCGTCGAGAAGGCGGAGGAGATCTTCTTCTCGGTGAGCGCCGAGTTTGATTGCCCAACCCCTTGTGGCTTGTGCTCTGCCCCCCACGCAGTACGCGTACATGTACTGTTAGTTTTGGCTTTTTTTTTTTTGGTGGTCTGAACCGACGAATGATCGGGTAGTTGAACGCCCGTTGCCAAGTTCGCTTCCCTGTGCCTGCGACCGTGTGTCCGTGTCCCCTACCCATAGAAGAACGCCCGTTAGCTCGATTTTGGTCCATGTCCTAATTTTACCTGATCATAGGGCGTTCGAATGATCGAATCTAATTCATCAATATCGGCTACACTAAATCAATAATCCGCGTGTAACACACTAATCAGCACGTTGTATCTGCAGGGATGTAGGCTTACAGTTCTGTACTGGCCTCCGGCACATTTGCGCCCCTTTGACCTTTGCATAGTAGCGTTTTTTGCTCGCAACGTACAAGCCTATATATTGGAGATAAGTTTCTACACGAACTTCCATATCCTTCATTCCTTGTTTGCAGATCTGGTCTGCAACTGCAAGTATCATTTTGTGGCAGCATGAGCAAACAGTGGTCTGTCACAAGTCATGTTGTCTATCAGCAGGTCAGTGACTCCCACAGGGAGCTCGGCCACCCGGGTTCGAGAACCCGTGCCCACGTATTTCCGCTCACTGACTCAGTGAGTGGGAATGGGGACACTGCTCCCCGGTTCAAAAAAAAAAATGTTGTCTATCAGCAATAAAATGACCAGTGTTGCTAACTTGCTACTGCCAGAGTGGCTGCATTTTGCCTACTCTGTTGTTAGCCTGCCAAACTGTACAGAACCCAGGCATATGATTTAGGCTTGCATTGGACTCTGTCAAACTGTCACCATGGATTGTGTTTTTTTTATCAGCAATAGGGATCACAATTCTATTACCCCATTTTTGTGCAGCAGGGTGTCTTCTATGTTCGCTTACTTCCTCCACCATTTCAGGTTGCTACACAGCTAGGCAAATACGTTATCACTATGATGAGCAGTGGTGTTGTACTTGGGGTCGGATTTCAGCTATCAGGTTTGCCACACACTTGTATTGCAGCTTTATACCTCTTCTCATTTCGAACACCTTTTCTGGAGTTCCATTTACTTAGACCATTTTTTCCCCTTTAGGTGGAGACAGCCAAATGAATGAACTAATTTGGTATAGCTGGCTTGGTGGAGTGATTATCGGTACAATGATAGGTGCAAACAGTGTCCTAGAGGAACACTGCAAAGCTGGACCTCGCAATGTCGTCATAACTGGAAGGTAGCTTATCTTAATCCTAGAAACAGAAAAATCGTCGAAGCTAATGAATTTTCTTCTAGCTACAAAGCAGTATTTTTTTTCCCTCTGTGCTTTCCAAGTTCTAGCAGTTTCATTGGTTGTATCATTGGATAGGTGTTTCATATTGTTATTTCCTACTTGCCTGTTAGGTGATTAACATTGACATCGGTTTTCTGAATTTTCCAGCACTAGAGGGTTAGGAAAAGCACTTGCTCGTGAATTTCTTCTTTCTGGAGACCGTGTTGTGATTACTTCACGAAGGTGATTTTCATGAGCATGGTGCTCAAATTTTAGTCTAGTTCTATAAATTATCATATACATATTTCTTATGGAGTTTTATGCTTTATCTTAGTTTAAACAACTTCTTTTTGTGAAGGCAGTCCTGAATCTGTTCTTCAGACTATCAAGGAACTTGAAGAGAACATTCAGGAGGGCTTATCAGTTGCCAAAAAGAAAGAAAGGAAAACTTTGTCACATGCCAAGGTTGTTGGTACAGCTTGTGATGTTTGTAAACCAGAAGATGTGAAGAACTTAGCAAATTTTGCTATTAATGAGCTTGGCTCAGTTGACATTTGGGTAGGTAATTCTTTACAGTTTACAAGCTTAAATCTATATCTTATTTGGCCTCTACCTTTTGTATTTATTTAACTTTATAGCTACTTAGCTAGTCCAAAGTTGGCTTCTGCTTGTTTACATCTTTTACATCGGTTGTGAAACATACTTTTTATTTGTTGACAGTAAGATAAATTTTGTGGTGCCCACTTTTATTTCTTCTATGTTCCTATGGTCACATCAAAGAATAATACATTTACTGATTCTTCTTCCATCTTATGTACAGATAAATAATGCTGGCACAAACAAAGGTTTTAGGCCACTAGTAACCTTTTCTGACGATGACATCACTCAGGTCTGTTTATTGTTTTATTCTGTTGCCTTCTACTATGAAGCTTATGCATGCATCATTGATCAGATGACCTGGTGTAACCATGACATTAATCTGTTCTGATCTATTTCGTGTTGTTACAGATTGTCTCAACGAACCTAGTTGGGTCTTTGCTGTGCACCAGAGAAGCCATGGATGTTATGCAATATCAAGAGAAGGGGGGTCATATATTCAACATGGATGGAGCAGGTTCTGGAGGATCAAGCACACCACTGACAGCTGTGTAAGCACCTTAGTTTTCTAATACCCTGTTGCTTCCATATAGCTTAGACTGTATAAATGTTTTGTTTTTTCCCCTTGTTGGTAAATATTGAGTATGTTGTACTGAAATTCCTTGTGTGCTGAAGCTAAATCTGATGCTGTACCAAAATTTGTAGCTATGGGTCAACTAAATGTGGACTGAGGCAGTTCCAAGCATCACTTCTGAAGGAAAGTAGAAGATCAAAAGTTGGAGTGCACACTGCTTCTCCTGGCATGGTCCTCACAGACCTTCTTTTAAGGTAACTCGCCATACTTCAAATCTCTTAAGTTACTCACGCATCAGTTGTCCTGATATGACTTATAAAGCTCACTGTGAACTCTATATATTGATTGTCTGATATATAATTTACATTTGTCATGATGCAAGTGTCCATGATGTTTAAGGTGCAGAGTTTTGTTATGGCATTTGCAAAACAAGGCTTGGCTTATTTTGTTGCATACAAAACAACACATTAAACACGAAGTTGCGTAGATGCTTCTTAGATTAAATCATCACGGATTACATACTTTGATGCTGTAACATAAACTTTTCTATAACTAGATGAACTGATTCTTCTTGGGTATATACAGTCAACTGGTGACATATGTTTGAGCTATGATATTCATAAATAACTATAATAACAGAAGATAAAAAATGGCCCTATTAGTTACCACTTGTCTAGCTATGTAAATTTTTTGCTACCTATTTCCCACCCTTCAAATATGATCTGATCGACCCTCTTATTGTTGTGTCAGAAATTCGGAATTATGTTTACTCTTCTGCACTGATAGCCTGTTTCTTTGCAGTGGTTCATCCCTCAGAAATAAACAGATGTTCAATTTAATATGTGAGCTTCCAGAAACAGTAGCTAGGACATTGGTTCCAAGGATGAGAGTTGTAAAAGGAAGTGGAAAGGCAATCAATTACTTGACACCACCAAGGATCTTGCTTGCCTTGGTTACTGCTTGGGTTCGACGGGGCAGATGGTTTGATGACGAGGTACACAAATCTACTTATTTTATTTTTATTTGTCTTTAATTGAATAGTGTCAATTGTTCTAGGTCAGCTTTTATGTTGTACTACCAAAAAATTCAGTAGAAGCCGAGATTAAATTATTGATTTTACCAACCTCACTCCAGTGTATTCTAAAATATTAAAAGTTTTACACGCATCGGGGGTCAGGGTCATATTATGCATTGCATGCTAAAAACATAGTTCCTTGAAGGATTACCAGTTGGGAGGGCCAGATCATAAACACGTTAGAAAAATGTCCAATTTGGAAAGGCAGATGCACCAATAAGAATATTGTCCAGTTTGCCATTTTAGGTTTCTTGACGACAATATTGCGCTGACAGGGCTGTTTGCCTCACTTGTGTGTATTCAGTGTAGAACTGAAATGGGTGATTACAATATGAGGAATGTAGCAATTGAACTTATATTATTATAATCAGCATGAATGAAAACATAGAATAACATTGTAGTTCATGTACCCCGCTGTAGGAAATGATAGCTGCTTGCCTGCTTGTACCCTCTGAACTTCACAACGATTTTATCTGGAGCATCCTTGTATGGTAATACTTGAGACGCACTTGTTGTGCATCTGTGCATTAGGGGATAGTGATGTATTGGTGAAGCACTTAGTTATATGATCGACCATTTATCCATTGCAGGGAAGAGCTGTGTATGCAGCCGAGGCTGATAGAATTCGCAACTGGGCCGAAAGTCGAGCACGCTTCTCTTTCACTGATGCCATGGAGATGTACACAGAAAACACATGGGTTTCTGTATTCTCGCTCTCCGTGGTCTGTGCGTTCATAATTCTTTCCAGCTCAGGTGGACCTCTTCCAGGCACATGATCCCCAGAGCTGTTGAACTAGATACTCCATTTATTTTCACCAAAGGCATGGTATTATTGGAAGGCATATGATGACAGAAGACTTATGAATGGGGAAGAAGATGAACCCACAAATGTAGATATGTGTGAGAGATCAGTAGCTGCTTCCTCGCACCATTCAAGCTTGGCTAACCATGTGCTCAGAAAAAGGGTAAATAGAATCCGTTTGGTGGCATGTAAATAGATCTGTTTGGTGGCATATCTTGGCATCTCTCCTAAAAGTTGAGAGGCGGGGGACACTCCAAATTGACTGCACAATTTAGGTTATAAAAAATGGTTTGCAGCCTTTTGATTATTTCCGGGTAGGCCTGCTAGTGGTTTAGTTTTATTAGTGCGGGTCTGTATTGGAGTGCCTCAGGTTGGGGCTGGGGGGTTGGGAAATAGGCTTAAACTCGAACCAGATTGGTTTGGACTGGATTACTGGTGCTAAGCGTCAAGTGCGATGTAGTGGGGACTCGAAACATAGGGATTTCAACTGAGCTGTCAGCAGCCACTGCGGGCAACAAGGCGTGCCAATACAATCTACAACCACGCGGCCAGCGTAGTCAGCGCCGTGCGGAGCGAGCTGACATGCCGTGTAGAAGCGCAGCAGCCAGCAGGGATGATGACTACGCTGAGCAGTACGTGACGCGAAGATTTGACGGTGCCTTAGTTACTGGTAGCTAATACAATAATACTGTACAAAATTTACAAACCACAGCATGGGAATGCGGTGTATGTATATTTCGGGTCCTTCGAATTTTTACGGGCCGTTGATGGGATCAGATCAAATGGTTAAGAAGTCCAAAGATTTGTGGGCCTGGAACCGGTGGAAAAAAATTCGCTAAGGACATACGAGTCAGGCCGGCTGCTCATTCGGCCCAAATGGCCCATGACGTTCACCTGCGCGACTGACGACTCTCCGTCGGGCGCCGCCTCTTCGTTCTCGATTCCGTCGGAACACGGTGGGGGAATCCAATAGCTAGATGAAAGGGTTTTTTTCTTCTTCTTCCTCCGCTCTTTCCTATTTCTCTTCTTCGTTCCCTCCTTCTTCCTTCTCTTCATCATTGGCTAAAGTTTTCTTAAAAGGGGTTTAGGGGGCCTCCATAGACTCTATTGTAGTAGAGGGGCTGGTGCACCCCTAGCCCCCTTAAGAGAAACTCCAGTGGAGGCATGCAAATTGAAGCCCTTAAAATCCATTTGCAAGCCGGATTGCAAAAAATAGGGGCCCAAAATAACTCTCAACTCCAGTGGAAAATCAGCCCAAACCCCTATTTTCTTCTAAAAATAGTGGAACTCATGTTTTGAGGGGGGATTGGAGGCCCCTAGGAATGGGGGCTTGGAGCTGAAATTTGGGTGGGCATGAAAAATACATTTTCATTTAGGGGCCCTGCTGGAGTTGATTTTTTGGAGGAAGACCCTAAAATTTAGAGTAGAGGTCCATTTAGGGTCCTCCACTGGAGTTGCTCTAAGATTCGCCATTGGTCGGAACATACATATTCAATTCCACCTTTTTTAAGATATTTCATCTAAGAAAGTGACGTGTCTAAGTGTTTTACTTCTACCCAATCTGAGACAGGCCAATCGTGGCGTGAAAGGTATCCCTCGTCGGCGGCGGAGAGGAGGCGGGTGACGGGTGGCCAGTGTTGGGGCCCGGGCCAGCAAGGAGGGCCCATCGGTGGTAACGTTGCAACGGTGTAGGCTTGCCGACTAGGTCGATGTTCCGAGAGATACTCCTCCGTTTTTTTTATCCGATATCATATTAGGTTTATTTTAAGTCAACCTTATCTCATTTTTACTAAGTTTATAGAAAAATATAACAAAATTCACAATACTAAATTTGTTTTGTTGAATCCACTATAGAATATATTTTGATAGTGCAAATATTCGGCGGTATAGATGTGAAAGTTGGACTTAGGACAAATCTAATATGACATCTAATAAAGAACAGAGGGAGTATATATTGACCCATATCAGACACGTGCTGGAGTCAGTAGTTGACGAAGAAGCCTCCGTGAGTACTAGGGTTGAAAACGGACGGGAAAAACCTTTTACCCATTTCCGTGTCCATATTTTATCACTGAAAACGGGATCAGGAGCGTGATAACCGAGAACGAGAGTGGAACGTGATATACAGGTTTACGAAAATGGGCGGGGAACAGAAACTTAGCGAGATACATTTTATAATTTTAATTAATCACTATTCATCATGTACACATACACAACACTATATTAATCGCGCATTTCATGCATTCACCGTTGGCAAGCATATGTGAACTACATGGTATGCAGATACGCGTGCACCAACTTCAGTCTTGGGAGCCGAGAAGAGTTGTTGATTGGTGAGCCTTTTCCGGATTTTATAAATATGAGATAAATATGGGATTTTTCCAGATAAATATGGATCCCGTAAAAACGGGCGGGATACGTCTCCACCCATGTCCCATTCCATTTCCATATTTTTTTGAAGATACGAAAATGGGCAGGATAAATATAGAAATACGGGCGGGACGAGACGGGATAACTTCCGTCTGTTTTCAACCCTAGTGAGTACAGGGCCCTTCTCCTGGACGAGGTCCCAGAGCAAGTCATCGTCTGCCGGGTTCCATGCCCCGGGAATGGAACCCTGGCCCCCGGCGTTGTCCATGGCAACCAACAGGCGGGAGAAGGATCACAGCGTAGCGATAGGCGCGAAGGGCGAGAGAAGGAGGACAACTGACCAGGTGTCGAGAGAGATGTGGAATTGGATTGGAGGGAAGGAGGGCAATCCAATACCTTAGCTAGTTAGCTCTACAACTTGAAGGAACTTCGAAAATTATGCCATAGATGAAGAATGTTCAGATGAGTTTCCATAGATTTATGTCTTGTATATATATTCAGCCTCTATATAGGCATGTCCCATAAATTTATGTCATATTTAGTGATATTTTTTGTTTTTCGAACAAAACACCTGGTAATTGTAAAAATACATATTTTTCCCTTTTAGATAATATCAATCAAAATCGAGTTCTAAAATGTGAAATAAAGCCATTACACCATGTGTCGTGCAATTTGTCACGATTGTGTAGATCGTCCAGTACGTTTTGAGCCCGACCATGTCGCCTCAGAGTCAGCCCCCCACTCTCAACAAACACTTAACAAGTTGCCAAAGCCGCCCGCGTCCTCCCCCCACGTGTGTGCAAGCTTTCGCTGAGAGGGTTGTTCTCTTGATCCCCAAGTTATTTCAACTTTTCTTCATCTTCCTTCTCAGTTGGATAATTGGTTAATGCGCGGGCTGGGGGCCTTTGCGCCTTGACACGTACACCATAAGATGGATTTTTGGCTGGGTGCGGTCCGTCATTGTGTAGGATCTAGGATACCGACTAGAGGGGGGGTGAATAGGCGGTTTTAAACTTCAATCACAAACTCAACAAGTTTTATTAGTAACACAAGGTGAAACCTATTTCTACTAAGTCTAGTCCTATGTCAAGGTTTGTAACCTAGGGTGACAAGATACAATTCAATCTCTAGGAAGGTAAATTGCTCAAAGTAAATGCGATAATTGAGTAGAGCAAAGAATTAACCGAACAAGAGAGACGAAATTTATCCCGTGGTATCGATGACTTGCCGGTCACCCCTAATCCACGTTGAGGTGGATTCAAAGCTTCAACCGCTCCTCTATCAAGACCTCACTTGATGTATGAGCCGGCTTGAATCAATGAACCTCTCCAAACCTCGATTCCACTAGTGTTGCTCTTCCCACTCCGGTGAGGTGAGCACAAACCTCTCATAATCAAGGCGGGAGCAACTTCACAATCTTCTTTGAAGTGCTTCAACCGGCCACAACCACCAAGCCGTCTAGGAGGCGGCAACCTCCAAGAGTAACAAGTCGATGACGCTTGCTTGATGAATTCCTAGTGCCCCAAAGCTCAAACACTTGATGCAATGCACTAGAACTCTCTCACACTCACAAGAATGCAACTCTAAACAATAGGAGTGAGTGAGAGGTGGAAGAAGGCTCAAATATGTCAAATATGCTTCAGAAGTGCCAAGAGAGCCTCTCCTTCCCCGTGGGTGGAGTATTTATACTCCCCCACCCCGTAACTAGCCGTTACCTTCAAATCCCGTGAAAACAGAGGACTGGCGGACCGTCCGCTACGCACTTGGCGGACCGTCCGCCTCAGCCTCAACGGCTACTTACCAAAAGTCAAATGTGTCAGAGTTTACCGTTACGCAGCTGGCGGACCGTCCGCCCCCTCAGGCCAGACCGTCCGCCTCAGAGTTAGAAGCTCAACTCTCCATGAGACTAAGGACCCATCGAAAGAAACTGCGGACCGTCTGCAATATAAAAGAGGCCTGGAACCCCCAGAACACATTCCTGCGTAAACGGTCCGCCACCACGGTCCGCTTCACAGAAAATGACAGGCGGACCGTCCGCCATCCCCAGCGGACCGTTCGCCTTCAAAGTCTCGGCAGACCCTTCCAACACTTAGTCAAAATCACAGAAGATAAGTGTGACGGAACCGCCCTACTTAAACTGACTCAGGTGTGATCTGTAGTGTAAAACACTAACACGTCACACACCTGGGTTAGCATAAGTCAGGAGTTCCATCGAGTGTCCCCGAGACAACCCGAATCATTCACTATCAGCTGTCTCATCACTCATACTCAGGATCCCAACACCAGAGGAAACATCACAGATATTGCACAGGTAAAATATACAACACGGACAGGTAAGAGTTATATAAACCAGAGTAGCTCAAATTTAAATATTACACACAGGTTCTAAGTTCAGCAACAGATTAACAAGGTAATTAAACAACCTAGTCGCAGATCATGTCGTGCCCTGACATGTCTGGTTCTCCAGACCACCACAGCACCGGCAACAGAAGCTACTCCTCGGCTCAACTGCAACAAGGGGTCAAAGAACCCTGAGTACAAAGGTACTCAGCGAGGCTTACCCGACAAACTAAACTAAAGGATCACAAGGGCATGCAAAGCTGTGCAGTTTAACAGAAATAAACAGGCTCTAGCAAGGCGCAGCTTAATTAGTTACTAATCTAATTACCAAATTTTAGATTGACAAGATAAAATCCTATTCAGCTAGGTGAACCAACCACTACTGCCAATCAGTAGGAATGATAGGGCATTAGAGCTGAACATTACATAAACATGCAATACAGTATCTGGCAGGATCAAGTATGTATCAAAACCGTTGACACTCGTTGATTCGAATCGATTTCAAACCCTGCAGGGGAAAACCTGGGACACACGCCGCGTGCGCGCCTCGTCAGGCCACACGAAGCTACTTTTCCCGCTATGGCCACCATTGCCTGAACTGTGCCCACATAGCCCGGGGTCGCATCCCCAATCCCTACTCAGTGCTCGAGCAAAGACATGTGGGTTACTGACTACGACCCCGCCCACATTCCTCGCCAGACACGGTGGGTCACAGTTCAACCGTTAGTACCACAGAAGTACGTCAGTTTCCCGGCTCCCTATACCGGTATGTGCCCAGTACGTTCAAAGCTTGACCACAGGCAGATCACAGCAACTTCTACACTTATCCAGTGGGCAGGACCGACTCACATAACCAAAATATCCAACATTTTCCTTATTTATCAACCACTTGTCCTGCCCAAAACTTTCAAAGACTTGCTAAACAGGTTTAGCTCTCTAAGCCAACTTTACCTAGTGGCAGGTGATTGGGATAACACCTGATTTACTACTATTGTGAGCAGATCTAAGCAACTCTACTCTATCTTTTTGAAAAGGTGGCAGAGATGCTCTAAACAAGGATGGATAATGCATCAAAATGGGATTCACTCTACCCTACTCTATTGCACAAGCATGGGCTCAATCATAACAACAGTAGTTAAGTTAGTATTGGGACGGGTATGGTCCGGGCCTTGCCTGGCTCACAGAACTCTGGCTCTGCAGCAACAGGGGCTTCTGGGGCTTGCGGAACGGCTTCGGTCTCCGCCTCGAACACCACCTCGTCCCCCTCCTGGACGCCGTTGGAGACCTCCACCAACTCCGGCAGCAACGGATTCTGGTCTACACGATATGATGCAAAACATGGAAGAATTAAATTAGAGACCCTTATCCACTCTAAAACTTGCTAAAACACCTATATAGCATAAAGGAATTAATTACTATATTTCAAGGATTATAACAAAAGAATAACTAATTAAAAACCTATTTTCTAATTAAACAAACCCTTAAACCCCATCCTAAAATCAAGGGTAATAACTATAAGAGCATCTAGTACACTAAACATTTATCTAGATGCATAAAAGAAAATGCAACTATTGCAATAAAATTTATTTCATTAATTTCAGAGGTTCCTACATCTAGTACACTAAACATTTATCTAGATGCATAAAAGAAAATGCAACTATTGCAATAAAATTTATTTCATTAATTTCAGAGGTTCCTACACAAAGATATGCACTTCTAAATATTATTCCAATTGAAATGCATTTCTAAAAGCATTAAAAACCTAAATAAACCTAAAACTCCCCATTTTGCAGAAAACCCCATGGCCTTTCCTTTAATACAACCCGCAATCCTTCTTTCCCTTCAATGGCCGGCCCGGCCTGGTCCACCTTCTCTTTTCATTTTCTTCCTTCTTCTTTTCCCCTGCCGGCCCAGCTCGGCCCACGGGCCGACCAACCAAGCCTAGCTCACCTTACTCCCTTCTCTCCGATCGGCACAGGAGACCTGGCCCAGCACCGCGCAGCGGCGCTCGGCCCAGCAGCGCACAGTCGGCAGCCAGCCCAGCCCAGCACCGCTTCCCCTTCTTCCACGCGCCGACGCACGCGCGCCCGCGCTCGCGCGCGGCCAGTCCGGTGGCCCTGGCCGGCGACGAATCTCACCGGCGGCACCTCACGGACCCCAACAAACACCACAAGTCCACGTTCTCGACCACCCCACATCCATTCCAGGGCAAAGCCCTCAACTTCCAGCACCGCGCACCCCGGCGCAGCTAGGACGGCGGCGGCAACTACTGAGCCCGGCGGCGAAGCGCCAGATCGGCTTAAGGAGCCAAGGTCCAAGGCAACAAATGGCGTGCTAGGCTCCTACACGCCACAGAACACGTGGTGCTCTCACTCCTAGGCTTCTAAGGGGCTAAATAGAGGGGTTTTGTGGCGGCGGTGGCCTGAACGGTGTCCGCGGCGACGGCAACCACGGCCACGGCGGCGGCGCTCTGCACACGGTTCAAGAACGCTCTCCCCAGGGGAACAGATGGCACGAACAGCTTCAATCCAACACTGGACACCAGGTGTTCACGAACCCTTGGACTCTAGAACACAGGATGGCCTCCTTCTACAACGGCGGCTGACCGAGCGGCACCCATGGCGGCTCGGCGACGTTCTGACCAACCAGGCCATGGAACGGGGCTACCAGAGACTCGGTGAGCTGCGCGGCAACCTTAGGAGCTCATATGAACACTCAGACGGTGAAGAGATGGTCGGGTTGGTGCTCACCATGGCGGTCGGAGAAGGGACCGGCGGCAGCTCGAGGTAGAAGTTGGCGGGGAGCGGCTGTTGCAGGCGACGGAAACGAACACGAATAAAAGGGGCAAGGAGCGGACGGGCTGAGGACCTCGCGAGTGCAAGGAATCGGGTGGAGGATCGAGGGAGGCAGCGAGTTTAGAGTCGGCACGGTGGTTCGAGCGACGGTGATGGGCGGCGGGAAAAACAGCGAAGAGGGAGGAGTCTAGCTCGGTCGACCTTGTCCCGTCCACGGGTGACGTCGAGGTTAACAGCGGCATGTCACCTTGGCGTTGTCCCTTGCCTACGCCGGCGCGTGGCACCGAGCCCGGCACGGCGGCAAGCAGGTGCGTGGCACCGCCGTGCCGGCCGGCCCCTGCTTGCCTCTGTCTGTCTGAATGTCTCTGATGGTCTGCAACCCAGTCCAAACTGCCGAATCCAACTCAAGTTTTCTCAAGATTTCAAATATAGATTTTGTGAACTCCAATAACAAAAGTCGTAGTCTAAACAATGAGGTTCCTTTTCCTTAATACAATCTGGGTCTATAACTCAGCAGATTGAGAGAGATCAGACTCTGAACATCGGCTGACATTTCTGCATAGGTGTGCTCGTTCACTGTTCTGAATTTTCAGATAACAGCCACATTGGTCAAGGTTGGAGTCCGAATATTTCTCAAAATCGAACACAAACTTTCTTTGATCCTATAACAGAGTTCGTAGATGGCACATAGGTCTTTATTTCTTACATAGACACTGGTATCAAAGGATTAACAGATTGAGATATCCTTAGCTCTAAACATTGGGAAAAAGCTACTGCACTTTGAAACTCCCTTTCTGTGTTTCTGAATCCCACTCAAACCTGCCACTACAAGTCCATTTATCTTTGAATTTCGAATGTAAACTCTTGGAGCTCAAAATATGAAAGTTGTAGCCCAAACATCAGGCTGCATTTCTCCTAATATGACTTTGGTCTAAACCTCAACTGATTTTGAGATAAGGTCCACTGAAGATTGGCCCCCAAAACTGTCTTCTGCTGAAACTCATGGAAATCAGCAGATTCACTCCAGTTTTTCTCCATCTTTTGAATATAAACATTCAAATCTCCAAATACAAAAGTTGTAGCCTATATAATGACCTTCATTTTCTTCAATATGAGCTTGAGCTAATTCTGTCCAGATCAAGAGTCAAATTGCACTGAATCTGACCCGGTTCAACTGTCCATTTTCGGAAAAAGTTCAGCTAACTCATTCTTTGAAGCAGCCACAATCAAGCTCTTTTTACTCCACATTTCACATGTCAACTTTCAAAACTCCCAATGTAACTTTTGTTGCTGATTCATTGATCTTCGATTTCTCTTATACTCTTGCTTGCTAATTTTGCTTAGTTTGGAAACTTCAAGGCCTTTACTTTGATCCAAAATTTCAAACTCAAACTTTCCCTCCAAAAGCCCATTTTCCCCTTTTTGGATTTAATCTCACTAATCACCAATTAGTCCTTAATGACTTTGCAAGATCATCCAAACAGTGTTTAGAAGCTTAAGTAACACAGGAGTGTTACAGCCCTCCCCCCTTAAAGAAATCTCGTCCCGAGATTTAGCAGGATTACAAGCTCTTACCGAAACAGCAGCAAGGAAAATGTGTCATATACACAACTTCTTTTATTTCTCACCAAAACACAGTGGTGTCTAATTACAACTCAATTTACAAACAACTCTGGATACTTGGACGCTAAATGCTCTTCTTGCTTCCAGGTGGCTTCGTCCTCCATGTGGTTGCTCCATTGAACTTTATAGAATTTGATACTCCTTCTTCGAGTTTCTCGTTCTTTCTGATCTAGTATCTTGATCGGACGTTCTTCATAAGTCAAATCAGACTCAAGCAGCACTTCTACTTCGTTGATAGCTTCTTCGGGCACTCTAAGGCATTTCTTGAGCTGGGACACATGAAACACGTCATGTACCCCTGCTAAGCTGTCTGGTAAAGCAAGACGATAGGCCACTGGGCCTGGAGCTCCACAATCTGAAAAGGTCCAATAAACCTGGGTGCTAGCTTTCCTTTTACTCCAAAACAATGCACTCCTTTCATGGGAGAGACCTTGAGATACACAAAATCTCCCTTCTGAAAAGAGAACGGTCATCTTCTTTTATCTGCGTAGCTTTTCTGCCATGATTGGGCTATTTTCAACTTGTCTTGAACCTGATGGACTATATCTTCAGCTTCTTTTACTAAGTCAGGTCCAACGACGGTCCTTTCTCCAGATTCCGACCAGCTCCATGGTGTTCCGCACCTTCGTCCGTACAATGCTTCAAATGGTACCGGATGCCTGCTTGGTAACTGTTGTTGTATACAAACTCTGTCAAAGGCAAGCATTCATCCCACCTCTTTGAGTTGGTGAAAACATAAGCTCAAGCATATCTTCTAGTATCTGATTAACTCTTTCTGTATGCCCTCCTATCTGGGGGTGATAGGCAGCATTCCTGATCAGAATAGTACCCAACAACTTATGCAACTACTCCCAAAATCTTGAGACAAACTGAGATCCTCTGTCAGACACAGTGGTCTTCTGAGTAATTACCCATTGAATCTCGTTGAGCTTGATATTCCTTCTACGAGTTCTTCTCTCTTTCTGATCTAAAATCTTGATAGGTCTCTCCTCCTAGGTCAGATCTATTTTTAACTCCACCTCTAGATTTTCATCTGCTTCCTCACGAACTCATAGACACTTCTTAAATTGAGATACCTGGTAACTAATCCTTAAACCACAGGACATCTCTTTTCAAAAATCTGATAAGAACCAATATGTCTTGGAGTTATTTTGCCCTTAATTCAAAGCGAGGAATCGCTTTCAGTGGTGGCACCTTCAAGTATCCATAGCTTCCAACTTCCACAGTTAGCGGTTGCCTTGTCTTATCTGCATAGTTCTTCAGTCTGGACTGAGCTATCTTGAGGTAAGTTTCACACGGCGCATGATTCCAACTTCCCTGGCTTCCCTGGCATCATCTTGGTGGTCATCCCAAGCTGTAGTATTGCCAGATTCTAGAAACTTTTTCTCTCTGTCTGTCTACTAGTCCATAGATGGTAGGCCGAACCTCTAATCCCAGTTATGGTGTCATATGTATCATAACCCAACTCAAGTAGATTCTCGATGTCTGCTCATGCTAAGACCAGTGAAGTTGTCTGCAAGGTCTTCATAATCTGAACAGCTTCATCACCTTGTAAAACCTAGTTAATCCGGTATTCTCTCTTCAATAGCTCGGTTACAGTTTTAGCCAATTTGGAGATATCGGAGATAAAACATGGTAATCTTCAGCAAACTCCAGAAAACTTCGAACTTCTAACTTAATGTTGGTGAGCCTTCAAATTCCAAACATCTGGAACTATTGCTAGATCATCAGTTACTCTTCAAGCTGAAAGGATATGTCTGAGAATTGAAATTTTCCTTTACTCAAAACCACACCTGCTCAACATAGCATTTACTTGATATTCTCATAGCCTCTTCAAAACAAACGTACATTTTAAGCAGTTTCTGTTTTATCCTTAGTGTATACCCAACTAACTTAATCCAAAGGTCAAAACCAGCCAATCATATAGCCCAGGTTGGATTGAGTCTTGTATTGATATACCTTCCACCTTAATCCTGTTCTAGTGATAACTCGATCTCAATCCTATGTCGGAGAACATCTTGGTTCTTGTTACATTCTTCCTTGCAAATAAGGCAAGATATTTGCAAGGAGATAAACTTGGTCTGATAGAACTTTAACTCACAAGCCCCTGCAGTTACTCCTTAAGTCTTCCAATTTCTTAGACGACCTTCTAAAGATCAGTGGTATTCACTTCTGAGAGGCTCTTTCACCTTACAAACCAGGATTCATATCCATCAAACCATTCATTGGAGGTGGCAAGAGTGCATATCATCTCTCGATGTTGTGGAATGTGACTTCAATCTGTTGAAGTAACAGCCTTTCAAGTTCTCTGCTGGCACAGACGAGCATCATCAGGCCCTAGTGTGCAGATGCAAGCACTACTTTCTTAAGACATTAAGGTCATACTGGTGAACTTATCGATCGTCTGGCAACAACAGGTATCGGATAGAGTATAGTAATTCGCAGATTTGACTTAGCTCCTCTCGGTTGCGCACTCCGGATAATGCACCCTCCGTTTGGACAAGTCTCATCTGCTCCTTACAAAATTTCAATTAAAGGCGCCGTCTCCAAGCCACACGTTTTGTTTTGCACTAAGCCTGGGCGAACCGGCATAATACAAAACTCAAAGGTATGTCTTGAAGTTGCGCATTCAACTGAAATTGATTTACACCATCCTTACTAGGTTATGCCATGAAGTCGAATCCAAAATAATTTCAGTTCTATTACCATTGTGCTGATCTTGCTCTTGAATTGTCTGGTCCAAACAATCTGTTTTGGGTCCTGATAACCGACTCTAGTCCACCGGAAGCTTCAGACGGTAAATAACCATTAAAGCCTTGTAAGTAGTGGTTTCCATCGAGCCAGAAGATTAAGCTTCTTCCTATGAATGCGGAGAATAACTCCCATTTCAGGATTTATACAAACTGGGACATTGATCATTAGGAAACATAGCCATACTGAGACACAAACTCTTTCCACCATACTCCGAATAGCCTAGTTGTTTATGTGCGCTCAACATCATCTTCAGAAAACTTTACATGTCATCCAGATGCCTGTGGGTCCATCTTTCATCATCTACTCATCTGGTAGTCATCTGAACAACTAGTGTATACACCTTTAGGCCAGGGTAAAACAAAGGGTTTTCAAAGTGTCGGTGTAAGAAATAACCAACAAGTAAATTAGTGGATTGCGCGTTTGGGCTCCGGATGGTTCGCGAGAGGACACAAGGGTTATACTGGTTCAGGCACTAACGCCCTACGTCCAGTGTCGATCTGCTCGTGTTACTCGCGTTGCTCGTAGTAGGGGTTACAAGCGGTCGAGAGAGGGAGGGGCTCCCAAGTCTCTGGATGCGTCTGAGCGTGAGTGTTTAGCGAGTTGTGTTCTTGTGTGTGTTGTCCTCCTCCTCTCCTGAGGCTTATTTTTTCTATTTATACTCAGGAGAGGTGAGGCTTTACAAGGCGTGCTCAAGAAGGCAAAAAATAGAAAGCTTGCCGGAGAAGCTCCGCCGCCTGCGGGATACTGTGGACGCCGTACTGGACGCTGCTCGGGACGCTGTTCGGAGTTGTTCGGGGTTGTTGGGGTCGTGGCTCTCCCCACGTGGCGCCTGCGTGTTCGGGGTTGTTGGGGACGTGGCTCTCCCCGCGTGGCACCTGCGTACGGGCAAAACAGTGGTAGTCACATCCGTCGGCCATATCGGACAGTGCTTGGTGAGGCCAATTAATGCTGATGGGAAGCGGCATGGGCGTATGGAGACACATCCTTATGCCGGGTCTTCCGGGCGCCCCACTCCGTCCCGGGCCCACGCCGATTCGGGCGAGACGAAGAGAGGTCGGGCGAGACAGCGACAGAAGTGGGCCGGCCGAGGCGGACGAGGGTCGGCCGAGGCGGGCGGAGGTCGGCCGAGGCGGACGAGGGTCGGCCGAGGCGGACGAGGCGGACGGGGGGGTCGGCCGAGGCGGACGAGGGTCGGCCGAGGCGGACGAGGGTCGGCCGAGACGGACAAGGGTCGGCCGAGTCAGGGGAAAATCGATCCTCCCCTGACCTGATATTATCCTTGCTTGCGGGTTTTCCTATCCCCATCTTATTCTGAAACTGTGTGGCCCCACCCGTCGGTGAGAGGGTCGGATATTGATATCCGACAGTAGCCCCCGAGCCTGCTCGGAGGACAGGTGGTTCTCCGTGCAGGTTCTTTCTCGATGCCTGATCAAATGTCACTCGGGGGTGCGCGCGAGCGCACCCACCGGGTGTAGCCCCCGAGCCTGTAGGGGAACGGTTGGTTCGCCTATAGGCTGGAGTAAAGTTTATCCTATTTCCCGCCGGGGCGCGCGAGCGCACCCGGTGGGTGTAGCCCCCGAGCCTGTAGGGGAATGATGGTTCGCCTATAGGCTGAAGTCGGGTTTGCCATCTCTGTGCGGATCCCTACAGGATGACACGGCGTTTTGCCCAGTAGACCGGAGCATGGTCCGCTTTTTTCAGAGGCACTGTCTCCCTTCTGAGCCGTCATGTCGTCCTTTCTGAGCTCACTGTTCGTAGGTGATGATCTGTCGCTTTGCATGGAGGGCCACGCGGCGCGTTCCCGTACCCGGCCTGAGTGCTGACTCAGGTTCCCCCGGGCTATAAATAGGGTTCCCCGGGCCATTTCCCTGGGCACGCAACTATCCTGCCTCCTTTTTCTCTTGTTAGCATGAGATTCCTAGTTGGTGAACCGCCTCGAGGGCGTCCCCCTGGTCCGGGGACCGAGAGATTAGTCGCCTGATGCCACAAGAATGACTGCGACTTCAGGGAGTTCCGGCATGGAGGAGTGCTGCTCGGCGTCGCAAGTGAAGGACGGCTCTGGCTCCGACGACTCCTCCCGTCCGTTGGTGCTGCCTCGGTGGCAGTGGAACGGGTTCGAGGGGGAGTGCATGAGCGGGAGCGCCATGTCCGTCAGGCATCCGGACGCATCGTGTGCCGTAGCGAGCTGAAGCCACTCCCCGACTTGCGTCGCCAGGGCAGTTGCAGTGGTCGTGTACAGCCACCTGCGCGCTTCCTCTCCTTTCCCTTGCGCCGATGTGATGCCGATGCCGGCGACCATCGGCCCCAGGACGACGGAGAGAGTCGGTGGTGACACTCCATTGTCGTGGCACCGCGGCGTGATCCTCTGCCGAGTTCCCCTCGCGGCGTCGGCGGGCGGGGAGATGCTACAAGAAGGACTGCGACGTTCGCAGTTCGGCCCTTCTTGTTGCATCGGATCTCCTGCTCCCTTCGTCGCTTGATTTCGTCACCGAGGGTGACGAAACCCGTTTGTGTTATCTCATGGCCCTTGGCCACATGTACTTTTTGCCCTTATTTGAGAAATAAAGGAATCTGGTTGACTCGGGGTGTCTTTCTGCGGCCGCGCAGTCGGCCTCTTTTTGCGATTTCGGCTCCCCCGTGCGCCCCCGAGTCGGTCGGGCGGGAAGCCGTTTCGTCTTTTTATCGTTTTCCCCTCACGCACTCCCTCCGCGGGACGGAAGGTAAGGGCACGCCTCGTGTTTTACCGCGTAGGCCGAAACACGGCTCCCGGTGAGCTACTAACGGGCTAGATCGAGCGAGGCCTCGGTCCTCCTCCGGGAGAGGACCGTCGGATCAACTGGTGATCGACCTCGGATAATCCCCAGATTCCCGACCCCCTTAGTTCCCGCGGTCGTTCGACCGACCACAGGGGCTCGTCGCCTCTCTTCGGGGAGATACATGGGGTCAGGAATCTTAGGCTCGAACGCAGGTCTGGGCGTCCTCGGCACCCGTGTGCCGAGACTATGGCCTCTAGTGGGCCCGCCCATCTCTGCCCCTTCGCTCGGACGCTTCAGAGCGGCCGTCGGACCCTAGGGCCGGCCTTCGAACTCTTGGGCTGTTTTTTCGATTTCGCGTCGAGTCCCTTGGGCCTAAGAACGGCCCGGGCCTGTTTTATTTTTCCTGAAAAATAAACGCGCAGGAGAAGGAAGCGTGAATAGTCGCGGAATAAATAAAAGAGAGGCACGATATGGAATGCGAAGGGGTTGAGAGAGAGAGCCTGGGCGTGAATCTCGGGACGTGGGAGACGTGGGAGACGTGGGAGTCGTGGGAGATCGTGGGCGCGGGTCGTGGGCCGCGTGGCCATTGCGTGCCAAGGCGCCGGTGGGAGACCCGAGGCGTCGCGCCTGCCCCCTCACCTGCCCATTTAAGGCCGAGAGGAGGGGGGCCCCGGACCTTCTTCTTCCTCCGCTTCTTGTCCCCAAATCGCCGCCGCAGCCTGCAAGGGAGAGCCCGTACCTTTCCTCTCTTGCCGCCCGCTTGCCCTCAAATCGCCGCCGCCGCCTTTCTTCTCCTCGCCTTCCTCGCCTCCCGGTCATGGCCTGGACCCGCTCATCCGTGACGGAGGGTGAGCTCGAGCGTCTGGTGGGGCGCGGGCTCCTGTGCCCGCGAACCAACCTCGTAGAGTGGATGGCGCCGGGGAACGAGGAGGTTCCTGCTCCGGCCGACGGGTATGTGGTGTCCTTCGTCCCCTTCCATGAGCGGGGTTTGGGACTTCCTCCACATTACTTCCTCCGCGGGCTCCTGCATTACTACGGCATCGAGCTCCACCATCTCAACCCCAACGGCCTGCTCCACATGGCGGTCTTCGTCGCCTTGTGCGAGGGGTTCCTCGGCATCGAGCCCCACTTCGACCTCTGGAGATCCTACTTCCACGTCGAGGAAGTGAAGGCGGAGGGGCGGCCGAGGCCCCACGGCTGTGCCGGGGTGCGGCTGCGCGCCGGTCAGGGCGAGGGTTACCCCTCGCTCCCGCTGACCTCCAGCAACAAGGGGTGGCAGCCGAGGTGGTTCTACCTGCGGAGCGACCCGGGCGCTCCCTTCCCGGCCTTCACGGGGAGGCTCATCGAGGGGCGGCCGAATTGCTGGCACTGGGGCCCGACCCAGGATGAGCGGCCTCACCTGACCGAGCTTCGTGACGCGGTCGCCCGGCTTCGCGAGCTCGGGGTTACCGGTCCTGGGGTTCTCGCGGCGTACCATTCGCGCCGCGTCCTCCCCCTGATGGCCCGCCGTTTGCGCCTGGACCAGATGACCCTGGCGGCAGATTGGACAGGGTCGGTGATGGCGGTCGGGGAGCTTTCCGTCGAGGAGGTGGCCGCCCGCCTTCGCGAAGCGGTCCAGCGTTCGTCCGCGGGGTACCCGTTGCCGAATCACCCTGTCATGCTCCCCATGGGCGATCCCCTCATCCAGGTTAGTTGTCGGGGTTTTTCCTTTACCTTCGCCATTCCTTCTTTCAGTCCGGAGATTCATCTGAACCTCTTCCTCTTCAGCGCCCCCTGTCGTTCAGGGTCTCCCGACCCCCGCTTCCCGAGGACGCGGCCACTCGGGCCGTGAACCGTGCGCGCGCGGACTCTAAGGCTTAGCACACAAAAGCACACATACAAGAAATCAATGCACCGGCATGAAATGCACACAAACAAGTTTCTACACTTACAGTTGATTTTAAGTACAAAAAGGTATTATATTTCCCTTAATTTTGTGAATGCACACATAGGAACTAGCAAATTAATTACTATATTAGAAAATGAATTTTTAGGGTGTTACAAACCTACCCCCCTTAAAATGAATCTCGTCCTCGAGATTCGGTTGAGCCTTCAAACAGCTGTGGATATTCTGCCTTTAAATCTTCTTCTCTTTCCCAAGTTGCCTCATCCACTGAGTGTCGGCTCCACTGCACCTTGCACATCCGTATCACCTTACTCCTTGTGATTCTTTCTGTCACTTCCAGTATCTTGACGGGGTACTCTTTATATGTAAGATCTTCTTGTACATCGAGTTCATCTAGAGGTAACTGTTCTTCTGGTACTCGTAAACATTTCTTCAGTTGTGATACGTGGAACACATCGTGTACACCTGACAGTCTAGTTGGTAGTTCCAATTGATAAGCCACTTCACCTTGTCTGTCCAACACCTTGAATGGTCCAATGTACCTCGGTGCTAGTTTGCCTTTGACATTGAATCTACGAACTCCTCTCATAGGTGACACCTTGAGATATACGTAGTCGCCAATGTCAAAACTAAGGTCTCGGCGCCTGACATCTGCATAGCTCTTTTGTCTGGATTGTGCCACTTTCAAATTCTGCCTGATTGTTTGTACCTGTCTTTCAGCCACTTTAAGAATTTTAGGTCCAAAGACTTGGCTTTCTCCTATTTGATTCTAGAACAAGGGTGTCCTGCATTTTCTTCCATATAGTGCTTCAAAAGGTGCCATTTGTAGACTCTTCTGGAAACTGTTGTTATAAGAGAATTCTGTGTATGGCAAACTCTTATCCCAACTTGTCCCATATTGTAAAGCACAAGCCCTCAACATATCTTCCAAGATTTGGTTCGTCCTTTCAGTTTGTCCATCTGTCTGTGGATGATAAGCTGAACTGAAGTTTAGTTTTGTATCCATTGACTCGTGGGTTTATGCCAGAACTATGATGTGAACTGTGATCCTCGATCTGACACAATCTTCTTTGGAACCCCATGCAAACATACTATTCTCTCCATGTATAGCTCTGCTAACTTTGCACCAGAATAGGTGGTCTTCACCGGAATGAAATGAGCCACCTTGGTTAGTCGATCCACAATTACCCATATAGAGTCAAAACCTCTCTGAGTCCGGGGTAAACCAACTATAAAGTCCATTCTGACTTCTTCCCATTTCCATTCAGGTATCTTCAAGGGTTGGAGTAAACCGGCTGGTCTCTGATGTTCTGCTTTAACTCTTTGACATATGTCACATAGAGTGACATATGTTGCTACGTCTCGCTTGAGTCCATACCACCAGTATCTCTCTTTGATATCCAAATACATCTTTGTACTTCCCGGGTGTATGGAGTAAGCTGAATCATGTGCTTCCCTTAGTATAGCATCTCTTATATGCTTCAGATTAGGCACACATATTCTTTTACCGAACCACATAGTTCCTTGCTCATCCATGCTAAATCCTGGTGCTTTTCCCTGAATGATCAAAGCTATGATTTCCTGAATCTTCCTATCTTCAAGTTGACCTTCTTTAATCTCTTTTTCTAGCGTTGGTTCAACTTCCATTTCCACAGTGCTTGCTGAAAATCCTAGATTCAACCATTCAAATTCTTTACTGAGTTCTTCTGGCAGCTGGGTAACTCTATTTGCATGACTTCTTCTACTTAAAGCATCTGCCACCACATTTTCCTTTCCTGGATGATAGTGAATTTCTAGGTCATAGTCCTTGATTAACTCTAACCATCGGCGTTGCCTCAAATTCAAGTCTGACTGTGTCAAAACATACTTCAGACTCTTGTGGTCAGTGTAGATATCACACTTATGACCAATCAAATAGTGTCTCCATATCTTTAGTGCGTGCACCACTGCTGCAAGTTCAAGATCATGGGTCGGATAATTCAACTCATGCTTCCTTAACTGTCTGGAGGCATATGCTACCACTTTTCCCTCTTGCATGAGTACACATCCCAATCCTTGGCGAGATGCATCACAATATATAGAGAAGCTCTTAGTTATATTCGGCAATACCAATATCGGGGTAGTGGTTAATCTTTTCTTCAGCTCCTCAAAATTGGCTTGACACTTTTCTGACCACATGAACTTCACATTCTTCTCTAGCAAGGATGTCATAGGTTTAGCAATTTTGGAGAACCCTTCAATGAACCGTCGATAATATCCGGCCATTCCAAGGAAACTCTGAATCTCACTCACATCTTTTGGTGGATTCCAACTCAGTACATCATTGACCTCCTTTGGGTCGACTGCCACTCCTCCATTAGATATAACATGACCCAAAAATGCTACTTCCTTCAGCCAGAATTCACATTTACTGAACTTGGCATATAACCGTTGGTCCCTAAGCCTCTATAATACCAACCGTAGATGCTCCTCATGCTCTTCTTCATTCTTGGAGAAAATCAGAATGTAATCAATGAATACTACCACAAACTTGTCCAAGTAATCCATGAAGACTTTATTCATCAAATACATGAAGTATGCAGGAGCGTTGGTCAACCCAAATGACATAACTGTGAACTCATACAAACCATACGGTAGTGAAAGCTGTCTTGGGAATATCGGAAGCACGAATTCTCATCTGATGATATCCTGATCGAAGATCAATCTTGGAGAATACACATGCTCCCTTCAGTTGATCAAAGAGATCATCAATCCTCGACAGTGGATACTTGTTCTTTATAGTCACATCATTGAGTGCTCGATACTCGATGCACATCCTCTGTAATCCATCTTTCTTCTCCACAAACAGTACTGGTGATCCCCAAGGTGAAGAGCTAGGTCGAATATAACCCTTCTCAAGTAGCTCATCTAATTCCTTCTTAAGCTCTTCTAATTCTTTCACACCCATTCTATATGGTCGCTTAGCTATAGGTGCAGTGCCAGGTTTAAGATCAATAAGAAATTCAACTTCTCGTGCTGGTGGCATACCTGGCAAGTCTGAAGGGAATACATCAGGAAATTCCTTCACCACATTGATGTCTTCCATGGCCATCTCCTTCACTTGATTGGCATGACACACATCTAAAGCAGTCATTGTTGCTTGATATTCTACTTTATCTCTAGAACTTGCTGTCAGTTGCACTGCTCTTTTAGCACACTGAATTACTCCATCATGCTTTGCTAGCCATGACATCCCCAGGATGATATCAATGCCAATAGAATTCAGGATTATGGGGTTGGCTACAAAATCTACCCCTCTTATGTTTATGCTAACCTTTGGACACATTAAGGTAGCTTTTAGTTCTCCTCCCGGTGAACTAACTATCATTGCTTTTTGCATAGGTTGCATAATCATCATGTGCTTTTTCACAAACTGGGCAGATATAAAAGCATGCAATGCTCCAGAATCAAATAATACTGATGCAGGGTTTGAGTTCACTGAAAATGTACCGATCACCACATCTGTTGCTTCTTGCGCGGCCTCCGTATTCACATGATTAACTTTGCCTCGGGCATAGTTCTGCTGTCCTCCATTGCGTGGGCCTTGCTGCTGTCCACTGGCGTTCTGTCCCATCTTCTTAGGGCAATCGTTTGCAAAATGCCCCGGTTCACCACAACTGTAACACACTCTCGCGGTCACGGGTGTTGTATTAGCCTGAGTGAGTGGTAGAGCTTGAGCTTTCAGCTGTGGGTTTTGAGGCTTGTACTGTTGCTGCTGGTATGGAGGTCGTTGCTAGTTCTGTGGGCGCTGCTGGTACTGGGGACGGCCCATCTGAGAAGAAGATCCCTGGAAGCGAAGCTGATTCCCCATCTGTGGATTATATCGGGGATGTGTGCCACTGCCGGGTTGCTGGCCCATGAACTTCCTTTTCTTGTCCTCCATTTCCTTGCGCTTGAACTCAAGCATCAAGGCCTTGTCCACCAACTTTTGAAAGTTCTCAAAAGTGTGGGTCATGAGTTGGTACTGTAGCCCGTCATTCAGTCCCAGCAGAAAGAGCCTCTGTTTCTTGTCATCTGTGGAGACCTCCTCTGGAGCATACCTTGATAGTTCAATAAATTTATCACGGTAAGCCGTGACAGTCATAGATCTCTGCTTCAATGCCAAGAACTCCTGATACTTCAGTATCATCAAGCCGTCTGGCACATGGTGAGAACGGAAGCTCTCGTTGAACTCTAGCCAAGTGATCTGATCACGGTGGGGGTGAGCGTACTGATATGCATCCCACCAGTCTAGAGCTGCTCCCTGTAATTGGCCTAACTCATAGAGAACCTTCTCACGGTCATCACATTGAGCAATGTCAAGCTGCCGGTCTACTGCCTTGAGCCAGTCCACTGCTTGCAAAGGATTACTTGCACTGGAGAAGGTTGGTGGACGACCCTTCATGAAATCTCCATGCTTGTCTCTAGGTGGAGCGGCATGTGGTTGCTGTGGAGGTTGGCGCTACTGGTTTTGTTGCATCATTGCCATAGTTTGAGCCAATTGTTGCATGATCTAGTTCTGTTGAGACATGAGTTGCTCAACGGTGGGTTGGTTGTTCTCCTGGTTACTTCTTCTGCCACTGGCCATCTGTTGAAGACATTAGTATTACTGTTGTTCAACCATCCAAGATAACATAATCTGATTCTTGACACTGGTATGGAATTGGTAGATGTGCAGAACAAAAACCCACCCAATGATTTAAGCATTAATCCTTAAGCCTTAAGCCTATATCTAGATGTTTGTGAGTATAATACCCACATTCATCACAATCATTACAAAAATCCAACTCATGCATTTAACATAATCACAATTTATTCAAATCACCAAAGAGCACAAGTTCACACATGAGAAACTTAAAACAAACTCAAAACGTATCTAAATCGTTTATTACAACTCATGGGACAAATCTATAGATCCTTACTTTTGGTGGTACGGGTCTATCTCATAAAAGAAAACAATGGAGAGAGTCAAATTTTGCAATAGATAAGGATAAAAGTATAAGCAAGATTTTTAATAAATTAATGACAAGGCAAAACAAGGATCAAATGAAATAAACAAAATGAGGTATGTATAATCAATAAATAAAATAAGCAAGGTTAAATCAAAATGAAAGAAGCAAGGAGTTTAAAGCATGAACTTTAAATGACCATTCTGCTCTAGGCTGCGCATCCTACAGTCAGCACTGCTTTGATACCACTCTGTCACACCCGAATTTACGAAGTAAATCCGAATGCAACTATATGTGTACCCAGGAAGTCTTTACACACATATAGCTCTAGAAATGATTACCAAAGAAAGGAAACAGTGCTCGATACATAAAACATCACAAGTCTTACATCACAGGGGATTACATTTATTACATTGTTCATCAAAGTAGCGGAAGAGTAAGCGTCTAAATCCAATAAGCCTCCACAGGGACTCTAACTGGGGGAATGCACTGCCTAAAAGTCCGGGAACTCCTCAGGGAAGACAAAAGCATCCACAGGTGCTTCATCTGAGTACCCATCCGGGATTTTGTTGATATGAAGCAAGTGTAAGTAAACCATCTTACTTAGCAAGTGTAACATAATTGAATGAAGCTCAAAAGGCTTGACACGGTTTAACCGCGGTTAGCACTTTTAGTTTATTGATTTTAGAGTTAACCTGAATTACTAGAATTATATGACAACCCGGTTGTAACCCACATTATGAAAGCATGTGAAGTATCATAAATGTACAAATTCATATTTAACCACTTATTCAGAAAACAAGGAACCGCTCAAAAAGGATCCAGGCCGCTCTTGACCGTGAGCATGGCTGTTATAACAGTTTTACACTCTGCAGAGGTTGTACACTTTCACCACCGATCGCGACACCCCTTTGCCATAGGCAATGCAGTCCCAAAACAAGCGCAGGGCATCACTACGAGACCTTTCAACCGACACCCTAACAAGTAGTGGCCGCTATGGTTTCCTAACAGGCGCATGGACCTCCAGGCTCCAGCCTAAACATCACACAAATCCAACACACAAACCCCAACGAGACTTGTAACCACTAAACAAGCTAGAGTCGTACAGCATACTTAGTCAAGACCAGAGCCTTGTAGTTCCTGTGGTTGTACGATTTTCCTGGGTGGCCGCTTTAAGAATGGAACCTTAAGAAGAGACGCTTAGAGCAATCCAAACACATGCTCAAGCTCCCTAAACCAAGTTGCTAAAAAGCATATTTTAATAAGGTTCCAAGTATATCATTTGTTAGGATTAATATTTCATAATGAATATTAGCTGTTGGCAAGCATAGCGACAACTAACATATCTACCCATATGCAAAACCCAAGGTAACCAAGGAATATAGGATAAATAAGTCTAGTCATCCTTAGGGTTTAACAAAATTAGACACATGCATGAATGAATAAAATGTTTATATGGTGAATAGGTGTCAAGGATGAATCATGTTACACTTGCCTTCTTCAAAGTACTGCTGCTGATCTTGGTCTTCAAAGTCTTGATCACAACCGCCCTCGTACTGCTCGCACTCTAAACACACATTCCAATCACCACACATACATCCATCACAAGCCAGTACATGCAAACAAATATAATTCTATTAGAACAGTACACCATATAGCATAAACAGAAGCAAAAAGCCATTCTACGCATTTCTACGAACACGTGAATGTGAGAATCACTCTAATCGAATTTACGGTGATCAAACTACGCTAAAAACAAGATGTAGGGGCTAAAGTACGAGGACCAAGGACCTAAACATATTTAACCCTAGACTTTCGGGGGTAGCAAGAAAGTTTTCTGAACTGTGGAATGGATGGCGGGTTTATTCGGGAATTCATCAGGGACTCTTTAGAATAAAACGAAGGGGTATCTGATGATCTATTTTGAGCCGTTGGATGGGAGTTGGGCGGTGGATGGGAATCTGTTCAGTCCGCAGGAAGGGGCCGACGCCATCATCATCTTCTCCTCGTCGTTTTCATGAGAGCAAAAGGGCGGCGCTGCTCAGAACGTGTTTCTGGTCACCGGTGACATGGGGCCCCATGGCTATGGTGCACAGAATCCAGTGATGTTTGGCCCTAGAGAGAGAGGAGGTCGCTGCGAATTCGTTCTGGGGAACCTAGTTGTCACACTGGTGGCCGACGAGGGGGAACACGAGGTGCAGGGATGCGACTTGCCTGTGTCACTGTCCAGGTAGAATTTCGGCATCGATTCCCTGCGTTTGGGTGTCGAGGTCGTGGCTCTGGGGTCCTATGTACCAGACCAAGATGGGAGAGGGGAAATCAGAGAGGGGAAGCAAAGGGGGTATGAGAGGGGAATGGACAACAGCCAACAGAGGGGGAGACCGATGCTTACCAGGGCAGATTCGCGCATAGGAGGCCGGCACTGGAGGAATTGGAGCACGGGGAAGGTAAAGAAGAAAGGGAGAGGCGACACAGGGCAGGGGCGGTGGTTTCTGTTTTGGCAAGGAAGACAGAGAGATGGGCGAAGAGAGAGAGGGGCGAAGGGAGAAAGGGGCGAGGGAAGAAAGGGGCGATGGTTCTGGGGCACGGGCATGGACAGGGAGGGGCATGGTTTCTGGAGAGGGGCGACAGTTTTCCTGCCGCGTTCATGAGGGGGAAGGGGAGCGTGTCAGCCTGGCTGGGCCAGTCTGGTTGTTTTGGGCCACGGGGAAAGAGAGGGGGGAAGAGGTTGGGCTACGACTTGGGCTGGTGGGAGAAGAAAGAGGAAGAAAGAGAACGAATCGGGCCGGGTTAGGGTTTCCAGTTTCCGGGTTTAGAACTCCAATGCTTAGCACACAAAAGCACACATACAAGAAATCAATGCACCGGCATGAAATGCACACAGACAAGTTTCTACACTTATAGTCGATTTTAATTACAAAAAGGTTTTATATTTCCCTTAATTTTTGTGAATGCACACACAACAACTAGCAAATTAGTAGGCTTGAGCAAATTGGTGATGTCCAAGCCCATCTTCTTCAGTGTCTTGGCGAACAAGATGTTGAGTCCACTTTCGCCATCAATTAACGTCCTCGTGAGTCGTGCGCCTACCACCACCGGGTGTAGTACCAGAGGGTACTTTCCCGGTTCTTGATGTTGGTCCATTGGTCATCACGAGAGAAGCTGATCGGCATCTCGGACCACTTCAGGAACGTGGGGATAGCAGGCTCGATGCATCCGATCTCGCGATGGCTCAGCTTTTGATTGCGCTTGGAGTCTGTCTGAGTAATCCCGCCAAAGATGACATTGACAACCTTGTCAGCTTGTTGGTAGCCGGTGTCTTTGTCACCCTTGCCTCCGTTGTTGTCGGGGTCGTCGGGCTTGGGGCTGCCTTCGCTGCCGAAAGCTTTCCTGAGCCCGATGCAATCCCTGCTAGAGTGCTTGTCCTTTGGGTGGAAAGGGCATTGCTTGTCGAGTAGTTTCTCGAATCTTTTGCGAGAAGGACCTTTCTCAGCAACGTTGACCAAATCCTCGGGCTTGCATTTCTTGTCGTTGAAGTCGCACTTGCCATTGTTCTCAACTTGTTTGCCCTTGTTGCGATCGTTGTTGTTGCGGTCGCCCTCGGTCTTGTTTCGTTTGAATATATCATGCTGCAGGTCCTCAGCGTCGGACCAACGATCGATGAGTTCGTGCATGGCCTCAAGCATTTTTGGCATGTTTCACCTGAAGTCGAGATGCAACATGGGTTCAGTGAGACCGTTGTGGAAGCAGTCGATGATGTCTTGGTCGGAGAGGCTGGCACATGTTGAGCGTTTCTCCCAGAATCAGCGGTTGTAGCTTCGGAGGTACTCGTTTTGGCCTTGTTTGCACTGGGCTATGTCAAAGCGAGTACCTGGCTTCTGCCATGAACCCTGGAAGTTGTTGATGAAAGCCTTGCAGAGTGCATCCCACGAGTCCATGGAGCCTGGTTTTAGTCCTTCCAACCAAGTAAGTGGAGCTTGGTCGAGGACTACTAGGAAGTATGTGCACATGGTGTCGGTGTCGCCCCTCGCCGCCTTGATCACCAAGTAGTAGATGCGGAGCCACTGCTCGAGATCGCGCTTTCCATCATACCTTTCGATATGAGCCGATTTGAACTTGTCCAGCCAGGAAGTGGCACGGATGCGATCTAAGAAGACCGAGAACCCTTCATACTTGTCAAGGTTGTGATAGCCTCGGCCGGGGGGCCCGTAGATTTGGTCGTACTCTTGGCGTCGCCTGCGCTCTTCTTCTTTCCGGTCGCGAACTCGCGCGGAGATGACGGTGCGTGCATTCTTACTTTGCAGCTGGTGTCACAGATCCCTGTCATCATCGAGGTAGTTGCGGTGTGCATCCCTGTCCCTGTTGCCATCGCGCCCGCCATTGTGACTCTATTGAGCAACATGGTGGCCAGGCCCGGCGCCGTGGTTTCTACCTCCGGCACCGACTACCATGCCTCCCTCGTTGCCGGGTTATTGGCAGGCTCTGCTTGGGTGATGGGACTTGTTGAGGCCATAATACCTGGGTACCTAATCACGAGGATGACCGACTACTGACTCCGAGCGAAGAAGACTCCGAACAAGACACGATGGCCGGATCGCAGAAGGAAAGGACCGAAGATAGTTAGAGTTCTACTAGGTTTAGGTCTGCTTTGTCTTGTAAGGCATGTCTCCCTGGATATAAATAGTGGGGGGTCCTGCACGTAGAGGGTATTCCCAATCTTAGCCAATCCACTCGAGAGTATTTGTTACACCATTGTAATCTGTACTCGCCGAGATAATACAAGCAAACAACTAGACGTATGGTTATTACTCGATCTCGATCTTGTCGACAATGCTTCACTTCTTATGACGTGGTTGGCCAAGCTTTGTCGCTCTGAGCATTTACTTTTGAATCACCTGATTGTGGAACAACATTGAAAGACCTTTCGAACTTTGCTAACTCTTGTTTTTGCTAACTCTTTGCATTTGCATTTTGCATCCATTCCATCGTTCCATCATGCATTTGTTAGCTCGGTTCTCTCACAAAACTTCATGATGAATGCTTTCACATCCATGTTAATGTTCGTACGGCATTTTCCCTTTGCAATCTTGTGTAAACATGGTGTTTAGACATGATCGTGGACCATCATCATTTAGTTTTGAGAACCTTGTTAGCATTTACATTGCATTGGTTGGTTTATAAGCTTTGCAATGCGCCTTATTTTTCTTGAGCTATAAGGAATTATTGACCTTGGGATAGACATGGTGTTTTAACCTTGGTTAATAGATTTTTGTGACTATGGAAAGATAAGGCAACCTAGTTGTAAACATGGTGTTTAGAACTAGGTGTAAACATTGTCTTGGTTTATATGTCTTCCTCTCATTTGCATTCACTTCGCACACACGCACACCCATTAGGTTTTTGTTTTTCTCTTTTACTAGATTAATTATGCCAAAAGTTAAGGTCTTAGGGATATCATTGGTTGCTGGCATTTGCTTATACTCCCGACTGTCACTCCAGGGTTAGTTTGTGCGTT
>CM014274.1:80581099-80598736 GCA_004135705.1 Alloteropsis semialata
GGGAATCTAGAACTAATCTTGATACCTAGCTCCGACGTAGGGAATCTAGGCTTAAAGTATAGTCCGATAAACGATAATCTGTTGAATAATCAATATTGATCTAGCTCCGACGTAGGGAATCTATATCAATCTTGATTATCCAGAGATAAATCGGTTGAACAGTATAAACGAGAAAGCGCGATGCGCCTCAATTCAAAGCCTATACTAGTTCGATAAATTGACTAACTTACTGGTAAGACGGAGATTAGAACTGATGCAGCCCGTCCACCAATGAGCTTCGTCGGTAACTACTACTAGGGTTTTGGCGTGAAGCCGGGTTGTATTGATTGTGAGAATAATTCTTTACAATGGACGAGGGTTCAAATTTATACCCTGGTCATGGAGAGTCCTGATCGGACCAGACTAACTAAATAAGGTAAACTAAGCTTAAGATACAACGGGACTCTTAAACACCTTCTGAAAAGGAAATAGTTCCCGAATCTGATACGCTTCTTCCTTAGCCGACGCGCCTTTCTTCTTGCACTCGTCATCGGGTCGGACTCCTGCTTCATCGGACCCTTCTTCAGCATCGGCTTCCTTCTCTGTCACCTTTGGCCTTGACCAGTCAACGGGTCCACTTCGCAGTCTCAACCTCTCCACGTCATCATCTGACCCAACATGTCAGGTGCGAAAATCTGGTGTCAACACATGCCCCCCAGTTTCGGAGTATGAAGGATTCATGCTTCGAAATTCTGTAAATCCAGCGTCTCAATCCCCTAGCCGATGCAATTTGCTTCATAGATTCAACACCTTGACTTCTCTAGCACTACGCTTCTCATAGCCGATACCTTTCTTCAAGCTTCTTCATCACAACATGTTATCCAATATGAATAATCAATAAAACTCTATTCTTCCTGCTAAATAACTTGGTTTTTCATTTTCAAATCAAAACATAACTTCGCTCCTCAAATGATTCTCTCAGATCGCTCAATGTGTATTATTCCTCACCAAGGCACTGTATCGTCTCTTTTTCTTCCTACTTCTAATAAGGCCTTTTTTGTGGAGCTCAGGGTAGGATATAGAAAGGAAGCATACTTGCACTGCATATCTTGCAAAGTCAAAAACCGGATCTAGTGGAGAAAAGAAGTCATACAATCAGATCAAGATGTGCATGTGTGTGGAATTTTTTTTGAGTGAAACTCCCTTCTGCATGACTCTTCATTTTACTTTTCTTTTCAGATATGGGCTATCTTTCATATTTATTTTTATCACCTTTTTTTTGCATAGCCCATACCTTTTGCATAATGAATTTGAAGAGTCATGTCAAAGGGACGGAGTATTTTTGTATGGATGGAAGGCATGTTTTTGCGTAACTCCCAGTATAGAAGTCAGCATATGAATAGCCGAGTATGTGAATCCAGGCCAAAAGATAGTGACGTGCCCAAAAATTAAAGTCTAGCATACTCAACAATGGAATAATATGTGGAGTGTACGTGATCTCGATCTTAAAAGCATGAAATGAATCTCACAAGGGTCACAAACAATTTGACAATGCTCAATACAAAACAAGCAGCATATGTGTAAGGTTTTCAGAAGATACCAACATATGGCTCTGGTAGGAATTTCATATCATTGAGGAGCTAAACTATGTATTTTATTTTCACAAAATAAAATTCCCAAGTATTTCGCAGTAAGAAATAAAGTTTACTTGATCATACCATAGTTTTCGGATTGACGAGCCGACGTCGTGTTAGCATAGATGTTGAAATCCTTTCTTCTGAATCTTGGTATTCCAGTACCATTCCTTCATCAGCAGCGACGGCATGAGCAGCAGCGGTATCGGCTTTACGAATTTACCCAAATGCTAGGGTAGTACTTCTTCAAATATTTCCCGTTCAACGATTTAAGAAATGTTTCCCCTTCAACCAAGACAAGTCTGATTGTAATGTAATTTCCTGGAAGTCTTGACAGAAGAATCCTTCAAATATTCAACGATTTCTCTCCTCCAATCTCCTTCTAGTATCTTCTGTACCATCACATCGGACATAGGCCGATAGCCAGACGCCCTTTGCGCCAGCCGATCTACTTCCTCGTTACGATGTCTTGGAATATACCGAACAAATTGAATGCTGATCTCTTCAAGAATCCGGAGATCATCAATACTTCATATTCCGCCTGATTATTTATGCACTTTTCAATCGGATAAGCAAACTCGAATCTTGACCTCCGAGGCGAAATAATAAGAAGTCCGATTCCGCAACCATCATTGCAAGATAAACCATCAAAGAACATGGTCCAGGGAACTGTATCAACCACATCGGCCCCTGTGTTGATCGGACCAATTGCATCAAGCTCCATGGTGCATTGTTCAACAGTATCAACATTAAGTCCACAATGATCAGCGACCAAATCAGTCATTTAAAATAAAGTCTCAGAGCCGACTGCTTGGATCGGCTGTAGTCCTTGATCGGACACTTGAGGAAGTCACCATCCCATACTTTTCCTGACAGGCATTCAATCCTTCAAACTCCCAAATCGTTGATTCAGCTGTAGCAATGCTAACGAATCATCAGCCCGACTCCACATTATTGCCCTGCCATTGAATCAAACATTGGTGCATCGTGGATGGGATGCAACAATTAGCATGGATCCAATCACGTCCGAGGAGCATGCTGTAAGAACCTTGGCCATCAATCACAAAGAAGGTAGTCGGCAATGTCTTGCTGCCGATGGTCAATTCAACATGAATTGCCCCCCGAGGCTCTGAAACGTTTCCACCAAAGTCCTTGAGCGTCATATTTGTCTTGATCAAATCATCAATCCCTTTACCCAGCTTGCAGAATGTGGAATAGGGCATGAGATTGACTGCAGCTCCTCCATCAACAAGCATCTTGGTCATCGGCTTCCCATCAACGTATCCCTTGATGTACAGAGGCTTCAGATGCCGATACCCATTTGCATTTGGCTTCTCGAAGACCGCCTTCTCTGAATCAAGAACCAAGCATGCAGCGGCTTCTTCCAGTTCATAATCGACCTCATGGTCGTCTTGTTCATCAGGAGCAGCGAAATCAGAGGGCAACATCAAAACCATATTTATTGCGGCCGATGTGCTTGCTTCATCGTCATTGGCCATCTTGATGCGCCACTTCTTCTCTTTTGCCAACTCTTGCTCCTGAATCTGCTCATTATAACGCAAGCGTTGCACACGTCTCTTCTTGGACTTAGAAATCCCTGACGGGCACCACTGTCCAGGCCTCATTGGAGGTTCTTCAGTCCGATTCTGAACTGGAGCTTTCTCTTCCATTTTTTCAGGGCCATGAGCATCAACCCGGCCTTCATTATTTTTGTGGCCATGAGTATTAACCCGGCCTTCATTATTTTTGTGGCCATGAGTATTAACCCGGCCTTCATCTCTTTGATGATGATCATCGATCCTGACGCCGATCCGTTCATGAACTGATCGTCGGCCTCTCTTGGAAGCTCTGTATTCTTCATACTGGAAGCTGCATTCAGGACAATCTGCTTTCGATGGCAGTCTAAGCTTTTCATTCCAGCAGAATACGAAGAAAGGACACCCCCAATGATCATCATCCTGGTTATATCTGTCGTAATCTTGACGTTCATCCGCATACCAATTGGACCTATAATCATACTGCCGACGATTGTCAACTCTATCATCAAACCAGCGCCGGCCATCGGACCTGTCATCATACCGGCGTCGATCATCGGACCACTCATCATATCGGTGTCGGCTATCGGACCTGTAATCACGTCGGCGCCGATCATCAAACTCTTCATCATACCGCCTTGCCTGATACTCACGCCTCCGACGTCGTCGTTCCTCGCGTTCTTCCCATGCTCGGGCTGCTGCCTGCTGCCTCTTGTATTTGTTGATCAGCATTTGGGAAGTCACAAACGCCTGATGATTCCTGCGTAGCTCTTCAACCGTAACTTGAACTGCAGGATCAACGGCACCAGAACTCTTGGCGTGGTCCGATGTGAGCACTTTGAACTTCCCCTTTTCACTAGCATCAACCATATTAACAGAAAAGGAGAAATCAGCAAAGTTACTGGGAAAGGGATGACCATCGATCTTCATGGCTTTCTTGCTGTCTTCAAATTTGATCTTGCCAGACTCAATAGCCAATTGGATCTCCCTTCTGAACACTTTGCATTCATTGGTCTCGTGAGATGTCGAGTTGTGCCATTTGCAATATTTACGTTTCTTCAACTCATCGGCCGATGGAATTGAATGATTTGGAGAAAGCTGAATAAGCTTCTCACTGAGCAGCAAATCAAAAATCTTATCGGCCTTTGTTATGTCGAAACCAAACTTCTCAGGATTCTGTTTGATCCACGGGAGCGACACTGGCTTCTTGGATTTAGCCCATTCAGCTATGTTAACATAAGCTTCTTCTTCAGTATCAGAGAGATAAGATACTTGTTTAAAAAACTTTATACGCTTCATCTCCTGATATCGGACCTCATGAGCTGACACTTTCTGAACCAGCTGCAGATAAGATACTTGTTTAGAAAACTTCATGCGCTTCATCTCCTGATATCGGACCTCATGAGCTGACACTTTCTGAACCAATTGCCCCAATGTCTCAAACTCCTGAGCAGAAAACTTTTCCTTAATCGGCGCGAGCAAACCTTGGAATGCAAGCTCGGCCAATTGCATATCAGATAGCTTCAAACTATAGCATCGATTCCTAGTGTCACGGAACCGTTGAATGTATTCCTTGACGGTCTCATCATTCCTCTGCCTGATAGCAATCAAATCAGAGATCTTCATCTCATTGAGACCAGAAAAGAAGTATTTATGGAACTGCTTTTCCATATCGGACCATCCTGTGACTGATCCTGCTGGCAACGACGTAAACCAGGTAAACGCCGGCCCCGATAGTGACAGAGGGAAAAATCTGAGCCTGAGTCCCTCCTCTGAAGCAGCCTCACCACACTGAGCCAAGAATCGGCTCACATGTTCAATGGTGGTCATATCATCTTGCCCGGAGAATTTGGAAAAATCCGGCACTCTGTAACGTGGAGGGAGTGGCACTGCATCAAAGTAAGATGGGTACGGGTGCCGATACAACCTCGCTTCATCTTTAGGCTTCAAGCCGAATTGATTCTGGATCACCTCGGCTATCTTCTGTGACCAATCGGACTGTTGATTTCCAGGTGACATTCCATCAGCTATGTCCATCACATAGTTATTGTAATCTCCGACCATACGCTGATGTGAAGGAACCTCTGTACGTAACCTTGCAGCTGCAGGTTGTTTCTCTTGTTCGCTCAGAGTCCTAGCATACTTTTCACCATGTGGGCCGACTATAGTTCCATCGGCCATCAACAGGAAACCGTTGGCCAGTTCAACAGGAGGTGGTGGAGCAATCGGCATTTGTGGAGCAACGGTCATTGTATTATCTGCAGTCTCTTTTCCTCTTCCTGATCCTGATGCTCCTGCAGAATCTGCTATAAACACTGGACCCTTCAAGCAAATAGCATCGTCCACCGCCTTCTTGATGAGATTGTCCAAAGAATTCACCAAGGTGCCTGATTGGTTGATCAATGCATGATGAACAACCTGGTGAATCATCTCCGTCATGTTGACTTGGTGCTCCCGTGCATCAGTTGTCTTCTTGATCAACTCTGGATCCGGGAGAGGACCTTTGAGTATAGGGCCTGAACGATTACGCCCGAATTGGCCAAGGCACAGCTTCTCAAACGCATCAATCTGGGCCTGAACTGCATCCAACTGAGCTTTGGACAGATCGGCCTTTGTAACGGGCATGGTCACCTCAGGCGTCTTGTTTCTGTCGTTCTTAGCCTTCTCAGCAGCTTCTTTTTCAGCAGCAAGTCTTGCTGCAGTTTCTTGTTCAGCATCAGACGACGACATCTTGGATTTTGTTTCTCGTGTCCCACCAGGCGTGCCAAAAATGTGTTGACGCGGAAAATCGGCAGACGTATCTCCCGCGTGCAGCACACGATGACCAGGGAGATCAGCTTCGCTCCAGTGCCAGTCTACACTCCAGTTCAGGTTCATGGCGTGCCAGTCAATTTGACCTGAAATTGACAAGGGAATAAAACAGTTAAATTGCTCTTTGATTGTGCCGGCTCTATTTCAGACGATGGAGTAACGTCGAATTTTAGCCAAGACCCAATCAGACACGCATCGGCCGATACCGATCGGACCTCAGAATCGGACCTCAATGATGACGTCAATCGGACCGAGTGATCGGACCTCAATCAGACACCAAATCGGACCTCAGAATCGGACCAATCAGGATCGGACCTTGATTGATATAACAGACCAGCCTTTGAATAATGAAATAAAGCATAAAACAAGACCAATATGTAAAATAATGGATCAGCTATGTCTTGAAACAAGATATTAAATAATCAAAGTGTAAGCCGATACATTGTCCACCTTGTCTAGTTACCAGTTTGACTCGTCTTATCGGACCATCTAACCAACCGATCGGACTATAGCCTTTTCAGAGAAATCTAGCTCCGACGTAGGGAATCTAGATTTCTCTAACTATGATCAGATCAGATAGCTAGATAATCAGATTTAACTTATCAACCTGTTAATTAAACAAGATGCTCGCACAGGTGTTGATCAGATTAAGCAAAATAAGCAGGCAAAACATTAACAGATACGTTCTGATTCTAAGATATGCTACCAAGCGATTAAACATGATCCAGCTCCGACGTAGGGAATCTACACCACACTTAACATTCAAATAGCATTAAGGCATAATCAAAGCTTCCTTTAACTAATCAAGATGAACCTAGCTCCGACGTAGGGAATCTAGACCAAACATGACAGTCAAAGATTAATCTAAGCGTATTACAAAGATCCAGCTCCGACGTAGGGAATCTACACCAGTGTAATACCCAAAGAACAACTAGATTAAACCACAAGACAAGATCGAACATAGAACGATGCTGTAAGATAAATAATGCTTAAATCGGACCAAGACCTGTGCTCAAAGCCGTTGAAGAAGTAGAATTGATTCACATGGCGTAGATCTAAACCAATCTAGCAACTCCAACAAACCGCAAAGACTATCTTTAGTAACCAAGATTACTCTAGCTCCGACGTAGGGAATCTAGACTAATCTTGATACCTAGCTCCGACGTAGGGAATCTAGGCTTAAAGTATAGTCCGATAAACGATAATCTGTTGAATAATCAATATTGATCTAGCTCCGACGTAGGGAATCTATATCAATCTTGATTATCCAGAGATAAATCGGTTGAACAGTATAAACGAGAAAGGGCGATGCGCCTCAATTCAAAGCCTATACTAGTTCGATAAATTGACTAACTTACTCGTAAGCCGGAGATCAGAACTGATGCAGCCCGTCCACCAATGAGCTTCGTCGGTAACTACTACTAGGGTTTTGGCGTGAAGCCGGGTTGTATTGATTGTGAGAATTATTCTTTACAATGGACGAGGGTTCAAATTTATACCCTGGTCATGGAGAGTCCTGATCGGACCAGACTAACTAAATAAGGTAAACTAAGCTTAAGATACAATGGGACTCTTAAACACCTTCTGAAAAGGAAATAGTCCCCGAATCTGATACGCTTCTTCCTTAGCCGACGCGCCTTTCTTCTTGCACTCGTCATCGGGTCGGACTCCTGCTTCATCGGACCCTTCTTCAGCATCGGCTTCCTTCTCTGTCACCTTTGACCTTGACCAGTCAACGGGTCCACTTCGCAGTCTCAACCTCTCCACGTCATCATCTGACCCAACATGTCAGGTGCGAAAATCTGGTGTTAACAGCATGATGAACCCTTGGTTGGTCAATAGATTTTTGTGTAGAGATTGAAGGTTGTATAGTAGTACCAATTTGCTCACTAGATGAAGTTGCATTGACATTACTTGCTTCACCATCATCTTGAGATTGAACATTATCACTTGTTGTTGAGGTAGAGGGATCCACTCTAATAGAAATTGATGAATCATTATTATCATCTTCTTCTCTTCTAGATCTAACATCACCAATAGACATGGTCTTCATAGCTTCCCTCAACTCATCATTTCTTACATCTTCTAGATTTTCTTTCTCTTCTTGTGAGCCATTTGTTTCATCGAATTCAACATCATAGGCTTCTTCCACAAATCCCTTGGATTTGTTATACACTCTATAAGCCTTGCTACAAGATGAATATCCAAAAAGAAATCCTTCATCACATTTGCTTTAAAACTTTGATAGTCTAGTGCCTTTTCTCAAGATATAGCATTTGCAACCGAAGACCCTAAAATATGAAATGTTTGGCTTTCTTCCAATGAGAAGTTCATATGGTGTCTTGTTGAAGAATCTATGACAATAAAGCCTATTTGATGCATGACAAGCGGTATTGATTGCTTTGGCCCAAAAAGAATCCGAAACATTGTACTCCGATAGCATTGACCTTGCCATATCAATCAAAGTTCTATTCTTCCTTTCAACAAGACCATTTTGCTCCGGTGTATACTTGGTTGAGAATTCATGTTTGATTCCCTTCTCATCACAAAATTCCTCAACTCTTGTGTTGTTGAACTCACTACCATTGTCACTTCTTACTTTCTTCAATTTGAGCTCAAACTCATTCTCGGCCCTTGTTACAAATTTCTTGAATATATCACAAGTGTCGGCCTTGTCATGAAGAAAGAATACCCATGTGTATCTTGAATAGTCATCAACAATCACAAGACAATAGCAATTCCCACCAATGCTTCTATAGGTTGTAGGACCAAACAAATCCATATGCAATAATTCCAAAGGTCTTGTGGTTGACATAGCACTCTTGCTAGGGTGAGAGTTTGACACTTGTTTGCCGGCTTGACAAGCACTACACAATTTGTCCTTGTCAAACTTTACATTCTTCAAGCCTTCTACTAGATCATGCTTCAAAAGTCGGTTGAGTTGCTTCATTCCAACATGAGCTAGTTTTCTATGCCATAACCAACCCATAGATGATTTGGAGAACAAACAAGTGGTCAACTTGGCATGACTAGATGAGAAATCCACCAAATATAAACTCTCATGCCTAAACCCCTTGAATATGCAAATGCTTTCATCTTTACTAGTCACTTCAAATGTCTCACTAGTGAAAGAGCACTTATATCCAAGATCACAAAGTTGAGACACCGATAATAAATTAAACTTGAGAGAATCAACCAATAACACATTTGAGAGAGAATACTCATTGGAGATAGTGATCTTGCCCAATCCCTTTACTTCACCCTTGCCATTATCACCAAAGGTAATATCATCATAGCCGAATTCTTCATCAAGAGTAGTAAAGATCTTTGCTTCGCCGGTCATGTGTTGAGAGCATCCACTATCAACCACCCAATGTTTACCTCCGGCCTTGTAATCCACCTACAAAAGAAATTCACTTGCTTTTAGGTACCCAAATTTGCTTGGGTCCTTGGATGTTAGTCACCAAAACCTTAGGCACCCATATAGCTTTCTTCTTAGTGCCACTAATGGGAAGACCAACAAATTTAGCACAAACTACACCCCTTTTATCTTTCTTAAGAACATAGGATGCATCAAAGGATACGGGCTTCTTGCTCTTGCATTGGTGATTGATATCAACTTTCTTCTTGCAAATATGGCAAGATATATGAGTTTCTTCTTCATTACGAAGTACCTTTGACTTGACAAACTCATTCACTACGGGGATGAAAGCCTTTTCCCCTTTCTTGGGCAAATATCCAAATCCATTCTTGTTCAATGTGAACTTTTGATTTGTCCAACAATGATTGAATCTTACATGGCTACCAAACCATTTGGTAAGATCCTTGGATAGACAATCAATCTCCTTCTTCAAAGATTCATTCTCCAATATAAGAGAAGCATCACATGAAAGTCCGTCACTTGAGCAAGAGCCATCACTTGTGCTACAAGATGGGTTAGATAAACTAGGAGCACTATATAAACTTTCAAGTTTTTCACATTTAGCACATGAATCATATTTAACTTTTATGGACTCTTGTGCAAGGAGAGTGTGATGAGCTTCCTTAAGCTCCTCATGCTTTTCCTTAAGTATCTCATTTGAGGTTTTAACCTTGTCATGAGAGTCCTTAAGATTTTCATGAGAAGTCTTTAGCTCCTCATGGAGTTCTTGAAGAGAGAAGTATTTTCTCTTCAAGTCCGATATCTTTTCACTCTTCTTGCGCAATAGTTCATTAGAATCATTAAGCATTTGAACTAGATCATTATAAGATATTTCATCATCATCATCAATATCATCATCTAGTTCATCATCGTTTGATACCTTTGCTTCACCTTTTGCCATAAGACAAAAAAGGCTTGGAGAAGAAGGATGGAGCTTCCTTGATGGCGATGCCGGCAATTCCCTTGGAGGGCTTCTCATCATCATCCTCATCATCCGAGTCGGAGCTATCATCGGAATCCCACTCCACATAGTATGCTTGACCATTCTTCTTCTTCTTGAAGAATTTCCGCTTCTTCTTGTCCTTCTTCTTCTTGTCCGTCTTCTTCTTGTTTGGGCAATTGATAGCTATGTGCCTAATTTCGTCACACTCATAACAGTTCTTGTCTTCAAAAGGATTTTTCTTTGAGGATTGACCTTTCTTGTCATAATTCTTCTTCATGATTCTATTGAATCTCTTCACAAAGAGAGCCATCTCTTCATCGGATTCAACCTCATTTCCTCCTTCATCATCATTGGCTTCTTTGGTTGACTTGGCCTTGAGAGCAATGTTCTTCTTGTTGTCATCATTTGCTAGTCCATGAGCTTCCTTTTATGACTTCTTGAAGATATCATGAGTAAGCACTTCACCAAGCACCTCGGTGGGTGTCATTTTCTTCAAGTCGGATCTCACTAGTAGTGTCACAATAGTGTCATACTTTTCGGGAAGACACCTAAAGAACTTGTGAGAGAAGTCTTGATTCGGGACATCAAATCCAATACCTTTGAGCTCATTCACAATCTCATTCAACCGGTTGAACATGGTGGACACATCTTCATCAATATTCATGACAAACTCATTGAATTTTCCTTTGTATACATATAGCTTTGCTTCTTTCACCGTGGATGTTCCCTCATGAATTTCCATGAGCTTCAACCAAATATCTTGAGCGGTTTCAAGATTCTTCACACGGTTGAACTCACTAATGGTTAGAGCCTCATAAAGCACATTCATTGCTTGATCATTGGGTGACTCATTTGCTTCATCTTTAGGAGTCTTGTGGGCTTGATCAAGAATGACAAAACCATCATCTACAATTTCTCAAATTCTCTTGTTCATTGCCTTGAGATGAACCCTCATTCTTGTCTTTCAATAATCATAGTTGTTCCCCTCAAAGAATGGTGGTTTCCCTATATTGTTGAGGTTGATTGGCTTTTCTTCACCCATTTTATCCTACTCCGGGATGGTTAAATCCTTCAAATATGGAGTCCTCGGCTCTGATGCCACTTGTAGGATCTAGGATACCGACTAGAGGGGGGTGAATAGGCGGTTTTAAACTTCAATCACAAAACTCAACAAGTTTTATTAGTAACACAAGGTGAACCTATTTCTACTAAGTCTAGTCCTATGTCAAGGTTTGCAACCTAGGGTGACAAGATACAATTCAATCTCTAGGAAGGTAAATTGCTCAAAGTAAATGCGATAATTGAGTAGAGCAAAGAATTAACCGAACAAGAGAGACGAAATTTATCCCGTGGTATCGATGACTTGTCGGTCACCCCTAATCCACGTTGAGGTGGATTCAAAGTTTCAACCGCTCCTCTATCAAGACCTCACTTGATGTATGAGCCGGCTTGAATCAATGAACCTCTCCAAACCTCGATTCCACTAGTGTTGCTCTTCCCACTCCGGTGAGGTGAGCACAAACCTCTCACAATCAAGGCGGGAGCAACTTCACAATCTTCTTTGAAGTGCTTCAACCGGCCACAACCACCAAGCCGTCTAGGAGGCGGCAACCTCCAAGAGTAACAAGTCGATGACGCTTGCTTGATGAATTCCTAGTGCCCCAAAGCTCAAACACTTGATGCAATGCACTAGAACTCTCTCACACTCACAAGAATGCAACTCTAAGCAATAGGAGTGAGTGAGAGGTGGAAGAAGGCTCAAATATGTCAAATATGCTTCAGAAGTGCCAAGAGAGCCTCTCCTTCCCCGTGGGTGGAGTATTTATACTCCCCCACCCCGTAACTAGCCGTTACCTTCAAATCCCGTGAAAACAGAGACTGATGGACCGTCCGCTACGCACTTGGCGGACCGTCCGCCTCAGCCCCAACGGCTACTTACCAAAAGTCAAACGTGTCAGAGTTTACCGTTACGCAGCTGGCGGACCGTCCGCCCCCTCAGGCTGGACCGTCTGCCTCAGAGTTAGAAGCTCAACTCTCCACGAGACTAAGGACCCATCGAAAGAAACTGCGGACCGTCCGCAATATAAAAGAGGCCTGGAACCCCCAGAACACGTTCCTGCGTAAACGGTCCGCCACCACGGTCCGCTTCACAGAAAATGACAGGCGGACCGTCCGCCATCCCCAGTGGACCGTCCGCCTTCAAAGTCTCGGCAGACCCTTCCAACACTTAGTCAAAATCACAGAAGATAAGTTAGCATGCGGACTGTCCACTTGCTACTGGCCGGACCGTCCGCCACGCGCGGACTGTCCGCCCGTAGCCCACGGACCGTCCGCAGTACCACAATCAGCACACGATCTTTTCTCTTTTACTTTCCCACTTTCTCAACGGTGTTAGTGTTGACGCGGAAAATCGGCGGTCGTATCCTCAGCGAGCAACACAGGGAATCTAGCTCCGACGCAGGGAATCTAAATAAAACAGTAACAAGATCATTCCAATATTCAAAGCTGTCTTTGAATAGTCAAGAAGAATCTAGCTCCGACGCAGGGAATCTAAATCAATCTTGACGATCAAAGATCAATCTTTAGTATGTTGCGAGAATCTAGCTCCGACGCAGGGAATCTAAATCAAACCCAACACCCAAAGAACAACCAGATAAAGCTGTGAAGATGAATCGGACCTAGAACGATATTGTAAGATAAGTATTGCTCAAATCGGACTAAACCAATGCTCATAGCTGTTGAAGAATCAGATTAATTCACATGGCGCAGATCTAAATCAATCTAGCAACTCCAAACAACCGCATAAGCTGCCTTCTAATAAACAAGATGAATCTAGCTCCGACGCAGGGAATCTAGATCAAGCCCAAAAACTAAAAGAACAACTCGGTAAACGATTAACTACCGAATAATCAATAGAGATCTAGCTTCCGACGCAGGGAATCTAGACCAATCTTGATGATCCAAAGATAAATCGGTTGAACAGCATAAACGAGAAAGGGCGATGCGCCTCAATTCAAAGCTTACACTAGTTCGATAAGTTGACAATCTTACTGGTAAGCCGGAGATCAGGAACTGATGCAGTCCGTCCACCAATGAGTTCGTCGATCTACTCTAACCTACTCCTAGGGTTTTGGCGTGAAGCCGGGTTGTATTGGTTGTGAGAATAGTTCTTTACAATGGACGAGGGTTTATATTTATACCCTGGTTATGAGGAGTCCTGATCGGACTTGACTAACTTGCAGATAAAGTAAACTAAATCTAATATAAAATTGGACTCTCAATACGCCTTCTGAAAAGGAAATAGTCCCCGCTCATGCTACGCTTCCTTCTTAGCCAATGTGCCTTTCTTCATTCATCATTAGATCGGACTTTCCTGCTTATCGGACCCCCTTTCCTGCATCGGCTTCCTTCTCCGGCATCATCTGTTTGACCATTCAACGGGCCCACTGCGCAGTGCCAGCCTCACCACGTCACCACCTGACTCAGCATATCCGGTGCGAAAATCTGGTGTCAACAGTTAGCTCTCATGCATGCAATGCAACCATTTGAGCAAAGTGGCACTAGAAACTCGTCATGCAAATGAAATTGACCCCTCTTGATAGTACGGCTATCTAGCCTACCAATCCGGTCAAAAATCTTCTCTAAGCACCTCATGACCGGTAAAAGAAAATATTCTATCTTTTACCTTTGCCTTGAGCTTCCTTGGTTCCAACATACGTATCCATCATTAATTAACCATTGAAGCTCAATCATCTCACGGGACTAACCTATTCTCATATCCTTAATGAAATAGTTAGTCCAATATGGTTATCATTAATTACCAAAACACAATTAGAGGGCCTAGATGCTTTCACATTGGCGGACCCATGGGGGGCTGAGGGGGCTCGAGCCCCCTACCATAGTGGCTCCCATAAAAGCCCCCATCCCCCCACCCCCAAGTCCCCCTACAAATTTTGAGGAAGAAGAAGAAGAAGAAAGGAGAGGAGGGATGAGGAAGAAGGAAAGGAGAGCCCCTCCTATTGGGGGATACTGAATCCGCCACCCGTGGTTGGTAGTGAACTAACGGTGCACACTAGCGCCGGGAGCAACTCGTGGTCAACGCTCATGATTGTGGCCCCCCCTTGAGTGGGAGCAGCTCAGTGAGGCAACACACCAGTGCGACATGCTGCCGTCTGGGCGCGTTCACGGTGGCCGGTTCGGTAAGGAGCGATACCCGATGACGAGCAGCAATGGGGTAGAGCTCATGGGCCACACGGGTAGGCAACGGGTCTGCTGCGGACGGTGGCGGGCTGCACGAGGGAACGATGGACCAAGGGAGGGACGGAGCAGGCGGGCGCGAACCAGCTGACGCTGGAGCGGGAGCTGAAGCCGTAGAGTCATCGGGTGGGCACTGCCCCTGTGGCAAGAGCTTGGGGACTGGTGACTTGGCGAGCGCGGCTGCCCATGGATCCTGATTCGATGGCCGATGGGGTCGACGCTCGCGGAGGGAGACCGCCCCGGTGGCTCGGCACAGGGACGGGGCGGCGCAGCTTGGCCCGCGTGGGAGAGGGAGCAAGAGATATGCTGACATATGGGCCCCACGTTTAGGTACATGTCGCCGCCTAGTCAACGACACGTAAGCAGTGTAACTCTAATTATGAAGATTGACACCCATATAACACAATTAGCAATGTTGGGAATCTGAACGTCCGTTTTAGAAGTTCATGGACCTAGATGATACATCCTGACAAGTTCAGGTAACGCCGGTACATTTTACTCTTTGATTTGATACAGTTCTTCCTTTGGTCTCAAAAAAGGTCAAATGTCTTCTTCTATCTTATGTTAATGTTTGTGTATCATCAACTAGCTCTATTTTTTCAATCAAATACGCACCAAATATGTTTTCTGAAAAAAAATAAGAAAGTCACACAACGTTGGCTGCGATCAGTGACAAACAGGACAGCAGGGACTGTCACATCACCGGTTGCTGACAAGGCGGGCCCCGGTTCGGCAGTAATGTCCTCCTAGCTCGGTCCTTGCCATCCGCGTCACCGTCACCAAACAATCAAGCAGTGTGCCGCCGTGGCCGGGGAGAAGGCAAAGGTGAGTGGCGTCGCGCCGCAAATGTAGATGAATAGGAAAGAAGATGAACCCATAAATGGGGAAGAACTGGCATTTGTAATACGAGTTTAAGAGTTTGTTTAATTTATGTAATATCGACTTTGTAAGAATCAGCATTCTATTTCCCCATAAATAAACAGCAGTGCTCCTGTTTTAACTTAAAAGAAGATGAAGATGAACCCACAAATGTTGATAGGTGTAAGGGGATCAGTAGCTGCTTCCTCTCACCATTTAAGGCTTGGCTAACCATGTGTTCAGGAAAAGGGTTAAAAGTTGTTTTTTTTTGGCGGGCACTCCCACTTCCGTATGCTAGTCGTCTAGTCTGTGATCCGAGACTTTTAAGAACATGTATGAAAAGTTAACCGAGCACGAACAGAGTCGATAAGAGTTATTACCTGGTGTACATGTTTGGAGTTATAATTATTTTTCTAACTTTCTGATCGCAAGTTGTTCTATTTAAACTTTAAAGCACTATGGCCTTGTTTAGTTTCACCAAAAGGCACTAATTCGACCAAAAGTAACGCATTGAAAAACGTGTCCCCTCTCTGCAACACGCTTCCCAATGATACTTTTTCTACAGAAAATTCGACCAAACTAAACAAGGCCTACATAACTTGAAGAAAGGAAGTAGCTGCACCATCATGGTCAGTCATGTGTCAGAAGAATGAGATGTCAGGTGTGTATGGGCCTGTTTAATTCCCCCAACTTTCCATTCTTTTTCCACCTCGAGAACCGTGTCAGTTCATTTCTTCTCTCTGTGCACGCGACCCAATGCATAAATTTTTCCACCAGTTTTCATCCTTTCACCCCAATTAAACAGGCCCTATGCATGCCATCTTTTGAAGATTGCCATGGGAATTGCAAGAAAACCTTTTGAATGCAAGCTTGTGACTTGAATCTTTGCATGCTCGTTTCTGAGTTGATAAAGCAGAGCTGCAGTTTACTGCTGCAGGGAGCCAGGGAGGGATACTATAGTGAGTAACAGTATTTTTAGAAAGTTTGCAGAGGTAAAGTGTATATAGTAGAAGTACGGGTGGCATGCTGCATAGATGGTGTGCCATGTCTTGGCAACTCTCCTAAAAGTAAAGGAGAGACGGGGTCTTCTTTCCATGTTGACAAGAGCAGCCACTTTGAAGTTGGGTGTCAATTCTTTTCCTTTTTCCTTCGTGAGCACTAGTAGCTCTCAAGTTCCAACTGATGGAGGTTGGAAGTTTGGAACCTTCCTAGTGCTTGCCTCCCTGCATAACCCAAGATCTCCAATCAAACCTGCTGACCTTCATAATCCCCTACTAAAATCACACTGGAGTATAAAATCTGCTCAACACGCAGTTCAGATTGTCTCAGCGGATTGAGCACTAACTTGCAAGGGTGAACAAATTTCTCTCGATTCAGAGCCACACCTTTGATGAGAATCTAAAGAAATCTCATAATTAAGCCGGATGAGATTGGATATAAATCAGTTACTTGCGGTTGGTTCCCTTTGGATTTCAACATCCAGCTACACAAAGAGTTGACTCTGCCGCCGGCTTTTCGGCGGTGATTTAGATATTGCTAGGATCAGGCCATGATTGCAGCTAACTCCAGTAGTATACTATACCCGCCGCGCGCTATTTTGTTTTTTCACTAGCAAAGAAAACAAGTACTAGGGCTAGGAGAACGGCGTGTTGTTGCATTGCGTCGCTTTCTATCTTCATAAGAAGGTCCTTTTGTCTTCAAGCTGGCTATCATGCCGTGGCACTAGTTTAATATATATTCAGACAGGAAGAAGAAAGAGGCAGCACTAGTCGTTATCTTGAGCACTGTCTGCTACTACTTGCTATAGGTGAGTGATTCAAACCGTTTCCCAGGCGACCAAACAACAGCGCGTGAGTACGTGCTCCCAAGACTGATCGTTAGGCCCACACAGAACAGGAACCAATGCAAGTGGCCATCATATAGTCAGTGCTGTGTGGAGCCTGCAGCAAAATATCGCCGGAGAATAACGATCGATGTGCCTGCTATCCTCAATTGATTCATCCATGGCCGCATTAACATGACAGGCACACATGGATAGACTAACGACCATCGAAAGCTCGAAGAAAGACGACCCCAAACAGCACGAAGACATGTGCGCTATCAGTTGGTGCCGTGTTCAGTACCTGCCCCTCCAGATTCGACTTGTCGACTTAGCAGCGTGTTTGCATTTTTAGAAGGCCAATAATATATATATATATA
>CM014274.1:80619351-80680832 GCA_004135705.1 Alloteropsis semialata
CGCTGGACGAGGGGAGTGCCGCGCGGATGGAGGAGGGGAGGCGAGCGGCCACATGCCCGCGCCGGCTCCGTCGCGGGGCAGGCCATGGTCCTCCAGCGCCGGTGAGATCCTCCTGGTGGTGGCACTCCTATCTGGCGGATGAATGTGATGGAGCGGCGAGCCGTCGGTGGAGGAGGAGCGGCACCAGAGGCGGAGGGGAGGAGGGCGACGGCCACCTAGAGGGACGGAGAGAGGGCCTCCGCCGCAGGAAAGCCAGGCAGGGCAAGTGGCCGGGCGCCCGCGCCGGCCTCCTCCGCGCGACCGCACCTCCGCGGGGCAGAGCAGCGGAGCTGGAGCTCGGAGGGGAGAAGGGCGGGGTCGCGGGGAGCCGGTGGACGGAGGGAGGCGGAGGCTGGAAGGGAAGGGGAGGAGGGCGGGGGGCGGGGGAGAAGCCGCGGCGTCGCGGTGTGGACGAGGAGGGAGGGTCACGACTCGCGACTTCGCGAGGGAGGCAGCCAGGCAGGCGTGCAGATAAGGTTCCAGGGTGGGAAGGGGTGAGGATAAAATTTAATGAGGTTAACGGGCTTTCTCGGGCCCGACGTCTAAAATCGTGCCGGGCCGGGCCGCCCGGCGTGCTGGGGTGGCGGCCCAAGTCCGGCACTACTTACCGGGCCGGGCTAGCCCGGGCACGGATGAAGGTCGGGCCGGGCCAGGCTTGGGCCGGGCCAAAAAAACGTGCTTTCGGGCGGGTTGCCGGGCTGCGGGCTGCATGGACATCTATGATGTTGGTTCACTCACCGGGACATTGCAAAACAAGGGAATAGCTAAACGGCCTTGTCTAACATGTACTCAGTCAAGAAGGGGCCCGGAGGTGTTTTGGGCTCCAAAACAACCGAATTGTTGGCCGCTCGATTTTCTGAAACTCCCTATAGACAAGCTCCTGTAATCCTGTCATCATCCTCTGTCGTTATCGCCTACGCTCCTCCCCCTACAAGCCTGCAGCTAGCCCATGGATCACCTCCCCCACCCCAAACCACAAAGCCCCCCTGCAATTTTTGTACATAGATCAAGGAGAGGAGGAAGAAAAAGAGAGAGGAGGAGGAAGAGAAGGAGGGAGAGGAAGAAAAGGAGGAAAGAAAGCCCCCCCTAAGTTTCTATCCTGCCTCCGCCACTGCTCATGCCCCGCCAACTTGGCAACTTGTTCTTTTTTCCACTATGCCCAATGGATTGAAGGGAACCTTTTGTAGCTTTTCCTAGGTAGGAATGGAGAAGATGGTCAGAACTAATCGATACTGTTGGATTTTTATGTGGCTTCAACATAATTTACATATTATGATTACTATTTATCTCAATGTGAAAATATTCAGATGTATGTGATAGAAAATAAATAATGCGGAATTTAACTCGAGGAAGTAAATACTCGAGGTGCCGAGGATGTTTGTGCTGGAATACAGTAGAGGAAATAATAGAGATCGACTCTACTGGAATGTTTGTAATGTACGTACATATTTGACCCAGGTACAGCACAATGGAAGAGCTGGGTTTGTTTTGCAGGATTAGCTCTACAGGCTGTTAACCCACATGATCAGATAGAAATTGATCTCATATATACAATCTGATTATGGCACATGACTCACACATGTGTGCTAGAGACTAATATATTTTAGACTCATTAAATTGGCCTGTCTGATCGTGGTTAGTGGCATGGTTCAGGAGTCATACAGATTTTCTGGAACACAGGTGGAATATTTGTTAACCTTGGAAGTGGAGTCTATAAATAGGTCCCTACCCTCTAGCCTCAGTATGCATTGTGAGTGGAACCACGGATAAAACAGAGGAATAGACGATAGACCGCATAGATCCACAAAACCCTACATTGGTATCAAAGCCGATTAGATCCTGCATCAGTCGCCGGCTGCCGTATGGAGGCGAGTTGCTTCTTGTTCCCGGTCACGGTCGCCGCTCGACTGCCGATCGTGTCTCTGATGGTTTGATCTCATCATTGTTGATGCTCTGCCCTAGCTAATCCGCTGCGAACTTTGGCCTCCGCACGACGCCGGCCCCTGGGAGCTTTATTGATCGTGGATGCGGGCTACGTTGATTTGCTGCGTGGGCTCACATAGATCGAGGAAGGCGTATGGTTGCCGGCCGCCCGGCCGCCGTTTATGTACCACTGCAAAACTTATGCCGGATGGGACCTTCTCCTGAGGCTACCGACGCTCACTGCTGCAGTGGCGTGCTCGTCTGGTCAACAGGGACACAGGGTCATACTACGCTTGGAATTCTAGTTCACCCTCTCTCTCCTCTATTTTGCATAATACACGTTTCCAATGCACTTTTTTTCCTCTGTGACACGCGATCCAATGCATAAAAATACTGTGCATAACAACATCTAAACACCCTCAAGTGCAGCAGTGCTGTTGTGCTACTGGTTCAAGTCCCATCAAGATTTTACGTCAAGAAGTTAATGGAAACAAACAAACAAGCATGCATGTCACGAACAAGGAACATGCAGGGAAATACAAGATGGAAGGAACAGGGAGCTGCAGCAATTAATATACAACCATCAAGCGTGCTCGACCAAAGGTTTTGGGTTTTCTTTTCCCCGGGAAACGTAATCCTCAAATTGACCATGGTAACACTTTTCCTCATTCTGTTCGCTTGGCTTATCAGCCACCAGCCAGCAGTATTTTTCTCTCATAACAAATCAGCACCAGCCACCAGCCACCAGCCAACCAGCAGTACTTTTCTCTCACAACAAATCAGCACCAGCCACCAACCACCAGCCAACCTGGAAACAATTCTTTCAAATGCTTTATACTGAGATTATCATAATTGATGAACACAAACCGGAAATATCAAATGCCATTGATGAGGAAAAGGAAAATTGTGTGGAAGATCAATGCCAGCTTTTTGGCTACTGGATATAATATGAGGGGTGAACTGAACAGATTGCATGCATGGGAAATTATGTGCATACGGAATAAGTCATTAGTGAAGTGCCTCTCATATAAGTGCAAGATAATATTCTGGTCATGGTTATCCTAAACTCTTTGCCACATTAGTTAGAATAATTGAAGATAATTGTCTCACTTTCAATATGGAATGTTACTTATTAAGGAAGATTGAGAACTCTCCAACGGAAGGATATATTCATTTTTTTGTTGATTGCACCTTGGAGAGGAAGACAAAATACTTATCAAAGGAATTGGCAAAGAGGAAGAGGAAGAATAATGGTAGTTTCTTTTCTGGAAGGAGTTCACACTATGGTTATCATAAACTCTTTGGCAGATTGATTGGAAACAATTCAAGATGGCCTGCTATCTATTTTTTTTGGTCATTCAGTATATGATCTTGGATATTATTTACTTGTGGAGTATTTATGAAAACTCTCAAGGGAAGTATCTAGTCAAATATCATTATTGCACCTTGGAGAGGAAGATGTAATACTGAATCAAAGGAATTTACAAAGACGAAGGTATACCAATAATTCTGTATGCACTGAATACTCATTTTCATCTACTTTTCCAAATAGTTCGGCTGTACCTTTTGGTTGTATATCACATATTATAGAGACTATAAGGTTTTACTTACATGCAAACAATTCCAAGGAAGTATATGTTGTGTGCTTACTTGAAGAATAATGCTTTATTTGTGATACTTGGAATTGAAAATTAAGGCCTAACTCCCTTGCGGAGAAAAATTGATGTTTTATACTTGGAATTGGAAATTAAGGCCTAACTCCCTTGCGGAGGAAAATTGATGCTTTATACTTAGAATTGGAAATTAAGGCCTAACTCCCTTATGGAGGAAAATTGATGCTTTATACTTACCAAGCATGTGAAGGAATTTATATATGGTCCTTAATTGGGGTCCATTGGTCATGGTACTATTTGGAAACATAAAGTTTTAAACATTGCCCAATGGGTCAATACTGGAATCATGTTATGGTTTAATGTTCTGGACAATATGTTGGAAGATTAATACCATGATTGTTTAATATGTGAACTAACTCCATAGTGAGGAAAACGATTGATAGGAACACATGCTCGGAATATTATTTATGGCTTGGTCATATATCTAGAACAGAATTAAGAGGCTTATTAATTCTGGAACTCTCAACTTTAAGTGGGAGGAATTTCTCATGTAAGTGAAGAGTCTATCACGTCTTCTCTAAAGATGGAAAGATCTTATTGGTATTGTTTATTTTGGTATATATATATCGGAAGGTTTTGATATGTTGGAGAAATTTAAACTAAAGTGGAAAATCAGTTGAATATAATGATTAAAATTTTATTCAGTGATTGTGGGGGGAATGATACACTTCAGGAATATTATAGTTGACAATGAGCATGGAGTTGCAAATTTGTTATATTCGTACACTATGCAATAAATGGTGTATGCAAAGGAACAAAATAAATACTAATTGTCATTATTCATTGGATCAATCACCATTTAAAGTATCATAGTTACTACCTTTGAGTAATACACCAGAAGAAAGTATGTGTTTTGTATCATAGTTACTACCTTTGAGTAATACACTGGAAGAAAGTATGTGCTTTGTTGTTTAACATTTTTGGGAAGTACACACCAGGAACTTTACTGTATATTGGTTTTTCTATGATAAACTGGTGGAAATTAGATATACAATATTCTATGCACTCATATTGCTCAGAGACGGTAAGGACGGAATTACCAAGAATATGACAGCAGGCACATATGGACAAATCCAGTTTAGCACTTGGAATTAATACTCATTGTGGAAGAGGTATCTGCCTGTAAGTAACATATGTCATACTCCCATTACTAACATGCTTAGGAAAAGTGGGAGGAATACTTGAACCATACATGGATGACCATTATGTACTGTATGGGACACACTCTAAGTTGTTGGATTAGAGGAAGAACTTTGTTTTTTGGAGGAACTAAATCTTAATGAAAACCTATGGTTGGAAGCAATGTATAAATAATTATACTCAATGAGGAATATTGTGATTGAGAGTTTGTTACTCGAGTCTCTAGGCTTGAAACTGGATGTAAAGCTTAGTGAAATTTTAAGGCTAAACTCTTTACTAATGGATTTACACAAAGGAAAGGTTTACTTTGTGGAAACATTTGATTCACATAGAGGGAATGTTTAATCTGTGGAAATATTTTCACACAAAGGGAATGTTTACTTTGTGGAAATATTGTGATTCACACAAAGGGAAGATTTACTTTGTGGAAACGTTGAACTTTACACAGAGGAAAGGTATGTGTACTTTGTAGAGTATCTCTTATTAGCTTGCGCAAAGGAAACATATTACTTTGTGGAAACTTTTCTCCTATTGAAATAATAATGAATTGCATATTATTGATTTTATGGTTTATTAACCTTGAACTCCAACGAATGGAAGTTTAACTTGGTTTTCATCTTGATGAACATTTGTGGGAGGAAATATGCTATAGTTGGAAAGTTGTGGAGAAGAGAAAATCAAAAACAAAGTTTGTAGTTGTGCATATTAATTTCTTATCTTTAACAAGCTTCACGTCAATGGTATATCTTTATTTATTTTAAATTCTATCACATCATGTGGTTTTGTGATGATGGAAGGTGGCAACAGCATGCACATTTGTTTGCTGGAATTTCTTTTTACTATATTTTAATGTGTTTATTGACATTCTTATTGCCTCAAATGAGTTGACATTGACGGAATTTGAAGCTGGATAAGAAAATTATATGAAAAGCTTCTGATGCTTGGTATACAATGTACATAGAGATTGGAACAATGGGTTTCCGTATATATTTTGAAATGATTTGGTTCTCTATGGAAAACTGCAAATTTGTAATGCACCTATGAATGGGAATTAAACTCGATGAGGAATAGTGACTGGATACTCTGGAGGAAAAAGAAAGAATTAATAGCATTGGAATTTTATGCTATTTCCTTAAAGGATTATACCTTAGCTACTGGAATTAATTAGTTGTTGCATTAAAGCAATGGAAGGAAGTGTCGGTGGCTAAGGGAATATCTTGTATAATGAGGTCATGGAAAATTGCATCACAACCTATCATTTATTTTGGAAGTTCATGGCAACAGTAAACACATTGAGAAAGTTATTATCGTATCCAAGAGGTGGCAAATAAATTGAGGTATGTTTATTTGATTTATTTTTATATAACTAATATATGACTGCAGATTCACTGACTAAGGTCAAGAATTATTTTCTAAATATGTTAGATACATGGAACTTCATTTTACTGATGGAAATGTTTCAGCCAAGTGGGAGATGTTGGATTTTTATGTGGCTTCAACATAATTTACATATTATGATTACTATTTATCTCAATGTGGAAATATTCAGATGTATGTGATAGGGAATAAATGATGTGGAATTTAACTCGAGGTGCCGAGGACGTTTGTGCTGGAATACAGTAGAGGAATTAATAGAGATCGACTCTACTGGAATGTTTGTAATGTATGTACATATTTAACTCGGGTACAGCACAACGGAAGAGCTGGGTTTGTTTTGCAGGATCGGCTCTGCAGGCTGTTAACCCACATGATCAGATGGAAATTGATCTCATATATATAATCTGATTATGGCACATGACTCACACATGTGTGTTAGGGACTAATATATTTTAGACTCATTAAATTGGCCTGTCTGATCGTGGTTGGTGGCATGGTTCAGGAGTCATACAGATTTTCTGGAACACAGGTGGAATATTTGTTAACCCTGGAAGTGGAGTCTATAAATAGGTCCCTACCCTCTAGCCTCATTATGCATTGTAAGTGGAACCACGGATAAGACAGAGGAATAGAGGGTAGACCGCATAGATCCACAAAACCCTACAGATACAGCATAAGGATAAAAATAGAGGTGAGGAGAAAATTTTCAATTCTTGAAGGGCAGTGGAAAACGTAGATACATTTTAGCATGCTATTTGTCTATTATACTAGATGAATACCCCGCACATTGCGGCGGGTTAGAGGTACACATTTGCTATGACAATTCAGATACTATTAACATGCTTCATATATCATACTGTATCATAATAGATCGTATGAGCATTGTTCATAGGTCTTGCCATATAGGTCTAAAATGATTGCTCTTTTCCTCTGCGATTTTTTGTGCACTGCAAGGTGCTATGGTGCTAAATAGTGAGTGCTCATCCTTGGCTTGTTTATTCGGTGATTAAATATTGCTAGTCGCTACTGTCTCTAGCGAGATTACTAGTCCAGATCCAGATTAAGTTTCATAGCCACAAAAAAAACATTTGAGACTAGAGCTCCCTTCACTGATCACATGATATAATGTTATATATTTAGCTTACTTTTTGTTCCTAAATTTAGCTTCAAAATTGTTCGTGTTCAGATTTTGTTTATTATTTTTTCTGAATATTTTTAAAACTTGGTATCCTAATATTTTATTTTTGTGTGCATAACTTTATTTTTCATAATCTATGTTTCACTTATTTGTTTCTAACTTTTTCTGTAGTTATTTTTCCAAAATTTTGTCCCTAAATTTTCAGTTTTTTTCTGTTTTAAGTTTTTATTCCTAATTTTTGTTTACTAATTTATTTTGTTGTTTTTTTTGCCGATGTTTATTTTCAAAAGCTTGTTTCTGAAATTTGTTTTCATAAAGAATTTCAATGTTTAGGTCTTTTTTCTATATTTATCGGTACATAATTTTTGTGGTGTAGTTTTTTCTATGAGTAAATTGCACCCACCATACAACAACTTGGGAGGTGGGTACAAATTGGTCCAACAACCTGTAAAATGCTCACTGTAGTGCGACAACTTGACATGTGCGTGCAGATTGGTACAACAACTTGTAAAATGTTTAATTTAGTGCATCAATTTGATAAAACAGTGCATCTACAGTCCGAACCTGTGACGACGTTATATTTAGCTACGCACGGAATCGGATGTATAGCGTATATGGCTTGTATTATGCCATTTAGAATTTTGTTTTCTTAATATCATGACCAAAATCATTCCTAGTTTTTACCATCTCTCTTAAATTGATGCTACAATATTGTTTTTTAACTTTTTATAATTAGAAATTATTTGTTATATCAAATTAGAAGAAACTAATTTTATATGCTCTCATTTCCATTGTGAATTTTTTCTTTTAAATTTTGAACTGACCAATATATCACTATTGCAACACAAATATCAATGGTCACATACTGCTCAATTATTTGTTCCGACCCAAATATACATCTTTTTTATATCTAGTGTGACAAAATATGTCACCTTTGTAACGTTTGGATCGTTGAAGCACTATTTTACCAAGTTGTTGCACTAAGTAGAGCATTTTACAAGTTGTTGGATCAATCTGTACCCACTTGGCAAGTTGTTGCACTAAAAAGAGCATTTTACATGTTGTTAGACCCATCTGCATCCACCGACCAAGTTATTGTACCATGGGTGTAATTTATTTTTTTAGGGAAAAGTCCATTTTACACCCTCTAACAATCATAAGAGTCTGATTTTCAACCTTTTGCTACAAAACCAGACATCCTAGGACATCCAACTATCAAAGTCGTGCAAATTTGGCCCTTCGAGTGGTTTTGAGGGCGGTTTTCCATTTTCGGACAATTTTAAAAAATATCTAGTTTAATTTAAATAATTCATAACTAATTCATTTTAAATGAGAAAAATATGAAACCAATACCAAATTTTTTTTAAAAAAATGTAACCTATATGTTAGTGCTCTATAGAGAATTATTTGGATCTTATAAAAAAAGCATGAATAGAATCAATAAAATAGTAGGAACGAGAATAAATAAGATTCAACTAACTCCCACTGGAGCACCAACATATAGGTTACATTTTTAGATTTTTTTTGTACTAACTTTGTATTTTTCTAATTTAAAATGAATTAGTTATGAAAATTTTAAATTAAACCAATATTTTTACATATTTCAAAAAACAGAAAACCACCTTTGAAACCACTCAAATGATCAAATTTGCTCCGTTTCAATAGTTGAATAGCTTATAATGTCTGATTTTATAGTTGAAGGCTGAAAATCAGACGCTTGTTACAGCAGAAGGTGTGTTCTAGGTGCGGGACTCCGCACGACCGCACACGTGGCCCTGGCGGATGGCTTGCTGCTGCTGTCTATTAAAAATTAAAACATCTAGTAGAATTTGCAGATACGAACATAAATTAGGTGGCACGAAAATCTCTACTTACACAACCATGCATGGTAATTTGAAGTTGACCATTATAGTGTTTGTTTGCATGTAAGCGCTGCCACGAGACGGCCTCTTTCGAAGTGGTGCAAGACGATACTGCTCTGTTGATTTTATCAAACTCATTGCGTTTTGCACCACAGAATGGCAGTCCCATTCGGGCCTACAGCCCTACACGGCTACACACCACGTTTTCTGCATCCCGAATCCTCATTGCTGGAAGCTCCTTACCTCTGATCGACAGCGCATCATGGCAGCCGCCTCACTTGTTGCTCTGCTCATCATTCCTCTGCTCTCCTTCCTTCTGATCGCCGCCAAGAGGCCTTCTCGCCTGCAACGCACCGATGGACGGAGGCTGCCTCCATCGCCGCCCGGTGGCCTGCCGCTCCTCGGCCATCTCCACCTACTGGGCAGCCTGCCGCACCGGGGGCTCCGGTCGATGGCCGCGTCGTGCGGCCCTGCCATGCTCCTGCGCCTCGGCCAGGTGCCCACCGTCGTGGCGTCGTCGGCCGCCGCCGCGGAGGAGGCCATGAAGACCCGTGACTTGGCCTTCGCCAGCCGCCCCAGGCCGCGGATGGCCGACCGCCTCTACTACGACACCCGCGACATGGTGTTCGCGCCGTCCGGCGAGCGCTGGCGCCAGCTGCGGCGCGTCTGCGTGTCCCACCTCCTGAGCCCGCGCCGCGTGCTCTGCTTCCGCGCCGTCCGCGAGCAGGAGGTCGCCGCGCTGCTCGACCGCGTCCGCGGCGCCGCCGACGGTGCCGCCGTGGTGAACCTGAGCGAACTCCTCATCACCTACGCCAACGCCGTCATATCGCGCGCCACGTTCGGCGACGCAGGCCACGGGCTCGACGGCGACGACGGAGGAGGAGCAAAGCTGAGGAAGGTGTTCGGCGACTTCGAGGAGCTGCTCGGCACGGTCCCGATGGCGGAGGTGGTGCCGTGCCTGTGGTGGGTGGACGCGTTGACGGGGCTGGAGCGGAAGGCGAGGCGCACCTTTGAGGAGATAGATCGGTTGCTGGAGAGGGTCATCGCCGACCATCGCCAGCGGCGCCGTGGTGCTGGTGCACGGCGGGTCCGAGACGGAGAGGACGATCTCAGGGACTTCGTGGACGTGCTGTTGGACTTGGAAGAGGGCGAAGAAGAGGTCGCCGGAGTCCAGCTCGACACGGTCACCATCAAAGCCACCATCCTGGTATGCTTCTTACATTGCAAAACATACACATGCGCGCATTTAATTTGGTCGATGGCGAGATGGAACAATTTTGTGAGATGCATACGGTTATATAGGACATGCTGGTTGCTGGCACTGACACTTCGTACACGCTGCTGGAATGGGCCATGGCGGAGCTCATGAACCACCCGACCCAGATGCGCAAGGTCCAGGACGAGGTCCGCACGGCCGTCGGCGGCGGCGCTGGGCGCGTCACGGAGGACGACCTGCCCAAGCTACCGTACCTCAAGGCCGTCATCAAGGAGACGCTCCGGCTGCACCCACCGGGGCCTCTGCTGCTGCCCCGGGAAACTATCGAGGACACTGAGCTGCAGGGCTACCACGTCCCTGCACGGACCCGGGTTGTGATCAACGCGTGGGCGATCGGCCGGGACCCGGCCGCATGGGAGCACGCCGAGGAGTTCATGCCGGAGAGGTTCGTCGTGGACGGCGGCGAGGTGGAGTACCACAGGATGGGGCTGGATTTCAGGTTCTTGCCGTTCGGCGCCGGGAGGAGGGGGTGCCCGGGCGTTGGGGTCGCCGTGCCGGCCAACGAGCTGGCGCTGGCGAGCTTGCTGTATCATTTCAACTGGGAGGTTCCGGGTGGAGGGACCACACCGTCGGTGGACATGAGCGAGGTGAATGGCCTCTCCGTGCGCCTGAAGAGGGCTCTGCTTCTGGTTGCCAAGCCGTGGACTCGCTGACGAACTCACTAATCGTGTGTTTCCCTTAGCACGCCACGACGGGGCCCGTGTTTACGAGAACATTCTAATCATTTTATAACAGAAAATAAATTGTCTTGGTAACCGTGCATTTATTTTTTATTACTAGCTAATACGGTGCAGAAATATCTTTTGAAACTAGTACTGTAAATTACAGAAATATATAGCGATCGTCCCATAGCTGGATGAAGTCTAATTTTGCCGCTACTCCGAGAGTCTGTGTTAGCTGCTGTGCGGTGCATACCTTATAGGATATTGGATCAATAGTAGTCGCAAAAAGGGAAAGAAGAAAAACGGAGTCAACACCACATCAGATGGCATATCTTAGTGAGATTGTGGATTCAGCCCTGTAATTTTGGTGTCTACTGATGCCTACTGTGCTGCAGTGAATTTGGGTATCGCAAAATAGCCGTTTGGCCCCTTCAACTTTGTCCCTCAACTCTCAGGTCGGCCAATTTAGCCCCTCAACTTTGGTTTTTAAGGTCAAACTCGTCCTTGTGTTGATGTAGCACTCCATACATACATGCATGTCGCCTCCGCTCCACCGCCATCCTTGACCGCCACCCCCACCGGCCGGCGAGCCACCCTAAACCCTCTCTATGTCCGGAGCTGCCCCACCTCGGCAACCCAGACCCCTAGCACGGCTGGGTGGCGAGCAAAGGAGGAAGCGCTGCGTGCGCATGCGTCATATGTGACAAATAGCCATCCCGCAGCGCCGTGCATGAGCTGCTCACAGCACATACTGATCTCACCATAATGTTAGACGGTTGTTCCTCACTGCCCTCCCTCTCCTTCTCAAATTGGCTATGCATGGCCGACCTCGTCATCAACCATAAGAACGAAGTGCACAACTCCCTCTGGACTTGGCTAATGCATGGCCGACCTCAACATCAACCATAAGAACGAACGGTTCAGGCAAGAATACGGCACGGCCAATGAAAGATTTGGCTTGACGTGCCGTGCCGTACCCATCCTATGCCTATGCTAGACCTGGCCGGGTCAAGCACGTCCCGGTGCGCTCGCAGCATGTGGGCCCTCGTGAGGTACAATTATAGTGGCTCTAGAGTTTTTCTAAAATGATAATGGCTCCTGGGTGTGGGCGTATGAATAAAGAAACAATGGCAATATATATAGACACGGTGCTCCCTTCGAATTACTAAAACTTACAAGTATTATGCAGAGACCTGGAATCTTTTTCCGTGGTCTTTTATCATCTCGATGTAAATCAACAAAGTTTCTCTTATTGAAAAATAATTGCGCTAGAGTCTTTCGTTAAAAAATATAATGGCTCTAGATTTTTGGGCACGTGAATAAAGAAACAAGGTAAATGCTCCTGCACGCTCGTGCGCGCGATACGCGCTCGACTGCGCGCCGTCCGATCGATCAGGTCCGGTCCGCGCCGTCTGTTCCCGTTACGCCACTGTTTTGTGGACCCAGAGAGACGGTAGACCTGGAGGAATCGTTTGAACTTTGGGAGTCGCGCCCGCTCTATTATTCCTCCATCTTCCGGATTAGCCCTGTCGTTTCTCTTCCCCTCCCCATTTCTCTCCGCCGCTAGGGTTCATCAATCCGACGAGTTCGAGAAGGGGTCTGCCCGGAATCAAAGAGCGGGAGCAGAGCGAATCCCTCACCACGGCGACGAGAGGGATTTGCATCGTCGGCACTATCACGGCGACGGAAGTCGTCGCGCCGTGAGATTTACCTCACCGCGGCGAGCGGGATCTCCATTCCCGGCATCTCCAGGGCGACGGTATGTTCCTCTTGTGAGATTCGCTTCCGTCCCCCTCATTTATTCCGTCTAGATTAGATTGATTTGTGACTGCTGTTCCTGTTCCCGATCCCGGATCCAGTCGGACTAGTATTGGGGATAAGGATTGAAGCGCATCGAGAAGGGAAGGCGGCGAGGATTCACGAGGATTCGACCGCATCGAAGGTTTGCACGTCGGCGAGCAACATCGTCTTCGACCCCCGGCGCCGAGCAATATCATCTTCGACCCCCGGCGGCAGATCAGGTGCACTGTCCTCCCCCAACAGGTGCGTGTGCTTTTGACCATATCCTTCAATCTCTCTCCCATTTCCGATTGATTGATTCAAATCTTCTATGTCATCTCCGGCGATGATGGTTTGTAGGAGACGCGCGTTATCTCGGTCGGATTCAAGGAGGAGCAGTAGGGAGAAGATTTGGATCGAACCCCTCCCCCTCCCGATTACACAGGAATCTATATCGAGCGTTGAGGAGGGCTGAACCGAGGGAAGGATTTCTCTGTGTGGCATTTCTGTTTGACCTTGGGTTGTAGGAGCAGATCTGCTGCTGTGCAGTAGGTATGTGTGATCCACCTTCCATATCCCTTCTTCTCTATTTTTTTTCCTTTACTGTGTAATTAAAATGCTTGTACCTATATCCTTGAAATGCCTTGTATGAGAAATAAAATTGCCTACAAGATATCAATAGTGCTATCTCGGTACTCTTAGTCATTTACTCATAGAATTATCATCACTAGAAGTAACTGGGTTATCAGTTTTCAGTCATGAACGTAAAGTCAGGGTTAACATGGTTACCTTGTATCATTCTAATGCTATCCCATTAGTCCAGTTTGTAGAAAAGTCTATTGACCAAAGCAAAGTTTATTAGACAATCAGTGGCAAGTTTATGGGTCGAAATGAAGTTTGTATCATTCTAATTTAGTCTTATTTAGAAGGCTTTCATTTAAAACACTGTCAGATCTATGTAGCTTACTGTTTTATGTCCTACAGCCTTAGACAATCATAGCCTTGTTAATCAGCTTGTATGATTTCATTACAAAATTGAATGCACTCAACAGGAAAGCTAGTTATGCAAGCATACTAATTAGAAAACTGGAACTCTGCCTATTTTGGTGTGTATATTCACACCACACACAGATCAGTTGCACTTTAAACTATCCGCATGATAATTTTCTATGTATCCCTATCTATTAGGTGCTAGTCCTCCACTGATGTGTCAGATAGCTATATGTTCTTTTTCATTTGCAAGGTCTAGCATAAGCTGAAAAGTTTATGGCGTGTTCTTTAACTGAAAGTACTCCTACTGATAATCTGAAATGCTTAACTGATATAATTAAAATGCTTACTGATTACTAATTAAAATGCTTGTACAGAACAAATAAAAATAAGTAAATAAGGCCTAGTTAGTAGATAAGAAAATGCTCACAGCAACTCGCAGTGGCAGGACATATTTTGTTGAACCTCTGGTCTTCTTTCCATTGATGACATATATAGCTAGCTCACAGATAGTATTCTTCAGGTGTATTGCCTCCAGGTTTTACGGATTCAGCATTAATTTTGCAATGCTTTTAATTTTTGGATTGAACCCCTCCCCCTCCTTATGAATTAGGAAGCTTTCGAGCATTGATCAGGATTGAATTGTGGCAAGGATTTCTCTGTGGCGAGCAATACATCATCCATCTTAACCTAATCCCAGTGCACTTTTGTTTGGACCTTGGGTTGCAAGATCAGATCCGCTGCTGCAGGTACGTGTGATCCTTGCCCCATATCCCTTTTTCTTTTTTTTTCCTTTATTGTCTTACTAAAATGCTTCTAGCACTATCATTGAAATGCCTTTCAATATACATTTGTTTTCCTGCCTTGCAGTGCCTTCTCAATATCATAGTACATGGCTACCAGAGGAAGGAACAAGGGAGGTTCAGTTTCTACAGCTAACAACCGCTTCTCAAAGCCTCCTGCTCGTAGACAGAGGGCTTCACCGGCTAGGCTTGTAAAACTGTACAAGCACATGTCAGATGACCAGAAGAAGATGATACGCAAGGTTGGGTTTGGAGGGCTGCTTCAGATAGCATGTGGCACAATCCCAGCGGAGTTAGCAAATTGGCTAATGGTGCACTGTTTCAATGCTGATACAAGTGAGCTTGTCTTGCCGGGCAGAGGCAGAATTGCTGTGAATGCAGAGTCTGTGTCGACCGTTTTGGGCCTGCCAAAACGAGGTGATGAAGTCCAGCATGTTCAAGACGTGGATTCTATCAACTCAATAATAGACCTATATGATCTCACCTCAGGGAATGCTCCTAGAATCCGTGAAATAGTACAAAGGCTTAAAGCTAATAAGGAAGCAAATGCAGATTACATCAGGTCATGGCTTATGCTTGCTGTTTCAACTTTTCTCTGTCCTCCAACTAGCTTGGGTATCAGTCCCAGATGCTATCCAGCGCTTGTGAATCTGTCCAGAGTGAAGAACCTCAACTGGTGCCAGTTTGTAGTAGATAGAATCAAGGATGCTGGTAGCAAGATGGGCACCAGGAATTCTGTAAAGGGTTGCCTCTTTTTCCTCATTGTAAGTACTTGTTTTTGAAGCTTTTGCTTTTTGATTGGTTTCCCATTGCTGTTTGATTAACAATCATGTATATTTATCTTTTGGCAGATATTATATGTTGACTCATTGCAAGTTCAGAACGTTGAAATACCAAGCACACGGCCTCGTGTTGCTGCATATAACAGAAAACTTCTAGATAAGATTATCAAGATGGACACAAATGCTGATGGCACTTTTGGAAAACTGAAGGTATTAGCACTTTTACCTCTTTTTTCAGTTCTAGTATCACTCTTTTCTTAGATCTGTTTTCAGAATCTTATATTCCATTGTTCCTCTCTCCTTTGTAGCTGAAGCAAACTGGCCATTCTGTTGCACAAGGCTCACTAGTTCAAATGGATGATCTGCATAGATTTGTATCATCCAAAGCATCTGCTGGGACATCATCTCCGGTAAATGCTCTCATTATTTACCTAAAATGGTTATTCCTTGCTACCTAAAATGCTTATTCTTTGCTACTTTAAATGCTCCTAGCTGCTACATTAATATTGACAAAAGTTGACAACACTGTTTTCATTGACTTGCAGATGAAGAGGAAGCTTTGTGAAGTTTTAGGGAATGTATTTTCTGGTATTACAGAGGTCTTAGGGTCATTTGTCCAAGAAATTACTCAAACCGATGATCCTCCTGGACCACCTGCAAGGAGGTCGAAACGAAACACTTCAGCTGATCCTCCTGCACCACCTGTAAGGAGGTCCAAGCGGAACACTTCAGCTGAGGGAAGCAACATAGGTGCAACTGATGGAGATGATACAGCTGAAGGTGAAGAAAAATTTTTGGATGCAGACACAGAAGAAGAATCTGAGTATATAGGCGAGGATGATACTGAGGACGAAGAGAGTGAAGATGATGGACTCGTTGATGAAGATGGAGAGGAAGATGGCAGCAGCGACCAAGATACTGGACCAGAACACAATGATGGTCAAGATGGAGATGCAGATGGCAGCGCTGACCCTCCTGGTGTAGATCAAGAAGATGAAGACGAAGATGATGATTTTGTCCCGCTTATGACAAGGCTAAAGAAAATGCAATCAGGTGCAAGTAAAGATTCAAAAGCTCAAGAATCTGCAGGTGTAGCCAGAGTTGAAGTGCAACCTAGCACTAAAGCTGCTGTTCCATTAATAGCAGGGAAGAAGCTAGGTGACATGAAATCAAGGTTAAGGCTTCCAGAAGTTACTACAGTGCTTGCTGGCGAGGTCAACCCTACCAGCACTATGGAAGAAAAATGATTGAAGGAAGCTGCAGCAAGAAGCCCGAACGGCCATCATTTGAAAACATGTCTTTCACTCCTCCCGGCTTTGATATACTCGGGTCTCTTGACGATGACTTTCAGCCTAATGATGCAGAAAACAACACGAAGACTCCTCTAAAGCCAGCTGACCCTGTTGCAAATCTTTTAGGTATTCAGCATTTTTGTTTATGATGTCTGGCATTTTTGCTAGTTTCTTATCTAACATTCAAAAATCTATTTTTACAGAACCAGAATCTGCGTGGTCCTTGGATGGCTTTCCAGATAGTTTCTACCAGTCCTTGGAAGATGATGCTAGAGCCGAGATTGACCAAAGAAAGGCTGCCCAAGCTCAGTCTTCATCATGTCAACAAAGTGCAGAAGGCAAGGCAGCATTTCAATCAAATGAAATCAGCCCTGATGCAACAGTTCATGCAATTATTGGTTTGGACTCATCTATCACACCTGCATATCAAGCCCCTCCAGCTAGGATGCTCAAGAAGTCTGTTGTAATGCAGTCCCCATATTCTCTCATTGCACCTAAGATTAGATTCAAATGTACCAAGGACGTTTGTGCTGTATACAAAGCAGTTTGTAGGACCTCATCAAGGAACACTCGCTCTTCCCAACAAGAGTATGCTACTGCATTTATTCTTCATTTTTATGTTCTATTTTTCCATGTGTAATAATCTGAACTGTTTCTCTTTTTCATTTCTGTCATGATTGCAGCACTGTCATCATAGATTATGAAACGTACTATGCCTCCCTTGGCCATCTTGCTGAATCCGTAAAACCTGGAGGCCACCTGAAGAATACTATCTGTGAGCTAGCTATATATGTCATCAATGGAAAGAAGACCAGAGGTTCAACAAAATATGTCCTGCCACTGCGAGTTGCTGTGAGCATTTTCTTACCTACTAACTAGGCCTTATTTACTTATTTTTATTTGTTCTGTACAAGCATTTTAATTAGTAATCAGTAAGCATTTTAATTATATCAGTTAAGCATTTCAGATTATCAGTAGGAGTACTTTCAGTTAAAGAACACGCCATAAACTTTTCAGCTTATGCTAGACCTTGCAAATGAAAAAGAACATATAGCTATCTGACACATCAGTGGAGGACTAGCACCTAATAGATAGGGATACATAGAAAATTATCATGCGGATAGCTTAAAGTGCAACTGATCTGTGTGTGATGTGAATATATACACCAAAATAGGCAGAGTTCCAGTTTTCTAATTAGTATGCTTGCATAACTAGCTTTCCTGTTGAGTGCATTCAATTTTGTAATGAAATCATACAAGCTGATTAACAAGGCTATGATTGTCTAAGGCTGTAGGACATAAAACAGTAAGCTACATAGATCTGACAGTGTTTTAAATGAAAGCCTTCTAAATAAGACTAAATTAGAATGATACAAACTTCATTTCGACCCATAAACTTGCCACTGATTGTCTAATAAACTTTGTTTTGGTCAATAGACTTTTCTACAAACTGGACTAATGGGATAGCATTAGAATGATACAAGGTAACCATGTTAACCTTGACTTTACGATTATGACTGAAAACTGATAACCCAGTTACTTCTAGTGATGATAATTCTACGAGTAAATGACTAAGAGTACCGAGATAGCACTATTGATATCTTATAGGCAATTTTATTTCTCATACAAGGCATTTCAAGGATATAGGTACAAGCATTTTAATTACACAGTAAAGGAAAAAAATAGAGAAGAAGGGATATGGAAGGTGGATCACACATACCTACTGCACAGCAGCAGATCTGCTCCTACAACCCAAGGTCAAACAGAAATGCCACATAGAGAAATCCTTCCCTCGATTCAGCCCTCCTCAACGCTCGATATAGATTCCTGTGTAATCGGGAGGGGGAGGGGTTCGATCCAAATCTTCTCCCTACTGCTCCTCGTTGAATCCGACCGAGATAACGCGCGTCTCCTACAAACCATCATCGCCGGAGATGACATAGAAGATTCGAATCAATCAATCGGAAAGGGGAGAGAGATTGAAGGATATGGTCAAAAGCACACGCACCTGTTGGGGGAGGACAGTGCACCTGATCTGCCGCCGGGGGTCGAAGATGATATTGCTCGGCGCCGGGGGTCGAAGACGATGTTGCTCGCCGACGTGCAAACCTTCGATGCGGTCGAATCCTCGTGAATCCTCGCCGCCTTCCCTTCTCGATGCGCTTCAATCCTTACACACAATCCATTAAAATTAATGGAGAGAATATTGGTCACTACTTCCTGCTTGTTCTCAACCTACGCAACAACCGCTTTGAAGTCCTTGACTCAATGAGGTCACTTGAAGACAAAAGATTGCTTGATTGCTGCAACACCATTATTGATTGCGTTAAAAGCCTATGGAAGACTCATTATCCAGACTCAAAACGGTCTATTGATCAGTTCCAAGTTGTTGAAATTGATGTGCCCAAACAAACAAACAAGTACATGCATCTCTGCTGCAATGTTTTCTGATTTTTTACTGCCCAATGCAAAGCAGTATGTAACCTCTACTTTTTTCTGAATTTTTTGCAGCCATGACTGCGGCTTCCATATGCTCATGAATGCACAATACTGGGATGGGCGTTCTGTACATCTCTTTGAAGAAAAAGACATTTGCCACGCACGGATGATTCTTACACACAAGTGGCTCACCTATGATGAAAATGACGCAAAATGGCGGGATATCTTGAGAGTCTGACAGGTGTGCCCCTCCCCCATCCCTCAAATATTCTGCTTTTTTACTTTCTATTGAATTGCTTGTAAGTACAGTATGTAAATGCTTAAATAAAATTGAAAAACTGCTTCTGATTCTTCTGCTGGTATTAAATACACAAATACCTTCATCCATAAGAAATACTCAAATGTCACATAAGCAGTTCATGACAGCTTAAGAAGCATATTAATCCCTCATTACAAGCAGTTTCCATAAACATACATTAGTTAACTTATATAATTAGAAAAGCACTATAAGCAGCTTAGTTCGATGCCCAGCCCTCGACTTCATCAATACTCTCTAGTTCTTCTTCCTGCTTTTTGTGCAAGTTGCAGCATTGTGTTCTGTAGAACCACAAACTTTGCATTGTTGTCTTTAGGCTTTGAGTGCACTTCCAATGCACTCTGGAATCTTCTTCTTCTTGTGCGGCCCTTAGTTGTTGTTTTGTCTGGATCTTTAGCCACAGACAGCCTTCTTGGCAAGGTGCCAATCTCGGGTGCAACCACTGACTGCTGGTCAGATACACCAATGGACAAAGCAGGCTCAGAAACTGTCAATGATTCTTCTTGATGGGCAGCGGCTTCATCTTGATGCACCCCCCTCCTGTGCAACATTTTCTGCATCATTGTTGCTTTCTGCTGCCTTTTGGGTATTGCTTTTCTTGGTCCTTTTTTATTTCCTAAGTGCAGCAAGTTCGGCTTTCATCATTTTTATGTGACTGTTAGCTATGTCACACAAATCTTCAGACATACATGCTTGCCTTGCAATGTCTGCGAAAGAATTAGACACATTTGCAAAGCGCACAGCCCTCTTCGACTTCTCTGGCATTTTAGGCAACAGCTGAGGGCTTGTTAACTCAACCAATGTAGTCGCATTCTCTAGAGGCCTCCACCTCTTAAGTATGTACTTGTCAGGTATTTCTTTAACCCCTCTGTCTGTTAGCACCTTCACTATGTGGCAGCAAAATATACCATCCCTTTCGAACTTGCAGCATTGGCAACTAACATTAGAGCTCAACTCATCGAATGCCACCTCATATGACCTTGTGCCATAGTTGCCTACAAATTCTTCTACAGGACTCAATCTGTATACATTCTGACCCATTGGGCATGAAACATATTGTGCTATCTTCTGCATCTCTGCACGGAATCTGTAATATATGTTTCTAGTGTATACCTCAATTGCGTGCTTCTCAATGGGGTATCTTGACCATGTGGGAGGTACTTTCTGGTCTGTCCTGTATATCTGCTTGTCCTCAGCTACATCTGTTTTATCTTGGATTTTCTTGTACTGGTTGAAAAAATCAAGCATTGAATTGTGTGGATTCACATACTTTTTGAGAACCCCATTAAAGCTTTCACTACGTTGCGTTGACTGTAGGAAAGGGTACAATCTGTCCATGAAATAGGCAGGGACCCAAAGATACCTTATCATGTACAGGTTTGATAGGATCTCATTGTCAGCAGCTTCATACTTGCTTATCATTGCAGCCCAACTTGCCTCAAATTCACTCGGAGTTAAGCTGTAGTTAACAATGTCGTTGTACTCTTTTTCCATTCCTTCTTTGGTCAGAAAATACCTGGCCAGCCTCCCTTCAATCTTAGATATTATGTGCCAGCGGCAGCAACGATGTTTAGTGTTCTTGAAAACCTCTCTCAACGCAGAAGCCATAGATAGGTCCTGATCAGTGATTATGTTAAGGGGTTCCAAACCATGCATAGCTTCTAGGAACATCTTGAAAAGCCAAACATAGCTCTCAGTTGTTTCATTTCTCAAGAACCCACAGCCTACTTGGATTGTCAATCCATGCCTGTTAATTGCAATGGAGGGCGCAAATGGCATTCTGTACAGATTTGTCAAATGTGTGCTATCAAATGAGATGCTGTCGTTGTATGTCTTGTACGCTTCTCTTGCTGCACTGTCAACCCAAAAGATGTTTTCTACTTTGTCCTCCTCATCAAGCTTCACTTTGAAGAAAAAATTAGGGTCCTCTTTCTGAAGCTCATACATGTGTGATATAGTTTGAGCCATGTCACTTTTTGCTGCTTCTGCTCTGATCCCAGCCCTTAAGTTGCTTACATGTTTCTCATGGTAAGGAACATAATGAGCAGAACCGTACAGTTCGGACATTAGTTGCATCATCCGGCTTGTTTCTAGGTTGCAATCATGTAGAAGTGTAAGGAACTGCACTTCCTCTTGTGGAATTCCAGCATGAGACCTCAGGAACTTGGCAAGTGACGGCTTGTTAACCAAGCTATGGTTGTGTTCAGAGATAAATTGCTTCACTACCCACTTGCCTCCATTCAACTTGATGAGTATTCTTGCTTTGCAATTTGTGTATTTCAACTTTTCTCTCTTTCTTTTCACACCTGTGCACATCTTTTTAGCAGAAGTCTCGTTCTCATCAGAATCACTGTTTTCATCTTCACTCAGCTCTATGGCTACATTTTCATCTTCTTTGCTCTTCTTTCCTTTGCCCTCTTTGTTGCAAACAAATAGCATCTTGTCTAGTTGTCCTGTAACAGCTGACTTGCGAGATGTCCCATTTCTGATGGAGAAGCCCTTTCTTCTTGCATATGCATTGTAGAAAATCCTAGCTTCCTCAACTGTATCAAATATCTTGCCCACATATGGATCATCCGGTGAAGACTGAACTGCTGCAAGAAACTCCAGGTCTACCTCTTCATTTCACCATCTTGCTTTCCATCTTGGTAAATGTAGTCGCCATCACTAGCTGCATCCTGGTGAACTTCAGCTGGGGGATCATCTAGATGTGTATCCTCTAGAGATAGCTGTATATCAGCTACTGTAGGCAATTCAGGAGTTTCATTTGCAACAATATTTTCAACCTCCCAGCTTGTATTGCCTCCCTCAAGTTGTGTACAATACATAGGATTCACGTCATGATCCGTGATATCATAGTAGAATCCTTCATCTGCAGTTTCAGTGGCCTCAGGGGGTAGCTTGTTCAGGTCCATAATTTGCTTTCTGCTCACTGCATGTTCAACAAGAATATCAGCTACATATGCATGATCTGTTTTAATTCACTGTTGTTTACTGCTTCTTTAATTATGCATAGTGTAACCATTCAACATTTCAGTGATTGTTTCAAAGTCCTTTATTCTATAAAAACATGCACTTTCTTACTATTCTAAGTTCTAAATGCCTTTTTGGCAAGCAATGTTGATGGCAAGAACAATCTGTTAACCTTTTCTGCTTTTCTATCAGGTTGTTGGGAAACAAAAGTTGAACAAGTTGAATGCTTCTGGACTAACAGCAAGATCATGGACACACGAAGAACATGGATGCTTTTAAGTTGCTTTCTCTAGTCAAAACAACCATAGATTCTCTTGGTTTTGTTCCAGAATTTTCCTACCCATGATATTGTTTCTATGAGAAAATAACTTCCTCAAGATTGTTTCTGAGTAGTAGATTAGAAAAACCTGCCTGAATGTGTTGTGAATCATATGAATCTGAGTAGTAGAGAATTTTTACCTGTTGAATTGCTTTTCCGCCGCCGGAATCTCTTTCTGGAAGCTGTGCGCCACCGGCGCCGTCACTTCCGACGGGAAAACCTAGAAATCCATCTGAATGGTTGATTTGCTTTTCCTGGGCTGTGATGTCTGGTTTGTTACTTGAACAAAGGGGACGGCCCATGGGGGAGAGCTTTTGGCCCACGATGAAATTTGTCCCCGCGCGCGCCTCCTGATACGGGTAGGTGTCGACGGATTTTTTCTTTCCTAATAAAGGTGTGCAGTCGATACCCTCTATTCCTGCGCGTGCAGGCTGTAGTAAAGTCCAAGAAACAATATATAGACACGGTGCAAAAAGTACCGTTTGGTTGCATCATTCGGGTGCACCTCATTCATGGTTCATGGCACAGACACGTCGTCACACATGCTTCCTTCGAGTGCTTGCAAATATTTTCTGAGTTCGCCGTTAGATAAGGTCACGAATGATCCACGATTTCTAGCTCGCCAGATATTCCGAACACTTGCACTTTGTTGCCGCTTTATCTGTGCCTCCGATGGCACCAACGGTGATGACACACTATCAGACTCTCCCCTTCATCGCGATACATGGACGTCTCACCGTTTGCTGCACTATGGCTCGTTGCTCTGCTTTCCCTCCTCGTCTTCGCCACCAGGAAGCCTTCTGATGGCCGGCGTCGTCTGCCTCCTTCGCCGCCGGGGCTTCCCCTCCTCGGCCACCTGCCCCTCCTTGGCTCCCTACCGCATCGCAAGCTCCGCGCGATGGCCGCCAAGCACGGCCCGGTCATGCTCTTGCACCTGGGCCGGGTGCCCACTGTGGTGGCCTCCTCGGCGGCCGCGGCGCAGGAGGTCATGAAGACCCGCGACCTGGCATTCGCGAGCCGCCCGAGGATGCGCATGGCCGAGCGGCTCCTCTACGGCAGCGACGACATGGCGGCCTCCGCCCCCTACGCCCGCGACATGGCATTCGCCCCCTACGGCGAGCACTGGCGCCAGTCGCGCCGCGTCGGCGTGCTCCACCTCCTCAGCCAGCGCCGCGTCCAGTCCTTCCGCCACGCCCGGGAGCAGGAGGCCGCCGCGATGGTCGACCGCATCCGCCGCCTCGGCGCGGGTGGCCTCGGCGCCGGCGTCAACCTCAACGCCGCCCTCATCTCCTACACCAACGGCATCATCTCCCGCGCCGTGTTCGGCGACGACGGGAGCTACGGGCTCGACGGCGGCAAGGAGCTCACGAAGCTGTTCGCCGACTTCGAGGAGCTGCTTGGGACGGTCACCATGGGGGAGTTCATGCCGTGGCTGGCGTGGGTGGACACGCTGATGGGGCTGGACGCCAGGACGACGCGCATGTCCCAGGAGATGGGCGCGTTGGTCGAGCGGGTCATCGCGGACCACCGGCAGAGGCGCCATGGCGGCCGGCGGGAGCTTGGACGAGACGACCACCGGGACTTCGTGGACGTGCTGTTGGATGTGAACGAGGCGGAGGAGCAGTCCGGCGGTGGAATTCTGTTTGACGACGTAACCATCAAGGCCATGGTCCTGGTACGTAACAACGTTGATCAGCCACAGGAGCCCACAAATTATATGCTCACATAAACTCGATCTTTACATGTCCAGGTCATGTTCGCCGCCGCCACTGACACGACCTACACCGCGTTGGTATGGGCCATGGCGGAGCTGATCAACCACCCACACGAGATGCGCCGGGTCCAGGACGAGATCCGCGCGGCCGTCGGCGACGGCGGCGACCACCACGTCACCGAGGACCACTTGCCGAAGCTGCGCTACATCAAGCTCGTGATCAAGGAGACGCTCCGACTGCACGCGCCGTTGCCGCTCCTCCTGCCGCGTGAGACGATGGAGGACACGGAGCTGCTCGGCTTCCACGTTCCAGCGCGCACCCGCGTCATCGTCAACGCCTGGGCCATCGCGCGGGACCCCGCGACTTGGGACAGCGCAGACGAGTTCGTGCCGGAGCGGTTCGCCGGCGACGACCAGAACGCCGACGACTACGTGTTTGCGCAAGACTTCAGGTTCCTGCCGTTCGGCGCCGGGAGGAGAGGGTGCCCTGGGGTCGGCTTCGCCCTGCCGTCCATGGAGCTGGCGCTGGCGAGCCTGCTTTACCACTTCGACTGGGAGCTGCCGGCCGGCGGCACGTCGAAGCTGGAGATGGACGAGCTGAACGGGCTATCGGTGAGGCTCAAGGCGACGCTGCTTCTGGTTGCCAAGCAGTGGTCTCCCTAAGTATCGACGACGTACGCTGGGACGGTGCTCAAGTCTCTCTACCATTTCGACGGCAGATGGTTTGCTTTCTAGCTCTAGCCTATAGCTCGCCATTGCGACGATAATAACCTTGATTGTGACTTTTAAGATGATGCTACCTGTACCTATCATTAATCAGTGGTGCATCATACATTGGAAGTATCATGTATATTTCCACGTTCAATCTCCACCCAACTTGGTCCCCAGTCAGCAAGTTGGATAAATCTTATTGCTGTTGTCATCAACAAGTGAGGCAGGCTGCAAATTGCTCACGGGCCAAAATTACCACAACATGATTACAGGCAACAGACCTTTCATGCCATCAAACATTATTTTGAGCAGCACATTATCGCACATATATATATAGCATAAGGCACACATTGCATCACAGTACAAGTATCACAAGTCATAAACAGTACCACACACAAACCAGTCAGATCCTAAGAAGTGTGCTCATACACAGACCAAACTAGGTCCTGCGAATTGCTGCCAGGTGCCAGGTGCGTTAATTAAATTTACAATAACATGGTCGATGAGACATTGTCTCAATTAGAACAGAGTCACATACTCTTAAGCAACTAGGTACTTAGATGGATCATCACTACGGCCGTCAATGGTGTTGTTGTTCTGTCTCTTATGGAACCCTCTCTTCTGATCCAATCACCTCACTAACGCCTGGTAAGGTTTGCATCTCTTTCCTTCGGAGCAACTTTGGAATGAACACCTTGCTTAAATAACAAGAGCCCAAAGAGTGCAAGGACTCAAGTGATGCCTTTGTGTTCTCAAATGCCAGCTGTTCGATCATTTGGATCCACAGATTAGGAAGCACCATACGCCTGCGCTGTAGAACCCTATTCAATATCCGCTGTTCCTTCAGAGAAAAGTTAGGGAAGTGACTGCAATCTATTTCCATCATTGAAGTCAGGTCTCCAGGCCATATTCCTAACCAGCAGATGCTTGGCACAGCAAATCCCAAACTGTCATCTGGCATTGTTGATCCAAAGGCATAAGTACAGAGAACTTGTACTCCGTGTGCATCAGGATTCACAAGAGCATAAGCTTTAAGCTGCGTAACATCCACCAGCATTTTAAGAAAAGCTAGTGTTGCGACATCTGGTTCTCCATCTGCTGTTATCAAGATGCACTTGTTTTCTGTGTGGAAGTCCATTTCACACAAATGATCAAACAAAGAGCTCTTCTCCAAGACCAGAATGAAATCTACTTCACGCTTCTCAATTTCAACCACAGCTTCCAATGCATTGTTTGGAATTCTCGTGCCTCCAAAGATTTCTCTAAACAGTTCACAGAGTATCCATTTTTGAATCTCAATGTCAAAGGACCAATCACTGAACCCTTTGCAACAGAAACCACATTTAAGGATGACATTGTGCACCCTAACATGCAACAGACATCATATAGCACGGCATCAAAAATTCAATCTCTTTAAAACAACCTTTACCAGAGCAGAACAAATCATGGTTTGTGATGGTGCGGCCTTCTTTTAGAGCTTCAAAGATTTTTGATAAAACAAGAGCAGTTACTGCTGCCATGTGCATGGTTTCGTCGCACATGAATTCACGTACCAGTGCATCAGCACGCTGGATAGCAAGTTGCTGATGGCCCTCATGCAAAGTCATCGTCATAGTACCACGCCCTGGTATACAAAAAGAACAGCCCTTTCCTTCTAGAATTGTGTCAAGAATCGGTGACATGATCTTATGTATTCTGGACATCACTGTTTTTGAATCAAGATCCTCCAAAACAATATAGTTTTGCTTGTCCGAAATATCATCAGATTGAGGAGATAACATATCTTTGCCAGTGGGGGCAGATACATACTCATTATCATCATCATCAATATCATCGCGAGCAAATTCCTTTTCCATTTCAATTTCAGAAGGGGATTCCATTTCCTTGCAGGTAATGCTTTTCTCAACCCTTTTCTTCTGAAAATATACGTATACAAAGAGTAAATATATGCATGAAAATTTGTTATAAAGAAACAATTCGACCAATCTATATCATTGTACATTGTTGGTTTCCACATTGATGCGAAGAAAACATTACAGTCTGAAACTTTTAGTGATAGGACAAACATTATAAGTAGGAACTTAGCAACTGCCTACTGTTTATTTTGCTAGATCACTTTGAAACAGTGGTCTTTGAGAAAAAATAGCATCTTCTCAACAATACAGTTTTAACATCTTGGTTACATATCAATAAACATGAGGCATCCTTATATGTACAAAAATGGGAAGCCAGGTACTCATATCATACCAGAAAATGGCTACAGGAGAAAAGAGCAGAACGCTAATGTCCAAAAGAGAGCAATTTGACATATTCATTTGACAAGCAGTTCAACCAATGATGCACAAACAGGAGGATCAGATGACAGATTGATAAAGGGTGATTAGCTACTTTTCTTGGTTAACATGGGGAATGATATGATTCCAATGCAACAACTGCTTTTAACTTAACAGCATAGACATCTAAACCTAAAGGTACTTATCACACTTAAAATGCAAAACTATCCTAAACTGGTAACAGTTCTGGGGTCAGCAGCCAAGAGCCCAAGATTAACTCTAAGTCCAGTGTTTTTAAGGCGTCTCCTAGGCGACAAGGCGGTGGTGGCTCGCCTCGCCTAAGGCTTCACTTTAGCCCACCTAGGCGTCGCCTAGGCGACAAGGCAATGGTGGATTGCCACGCCTCGCCTTAACGCTTTGAAAACCATGTCTAAGTCCCACAAAAAAAGGGAACAAGAGGAATAGGCAAGAATTCACATCGATACAACAAATTACCATAGGCATGTACACCACTAGCCCACATTTTATTGTCGTACATGAAATGCAGTCAATTTATGAAATATAAATATCCTAGCTCAGATACACAGCTCTCCTGCGTGTTCGAGAATAAATATCCTAGCTCAAAGCAGTTTAGATTTTACCAGCTCTTCTTCCAGTACACAAGCTCCCTTTGCCATTCCATCTATTCCTGTAGAAGCATCATGAGGTTCATCATCCTTTTGCAAATCTTCTTCGACTTCTTGAATTAGACGAGCTCCCTTCCCCTTTGTGTCACTACAGCTAGAAGCACCAGCAAGCCCATATGAACTGGGAGGTTCTGTCCCCTCTGTGCCACTGACTCCAGAAGCACCAGCAAGCCCATGAGAACAAGGATGTTCTGTCTCCTCTATGCCACTGCCTCTAGAAGCACCAGCAAGTTCATGAGAACGCAGAGCCTCGTTTCCCTTTCCACGGTCAGCCAGAGAAGACGTGGGTTCTGTAGTTGCATTTGGAGAACTGAAAGAAATGCAAAGCAATTAAAAGGACTGCAAACACGGATTAGAGAGTCATGAGCTGAAAATTTCTTTTAGATGATATGTCACTCCTAGACTTTTGCAAATGTGGCTGGACTTCGTTTCCATTGCTGAATCTGTGACTTACACAGATGATTGTGATGCTGTCATATGTATAGGGCTATTGGTTCCAGAGGTGTGCAGCATGTTTTCACCCCATCAGTCTGGAACAATGATGTTACTCCACGAATCCATATCTTTTTATGGCTGCTGGCTAACAACAAAACTCTGACTAGAACTAACTTAGCAAAAAGGAGACATGTAGATGATCTGTGTTGCCTGTCCTGCAGGGAACAAGAGAGACAATGGTTCATCCTTTTTCTTTAAATGCTGTGCTGAGATTTTCAATATTCAGCTAGGTGTGAACATTGAGTAAATTGCATGTTGGTGAGTTAGCAACAAGAGGCTTAGTGCACTGAATACCTGCAGCTCTTCATTGATGTGGGCTGTGGGGAATATGCGTAATGAAATATGTTTTCAGGGTAAAAACTGGAGGAACGAGAGGAAACTGCCAAAGAAGATGGTGATTTTGTTGAGGAATTGGGGACCACTCTGTACCGCTGGCGCTGGGCGATTGGAGGAGCTGGACAGAGTGGTGGCGGCGCTGGAGGTCAAGCTGCAACAGTAGCTTCGGCACCAGGGATACACTGGTGGCGCTGTTTTGGAGTCCAGGGTAAAACCTGACAACTGAAGCTGCTGATCTTAGAAGTGCTAATGCTGCTGCTGTAGCATCTAAGTCATGTAAGGATGGGAGTTTATCCAAACTTGCTCATAACTAACTCGAGCTTTGTTCTGAGGAATAAAGTGGGGAAACCCGTGTACGGATTATAGAACTGGATCAAAGCAACAAGCTGACCGCAGTGCGGCCGGTGCGACCACAGGTCAACCTCATGGGAACCCATCACCAAACAGGAGTACATTTCACTCGTTCCCCATTACAAATCCTCCGGCATTGACATGGAATCCCACTCTCGCAAACCCCATTGTAAATCCTAGGTCTTGAAACGAACAGAAACGCAGGGAAAAACTCGAGAAGAGGAGGGTATACCGGTGGGACATGGCAGAGAAGGCCTCCGATTGAGCAGCGATGCCCTCGGCGTGGCCGGAGATGGGGGAGGCGACCGCGCCGCCGCGCACGTCTCGTCGTAGAGGCACGTCGTCGACAGCACGGGCCACTTTCCTTGCCTTCTCTTTCCAGAGGACGAGAGCAGTAGAGCATGGGCTTGGTGGACTTCATAAGGAGAGATCGGGCCGGGCCGTTTGTAGATGGTGGGCCGGTGCACTCTCGAGCAGGCCCATCGTAGTCTTTGTTTTGTCTTTTGTGGTGCCTTCATTTTATTTCCGGGCTCCTCTGCGTCCTCTTCTCCTCTTTCGCGTTGCTGAATGATACCATATGCAGCTACCTCGTGCAGAAGCATGGAGTACTCATTCGCAGGTATTGTATGGACGACGGAGCATGGCATCGGATCGGAGGAAGAAAACATTCAGAGGATAGCACATACAACAATGATTCTGCTAACTTCCTTGTACATTATAATGTCGCATCGTATAGCAGTGCAGTATATAGGTTGCAAGAGACCATGTACAGACCATACCTTTCTGCTGCAGCCTTGCAATGTATGGACTGGACTACTCCGTGGTATTTGTTTGGGTCCGGTTTGTTCAATTTGCCCGGTTGCACCTGCTGCGTCTGACAAGGTGAGCGATACTGACCAGCAAGGATGGATGATCCATCGAGTATTCGAGTGTCTCGCAAGTATGTGAAGAGAAGAATCAGAACAGTGACTGAGCGAGTGTCTATCAACATATATCCAGCACACTTAGTAGCATGATTCAGTTTCTAACTAGCATATGTGAATAGGAGTAACAAAAAAACATGCAGCCAGTTCACTAATAAAGCAGAAGCTATGGACGCAAAGGCTTCCCAAAAGTAGAGCATCACGATGCGCCATACAAAGCTTTTGATATGTCATCTCATCATCAATAACAAGATCTGTAGTGTAAACTGTCCTCATTCCAAACTCGACAGCTTCACAAGCTAGTGTATTCAGTTGTATGCATATGCCATTAAAAAAACAGCAACCTTGAGATGGCTACAGAACCAAATATCAATTATTCCAAGTACTCCCTAGTTTACAGGTGTTGTCACAATGGGTTTTTGCATAACCGCAAAACCTCCAGCAAATTGCGAAGTGAAGGAATAGTAATGCATGCCTTGATCTTGATGACACTATAACCACTGCAAATGAAAACAACTACAGCTTCAAATACTTTCTTGGGATGTTGAACATTAGTCTTGAAGGAATGACCTGTACAGCTGCTAAGCCTAGAAACAGCAGGAGTTCAGTTACCTCCCATGGGCAACAAAATACAGCTCTCCAGAAGGAAACTATCCTGCTAATTCAACTGGTGGCGTGATACAACAACACAATCTAACGTTTCTGGGGTACACCATTTAAAAATTTCTAAGAAGCATCTGATTTTTAATGGAACACTGTATTAAGCAAGCCATGTCTTCAGACACAACCCAAAAAGGCTTTGCCTAAATGCAGAAAAGCTGAACCTTTCTAGCTCATTCGATTCACACAAGCAAAACCGCAGCAAATTGTCAGGACCGATAATGAGATTGTACAGCTTCAGATAAAAAAAAATGAGGTCCTAACATATATAAAGGTTGAAAAAGGTTGGTAGGTGTCATAATTTTTCAGCTCTACAGTAACACAAAGTGTGAAAAAACTCCGAACCTCTTACTGACAGTCAATAAATATACCATAATGATCATTTTAATTTCATCAAACACTGACTAAACATGGTAATTCAGTCACTATAGCAAGGATACGAGAAGATAAAAACTGGGAGCTGTCAGAAAGTTTTCGTCTATGCACAGACAGTGTGAAAAAACTAAAAAGTCTTAATGGCAGGCAAGAAGTAACTCATACTATAACTCATAACTGACAAAACAGAAGGCTTGATAAGTTTCCTTGCAGTAGTCAAATTACCCCTACTATAAACACTGGTTTGCACGTTCCTCTTAATTTGGCCACTAGCCGAATGATATTGTTTAATCCCCACAAAATCTACTAACAAAAGAAAATAATAAACCTGAACAGTGAGAATGTTTTACCTTAAGAGCCACATCTCAACGAAAAACATTACAGTTCAGCCTAATAGTTGATCAATCAAATAAAAGAATGCATGCTGCTGCCTAAAGAGTAAAGATCTCATAGCATTTTCTTGCTGATAACCAAAATACGTTGTAAAAATACTCTCAAGGATTCTAGTTGGAAAAAAGACAAGACTTCACAAGTATTCAGTATCCCGTTTTTCTTGAGATATCTACTATTATGACATAACCCCTTTGAATAACATAATATCCAGCGCCAAAAAATGCTGTCATGCAGACTTGGATCTAGGCAGCATTTCAAGAAATTGTTAGCAGAGATGAAAGAAACTACCTGATGACTTATCTCAGCAGTAACACTGAAAGTAACCTTGTTCGTCTGAAATGCACAAAGTAGAAATTAGCAGTTTGCCTACCATCTGATCATTAAACTATATGCCCACCGGGAAAAAATACTATAACTGTAAGCTCTTGAATCTGAACTTAATGGTTTTAGCATCAAAGGCAACACTATTTGATCGATGTGAAGAGAACATTCATAATGTTGATCATACCATGGCAAGCTAATGTAACTCGCACCCACAGTGAAGTTCCCAATCCATCCATTCTACTTGAGCTGAAATTTAGGATGAAGTTTTGTGAGCATATCTTTCAATCAAAAGGAATGTTGAGTCCTGGAGAATTATTTTTCAAAAAATGGCAGTGGAATAAAGAAGAAACACTCAAGTAACTTGAGAGGTGGTGCTGGGTATATGTAAGAAAGCAAGGAGCCCCCAACATCAATTTTTTTTAAAAAAAAAAGGAAACCATGCCCTGCCTGAAATGAAGCAAAAGCCCTGCCTGAAGTAAAGCAAAAAAAAGTAAGAAAGTTTGGGAGATTTTGTGAACTACATGAAGCAGTTAACCATATTTTAAGCAGAAGAGGCAGTGGTCTACAATCAGTTAACTATATTTATGTGCCCCTTTCTTGCATCTTAAAAATACACATGTCTAGTATGCATCCATTTAACTATGGCCAGGAAAATTTAAAGGAATCAAGAATAATATTGCACACTATGATGAAACTTTGACGAAGTAGGGAATAAGATATGGAAACAACATTTTATCACGTATCATTGGCCATGAGGTAAATTCCCCCTTCTGAGTATATAGAACCTGATAATAAATCTACTTTTGCCTCCAGTTGCCACCATTACAAGTTCAACCACAAGAGAAGATGCACAACAATAGCCAATAGGTCTCAAAGAATCCAGACACCAAAACATAGAAAAGATTTTAGACACCAAATCCTATCAACGAACCTCCCCCGGCACTTGGCAATAGTTTTACATGTCCCAAATGGAACAAATTCTCAGAGCGCCCGCGACGAGGTCCTTGTTTGGCGATCAGTGTGGTGCTGTGACGAACCCAACTATTGCAGCGATCGGCTACAGTCTCACAGGTGACGGGTCAACTCTTGGAAGAATGGGTTGGACGCTGAGCTGCTTGGCTATGACGTTCGTCCCATCGTCAGAGACGCGAGTTTTGACCAACGAATGGGGACTTTTTTTAATCATCGAGTTTTTAGGGTTGGCCGAGGAGTTCATGCCCCAGCTCGGAGGTTTGCTGTAGACGCAGGCGACCACAGCACAGCGGGGTTGGAGTTCAAGTTGGTGCCGTTCAGTGGCTTCCTCCGGGCATTCCATCACAAAGGATTACGAGCAGAACGCTATTAGCGCATACATAACATGAGCCACACAGTGCATCACAGTACAATAACAAAAATCTCAAACAATAGCACACATAGGGACACAGACAAAGTCAGAAGACCCAGAATTAAAGTATGTCCTAGGAAGTCATGCATTAATTAATTTTACAATAAGATGGTCTATGAGCCATTACATCATCTAAAAAAAAGGTAGATAATTGGATCATTGCTAGACTGTCAATGCTGACTATGGATCAGCCCTCTCTTCGGGTCTAGTTAGTAGTACTCACCTCCTAGCACCTGATGAGGTCCCTCCTCTCTTCCTTCCAAGCAACTTTGGAATAAACACCTTGCTTAGATATCCAAAGCCCATAGAGTACAAGGAGTCAAATGATGCCTTTTCGTTTTCTGATGCCAGCTGTTTAATCCTCTTGATCCATAGTTTAGGGAGCACCATACGCCTTTGATGTAGCACACTTTTCAACATCCTCTTTTCTTCCAGAGAAAAACCAGAGTAGTGACTAGGACCTAATTCTGTCAATGAAGTCAAGTCTCTAAGGAATATTCCTAACCAACGGATACTTGGCACTGCCAATCCTAAACTGTCGTGTGGCACCTCTGTTGAACCAAAAGCATAAGTACACAGGTTCTGTACTCCATATGCATCTGGATCCACTAGAGCATACGTCTCAAGTTGTGTAACATCCACCAGCATTTTAAGAAAAGCTCGTGTTGCAGCATCTGGTTCTCCATCACCTGTTACCATGATGCACTTTTTTTCTGTGTGGAAGTCCATTTGACATAGATGATGAAACATGGAACTCTTTTCCAACACCAGAATGAAATCTACTTCATGCTTCTCAATTTCAATCTCAGCTTCTAATGCGTTGTTTGGAATTCTCATGCCTCCAAAAGATTTCTCTGAACAATTTACAGAGTACCCATTTCTGCATCTCAGTGTCAAAGGACCAATCACAGAACCCTTCGCAATAGAAACCACATTTAAGGATGACATTGTGCACCCTAACATACAGCACACATCATATAGTATTCCATCTGAAACTTCGATCTTTTCGAAAATCTCCTTACCATGGCAGAACAAATCATGGTTCGTGATGGTCACGCCTTCTTTTAGCGCTCCAATGATTATATGAAAAGCAAGAGCTGTTGATGTTGCTATATGCGAGGTCTTGTGATTGTATTCGCGTACCAATGTGCCTACACGCTTGATAACAAGCTGTTGATGGCCCTCATGGAAAGTCATCATCATAGTACCACGTTGTGGTATATCATACGAAAATCCTTTTCCTTCTACAGCTGTTTTAGCATTCAATGACAGGATGTTTTCTATTCTGGATATCACGGATTTCGAATCAAGCTGCTTCAAGACAATATAGTTTGTCTTGTCTGAGATATCATCAAATTCTGGCCATAAGAGATCTTTGTTATCAGCAGCAGATACATCCTCCTCCTGCTCAACATCATCATCATAAGCGAATTTCTTTTCCACTTCAACATCAGAAGGGGGCACCATTTCCTTGCAGGTTATGCTTTTCTCAGCCCATATCTTCTGAAAATACACATATGCAAAGAGTAAAGATATGGTTGCAGATTTGTTATAGAGAGAATTAGACCAATCTGCATCATACACTATTGCTTTCCTCGTTGGTGGAAAACAACACTACAATTAGTTAGCCATGTCAACTGAAAGTTTGCTAATAGGACATACACTATAAGCAGCAAATTCCCACAATTTATTTGCTAGATTACTTTGGAATAGTAGTATTTGAGAAACAATTAGCATCTTCTGAAAACACAAAATTTTAACATCTTGGATATAAATCAATATAAACATGGTGCGTGGTTGTACATACAAGTATGAGAAGCTAGATAATTATATCATATCAGACTATAGGAGGAAAGTGCAGAATACCAGTGTATAAAAGAGAGCAATTTGACATATCCATTTGACAAGTAGTTCAACCAACAAGGAGGGATGGAACTTTGTTTCATTAAAAAGGGGAATGAGATGATTTCAATGCAACAAATGTTTTGTAAGCAGCATAGAAATCTAAACCAGGTAACTGCAGCACGTGAAGTGCAAAATTATCCTAAGCTGGGAACAGTTCGACGGTCGGCAACCAAACTTATTACAAAAAAGAAGCAATGGGAATAGGCAAGAATTCACATCGATACAGCAGGTTAGCATAGACATGTACACCGCTAGGCACTAGCCCACATTTAAATGTTGCGATTGCGCTTAGAGATCCACTCAGTTTACAAAATGGAAACGTGTAAATTTCCGGGGTCAAGGCAGTGTATAAACAAGGTTAAGGCTTTTTGTAGATTTTACCGGCTCTTGTTGTTCCAGTTCAGAAGCTCTCTTCGCCATTCCAATTTCATATCTGCCTCCGGCAGCACCAGAGGGCCCATCATCCTTCTGCATATCCTCCCCAACCTCTTCAATTACACGAGCTCTCTTCCCCTTTATGCCATTGCGCCTTGGAGCCTCGTCCTCCTGTCCACAGTCAACATGGCCAGCACTGTGAAGACATGCAAGGGAATTAACAGCGCAGCAGGTTTGAGGATGCGGTTGATCTGGCATGGGGTTCAGCATTTTTCCAGGAGCCAGCCCGTCCTTAAGATTTACCGTGCTGCTGTCTTGTTCCTGTAGAAGCGCGAGAATACTCGAGCGGAGCCTCTTCCTGAAGGACGAGTTGGACCTGTGACCGAAACATGATTAGGTTCAGATAGTGGATGATTCCGGTTCCGGAATCGGGACAGCCTCGTCATATAGACCAAACACGCTGTAAAAGGACTGGGAAAAAAGATCCAAGAATGGGAGCAGAGCAATGGACTGGTCACGGGAAGCCTGTCCGATCACACGTCTACATCATCAAACTAGTACAGTAGTACTCATTCAATCCCCACTACGAATCCTCCGACATTGGCATCGAATCCTCCTCACATGCAAACCCTACCGCAGAACCTAGGCCTTGAAATGAACGAAGAGAAAACATGGGGGAATAGGGGCGTACCGGCAGGACATGGCGGAGAAAGCCTCCGACTGAGCAGCAAAGCCCTCGGCGTGGCCGGAGACGAAGGAGCCTGGGGTGGCCTCGCCGCCGCACACGTCACGTCAGTCGTAGTCGTAGTCGAACGGGCACCGGGCACGGGAGGGCTACGACTTTAGGAAGGAGATATTGGGCTGGGCCGACTGTAAGGGAGCGGGCCCTTCTCCAGGCTGGGCCTCGCTGGTAAGGCAAATCAGCAAATGCACCGCAGCCCTGCAGGTGCTTGTGCTTCCGAAGCTCCGAGTTCCGAGCTCCGGCAGACATGGGCTCGTTTGGTTTTCGCCAAACCTTACCCTGCCTATCTTTGCCAAGAGAGGGCTCGCCAATTTTTTGGCGAGAGATTTCTCCGCCCCGCGTGGGCGCGGAATCACACTACGCGCGCGCACGGACGTCAGGGCGTGCCAAATTCTGGCTGCGATCCAAACACATGCAGGTGAGGCAGTCAACGACCAATTTGGTAGGGCATCCGATGGAAGCGATCCAATCACATGCTGGTGAGGTAGTCAACGGCCAATTAATTTTCTCGTTTGAACCTTAAAAATACCAAATTAAGTGTACTAGCGGATTACGAGATGTTGTTAAGATCACTAAACTCTTAAAATGCATTTTAGATCCCTAAACTTGTTTTAGGATATTTTGCAAAACAAAACTTTTCCAACAATGTCATATAGGTCAATCAACTTTCAAAATACATTTTTAGATCTATAAACTTGTCACACATGTCATTAATGTCCATAAACTCTCAATATGATACTTTAAACTTAATAATAATATTATTTTGCTAATCTAAGTTCAAGAAAAATGCTATGGCTATTTTTAATTTAATGAAAATACTTTTTTGATTTTTATTGAGATTGGGAACAAATTACCCTAATAAAGTTATGTAGAACCCATGTAAAATATAATTAGTGAATAGAAAAAATTTAAGATTAGCATAGATATTGCCATGTTAATTGAGAAAAATATGATATGCATCGTTGATTTTTTAATAATCTAATAGTCTTGATTAATCTATATTAAGTATGATTATTAAGCTGCTAATCATCATTAAAGTAATATTAGTGGTTAGATTTCTCCCTGAATCATGTGGAAAATAGATAAATAAATAGTCTGTTTCAAATATAATTAACTAATGCCAAATTCAGGGATATGAAAATTCATTATGAAAGTTAAGGGATCTAAATCACACACCGCAGCAAATTCGGTGATATGAAGATGCATCTCAAGAGTTCAGGGGATCCGAACGACACATTAGGACAAGTTTGGGACTAAAATTGCATTATGATATGTTATGGACCTAGATGTCATATCGAGACAAGTTTGAAAACCGCTCGTGTATTTTACTAAAAAAATCTTGCTTGCAATTCTCAAAGATTATATTGGCTCATTAGAAAGCAGCTAGGACTAATGGCAGGATTCTTACAAGAAAGAAACAATGTTTGAAAGAGTTGCACACAGCATGTGTGTGCGTTTTCTGTGAAGCTTTATGTTAACACACCTCCTTTAATGCTAAGTCAAACTCTCGCCTAGTAGACTGGGAACATGGCTCTTAGCCTGTTCGGTTGGCTGGTGGCTGGTAGCTGGTGCTGATTTGTTGTGAGAGAAAAGTACTGCTGGCTGGCTGGTGGCTGGTGCTGATTTGTTATGAGACTGAAGTACTGCTGGCTGGTGGCTGATAAGCGAAACGAAGAGGCTGACCTTGATGTGTGGCGTGGCATTACGTGGACTGGAAAGGCGCATGCCTTCCCGCCACATATACTTGGTCAAGGTCGAATACTACCACATTCACATACAAGTCGCACAATTTTAGGCATAGCATAGGTCTCAACCATGGACGTCCCGCTTGTCGTCCTCCTCTTCACAGCCGCCGCACCTCTCCTGGCACTCCTCCTCCTGTCCTCTGCCAAGAAGCGCCGAGCCGATGGCCGCCGGCTGCCTCCGTCTCCGCCCGGCCTGCCGTTCCTTGGCCACGTCCACCTTCTGGGCCGCCTGCCGCACCGGGCGCTCCGGTCCTTGGCCGCGTCGCACGGCCCGGTCGTGCTGCTGCGCCTCGGCCGCGCGCCCACCGTCGTGGTGTCCTCGGCGGCCGCCGCGGAGGAGGCCCTCAGGGCCCGCGATGCGGCGTTCGCCAGCCGGCCCCGGATGCCCATGGTGGACCGCCTCGTGTACGGCAGCCGCGACATCTCCTTCGCCCCCTACGGCGAGTACTGGCGGCAGGCGCGGCGCGTCTGCGTGCTCCACCTCCTCAGCCACCGCCGCACCCGCTCCTTCCGCCACGTCCGGGAGCAGGAGGCCGCCGCGCTGGTCGCCCGCGTCCGCGCCGCGCCTGGCGGCGTGGTCAACCTCAGCGACGCCCTCATCTCCTACTCCAAGGCCGTCGTCTCGCGCGCGGCGCTCGGCGACGGGGACTACGGGCTCGACGGCGATCGAGGGGGAGAGAAGCTGAGGCGGGTGTTGTCGGACCTGCAGGAGCTGATCATGACGACTCCGGTGAGGGAGATGGCGCCGTGGCTTGGGTGGGTGGACACGTTGACCGGGCTGGAGGCCAAGACGAATCGCACGTTCCAGGCGATCGATGACTTGCTCGAGCGGGTCGTCGCGGACCACCGCGCCCGGCGTCGAGCAGATGGCCAGCGAGCCGAGCAAGGCGAGGAGGAGGACGACGATCACCGCGATTTCGTGGACGTGCTGTTGGATGTGAACGACATGTACAAGGACGCCGGGCTCCGCCTCGACACGGAAAACATCAAGGCAATCATCATGGTGCGTATATTGTACTTGTTCTTACATGTGAATATGTGATGTTTTTGTGCATTTCTTCACTGAGAAGAACACACATGCAGGACATGTTTGTCGCCGGCACTGACACTTCGTACACGGTGCTGGAATGGGCCATGGCGGAGCTGGTCAACCACCCCGAAGAGATGCAGAAGCTCCAGCGCGAGATCCGGGTTGCTGCCTGCGACACCGGCCACGTAACCGAGGACCGTCTGGACGGCGTGCCGTACCTCAAGGCGGTGATCAGCGAGGCCATGAGGCTGCACGCCCCGGCGGCGCTGCTGCTGCCCCGCGAGACGACGGGGGACACGGAGCTGCTGGGCTACCACATCCCGGCGCGCACGCGGGTGGTGGTCAACGCGTGGGCGATCGGCCGGGACCCGGCGTCGTGGGAGCGCGCGGAGGAGTTCGTGCCGGAGCGGTTCATGGTGGACGGCGGCGGCGCAGCGACGGACTACACCAAGGTGGGGCAGGACTTGAGGTTCCTGGCGTTCGGTGCCGGGAGGCGAGGGTGCCCAGGGGCCGGGTTCGCCGCCCCGTCGGTGGAGCTGGCGCTCGCCAACTTGCTCTATCACTTCGATTGGGCGCACGGCCGGAGGGGGACGACGGTGGTGGACATGACCGAAGTGTACGGGCTGACTGTGCGCCTCAAGGAACCGCTGCTACTTGTTGCTACACCATGGTCTCCCTAGCTAGTAATCTGTAATCCCAACAAGGCAACAACACTGTGGATCGTGTATTACATCGAAACTTCTTTGTTGATGGGGCATGTCAGCTCCCTCTGTCATGTCCTGAAATATAAGACATTCTAATTTTGTTCTAAATCAAATTAGATAAACTTTGACCAACTTTATAAAAAAAACAATATTTAAAACATGCATTGAGCATTAATAGACTCATTATAAAAGATATTTTGCTTATTTGATTTCTAAATGTCTATAAACTGGTTTAACTTTCAAAAGTTTGACTTTAGGATAAATCTAGAATGACTTTTATTCCGGAACTAAGAGAGGACTAAAAGAATAGTTAACCGTGAATTTGAGCATGCATATTTGCAACCTTGCTAACTCAAAATCTCGAATAGGGAACATGGATCACTCTCCACTTTGACTCGATATGATGCGTGTGGTTCCATTACATGGATAAGAATTGCCAATGCGTTCACGACACATATACACTTGGTCAAATAATACTACGACATCCACGTACACATCTCGCACAATCTTGCGCATAGGTCTCAAACATGGACGTCCCGCTTGTGGCCCTCCTCTTCACAGCCGCCATACCTCTCCTAGCGCTCCTGCTGTCCTCTACCAACAAGCACCGCGCCGATGGCCGCCGGCTGCCTCCGTCGCCGCCCGCCCTGCCACTTCTTGGGCACCTCCACCTGCTGGGCAGGCTGCCGCACCGGGCGCTCCGGTCGCTCGCCGCGTCGCACGGCCAGGTCATGCTCCTGCGCCTCGGCCGCGTGCCCACCGTCGTGGCGTCCTCGGCTGCGGCCGCCGAGGAGGCCCTCAAGACCCGCGACCTCGCCTTCTCGGGCCGTCCCAGGCTGCTCATGGCCCAGCGCCTCCTCTACGGCTGCGACATGGTCTTCGCGCCCTACGGCGAGTACTGGCGCCGGGCACGGCGCGTCTGCGTGATCCACCTCCTCAGCGCCCGCCGCACCGCCTCCTTCCGCCGCGTCCGGGAGCAGGAGGTCGCCGCGCTTGTCGACCGCGTCCGCGCCGGGGCGGGCGTGGTCAACCTCAGCGACGTCCTCATCAGCTACGCCAAGGCCGTCATCTCGCGCGCGGCGTTCGGCGACGGCGACTACGGGCTCGAAGGCGACGGCGGCGGAGGGAAGCTAAGGCGGGTGTTCGCCGACTTCGAGGAGCTGATCGCCGCGGCTCCGATGCTGGAGATCTCGCCGTGGCTCGGGTGGGTCGACACGCTCACCGGGCTGGAGGCCAAAACGAGGCGCACGTTCGAGGCGCTCGATGCCTTGCTCGAGCGGGTCATCGCGGACCACCGTAGCCGGCGTCCCGGTGGCCGGCAGGTTCTTGCCGACGGCGAGTTCGGCGGTCACCGGGATTTCGTCGACGTGTTGCTGGATGTCAACGACATGGATGAGGAAACCGGACTCGAGCTCCACACGGACAACATCAAGGCCATTATCATGGTACGATTACACGTTACTCAGCTTGGAATATTTGGTTATGTATAATTGGACATGCAGGTCAAAGCTACAACTACAAGGCACATATATATTAGTAGTAGTCGACTATTATTGCCTATTGGTGATAGTAGTGAACCTGTGTCTATAAGTGCATAATATTATCTAGCCCTATGTCACTTATAATGCTAACTGGGGTAGTGTCTAGATGATGAAAGCAAAAATCTCCAAGAATCTCCCATGATAATGGCCTTGATGGGAGATAAAAAACTGAATGGAGTACCGGTTAGTAAATAGTCAAACCACGTTCTTCAACACATATGCACTTAGAACATCTTCAACAATTTCTTAATCCCCAATAAACCGTCACTATTGGGAAAAAAGTGCTTTAGCATGCTCTCAATATCTTTTATCTCTAATATTTTTAATTTAACTCAATTTTTCACTCCAACTCTCCCCAAATAGAGGGGGAGAGCTTTTTGTAAACGGTCCCAATAAACAGTTACTGGGAAAGATTTATCCAGACTGCTAGAGATGTAAATTGCAAAAGGTCTCATTTGACCGATTCATTCATCATGTGCTACACATCTCCTATCCGATGGTCCATGACAGCAGTTTCTAGGTTTCCATCTCCATGTAGTTTCCACTGTATACTTTCCCAATTAGTAAGGATCTATGTGATGTGGATCCATGCTATGGTTGATTCATTGGATTTTTGTCTATTTTTCTATCTTTTATATCCAAATTTTACATAGATAGTGGTTGACCACACCATTAGTGACACTGGATTGCAAGTTACAACTTTAGTGTATGCCCTACGTTTTAAATACACAATATAGGGATGCTTGCATTGCAGCATTGGAAAAAAAAATCACTAAGTGAGTAAGTGTACAAAGTATTAATATTTATCGTGAAAATATCGTGAAATGACAATACGTATTCTGTAACAATTTCAATAATAAATTCTTAGGGAAAGAACCAAAAGGTCAAAGGTGCAAGTTAACGACATCTGTCCAAATTAAAGCGAGGAAAGCATAACCAAGTTACTCTCTACGTGCCAGTCCCAAAAAGTCATTTTTACGTTTTTCCTAAGTCAAACAATTTTAACTTAATTTGACTGAATTTATAGACAATCAACATTTATAACACACTGTAGACATAGTATAAAAGTATATATGCCACTATGAATCAAATTATAAATATTTGGTGCCATAAGAACTTTTGTAGGTTTGGTCAAACTTAAGATAGTTTGATCCACAGTACAAACCTATAAGACCAGTTATTTAGTTTCGCTATTGGTGTCAACTCTTAACCACATACTGACATGAGCGGAGTTTGAGCACTAGCTGCCCAGGAAGCAAGCTGGTCTCCCCCGCTCTTCTGAGGCTCCGCTCCGCGCCGGGCGACACCCCGTCCCCGGCGGCCACCGCCCCATGCCGACGGGCACCGCGCCCCCGGCATCCACCCCACCCTCGCCGATGGACACCGCGTCTCCGGCGCCCCCTCCTCCCCCATCGGTGGTCTCCCCGCCCTCGAAGGCCGCTTCTACCTCTCCGGGAGGAACACCACCTCCGACGGCGGCCCATCCTTCCCGGGGCGCTTCTTCCCCCAGGGGCCTCCGCCCAAGCTCCTCGGCCGCCCCGCCGCCCGGCACCGACTCCCCTCCGGCCACAAGGTACTCACCCCCCTCTCCCCGGCCGCGCGGCCGTTCTACCCCGGTGNCTCCTACCGCGCGAAACGACGGAGGACACGGAGCTGCTAGGCTACCACATCCCGGCGGGCACGCGGGTCGTGATCAACGCGTGGGCCATCGCTCGGGACCCGGCGGCGTGGGAGCGCGCCGAGGAGTTCGCGCCGGAGCGGTTCGTCGTCGGCGGCGGCGCGGCCATGGATTACAGCAGCAAGGTGGGGCAGGACTTCCGATCCGGTTCGTGCCGTTCGGCGGCGGGAGGAGGGGCTGCCCCGGGGCCGGGTTCGCCGCGCCGGCAGTGGAGCTGGCTCTCGCGAACATGCTCTACCACTTCGATTGGGGATTGACGGCGGCGCACGGCGGGACGCCGCCGCCATCGCTGGACATGAGCGAGGCGTACGGGCTGTCTGTGCGGCTCAAGGCACCGCTGCTCGTCCTTGCTACACTATGGTCTGCCTAGTCATGCTGCGATCTCGAGGCGTTTAAGAACACACAGACTAAGAGCATCTTCAACAGATTGAGAAAATCAATCCCCTTTCCTTTTATTTCTAGTTAAAGGGGATTGAGATGAAAAAAATTCTATCCAACAAATCCCTTTTTTAATTCTCTTTCCCTATAATTTTTTCTCAATCCTTAATTATTTCCCCAATCCCCTAAAGAAAGGGGAGCCTCCACCTCTCCCCTTTCCTGTCTTTCTGTACCCCCTCCCCGCCGCGTCCGCGTACGAGCCTCTCCCTCGCCGCCGCAAGAAACAGGCCGCTGCCGCCGCCCTCCGGCCACGGCGGGCCTCCCCACCGCCGGCAGCCGTGCCCCCACCGCCGGCAGCCGTGCCCCTCGATGGTCGCTGCGTTGCTCGGCGGTCGGCTCGGCGGTTGCCGCTGCGTCGCTCGGCGGTCCGCGCTTCTTCGACGAGTGGCCGCGTCCAGCAGCGCTTGGCGCCGACCAGCCTCGACAAGCCGCGTCCAGCCACCGCCGCCGCCTCCCCCTCCACGCAGAAGCCGCTCCGGCGCTTCTTCGACCAGTTTCTATATAGCCTATCCTGTTCATGGAAATGATGATCGAAAGCTCTTGTTTACTGCAGCCACACTATTTTTCTTTACTTCTTTTTTTATTATGGATGACCTCTATTTACTGCAGCCACACTATTTTATGGATGACCTCTAGTTTCAGTTCTGATGCATGGTCAGCAATAAAGAAACAGGTGAAGAATAGAGCCAGCCAGATATATTTTCAGTGGCCAGATATATGCATGGTCAGCAAGTTTCAGATGATATTGGTTTCAGCTTGTATATTTTCAGCTTATATATTTTCAGTGAGGCCTAGCTGCTTTCTGAATTGAAATGAGTTGTATGTATGGCACCTGCTTATGTATGGCACCTGTATGTATTCTGAATTGAAATGAGTTGTAAACTACATGTCTTTTCCAACACCATATGTCTTCATGAGGAGGTTTCTGAAAGCAGCAGATTCAGATAAACAGGTGAAGTGTCACTACATTCTGATCAGTGTTAGCAGTTTGCTCTCTCACTTAAAAAACTTTTTCCATTGTTCCAACCTATTTCAGGTTTGGACAAGGAAAAGAGCTGTACAAGAATGTCTGCTACAGTCTCAAGGCCCTTTTAGTTTGGTTCAATTTTCTTGATGTGTTCTGTCAGCAACCAGGAGCACCAAGCAGCAGCAACCAGGAGCAACAAGCAGCAACAACCTTTTGCTGAACCAGGAGCAAGCAGGAGCAGCAAGCAAGAGCAAGCAGCAGCAAGAAGGAGCAGCAACCTGTCATGTTTTCTTTATGCAAGAATTAAACTGTCATGAGATGTGCACTGTCTGAATCCACTGACCAGTATGAGGTCCGGCGGCGGCGCGCGGCTCACGGTCCGCCGGCGCTTCCTGTCGACGGAGAAGGCATCGGTTCTTGGCTTCAGCCCACGGGATTTCAGTTTCAGGTAGCAGCGAAAGGTCACGGCAGGAGTTTCGGCCCACGGGGAAGGCCCACGGGCAGGACAATTCAGCCAATTTTCGGCCCACGGGAGAGAAAATTAAATAAAGGGAAAAGGGGAAAAGAGATCTGCTGCAGCACTTGTCCCCAATATCCTGAAATTGTGAAAGAGGATTCCCCTAAAACCAAATTAAAGGGAAAGGAGAAAGGGGAGCTGTTGGAGTTGCTCTAATACTGTTGATCATCGAATAAAACCCGAAACGTTTTAGGTGCAAGTGAGTTCTTGAACCAAGTGCACCGCGCCTTCGATCACCGGCGGCGACGAGTGATGGCGTTCGCCGGTGAGGAGCACCTTACCGTACCGGAAGAGGCTGGCAACCAAGCATGCATCACGGTTCATGACACCTTGGGCCCAGTCGTAAATGAAATAGCGACCAGGGCGGTCGGCACCGTAACGTCCATATTGTGATCTGCACTGGCGCCACGCTGGACTTACTCGCTCGCCAGCCGCATGCTCCCAGTTGGCCGCCGCCATCGCGCTCGGCGTCGCTGGAGACGCCGCCATCCTGTTCCGGCCGGACCCCATCTCCCTGTGTCAATCGTCTTCTCTAGCTAGCTTGTCGCCGCCTTGTTGGCCGGCAGTACAAGTATGGATTTGCCATGGGTGGCATATAGGGCTGGACAAAATGCTCGTGACTCGTTAGCTCGCTCGGTTCAGAGCTAGCTCGGCTCGGCTCGATACGGTAACGAGCCAGCTCGAGCAGGCTTCTCAGCTCGCTTGTATAACGAGCGAGTTCGAGCTGCTCGCGAGCCTAATGAGCCAGAGTAGACTTTTAACAGGCCAGTGAATAATAGCCCAAGCCGGATGTTTCTCAGGAGCCCAACCGCCCAAGGCCCATTAGGATCCATCATGTTGGTTCCCCACCGAAACTCCACTCCTATTCCTCCCTCACGTGAGTCACGCCGACGCCTCAGATCCAATTGAAACTCCCTAGTCCCCATCAAAGCTTGTCGGTGCCCGCATCCCCATGACGCCCGTGCCCCACAGCACCTCGGCTGTTGCGGGTGCGTCGGCGGCGGGATCCACGACGACCCATACGATGGGATGGCGCATGAGCCGCAGCGTGTGCGCCATGCACAGCAGCTCGGCACTGCATCGCCGTCGCTCCCGGCGCCCAACCTCGTGGTGGTGACCAAAATCAGCAGCCTCTGCGGCTCATCCTCCTCCTCATCGGCACCCACGTCCATCGTTGCCCCGTCGCCGCTGGCCCCGACAAGCCCCACCTCGCCAGCTACGTCAGGCGGCAGCGGCGGCGGACTCTCTAGGCCGGCGGCGGACCTCCTCCACCTAGACACCGAAGCCCGACGACGGCGGCGCGAGTTTTGACCCCATGCGCTCGTGTGCAGGCTCGAGCGAGCGGAGTTGCGAGATGGCGTTCAGGGCGCGCACGGAGCAAGGCAAGTAGTGCATTTTGTTGAGCTCACGAGCGAGCTGCCGAGCCGAGCCGAGCTGCCTTTCCAGCTCGCTAGCATAACAAGCCGAGCCGAGCTAGCTCGTTATACTAACGAGCTGGACCGAGCCGAGCCGAGCCGGCTCGTTATCCAGCCCTCGTGGCATAGAATGGCGGAGGTAAAGAGAAGGCCAACCAAACCACACAATGAACCACTCCAAAGATACTTGCCTAGCTTGTTGTTGGAAATAGGCCCACGGAGAGGCCCATTTATGGAATCCCAAAGCAAGAGTGAATTTCATAGAGTTGTCCCATACTGCTGGTTTGAATTGGTGCATATCAACTTAAATACTAGAGCTCTCTCACTAGTCTGAACACTTGGAGAGAATGGGACTAAGGTTACACATGCGCGCGTACACGCGTATTCACGTTCTTTTCGCGTAAACGAACGTGTGACTTGTGATTTTTTTTGTGTCATTCTTTTGCCATCTGCGTATTAACTTTTTGACAACGGTCATTAGAGAGGATAAGTATGCAGTCAATGCCTTAATCCCAAATTGAGTGGGTGGTTACTACTGCCAATTAATGGGACATCATTATAGATGAAACGGTCAGCAGAGGGCTGCCGATTTCTCTGTAAGAGGACCTGGAGACGTCCAGGCAATAGACACGAGAAAATCCCCACAAACTCTTTTTGAACTTTCTCTCTGGTTCCGGGAGAAGTGTGCTGTGGTGCTGAGCTGCCAGATCTCGCCGGCTCTTCTTCTTGGCGTGCACTGAGAAGGAGAGGAGCGGTATCTCCGAGCCCTTGCCGTTGTGAAGCCCGCACGAGGGGCGGCAATAAGGTTTCTGGACAGCGCAACTGCGCAACCGCTCGAAGCTGATCGACTTCGTTCTGTGTTGCCTCTACATCGAATCTACACAAGAACATAGCGCTATTTTGTAAGTCCATAGATAGGTAATAGTGCGGCAATGCGTTTGATTATGTTTATTACATATCGGCTGGCTATGTCTATGATGTCTTTGTTGTTCTCGTTCTTGAGATTTAAGCCTGATTATTTCTTTTACATAGCAGTAGTTTTTCCTTATGAAATATGCCTCAAATTAAAATCTGATAAAATAATTCGTATATCTCCAACACTAAGCGGCCACATTGAACGTACTACAAGAAAAGGCCCTGTTGATACGCTTTGGTGTCTATCCAAGGGTCCAACCTTGTCCGCATCAAAACGGCGCTAGCAAGCCAGCGCCAAATAGTAGACCTGGCCTAGAGAATCTCAACATGGCACACCAGTTCAACAATGTTACTGACAATGCCACCGTTCGGCTGGCTGGTGTTGATTCTGGCTGGTGGCTGGTGCTGATTTTCTGTGAGAGAAAAGCACTGCTGGCTGGCTGGTAGCGGGTGGCTGGTGCTGATTTTATGTGAGACTAAAGTACTGCTGGCTGGTTCTGAACCAGCCAGCCGAACAGGGTAGTGTCCAGACGATGAAAGCAAAATCTCCAAGAATCTCTATTGAATTAATACATAATTCAGAAATTGGTAAAATTGCTATTTATCAATCTCTATTGATTGGCTAAGTGTGGATGGGATAATATAGGAGAGACCTTTAGTCCCAGACGCTACCAAGGTCAGGTACTAAACATTAGTATAGGCGCTGCAACGCCCGGTACTAAATGGTTCTATGGGAAAAAAGAGCGGGGCGCTAAACTGAGCCCTTTAGAGCAAGTATTATGGACGGCGAAGAGCAGGCGAGATCTTACGTGGGAGAGAGAGAAAGGAGGAGAGAGAGGAGGACGGGCGGTTCGCGAGACGCCAGCTTCAGCTGGCGAATACACCCTTCGACAGCTCCTATTGGCTGCGTTTGCTGCTGAACATTAAAACAACTGGGACCCACCATCACCGCGCGCTTGTTGCAGCCCGTAGCCGGCGCAACCATTAGCCTTGCTCTTAGTAGCGCTAAACTGGGCCCTTTAGTACCAGACGTTGCCACGGCCCGCTACTGAAGATGGCCTTCCAGTTCCCACCCAGCCCACTTTACATTACTTTTTATTATTTATGAAAGCATTACAATATTTGTTTTATGCATGATTTTTTTGTTAATACAAAAATGTTATTTCTTCCATGCATAAATTTAGGACAATAATTTCTATAGTTTACTTAACGTTTTATAACACATTTGATAAATAGTGCTCAAATTGTGTCAAAAATAATAGTTTCAAAAGTTTGAGGGATGGTCATAATATTTACTAAAATAAAATCTAACATAATATTATATTCTTATGCGGTTAAATTAATAATTCTACCTTACTAATAATGGATAAATGATTCTAATATAGTAAAAAGCCTTATTTGATTGAATTTTAATCATCTTCTTTTTGGCGAAAGTTCCTTGGTTATAATCGCGTCGTAATCATGTAGTGTCCTCCTTGTTTAACAGGATGCTGGGGTCAAGCTGTACTGAGAAAGGTGAAAGGTCATCAAAATGATCATAGTCTTCAGACTTGTCCTCAACTCCCAAGATTTTCCTTATTCCTAGAAGAACTATGTGGCGCTTCCGCCACTACAAGGATTTGGGTCTAATGCCACGGAACGCATTGCAATGACACAAATTCGGTTGCAATAGGTAAGTGTTATTGCAACCACTTCCAAATATCATTGCAACAGATCGATGTTATTGCCACCATTTCAAAATTGGTTGTGATAAGATAAAAATATTGCCACGAGTTCTTTGGGTTGTGATAATATTGAGTTTTGTTGCAAGAGATAGGCTTTTTAGCCATGAATTTCAAAATGGTTGCGATAGTGAATAGTTTTGCCACGAATGTCTTGCGTTGTCACAATAATTTATTTTGTTGCAATAGGTCTACCCATATTGCAATGAAAAATTATTTTGGTTGCATTTAGTTGACAATATTGCCATGAAATTATTGCGTTGTCCTAATTTTGTCCTTAGGTTGCAAAAGCTTCCTCAATATTGCAACGAAAACTAAATGGTTGCAATTTGTTGTCAATTTTACCATGTTTCTCTGGCGTTGCAATAATCTTGTCTTTCCATTGCAAAAGTTGCTCCATATTGCAACCAAAACTAAATGGTTGCAATTTGTTGTCGATTTTGCCACGTTTGTCTGGCATTGTAATAATCTTGTCTTTTTCATTGCAAAAGCTTGCTCCATATTGCAACCCTAACTAAATGGTTGCAACTTGTTGTCGATTTTGCCACGTTTGTCTGGCGTTGTAATAATCTTGTCTTTCCGTTGCAAAAGGTTGCTCCATATTGCAACCAAAACATTTTGTGGCCATTAATAATTTCTCTAGCAGCTAATTATTGCATATTTTGCCAAAAAATATGTGAAAGTTGGGTTCGAACCTATGACCTGCTATCTGTATGAAACATGCACCAACTACCACTAAAGAAGGCTAGCTTGTTATGATTGAAAGCATTGTCGACCCCTAATCATGGTGCATAAAAACCTCTATTGTTTAAAATTTACTCAGTCACCTTATATATTTTCTAATTTTTAGTGCCCACAAAATATCTAAGCTTTTAATCTAATATATTTGCAATAATGACACAATATGTATGCAGTATGTGTGGATTTCTTTTAGGCAAAACCAGCGACAAGATATAAAGCAGTACTAGCTAGTGTGCTGACATCAATTTAAATAGTACACAAGACAGAGCAATACTAATTAATTAATATATCACGGTCAGTATAGGAACAATAACGAAACAATATATAATGTAGGCTATCCATACAAAAAATTCATCATCATGTTCTTCACTTGAAGAGTTCACAGGTGCTACAATGCCATCCTCGATGTAGGTATCATCTTCATTATGTTCTTTATTAGCTAGTATATCTAAGTCTGCATCATTTGGCTCTGGTATACATTCAACAATCGCCTTATCAATAATGGAAGCACGACCACTTATCCCTTCCATGTTGGACCTTCTTCAATTTGTCAACTCTCCATGTGTGTGTGAAACGCTCATGTCCTCTACTCCCACGACCAGTGAGTCTACATTGTTTTGTTCCTTAATTTCTGTTTCTAGCATGGCAAAGAGATTTCTAGGTGCTATTCTAACAACACTGGCCCATTCCGGTTTGTTTCTCTTGGCCTTGACATAAAACACCAGCTCAGCTTGTATACCCAAAATGAAAGGATCATTGAAATATCGAAATCTAGATGTATCAATGTCGATAATACTATACTGATCCTTACTATAACCTCTACCTTTGGTCTTTGTGGCTGCAGGCACATCATACCAGTCACACTCAAACAAGATGACTTCCTTTTCATTAGGGAATTACAATGATATAATGCCTTTAATACGACCATACCATTCCATATTGCCAGTACTCTCATCCCTTTCACAACAACACCACTATTTTGAGTACTCATGTTCTTCTCAATGTGGGCTGTTCGAAACATAAATCCATTGAGGAAACATCTGTTGAAAATCCGTGCCCGATGATCTATTGCTACAAATGAGAAAAAACGTGGCCCAAAGTTTATACCACGGGACTATTGCCACGACATCCCACGGAATGGTTTTGTGGCAATTGCTAGTTATTGCAACGATTTCGTTGAAATAGGCACATTTTGCCACGTTTTTTTCCCTCTTGCAATAGACCAAAAATCTAGTAGTTCGCTCATCATCTGGCTTAGCACTGGTCTTCGGTCTGTCCCTCTTCACAACTTTTTCTGCCCCTCTTTGCGATCTGGGTACAATAATTTGTTGCGGTCCTCTAATATGCGCTGGAATTTAATCATCTCTTTTTCACTTTCCATTCTTTCTCAGCATCCTACAACATCTATCTAAGATCATCTTTAGCAACCTCGTCTTCTGCATTGCCCATTGTAGTATGGGCAAAAGCGCCAGCTTAACGCTAATATGGAAGGTTTTTATCATCCTCGTCTTCTTCATTATCTTCTATTATAACTCCTCTTTTCCTATGCTTGGTCCAACCAAAATAATTAGGCATGAAACCCGACAAATACAAGTGGTGTGAAGAGTCCTTCTAGCATGGTGTTTCTTTTCATTTTGCAAACATTGCATGGACAACACATGAGACCCAACGTAGGCTTGTTCGCCTCGACCACATCGAGAAAAACCATGCAGGCCATCAATGAAATCCTTGGTGTGTTTGTCTACGTTGTACAATCAGTGCCATTCCATTTGTACAGTACCATGTAAAAAACACTTGTTAATTAAATACTTCACATTTGGTAACTTCTTTAAATCAAAACAGGTCCATCCACAAATTTAAGCTACATAATAAAAAAAACTCAATACAGAAAAAACTCTCATTCCCTTCCAAAAAAAATATTTAGCACATTGAAAACCACATCCCATTCCATAAATACTTTTCATTATATTGGTTCATAAAAATATTTAATTTTATCATCTACATAAAAACTCTATAATGTTTTCCTTACATTCTACACAAAATAAAATACAATCTATAATGTGGGTTTATAGAATTTTTAATTTGATATGTATATAATTATGCGAAAATATCTCATTTTCATCCTTCAAAAAACACTAAGTTTCTCTAAATATCCAAAATGCAACATAGCTTTTTTTTGGGACACTAATTTCCTCTCATCATGGAAACCTTATCTATCATAAATTGTAGCTTAAATGGATGTATAGAGATGAAACTAAACCTAAAATTTCTCCATACCAACCCCACCAAATTTCTCCTTCCATGAAGCAAGAAATGTGCCATTCTAAGAGAAAAGATGAGAGTATCAAGTTGCTAACCTTTTGTGACACTTGGATGATGAAAATCTCCAAAAAATAAGGTGAATTTGGGCAACCCCCCCCCCCTGGGCCTGACCCATCATGAACAGCAGCTCGAGTTGTTCATGACTCGGGGCGGGGGTGGGGGTAGGGGGGGAGAGAAGGTTTATTTATAGAAGAACATTAGTACCATGTGGGGGCACCACCCGGTACTAATGCTCGACATTTAGTAACAGGAGTTGCCACCTCGCGGTACTAATGCTGTTCGGACGCATTAGTACCGGGTGGTGGCAACGCTCGATACTAATGTGCCACAACATGTGGTAGCCGTTGGATCCAGTACTATTGCGGAGTATTAGTACCAGGTCCTTTTACAGTCGGTACTAAAAGGAAAATGGTCCTCGGACAAATTGCCCTTTCTTTACCAGTGGTTGGGTTTACCAAGAATTGAAGTCCTGCAAAATAGACACTCCTTCGATGATTTTAAACGGAGGTTGAGCATTTGGATATTGACAATAGTATAGTTAGCACAAGATAGCAATATGGTGAAGAACAAATCTGAAAAGTATAAGCTATGTGATACAGGAAATTGTAAGTGGCACAACCAGCATAGTATCTTTATTTAACAACGAGCTCTCGTTAGATGCGGGCGGGCAACACTCTAGTCTTAGCACCCGAATTATTGCAAGCTTTTAATCAAGAGCATTTGTTATAGCATGAACAGAAAAAAAAACAGCCCAAATTATAAACAAAGAAACGACCAATTGACCCGCACCAATTGACCAATTGACTCTCCGGCCATTATCATTGACTCCACGTACGCCTCCACTTTTTTTTCTGCATAATAATGACCAATTGACCCGCACATGTTTTTGCGCGGACTTATCACGCGCACATGGGACTTTCCGTAGGTAGTGGCCTCGCCCTCGATCGCTTTGGAGTTTGGACACCTTAAAGGTGTTTGTTTGGTTATCAACTTTATGATTACTTTCAGTTAAATACATAAGTTACTTTAAACTATTTCTATTTTAGTAGCACAGAGAACGTGGTGTGAGCGCTTTAAGCTAACTTGGCATGGCATGACCATTGTCACAAAGTTGCCGGTATGACCGGGTCCAGATATGAGTACGCGGAATGTTGATCGATATTTCAAGTTCTCAGTACAGGGTACACTTCTTCGAAACGATGGTTCGACACTTTGGAACATAAACCAACTATTTTTCGGGACGACAATCTGGAACGATATGCTACCAGAGTTTCATATAAGTAAAAAATGAGAGAAAATAAGAAAACAAAAAATAAAATAAAATTTACTATTGAAAATAATCATTTACATGACCCTTTGGTATAATATTATATGCTCACTCAGTCTAATATGTTTATATGTAAACAAAAGGCTCTGAGTACCACAAATAACAGGACGAAAGGGGAACAACATACCCTCTTTCAATCTAGGCTACTACCACTTCGTACCCGTACGTCGTTAGGTACAAAAATTTCCGGTTCACGAAACCATAGACCGTACCCTGAACCATGTGACTTAGGGCATGACCTCACCCACCTAAAGTGCGGAATGCTCGAAGAATACTGGCCGGTAAGGGCGAGGCTAATAATTTAGCCAATAGCTGGCTCGACACTTAGGTCAGTCTGATTGCATAATTTTATTGCATAGTTATCAAGATTGAGAAGTTGATAATTATACATACTGGCCCTCTCTCCTCTTTCATTATAAGGCCAGTCTCAGTGCACAGTTTCGTGGCGCAGTTACCTAGTCTGAGAACTAGGCAACTGTGCACCTAGTCTGAGAACTTGATGAGTTTCATGGGGATGAAACTCCTCTCACATATGACCCGCTTTTGACATATCTATCCTATCCTTATTTGGGTACCATATGCACCTCTTTGGGCTTCTATTGAATCGACAAATTGGAGATGAAATATCTCTCTCCTCTTTCCTCATAAAGGCCTTGCCATATGTCAGTAAAATTGCTATGTGGCATCATATTTAATGTTGATAAAACTCTCACTGAGAGTGACCTTATTACCTTGCCATTTCAGCAAAATTACTAAGGTGTCCTCCTTTATTATTAATATAGACCCAGCTCACACGCTCTCTCTAAAGTTTCTTGGAACCTGTGTGTCACTTTGGATGTGATTTTACCGCGTGCTTCTCTTCTCTCCTCCCCTCTCCGGTCTCTTCAATCTCAGCGGCCCACTTACATCATTTTATTTGCTCCCACCTAGGACTAGGAGTGCCCATTCGGCAGTGTCGTCCTGCAGGGAAAGCGCGTTGGTTATCGAGGCTTGTCCTCTGTTTTGTTTTTCCTTTTCTCCCTGTTTATTAGTAGCTCCTCTCGCTTGTAGTCGGGCATCAAACCCCAGGCCATTCCCTCCTCCGCTCCTATCCAAATCCAACCTGCCCGATTCCTACAAGGACGCCGACGAGCACAGCCCGTATCATTCTTCCGCACCGGCCAGGGACAACAAGGACGTCTCGAACAAGCGTCAGCAGACAGCAGCTATTGTCCCACCACAATCACATGGACAAGGACGACGTTATTGCCCTCGACGAGAGGGAACAGGTGCCACAGCAAAATCTTAATCATCCCCCCCTCGCGTTTTTTAATGAAAATTCTGCCTGTCGTCTGACTGTATCTACTATGCATTTTCGAAGCCGAATGTTGTTGTAAATTCCATAACTGTGGCAGGCTGCTATAATGCCCGACAAGCCAGGCAACCTCTGGCAGCGATATGGGAAAAAACCGGCAGCAATTTAGGTCCCGCTTGGATAACTTTAACTAAAGTTTAGCTAGGCCGGCTAAAGCTTAGTTGGTCTGTTGATATTTATTTACAATGTTACCCTTACTTTTTTTGAACCCGATCTGGACACAGAAAAATAAGGGGGAATTTTGTTTTTAAACATGTTTTAGCTGGGCTGGAACAGCTAAAAGGATTGCGTACATTTTGACTTTCAGCTAAAGTTTAGTTGAGTTTTAACTGCCCCTGTTTGGATCCCTGGCAACTAAACTTTAGTAGCTATAGCTTGTGGATCCAAAAAGGGCCTTAACATATGTGTTGTTTAGGGATTTGTGTTGCCGGCCTCTATAATTAGTATCTACTTAACATTTGGTCTTCCTTATTATATCCAGCAACAAGCACTATCAGATCTGGCAGAAGAGTCGCGACAGACAAATACAATCAATGATGAACTGGATGAAGAGGATGATCTGGTATCACAACTGTCTTATCTCCATGCATGCTTAGTTAAGATTGTTTTGGTTTCAAAATTAGAATAGAAAAGTTCACGTACGTGCTCAATCTAAGTTGGAGACTAGAAAAGATTCACTCATGGTTCATAGTAAAAAAGAACAGCCGTTTAAACTAATGTATCTTTAACGGTATTCATGTACGAGTGATCCAAAGGTAATAGGGCATGACTCAAGGTTTTATGTGAGGGCCAAATGATCACTACTCTCTCCATCCCAGAACATAAGGTGCACGCTCAGGTCGACATTCAATATTTGGGAGCTATGACCAACAATGTAATATTTGACATTTAAAGTACTTTCCTATAATGATTTTACTGCTACAACTCTTGTAGTATAGGAATAACAGTCAAGAGTCAAAGACACTTTTAGATATATTGTATGTGCCAAATCAAACCATATCTTATATTCTAAGGATGGATGGAGTACATTAGGGCATGTATAGAGATGGCAATGGGGCCCCGATCCCCGAATCCCCGCGGGGAATTCCTCCATTAGGGGACGGGGATGGTACGATTTTAATCCCCGCGGGGATCTAAACAGGGAAAAAACTCCCCCCGTCGGGGATCACGGGGACGGGGACGTTCCAGCACTCCCCGTCCCCGTATACCCGGCTCCCCGTTTAGATACGTCGGGCCATCAAGGCCCAGCCCATAGTGGCCCACTAGTGAACGTATATAATACGAAACCCTAGAATCCTTCCTCAGTTCCACTCACTTCTCCCGAATCCAGCCGCCGCATCCTTTCCTCCCGCTGACCGACGCATCGGCGCGCGCATCGCCCGTCGCCCGCCCCCTCGTGCTCGCGCCGCCGCCGCGTGAGGACCCCGCCCCGCAGCAGCCNCCCGTCGCCCCGTCGCGGTGCCACCGCGCAAAGGGCGCGCCGCCGCCCTCCGGAACTTGTGACCTGATGTCTTCGTCCTCCCCCTCCGCCTCCATGCCTTCTGACGGCGTGGATGCAAGGTGAGACCAACCATCTGCTCTGCTCTTCGCGCCATATGCCTAGATCTAGCCCGTCTCTAGTTTCTTCGTCTCCATAGTTGCTGCATGTTGAATGACTAACCAACTCCGGCGGTCCTCGCAAGGGACGCCGCCTTGGACGCCCGGCCACCTGCTGCAAGTGCTGCAGCAGCCATGCCTGCTGCTGTTGCAGCAGCCGAGCCCGCTGTTGTTGCTGCCGCCGCACCCGTCGTGTCGCCTTTCACGGTGAGCTATGCCGCATGTACAATGGTTTAGACAATTGTTATCTGTTTGACACACACAGATAGTTGATGTAAATAGCACAATCACGCGTGTGTCCGTTTGTCAGTCAATCTGTCCATTTATCCGTATCTATGTATATTCAAAACTAAGTGTTGTTATAAATTCCATCATTATAGGGGGTGTTTGAGGGTTCATGGGATGACAAGCCAGCCTACGGTACCATAGGTCTTCGACAGCGGCGGCGTGGGAAAGAATCGGCAAAGCCACTAGATGGGTTGCTGGAAGAGGTGGGACCCCGATAGGGGTCTAAAGGCCCCTATTGCATTCAAAATTTGTGAATATGATATGTATCGGATTTGTGTTGCCGACCTTTATAGTTAGTATCTACTTAACATTTGGTGTTCCTTATTATATCCAGCGGCAAGAACTATCAGAGGATGATGAAGAGGATGATGATGAAGAGGATGACGATGAAGACGACGATGATGAAGAGGATGATCTGGTATCACAACAGTCTTATAATGTTCATGCTTGCTTAGTTAAAGTTGTTTTGGTTTAAAAAATTAGATACTACCTTCGGCTTTGTATATATGACGTTAGGACAATGAACTAAACTTGTCGTCCTAACGTCATATATACAAAACTGGAGGTAATACAAAAAGTTTATGCACGTGCAACATGCATCTAACTTGGAGACTAGAAAAGCTTTACTTATGGTTCATAAAAAGGAACAACCATTTAACCTAAGTTATCTTTTGACGGTATGAATGCATGGACGATTCAAGGTAGTAGGGCATATGAGTAAAGGTTTTATGTAAGAGTCATATGATCATTACTCCCTCAGTCCTAAAATACAAGGCGCACACTCATGTCGACATTCAACCTTGTGATCTTTGACCAACAAAGTAATATTTGATATTTAAAGTACTTTCCTATCGTTATGATTTTGTTGCTACAGCTCTTGTAGTATAGGAGGAATAATTAAGACTTTAAGAGTCAAAGAAACTTTTAGATATTGTACGTGCCAAATCAAACCTTGTCGGATATTCTAAGGACAGAGAGAGTACATTACTTTTCATAACTTCGAACACGAGCCAATGTTATTACAAAAACATCAAATGATCTCAAATGCTTATAAGAGCTGTGAGTGATATTGTTTTCAAAATTTAGAGTTCAAATTTTCCACTGAAAACATTTTCACAATTAAAATTAAAGCAAGTATATACAATTATCATTTATAAATAAAGATACAGTCTAACAAAAATCGTAGCGAGTTCGCATAGGGATAAATTGAGATTTAGTACCATAAAAAACTATAGTAAGAGCATATTTTGTTTAGTACGGTGCTACTAGTATTGATTTAAATAGCACTTGTGTGTCTGTCTGTCTGTCAGTCAAACTCTTTGTCTATATCTGTCTATGTATATCCGAAACTGACTGTTGTTATAAAATCTGTCGCTGTAGACAGACTTTGCAACACCATGGTACGTGAGATTAATTGAGGAAAAGTGGCAGCGGCGTGGGAAAAAATTGGCAAATCCACAAGACAGGCTGCCGGAAGAGGTGGGATTTACAGACTAATCGGCAAATCGCCTTATTTAAGAAACTGCATATCAGATAAGGCTCGATTCCTTATTTGTCTTTTATGTGGCGGCGTTCAATACTAATAGTTGTTGTAAATTTTTTTCATGTAGAAGAAGCCTTTGCTGTCACATGATGATGAGGGAGCAACTGATGAACAAGTTGAAACATCAAAACAAGACCATGGCGAGGAACAAACTATGGTATAGTGTCTCCATCTACTCATGTTTGCTGCACACGTGTCTAAGATGCATCAATCTTTATCAAAACAAATGAAAATTAGACGTATAGGCCTGATTAGATTAAGTATATATTTTTGCATTTATCTGGTGCCGCTCAAAATCTGAAAGCTGTTGTAAATATTTGGAGATGGTGCCGCATTCCTAGGGGCGAATCCAGTCGAGATGGACACTGGGATCATCAGCTCCATTAACAAATTGGGTTAGGTCATAAATGAACAGTGTTTTGCAAAAAAAAATCAAATTTTATCAGGATGACCCGATAGAGACCCCTGGATCCGCCCCTGTGCATTCTTGATTAAAAGCGGTGATGCGCATGTGCCTATGACAAGGGAAAGGGTGATGCCACTGGTTGAGCTGTGTGCAAACCCAATGCCCCCAGCTGCCTTCTAAAAAGGCGGGGTCTTGGGAAACCTGTCGGGGGTAGACCCCCAGGGGTACCCAGAAGGCGGATTGGCCCAACCAGCAAGGGGCGGCCCAATCCGAGTGCAACTGGATCGGTTTGTCAGACTGGGTGGCCCACCAGTCGGGAGGCCCACCAGTCGGGCGAACCGGATGGGCGCGACGGCGCGCGCGGCAAGGAAGAAGACGGCGTATCCCGCAAGAAGCTCGGAGATCAAGATAAACTAGCCGGAATTATAGGGAAAGATATCTGTAATCGTTATAGGATCGTATCCTTGTATTTCGGGTAGGTTACGATCTCTAGCCGACTTGTAACTCAAGGCAGCCGGACTATATAAGGCGCCTTGAGACCCCCCTCCAGAACACAACATACACAACATCTACGAAACCTAGGACAGAACCCAACTACGGAGATCCTTCAGGAACTTCATACACAGCAATACAATCACCCCAACACAGGACGTAGGGTATTACGTCATCTCGACGGCCCGAACCTGTTCAATCCTTGCGTCTTGTGTTACCATCGACTTCTGATCCTCGATCTGTCCCTCAACAAATCAACCACGTAGGCTACCCTGTGTGGACTCTCGGGTCCAAACATCCGACAGTTGGCGCGCCAGGTAGGGGTTGATCGACGAGATCAATCTACAAGCTCGATGGCAGACTCATCTACGACGCTAGAGTAACTCGAGAGCTCCAGAAGAATCAAGGCGGCGTGACCTAGCTCTTGGTTGCCGGAACAAGGGCAAGGCGATCTGACAGCATAAGCAGGGCGTGCGGGCTCTACCTCGAGCTCCGTGCCCACCTGGCGTCCGGCGCCCCGCAAGATCGATCAGGCGGACTCGAGAGATCTTGGATCAAACACGGCGAGCGCACAGGGAAGATTCTCAGTTATTCTACTTTATTTCCATCTACATCGCCGTTCCAATCTGACAAGAAACTTGATAAAGCTTATTCTAATCCGTGCTTCTTCTAATTATGCATGCAAATTTCACGGATGGACCTACGCATGCATGCGACGACAGCTGCTATGTGCAGACCTCCCCGTGATTGAGCGCCGTAGGAAATTGGGCGACGGCGGCGCTATCTCGCCGAGTCGTCGAGACGCATTACAGACTACCCACGTCCATCTACAGACTACACTCGCCGACTCGTCGATCGACCTGCAGCTCCGACCACTCGGCACCGACGCACAAGCTGTAACGAGTCAACCAGACGGCTTGGTAACAATCGAGGCAATGTTCGTGGGCTGATCAGCTCACGCACTTCGACGGCACACAAATTTCCATCTAGCACGTACTTTTACATGGGAAGTTTACTTATCCTTGGTCTATTTTCCAAATTTCTTCTTCAATTAAATCAGCCAGTATATGTTTCTGATTATTCCATCTACTAACCAACGTGCCCGCATTGCATGCGTGCACGGGCCGATGGTGGATCCGAGTTGTTTTCTGTCTGCAGACTCCAGACCAAACTACAGGGACACATCGACACTGTATGTAGCCGGGCAGAGCCTCGGTGCAAATTTCTGGAGTACAGCTACACGCACTTCCCGACGATGGACAAACCAACACAAGGCGACGCTGTCTCGCCGACTTCAACGACCTCGACTACTCGGCCACGACGTCATACAAGATGATTTTTTCACTTGACACGAATCAACGCTAAGTCATACTACAATTATTTAATTTCTATATCTTTTGGGATATCGTCCAAGTGTCTCTGTGACTTTGGCTGACCACCCCGGTCACATTCCGACTGCTTATACAACCTGGTCTGTCCAGACTGCAACTCCGTAGGCTTTTATACAAGTCGCTAAAGTACTCGGGGAGCACGCGCCTTAATCCGTGAAGCCTCGACTCTTCCGTACGCCTACGCTCCTACGCGTGCATGCGGCCCAGCTCCCTGCGCTACGGACTATGGCTATCGGGGATCAGGTGCATAAACGTAATAGGCTAACTACCCGGAGAAATTAATAGACTTAAAAAGCTGGAAGCAGGAATCGTTTTCATGCATTGCCGAATACTTTTCTTCTCGGATTTGCATTTTATTGCATCATATACTGCCGTCGCACTGTGTTTTCGCTGCAGGGTATGGACATCTACACCAAGATGTGCCGCCGAGGAGTCCGACTCCACATCTGTTGGAAAAGCACGCCAAGGCCTGACGAATTCATCCGTATATTCCATGATTCATCTACAAGATGCAATGGCTGCAAGCTAGGCCGGCCTACGGCAGCAGCTTTGGCTCTTAATTATTTTTAATCTTTTCTTCCGTTTGCCTTTTCGCGCATGCATGAAGTCTCTAGTGTTTATTCACTAATCTATATCTTCATGTTTACGTGTATGCATGGACGGATCACTGAGTCTTTCTGGACTACAAGCCTGCCGCTTCGTCTACTTGGACATGAGGTCTATGCGGCGACACACAATTCTCCAACTCTGACACAAATCAAGCTAAGTCATATTTAAATACTTTTTACGATATTTTTCAGTCACCGCGTATCTCCATATACATGTCTCCATGATCATCGCCGACTACCCTTGGTTTGTTCCCGACTGCTAGTACAGCAACCGTTCCCCGGCAACGGCCCCAGAAAGCTTGTTGGTATTTTT
>CM014274.1:80681832-80731172 GCA_004135705.1 Alloteropsis semialata
GCAGGTTGCTTTAGTTTTATTTGATGTCAAACTTCTCTAACTTTGACCACGTTTATGCAAAAATATGACAACTGTACAATACCAAACAAAAACAGTAATAAAATGTAAATGGTTAATTTAATGAAATTGATTTGATATTACTAGGCCATCAAGCCGTGCTCCTACACGGGCTAATATTTTTAAAAGCTATTGTATTTTAAATTATTCAAAAATTAAACTCCTATCTAATAATCAAAATTGTTTACATACTACTCTTTTTTTTGTCAATACTTCAACATAATGCTCATATAGATGTGTACTTATCTTTTTTCATTTGTGATCGATTTTTAATTATTAGTAATTACTCTATACACTTTTTCATCCACATTCACACTTCTTACATTTTGTATCACGCCTCCAAACATTATATTTAATATAAAATCAATATTTTCATTACTTCCTCACATATCTTTACCTATTTCTAAAGAGAGGATTGCTTGTTCCTTTTTTTGTCCATCCTGATAGTTGGGTCCCACCTATTGCGATGAACTGTAACCATAGTTCTAACTGTCGATATCGATTTTCTAATTGGATAGAGTCCTAACTGATCCCATCAATCTTTATCTCCTACCTCTGTGTTTATATCTATATATATCTTTAGCTATTTCTAAAGGAAGGAACATTTCAGCTGTCTGTGATATATGTCTCACGATCAGATTAGACATGCTTCATCTTGTCCCCTGACCAGATTAGAAGTAGTCCATTGTATACCGCAATCAGATTAGGAAAAGGAAGTTCATTACTTTAACTTGCTTAGAAAAATGATATAACGGTCTTCATACGTAGCAACGCACAAGCAATGTAGTACATGGTGACACTCATGATGCGTATATACCTTAACTTACTATTGCTATGTTAACAATGATAAATTACTGTAATTTAGAATCATATATCAATTTAATTTTGGACTTTTCGGTAGGATGCACATGAAGATAATTAGATTAAGATTTAGGTGTTTAGTTTAAATTATCTTTAATAACAATATACATGGGTAACTTAGATACAAATTTGAATGTCATTTTAAGTTATCATTTATAATGATATTCATGAGTAAATTAGATAAAAATCATGGAGTTAATTTAAATTATTTTTTTAATGGCATAGCTCGATAATTTATATATATTTTTAGGATTTATTTTAGAATACTTTTATAATGACAGTGGTGGGTAACTTTTCAAAGAATATAATAGACCAATGACTATGGTTATTAGAGTTTACATAATTGATGTTTCTAATTTTTGTGAGAATTTCTAGGATTTGTCTTTTTTCTAGCGTGTCTTATGAGAACTAATGCGAAGTCTCCAACTAAAAATTAAGGCTACATTTCTACCAAACTATTATGAGCTATCTCTCATTTGTTTAAATATTCGAACACAATATCTAAATAGATATATACTTATTATTTTCATCCGATTGTGATGGTTCTTTGTGAGTAATTACTCTATAATATTTTCATACACAATTATAACCTTTAACTTTTCACTTTGCATCACATGTATGCCTTGAATTTATTTAATGAACCCTAAGTTTGAACTATAATTTTAACGTAGAATTCTATATTATCGTCTCTTCCCCTATATATTTATAAATGACAACGCACATTATGCGTATATACCTTAATCACTGTATAATATACCAATAGTATATGAAATACACGATTTAGAATCTTATTGGCGTATATTTTTAACTAAGATGATTTGGATTCCAATGTAGGGTTTACCTCATGTTATTTTTAATAATAACATATGTGGGTAATATAGATGTAAAGTTAAGGGATCAATTTAAGTTATTTTTTAGGTATTCGTAGTGGGTAATTTATGTGCAAATTTATGAGGTTATTTTAAGTATTGTTTATAATGGCACAGTGGGTAATTCTGATGAAGATTAGGGGGTTACTTTGGTTTATTTTATATAATGGCAGAGGTGGGTAATTTTGCTATAGATTTAGGAGGTTACTTTAAGCTATTTTTATAATGGCATAGGTGGGCAATTTTTTTAGAAAATATAATAGATCTAATGGCTATGATGATTTGAGTGTTTCAATTGATGGTCAGATGTTTTGCTTTTTTATGAGAATTTCTAGGATTTCTCTCTTTTTCTAGAGTGTCCATCTAGGATTCTAGGTGGCTTCATCTGAAGGCTTCAAAAGGAGCCTCCAATTAGTAATAGTAAGATAGGTGTTGGTGTATTTTTTTACGAAAATTTTCTGAATTATAGAGAAGGCTGACATATGAAAACAAAATGATCTATATAGTACATATTTTGGTAGGGCTTCTGTTTGTCCACATTGGATTGATATTACAATGTAAGCTGTTGACGTGGACTCATCGTGGATAGACAGTACTATATTTTTATGTTTCAAGTTAATATGGGATTTTTTCCCCCCAAGCTTGTGTGAGCAGTTAATTTGGTCTTGCAATGGATAGAGATGGATCTTTTTATTCTTCTCCAATTAACATGGGAATTTTTTTCAGGATATGTGCTTATTTTGGTAACCGAGATATTATGTTGCAGACCAATATGAAATAACAAATTTCTATATAATGTTGTGTTTTCTAGTGTTGGCCACGCAGTGTTGCAAAGGCTATTTTCCTAGGTTGGTTTAAAAGGGAACTCAATGTACATGTGTTCAAACTTAGCTCCCACCTGTAGCATGTTCGAGTTCAAAAATGAGGAGCTTTGGTTAAGTTTTGTCCAATTTTTCTGCTGCATACGTGCATTTCTAATGCCATGCTGATTTTCAATGAAGGGCGCACAAGATGGAGGCTCAAGGATCTTTATCGCCCCCTCGAGAATGCTATAGCAATCAAATACGTATTCAGGCAACTTGTGAGGCCGGGAGGTGTCCATGTAAAGAATGATATCGCATCCCTTAAGCTGGAGATGGAACTGATGACTATCATTATTGAGGACAATAATGAGAATGACCCAGGTGCGCTGCCGGAGAAATGGCTCATGCAACTGCAGGATTGGGTTCATTATATTGAGGATTTCATAGATGTCTACAACTGGCTCAGCGTCAGATCATGGATAGGCACTCTCGCGCATATGAGCCACATCGTGCATTTGAAAAATAGGACGAAGATCATACGAGAGTGGCAACGAAATGCTACATGGAACAAGAACGAAAGCAGTGCCGCTTCTTCGGGCCGTCAGCTAGGTCTACTCCCGACGATTATGCGCCTGAAAGCAACTTAGTCGGCCTATATTATATTGCTAGTCTCAGAGAAGAGCTTCTGGAATTCGTGCGTCGGCGTGGATGGGACCAAAAAATGGTGATCTCTATTGTTGGGTGTCGTGGCGTGGGGAAGACTGCCATCGCTAGATCAGTATACAATAGCGAATACTCACGCAATAATGTGCGTGCTTGGGTCGTGGCTTCTCAATGCAGCTCTGCTGCTGACCTTCTAAGTAACATTCGTCAACAAGTGCACAAAGAAGCAAGCGAGACTTCGCTCGATATTCATACGCAGCAAAGAATCCTGCACTACAGAAGGTCTTTATATCTCTCCCTCCTACACGTGCATGCAATACTTTCTTCCCCGACGTTTCTCTACAGTTTCAGAGTTCAGTCGTTAACTGTAATCCCAATATTAATAATTGTTGATGTATTTGCAGAAACTGGAATATTAAGAAATTATATACTACTATTCTATCAACTCGTGCTTCCGCACGGGCTAATAATATGGGAGACATGAGTCTTACAAGTCTATAAAAAATCTGGACCTATATATAATAATATTTATTTACCTTGTGCTCTATCTTATTAATTAAAAATATTTTCGCTTTATATCGCACTTCTAGATGTGTTTTACTAAGTCCTCAATTCGAGCTACACTATTAACATGGATTGCTCCATACATATATACATAGTCTACATGACCACAATCATCATGTTACATTGCATGTATATACGTTAATAAGTTGCATTTTACATATTAACAATGAAAAATAGATAATTGAATTATATGTTGGTGTACTTTAGAATTTTTAAATGACATATGTGGGTAATTTTAATGCAAGTTTAGAGTTTTGTAACGTATTGAACATGGAGATCCATTTTTTATCGTTTCTTACATAATATATGATCTACATGATGAGATACATCATGCATGCATGCACACCCCAAGTTTTTCTATATTAACAATTAATGTAAGAAATATGTAATTTATAATCATATATTGGTATAATCTGGGAAATTGTTTACAATGACATGTTGGTTTTTTAGTAACTTAGAGACAAATTTAGGGTGTAACTATAATTTTTTATAATAACATAGGCATTTAATTTAGATGAATATTAGGGGTTACTTTAGTTTATTTTTCATAATGACAGAGCTGTGTAACTTACATATAGATTTAGGGGTTACTTCAAATTATTTTTGTAATGGCAAAAGTGGGTATTATTTTAAAAAATATAATAGATCCAATGGATATAATAAACAGTGTCTATAGATAGATGGTTATATGTTTAAATTTCTAGGGTTTCTCTCTTTTTCTAGAATGTCCACGTGGAGTCTTTAAGAAGAGCCTCCATTTAGTAATAGTAAGATATTATTCTCAAACACATACTAACTTAAATGGAATATTACCAACGAAGATAACCTTAGCAAACTCAATACTTTGTTGTGTGCTCTTGCTCGCCTCTGGCATCATATTGTTGCTATGTTGTTTTTTTTCCTTTTTTGTTAAATAATTATAGGTTTTATAGCTGTGCACGGACAAAGAGTTGTCTTAGTTTGATTATTTACCTTGATGTTCATTCTCAAAAAAGAGTTGAATCTTGCATCAGAGATATCAAAGAAAATTAGGAAAACAATGTATATTGACTTACTATCACGTTGTAGACTTGCAGTAGTATATATTTTCATATTCTGTTGATGAATCCTTAGTATTTTAGCGGGCTCTGTTACAAGCCAGCATGTGTACAAAAAAACGATAACAGCAACAACAGCACAGCATATATAACTATTGGCAAAAGAATTCACACACTGTTCGTTTGTTTTTTTTTTTGTCATTTTTCATTACTAGGTGCTTGGTTGTCATCGATGACTTGCAGCATGTTGGAATATGGCACGATATACAAAATGCCCTCGGTAACAGCCTAATATTCGTGACCACAAGCATTCAATCAGTCGCTGCCGCCTGTAGCCCTGAAAGATACATTTACAGATTGCAAGGTCTTAGCAGGGATGATTCAAAAGAACTGTTCTTGCAAAGGATTGGCCATCAAGTGGATCACGTGCCTGCCCTGAAACATGCTTTGGAAGAGATCCTAAGTAAATGTGATGGTCTACCCGTGGCATTGATTAGCGTAGCTAACTATTTGCGTGGGCAAGGACAAAATCTGACAAACAGGATGACAAATATTGGAACCTACATCGCAGTCGCAGGTGCACGGGGAGCCTTATTGGGAATGAACATTGCTTTTATGGAGAGCTATCGTAATTTGCCTGACAGTGTTCACAGGAAATGCTTGCTGTCTTTAAGCATATTCCCTCAAGGCCATTTGATCAAGAGGAAGAGCTTAACCAGAAGGTGGATAGCTGAAGGATTTGTTAGGGGAGACAGTGGACTCAGTGCAGAACAAGTCGCTGAAGATTGCTTCGATTACCTGATTGACCACAATATCATTGAGCCTGTGGTGATTGGTTTTAATTCCAAGGTTAAGAGGTGTCGAGTCAATGGTTTGCTGCTGGAGTTCATCAGCAACAAATCAGTTGCTAAGAACTTCGTCACTCTGATTCGCATGGATGGAACTCTCTGCAAAGGCGCATCTCCAGTTCGTCGGTTGTCAGTTCATGGTGGCCCTGAAGGAAGTACTATAATAAATACTGCAAAGGAAATTGGAATGAATCATGTCAGATCGTTGACGATATGCGATAGTGAGGCTTTGGATTTCCGGACCTGCAGGCTGCTGCGTGTATTGGACATGGAAGGTTGCACCCAAATTAACGATGGTGTTCTTAGTGTCATATGCAGCTTGGTGCTTCTCAAGTATCTGAGCCTTAGGCATACTGATGTTTGCAGGATCCCCGCTGCAATAAAAAAGTTGTATGGCCTAGTGACCTTGGACCTTCGGGAGACGCCAGTGGAAGTGTTGCCCATGGAAGCCCTGATGCTCCCTCAATTGGCTCACATGTTTGGCAAGTTTAAACTGCCACGAGAGCTGATCAGATATGGGAGGAAACGAAGAAAGCTAGAGAAGTTCTTATCAGAGAAAAGTAGACTGCAGGTTTTGTCAGGATTTGTCATGTCGGGGAGCAATGGCTTTGAACCCATCGTCGTTCTTCGTATGAGGCTACTGAGGAAGGTTAAGATATGGTGTGACTATGCAGCGCCTTCCCTTGCGTCCTCCTACCTCATGATGCTTTTCAAGGAAAACAATGCCCTTGAGTCTGTGTCAATCGATTTCGGCGACAGCATGGGCGTGTACTTCACCGAAGAAACAGGCGAAGATCACTGCATGCTCCGCTCCATCAAACTAAGAGGGCTGCTACTAGGACTGCCTGGTTATATTACATCACCTAGTAATCGTAATCTCTCGGAGTTGCAGCTGTCCTCTACTGGTCTGACCCTCCAAGAGTTGTGCGCTGTGCAACGCTTACCTCGGCTACGTTATCTGAAGCTGGCTGAGGACGGCCATGGATTTCTGGGCGACAGCTTTGTTGTGGAATAAAGTGATGGATTCCCGAGCCTTGAGCGGCTCTGCTTTGAGGCACCAAAGCTTCCGCTTGTGCAAATTCGTGAACCGTCCATGAGATGCCTCAAATCTCTTAACCTGCTCTGTCCCAAGTCTGAACTGTCGCGTCACATGACGGAAATTGAGGAAGAGATGACGACATCAGAAATCAAGGATACAGAGGCGTGGGAAATTGAAAACCTCCAAAATCTCAACGAGGTGGAGCTTCCGTTTACTGTGGGTAATAAAGATCTGTATATCTGGAAGAACAAAGCAAGTAGGCATGAAAACAGGCCCAAGGTAACCGTGCAACCGCCACCATAACTCGGCAAGCAGACGCCATGGTTCAGGGTGCGCGCGCGCACCTTTTTATCTCGTATATTGTACATTTTATTGCTTTCATTTGGTGTATTGTTTTTTCATCCCCATTTGCTATGCACATGAATAATAAGGCTGCCCTCTGATGAGATGTACTCGAAAGAGCTTGCGCAGCTAACTGTAACACACTCTCAAAGACATTGTGGCTTCTGTACTGAATTATCTTTTAAGTTTTATTTACACTTGAAGATACTGTATTTTTTTTTTCTTACGGAAAATTTGTTGTTTATTCCTGTATGACTATCCAGAAGAGCAGTAGGTTAACTATGTGGCGCTCAGACTAATTTTAGTCTTCTTATATTACGTGCGTTGCTATTTAGCAGCACAATATATTGTTAGTGAAGGCCATAGCTCGTCCCGCAGTCGTGGAAACGCATTGACGGGCTGTTAACCGTGTTTGGATAGCTACATGAAAAAGTAAATAATTTCTCCGGTTCAGTTTATAGGGAGCACATGTGTGTCAATATTCAAACTTTATAATCTTTGACTAATAAGTTGGTCAACGGTATAAAATATAAACTTGATACAGATAAAAGTGTAAGCAAATATACTATCTAATAATCATAAGTTTATAATCATAACAATTATAATCTAAAATAACTGAATAGTCAGAGTGTAACTGGAAGACCGTACCATATCAAATTATGATTATAAACTAGACCAAAGAGAGGAAAATCAAACAAGATCAATACTGAGTTTTTTTTGGGTGGGTTGGGGGTGGGGTGGGGGATAATAGCAGCTTTTTTCATATGTGAGTATCTGACAGCCTGGTATTAAAATCTTATACCGTGGTAAACAGGGCGTTCCCGTAAAGAAAAGAGTACATCCTGGATATGGCGATCCTTTTTTCCCTGTAAATCTGCGACAAGCAGGAATATCGTACGATATCCAAAATGCCTTCGCTGGAGCACCACCGGGCAGCCGAATGATGGTGACCACGAGCATTCAGTCAGTCGCCGAAGCATGCAGCCTAGAAAGATACATTTACAGAATGCAAGGTCTCAACAGCTATGATTCAAAAGAACTGTTCTTGCGAAGGATTGGCCATGAAGTGGATCACGTGCCTGTGCAACCTGCTTTGGAAGAGATCCTAAGAAAATGTGGTGGTTTACCCGTGGCATTGATTAGCATAGCTAATTATTTGCTTGGGCAAGGTCGACAGAATCTGACTAACAGGATGATAAATATTGGCAACTATCTCGCAGGTGCACTGGGTGCCTTTGATGGAATGAACAGAGCTTTTCTGAAGAGCTATGATGATTTCCCGACAGCATTCACAGGAAGTGCATGTTGTCTTTGAGCCTATTCCCCAAGGGACATTTGATCCAGAGGAAGAGCTTAACCAGAAGATGGATAGCTGAAGGATTTGTTAGGGGAGACGGTGGTCTCAGTGCGGAACAAGTTGCTGACGACTGTTTCGATGAGCTGATTGACCGGAATATCGTTCAGCCTGTGAGTATTGGCATCAATTCCAAGGTCAAGAGCTGTCGAGTTCATGACTTGTTGCTGCAGGTCATTGTCAACAAATCAGTTAGTAAGAATTTGGTGACCCTGATCCGCATGGACGACCCTCTCCGCCGCAGAGGCGAATGTCGTGTTCGTCGGCTGTCGGTTCAAGGTGGCACCGGAGAAAGTACAAGGATTGCTATGGAGATTGGAATGGATCATGTCAGGTCGTTGACGATACGAAGTGGTGTGCCTTTTGATTTCCGGACCTGCAGTTTGCTGCGAGTGTTGGACATGGAAGGCTGCAACCAGATTGACGACGGTGTTATCGGCGCCATATGCAGTTTGGTGCTTCTCAAGTATCTGAGCCTAAGGTGTACTGATGTTTGCAGGATCCCCAATGCCATAAGAAATTTGGAAAATCTAGAGACGCTGGACATTCGGCAGACGCAGGTGGAACAGTTGCCCATGGAAGTGCTGATGCTCCCGCGGTTGGCTCACCTGTTTGGACGGTTTGAGCTACCACGAGAACCCAGAGATGAGAAGAAACGGAGAAAGCTGCAGACGATCATATCAGAGAAAAGCAGACTGGAGGCTATATCAGGTATCGTCATGGTGGGGAACAAAAATAATGGCTTGGAGCACACCGTGCTTCTGCACATGAGGCACCTCAGGAAGGTTAAGATATGTTGCAAGCCTGGTCTCAGCAGCGATTCAGGACGTCTTCTCTGGTCCTCCCTCCAGAAGCGTTCCACGGGAAACAATGCCCTTGTGAAATGACCCGAATTTTCAATTACGAGAATCCGAATCCCTGTACCATTGTGATAGTCCCAGAATCAACAGCTATCACGTACAGAACTCATTTCAGTTGGATAACACATCCATACCACGAAAACAATCATCAGAGTTAGCTTTACAACAAGGATACAACGGAAAGCGTACTGATGCATTCCCCTTGGGCTAAACGACAATATGAAAACCAACGCAGCGGTAACTAGGCTTCACGCCAGCTTCATCTTCAGGGCGCCACTTCCACAGGTAACACTTGAGCATAGCACATCAACCTTCTCACCAACTCCACCAGAGTTGGTCTTGCCCTTCGAGTCTTCACCTGTTCATTCACAAACTGCCCCCAAGGAATGGGACAGGTCCACGTCACCATCCGTAATGCAAGCTTTAAGGTAGCCTAAATCTAGTATAAGAAATATCAAGGATAGGCTTAAGTTTAATCCTATGAAGCAGCAGCATCTCCATCCCAAAACCATTCTCACAACACCTACGAGCAATCCTGGCGCACCAGGTACCCGTCTCCAATATCTTCCACTCATCACTCTCTAGGCGATGTGAAAGCTCCCACCCTTCACATCTCAACTGCCCGAGGCAGGCCCTACTCTAGAGGGGAGGTAGAAATCCCTAAAACAATGGCGGATTGTGTGAAATTCACAGGAGCGTCCGTTGACCGCGGACGGCGGCTATGTATAGGTTAGACTCTGCAGAGTTTTGTACACCTGGACCCACTCGGGCTGCAAGCCGGGGATCAACCGACTGAGACACAACCCACAGCACAGACCCTAGCCAGTGATCGGTACCCTCCTGCTTTCCCCGGCTTAGGATACACTGAAGGCGCAACTCGGTGTCCGAGAACTGTGATGGCCTGCCCCGCGCTGGCCAAATCCCGGGTCCGAGCCTCTTTCGGGGGAACAAAGGTCTTCCAGCCTTTTCCCCCACACACTTCCGCTAACTCCTTACAGTCCGGGTACCGCACTTAACTAGGCTGGCTGGAACACCCCCCGTAGATGTAAGTGGTGTGTACGAAGTTCTGTGAACCAGGCAATCCAACTCGGTTTTTGGTGCCGGGGTGAGCGTCACCGTCAAATAGCGTCTCCACCTCCAGTGGTCCGCTCGCACACCCATTATAGGTATTGCCGCCAAACTCCTCAAGTAGCACAAGAACACGTACCCGCCACAGGTACACCACAGGATGTGCCTAAGTTTGCACCCCAAGCCCTCGATACGAAGATCGAGTTAATCTGCTCACCCCCGCAAAGTTCCCAAAACCCCTTACTCCTTTCCCAGGTTTTTGCCCCACACACGCCAAGAATCCTATCACACCCATCCCATACACATGCAAGCATAGCAAGTTCATAGCATCAAGTGTAACAGGCTATCAAGGATAACGGTAAGTAAATAAGGCCATGCAATAGGTCATTATCATCATCATGCGAGAAAGTAAAGCGCTAGCATTCTAATAGCAATACCTAATAGAATTCAAAGTAGGTTGGGCGTGGACACCTGTGACTTTACGTTCCAAACTCATCTTGATGTAGTCGTACAAGTCTTCATTCAATGAAGTCCAAGTTGACAAAGTCCACGAAGTCTTCTAGATCTTCCTCAGATCCTAGCACACGTTTGCATAAATAAACAACGGCATCTAATGCGAATAAACTCCAAATAAGAAGCAATAAGAACCAAAAACACCAAACCTCACACTAACGGGTAGTTCATGATTTTAGAAGGTTACTGAAATTGGTTTCACATTATTCTGAGCTACAATTGATTTTATATGATTTTCATTCAATAAGACCTTATCTAGATTCTTAGCAATTCCGCAAAAGGAAAAGAAAACAACTGACATGTGGTAACACCGGAATGCGTCACATGCCAGGCCCGGGTTAGCCGTGCTAACATCATTATGATGTCATCACGTAGGGTTAGTATCTGACACCAACATTGGGCCCTGCTGACATCAGTGTTGACCAAGTCAATGACAAGCGTTGATATGGTCAACGGCTCAAGGTTCGGTTAGCGGTTCAGCTGGTTAGCGGCCATGTTAACAAACAGTTAGCGGCTCCATGCATGGGTCCCATTGGTCAGGTGGCTAGGACGATCAAGTCAGTGGGCTACACATGCCATCATATGGGCCCTGCAGTGTTAGTGATTGCAGAGAACAATTAGTGGGCCCGGCTTGTTGTTATAAGACAAGCCCAAAATGTTAGTGGGCCAAGACAGACGATTAGTGGGTCAATACTGGGCCAACAAGGTTCAAGAGTATAAGGGTCAGGTAGCGAGGCATCTTGTCTAGCAGGCAGCAAGGCCCGAATTCGATGCAACGAGTTGCACACAAGTCCGGGTGGTCTCTGGTATGGTTCGGGGTAGACTGGGGGCAGGCTAGGTGGTGGCGAAGGTTGGCCGAAGCGGTTATGGACCAAAAAGGGTTACGGATTAGGTTCAGGGTCGAGGCAAGAGCGACAAAAAGGTGTCGTTCATGCACTCGGGCTTAAACGGCAAGGGTGCGGCTTAGGCTGATGGCACGCGGGCACAAGGTTCACCTTGGCCGCATCATAAGAATGGCGTTGGTATAACGAGGAGCGAAGCAAGGTTGTCCATGGTTCCGGGTCAAAGAGCGAGGGCAGGGTTATCACACGAACTCATGGTTCACCATATGGTTGCGGAACGATCGACACAGGATGACGACAGGGCGGCTTAGGAACGGGCAAGGCTAGGCTTTGGACAGGGAGATCGGCAAAGGCTAAGGACGGGGACGCGCGGGATATCGGCAATCCGAGCCCGAGGTCTGCACAACATGGCTATGGTAGTTTCGGTTGGACAAGGACCGGAGTTACAGACATCTTCCTTCCTCCTTGCATCCATGGTGCTGTACCGGCCAACATGAGCAGCACACGCACAGGACCATGCAAACCATGCAAGGCGAAAACAGTCACAAGATTAAGCTACTATTACCTATAGAAGCTCGTTGGTGGATTATTCCCAAACTAATCCATGCACGAACTAAAGCTACAGGTTGGCAAGGCCAGGGCAGCAGCATGGATGGGGTTTGGCTGGCTTGCGCGCGGGTCACAGCAGCGAGCGCAGCGGCACCTGCAAAGGTTGGGCTCGGCACGAAGGCCAGCACACAGGGCAGCGATGTGCTGCAAAGGTTCAGGCATTTCAAACACCTAGGGGCCACGGTCCAGAGAGGCTTGGAGATCGGCGGGTCCCTGCAGCACATGCGCCTTGAAGGCACGCAACACAGAGGCAACAGCGGCACCAAGGCCGGCAGCACAGGCAGCTAGGCATATCATTGAACACCATAGGGGCGAGGTCAAGGCAGCCATGGCTAGGTTCTGTTTGGACTTGGCTTGGTCATGGGGCAACGACACCTGCACAGAAGAACTACGGCACAAAGGCCGGGCATGGATGGGGTTCAACGGCCATAGGACGGAAGCAAGCAACAGCTAGATGCCCAAGGGGGTCCATCGACACACGGCCTTTCCATGGTCGAACAGCGATTAGGGACAGCAAGGGGATGGTCACGGTGTGTTCACCTTTAGGTTGATGGCGAGGAAGTCGGCATGGTGACGAGGCAGAGCAGGGACGGCGGTGCTCGCGGTACTGCTCGACGCGGCGGCGAAGACGGGCGTGGACGTCGTGCTCCAGGGTGGCGGCGGCTCGNATCTGGACCGGGAAGGACACTGCAACCAGGGGAAAGAACACTGTTGCCTGGCCTACTGTGTGCCGCCCGACAATCTACGGCGGGTTGGGTGTCCTCGATCTTAAGCTCGCTGGATTTGCGCTGCGCGCGCGCTGGTTATGGCTGCAGAGAACGGACAACAACAGAGCTTGGTTGAGTCTGGAATTCAAAATCGAGCCGGAAGTTGAGGCGCTCTTCAGGGCATCTGTTACCATTTCAGTGGGGAACGGCAACAGAACACTATTTTGGTTGGACTCCTGGATCGATGGAAAGCCGGTGAGCAGCATTGCCCCTAATCTGATCAACGTCATACCAGCAAGAACAAAACGTTCCAAAACAGTTGCCCAAGGAATCCCTGGAAGACGATGGACCGACGACATCAGAGGTGGCCTCTCTGTCCCAGTGCTTATGGAATACATCAACCTGTGGCATATTATCGCCCGCTTCCGCTTAAACCCTGAGCAGGAAGATCGCTTCAGGTGGCGATGGACAACTGATGGTCGCTATAATGCATCATCGGCCTACTTGCAGCTGCATCAGGGAGCCATGCGAATGCAGGGCGCTAGGCGCATATGGAAGAGCTGGGCGCCACCCAGGGTCAAATTCTTCACTTGGCTAGCCACTAAACGTCGACTTTGGACGGCCAACCGAAGACGCCGACATGATCTGGAAACTCACGACATGTGCTGGCTTTGTGATCAAGATAGTGAGACCAGTGATCATCTACTAGTAAGGTGCAGCTACTCAAAGGAGATTTGGTGGGGGGTTCTATCGCACATGCACTGCACCTGCAACTTCCCATCACATGAAGTCGGCCTACAAGATTGGTGGAAGCATTTGAGACAGCTTCAGCCACGAGATCGCAGACGCGGTCTTGATACACTCTTCATGCTCGTCGCCTGGAACATCTGGAAAGAACGGAACGCGAGGCTCTTCGAGCGGCAAATCACTACTGCCGGCGAACTGATTCACAAAATCAGAGAGGAGGCACAGCTATGGATCGAGGCAGGTGCATCAAGGCTAGGTCGTTTACGGTGGGAGGAGTAATTCTAGGTTTCTAGGCCGATCACGGCCACCAAGGAGTCTTGGTCACATGTCTAGGCATGTTGTGTTTGTTTCGAGCGTTCGCTCATCGTCGTTGTACTAAACACTGAAACACTGCTATTCCTCTTAATACAAAGATGCGCAACCCTCTTGCGTATTCGAGAAAAAAAAATGAGCGGAGTTTGGCTTGCATTAACAGGATGTATTTGCTGCCGGCATTGACACCTCCTACACGGTGCTGGAGTGGGCCATGGCGGAACTCCTCAACCACCCCCAAGAGATGAAGAAGCTCCAGCAGGAGATCCGCGGCGCTGCCGGTGACACCGACCACGTAACCGAGGACCATCTCGGCGAGATGCCGTACCTCAAGGCCGTGATCAGCGAGACCCTGAGGCTGCACACCCCGGCGCCGCTTCTCCTACCACGCGAAACGATGGAGGACACGGAGCTGCTGGGCTACCACATCCCGGCGGGCACGCGGGTCGTGATCAACGCGTGGGCCATCGCTCGGGACCCGGCGGCGTGGGAGCGCGCGGAGGAGTTCGCGCCGGAGCGGTTCGTCGTCGGCGGCGCGGCCATGGATTACAGCGGCAAGGTGGGGCAGGACTTCCGGTTCGTGCCGTTCGGCGGCGGGAGGAGGGGCTGCCCCGGGGCCGGGTTCGCCGCGCCCGCGGTGGAGCTGGCTCTCGCGAACATGCTCTACCACTTCGATTGGGGATTGACGGCGACGCACGGCGGGACGCCGCCGCCATCGCTGGACATGAGCGAGGCGTACGGGCTGTCTGTGCGGCTCAAGGCACCGCTGCTCGTCCTTGCTACACCATGGTCTGCCTAGTCATGCTGCGATATCGAGGCGTTTAAGAACACACAGACTAATACTGTTGATCATCGAATAAAACCCGAAACGTTTTAGGTGCAAGTGAGTTCTTGAACCAAGTGCACCGCGCCTTCGATCACCGGCGGCGACGAGTGATGGCGTTCGCCGGTGAGGAGCACCTTACCGTACCGGAAGAGGCTGGCAACCAAGCATGCATCACGGTTCATGACACCTTGGGCCCAGTCGATAAATGAAATAGCGGACTTGCTCGCTCGCCAGCCGCATGATCCCAGTTGGCCGCGGCCATCGCGCTCGGCGTCGCTGGAGACGCCGCCGTCCTGTTCCGGCCGGACCCCATCTCTCTGTGTCAATCGTCTTCCCTAGCTAGCTTGTCGCCGCCTTGTTGGCCGGCAGTACAAGTATGGATTTGCCGTGGGTGGCATAGAATGGCGGAGGTAAAGAGAAGGCCAACCAAACCACACAATTTGAATGAACCACTCCAAAGATACTTGCCTTGTAAGCGGCCACATTCAACGTACTACAAGAAAAGGCCCTGTTGATACGCTTTGGTGTCTATCCAAGAGCCCAACCTTGTCCGCATCAAAACGGCGCTAGCAAGCCAGCGCCAAATAGTAGACCTGGCCTAGAGAATCTCAACATGGCACACCAGTTCAACTATGTTACTGACAATAACAGCTGGGGTAGTGTCCAGACGATGAAAGCAAAATCTCCAAGAATCTCTATTGCATTAATACTACATAATTTAGAAATTGGTAAAATTGCTATTTATCAACCTCTATTGATCGGCTAATATAAGTGTGGATGGGATACATTGGAGAGACCTTTAGTCCCAGACGCTACCAAGGTCCGATACCAAAGGCACCATTACTATAGGCGCTGCTACTGCCCGTACTAAAGGACGACCTTAGAGCTTGAAAGGAATCGAAGCTCGTGATAGCCTAATAAGGGGAGGGGGTGAATTAGGCTTTCTAAAAACTTAACCTACCATATGCCTTCTAATTGCACAATATGAAACTAAGACAAGATATCTAGATGTGCAACTAAGGTTTTCTTCTAGTGATTGCACCCACCCAAAAGAGCTTTGCAACCTAGAGCCAATCCTATCAAGATACTACTCTAGAAAGGTAAAGGTACACAAATTGCAAGTATGAAATGCGGAAGCTTAGAGGGTTAGAAAGATGCAAACTTGACACGAAGATTTATCCCGTGGTTCGGCTTACGTCTACTCCACGTTGGAGCTCCACAAAGGATATGCTCCCGGTCGCCAAGTCTTCTTCCCGGTCAAGGCCTTGAGCTGGCCACAAAGGCTCCCCAAGAGGGATGATGAGCAAGTCACCAAGACCTTACTCTCATCAACCTCCTTTTCTGGAGATCTTGACGCCGCCTCCACTACGGAGCTTCTCCACCAAGGAAGGGGTCTCCTCTTCCCCCGCACAATGTCGTCGTCGCCGCTCCACACCAAGCCGGAGGGTCAAAGACTTGCCGGCGAGTCTCCAAGATTCCAAGGGGCCGGCACACCGAGATTACAAGAGGTGGCTCACTCTAGAACCAGCCACAAGGCTCAACACCTTGCAATTCACTCACTAGGGCTATCCTAGCTCTCTCACTCACTATGGATGATCTATATAGCACAAATGGTGGCTTGGATGTCTTGTAGGTGTAGATGAACTTCTCTAGACTCCAGCAACTCCAAATGGCCGAATGGGGTGGGTATTTATAGCCCAAGGGGCTCAACTAGCCGTTACCCAGAATCTGCACAAAAACCGTGAACGCCGTATGTTCCGCCGTGTGCAATTTCCCCATCGGCGGATAATACGCCGTGTGCTTTTTCCAACGGTCAGATGCCTTTTTCAACGGCTCTCTGCACACGCCGTAACCTTCTGAACATGTACGCCGATAACCGGCGGATCATACGTCGTGGCCTTTCTTCCTCCTTCAATTGACATCGCCACTGAGTAACTTGTACGCCGTTACTCCGTCGAGGGTCGGCGTATAGTACGCCGTGTAGAATTTTGCAGATCCTGACTTGAGCTTGATCAACCCTTGAACGCCGTAGGATCCGCCCTATATCAGCACAGTAATACCGGATCATACGCCGTGGCCTTTCTTCGGGATCCTTTGAACGCCGTATGCTTCTATCATGTACGCCGTGCGCCGCCGGATCATACGCCATGTGGAATATTCCTTTTCTGGTTGATTCTTCTCCACACGCCGTGTGCTTCTTGATTGTACACCGTGCATCGGCGTTTCATACGCCGTGTACAAACTCTGCGGGCTGTTCCAATTCAATCAACTCAAGCCCTTTCTATGATTTCACATGCCAATACCATGTCATGAAATACTCCAAAATAAGACTATCTCTGGTTTTGTGCTATGCTTTGGAAACATTCTTGGGACGTAATTTTCTATGTAAATCACTTAACAAACATGTTAGTCCCAAAGACTATGTTGTCATTCAATCACCAAAATCACAATATAAATGGCACAAGGGCCATTTTCGTTACAAGCGGCAACGCCCGGCACTAAATGATTTCTATGGGAAAAAAGAGCGGGGCGCTAAACTGGGCCCTTTAGTACTGGGTGTTGCCACGGCCCCTACTGAAGATGGCCTTCCATTTTCCGCCCAGCCCACTTTACATTACTTTTTATTATTTATGAAAGCATTACAATATTTGTTTTATGCATGATTTTTTTGTTAATCAATAAAAAGTACAAAAATGTTATTTCTTCCGTGCATAAATTTAGGACAATAATTTCTATAGTTTACTTAACGTTTTATAACACATTTGATAAATAGTGCTCAAATTGTGTCAAAATTAATAGTTTCAAAAGTTTGAGGGATGGTCATAATATTTACTATAAAATCTAACATAATATTATATTCTTATGCGGTTAAATTAATAATTCCACCTTACTAATAATTAATAAATGATTCTAATATAGTAAAAGCCTTATTTGATTGAATTTTAATAATCTTCTTTTTGGCGAAAGTTCCATGGTTATAATCGCGTCGTTAATCATGTAGTGTCCTCCTTGTCTAACAGGATGATTGGGTCAAGCTGTACTAAGAAAGGTGAAAGGTCATCAAAATGATCATAGTCTTCAGACTTGTCCTCAACTCCCAAGATTTTCCTTTTTTCTGGAAGAACTATGTGGCGCTTCCGCTCATCATCTGGCTTAGCACTGGTCTTCGGTTTGTCCCTCTTCACAACTTTTTCTGTCCCTCTTTGCGATCTGGGTACAATAATTTGTTGTAGTCCTCTAATATGCGCTGGAATTTAATCATCTCCTTTTCACTTTCCATTCTTTCTCAGCATCCTACAACATCTATCCAGATCATCTTCAGCAACCTCGTCTTCTGCATTGCCCGTTGTAGTATGGGCAAAAGCGCCAGCTTGACCCCAATATTGAAGGTTGTTATCATCCTCGTCTTCTTCATTATCTTCTATTATAAATCCTCTTTTCCTATGCTGGGTCCAAACAAAATAATTAGGCATAAAACCCCACAAATACAAGTGGTGTGAAGAAGTGGTGTGAAGAGTCCTTCTAGCATGGTGTTTCTTCTCGTTTTGCAAACATTGCATGGACAACACATGAGACCTGACGCAGACTTGTTCGCCTCGACCACATCGAGAAAAACCATGCAGGCCATAAATGAAATAAATTCCATTCAATGAGTAATTCAAAGGATAAATGCATTTTCGGCTTGCGGTCGGTAGGGTGTACTTCCCCCTTCCTCGCTTCCGTCCGCTATCCGTCTTGGTGTGTTTGTCTACGTTGTACAATCATTGCCGGTCCATTTGCACAGTACCATGTAAAAAGCATTTTTTAATTAAATACTTCACATTTGGTAACTTCTTTAAATCAAAACAGGTCCATCCACAAATTTAAGCTACACAATAAAAAAAACTCAATACAGAAAAAACTCTCATTCCCTTCCAAAAATAATAAAATATGTAGCGCATTGAAAACCACAACCCATTCCATAAATACTTTTCATTATATTGGTTCATAAAAATATTTAATTTTATCATCTACATAAAAGAACTCTATAATGTTTTCCTTACATTCTATACATAATAAAATACAATCTATAATGCGGGTTTATAGAATTTTAAATTTGATATGTATATAATTATGCAAAAAATATCTCATTTTCATCCTTCAAAAAACACTTTCTCTAAATATCCAAAATGCAACATAGCTTTTTGGGACACTAATTTCCTCTCATCATGGAAACCTTATCTATCATAAATTGTAGCTTAAATGGATGTATAGAGATGAAACTAAACCTAAAATTTCTCCATACCAACCCCACCAAATTTCTCCTTCCATGAAGCAAGGTGCCATTCTAAGAGAAAGGATGAGAGTATCAAGTTGCTAACCTTTTGAGACACTTGGATGATGAAAATCTCTGCAAAATAAGGTGAATTTGGGCAAAACCTCTCCCCTAGGCCCGGCTCACCATGAATAGCAGCTCGAGTCGTTCATGACTCGGGCAGGGAGGAAAAAGGTGTATTTATAGAAGAACATTAGTACCAGGTTGGGGCACCACCTGATACTAATGCTCGACGTTTAGTACCAGGAGTTGCCACCTCCTTGTACTAATGCTGTTCGGACGCATTAGTACCGGGTGGTGGCACCGCTCGGTACTAATGTGCCGCAACATGTGGTAGGCGTTGGATCTGGTACTATTGCGGAGCATTAGTACCAGGTCTTTTTACAGTCGGTAGTAAAAGGAAAATGGTCCTCGGACGAATTGCCCTTTCTTTAATAGTGGTTGGGTTTACCAAGAATTGAAGTCCTGCAAAATAGATACGCCTTCGACGATTTTAAGCGAAGGTTGAGCATTTGGATATGGACAATAGTAGTTAGTACAAGATAACAACATGGTGAAGAACAAATTGTAAGTGGCACAACCAGCATAGTATCTTTATTTAACAACGAGCTCTCGTTAGATGCGGGCGGGCAACACTCTAGTCTTAGCACCCGAATTATTGCAAGCTTTTAATCAAGAGCATTTGTTATAGCATGAACAGAAAAAAAAACAGCCCAAATTATAAACAAAGAAACGACCAATTGACCCGCACCAATTGACCAATTGACTCTCCGGCCATTATCATTGACTCCACGTACGCCTCCACTTTTTTTTCTGCATAATAATGACCAATTGACCCGCACATGTTTTTGCGCGGACTTATCACGCGCACATGGGACTTTCCGTAGGTAGTGGCCTCGCCCTCGATCGCTTTGGAGTTTGGACACCTTAAAGGTGTTTGTTTGGTTATCAACTTTATGATTACTTTCAGTTAAATACATAAGTTACTTTAAACTATTTCTATTTTAGTAGCACAGAGAACGTGGTGTGAGCGCTTTAAGCTAACTTGGCATGGCATGACCATTGTCACAAAGTTGCCGGTATGACCGGGTCCAGATATGAGTACGCGGAATGTTGATCGATATTTCAAGTTCTCAGTACAGGGTACACTTCTTCGAAACGATGGTTCGACACTTTGGAACATAAACCAACTATTTTTCGGGACGACAATCTGGAACGATATGCTACCAGAGTTTCATATAAGTAAAAAATGAGAGAAAATAAGAAAACAAAAAATAAAATAAAATTTACTATTGAAAATAATCATTTACATGACCCTTTGGTATAATATTATATGCTCACTCAGTCTAATATGTTTATATGTAAACAAAAGGCTCTGAGTACCACAAATAACAGGACGAAAGGGGAACAACATACCCTCTTTCAATCTAGGCTACTACCACTTCGTACCCGTACGTCGTTAGGTACAAAAATTTCCGGTTCACGAAACCATAGACCGTACCCTGAACCATGTGACTTAGGGCATGACCTCACCCACCTAAAGTGCGGAATGCTCGAAGAATACTGGCCGGTAAGGGCGAGGCTAATAATTTAGCCAATAGCTGGCTCGACACTCAGGTCAGTCTGATTGCACAATTTTATTGCACATTCATCAAGACTGAGAAGTTGATAATTATACATACTGGCCCTCCCTCCTCTTTCATTATAAGGCCAGTCTCAGTGCACAGTTTCGTGGCGCAGTTACCTGCTCTGAGAACTAGGCAACTGTGCACCTAGTCTGAGAACTTGATGAGTTTCATGAGGATGAAACTCCCCTCACATATGACCCGCTTTTGACATATCTATCCTATCCTTATTTGGGTACCATATGCACCTCTTTGGGCTTCTATTGAATCGACAAATTGGAGATGAAATATCTCTTCTCCTCTTTCCTCATAAAGGCCTTGCCACATGTCAGTAAAATTGCTATGTGGCATCATATTTAATATTGATGAAACTCTCACTGAGAGTGGACCTTATTACCTTGCCATTTCAGCAAAATTACTAAGGTGTCCTCCTTTATTATTAATATAGACCCAGCTCACACGCTCTCTCTAAAGTTTCTTGGAACCTGTGTGTCACTTTGGATGTGATTTTACCGCGTGATTTTCTTCTCTCCTCCCCTCTCCGGTCTCTTCAATCTCAGCGGCCCACTTACATCATTTTATTTGCTCCCATTCGGCAGTGTCGTCCTGCAGGGAAAGCGCGTTGGTTATCGAGGCTTGTCCTATGTTTTGTTTTTCCTTTTCTCCCTGTTTATTAGTAGCTCCTCTCGCTTGTAGTCGGGCATCAAACCCCAGGCCATTCCCTCCTCCGCTCCTATCCAAAAATCCAACCTGCCCGATTCCTACAAGGACGCCGACGAGCACAGCCATTCTTCCGCACCGGCCAGGGACAACAAGGACGTCTCGAACAAGCGTCAGCAGACAGCAGCTATTGTCCCACCACAATCACATGGACAAGGACGACGTTATTGCCCTCGACGAGAGGGAACAGGTGCCACAGCAAAATCTTAATCATCCCCCCCTCGCGTTTTTTAATGAAAATTCTGCCTGTCGTCTGACTGTATCTACTATGCATTTTCGAAGCCGAATGTTGTTGTAAATTCCATAACTGTGGCAGGCTGCTATAATGCCCGACAAGCCAGGCAACCTCTGGCAGCGATATGGGAAAAAACACTACCGGAAAACCGTAATATGCCGTGCGCCTGCACATTTGCCGTGAGCTTATTATCGGGCGCACGGCAAACAAGACGTTTGCCGTGCGTCCAAAACATGACGCACGGCAAAGAAAAAACACACGGTAGAAATGAACTTTGCCGTGCGCAAGCCACCAGGCGCACGGCAAAGAGAATCTTTGCCGTGCGTCATCCACCAGGCGCACGGCAAACAGCCTTCACGTGCACTGCGCGTGCCTGGTCCGTCAGACGGAGGGACGGCCAGCGACGGCCGTCAAGGTTTGCCGTGCGTCCTTACCAGCACACAGCAAACATGTACGTTTGCCGTGCGTGTAGGATTGGCGCACGGCAAAGTTCCAAAAAAAATAATTGATTTCTTTCCTTCTTTCTATTTTCCCACTACAAAAACATTATTTTGTACTCTATATTCCAAATTGATGCATTTATCGATATGTTTACTATATTTAACAATTTTCTGTGGTTCAAATGAATTTTTTCATTTAAATCAAATTTGAACTGCAAGTGCATGAAATCATAGCGTAAAGTTTGTGGAAAAATGATATTCATGTATCTGAGTCCTCTGTAAGACCTTACCCATGAAATGAAATGAAAATTTGAACTTTTTGGTTGCGAAGCATGAAAATCCACCTGGGGTTCAAGTTGTTTTTAAATTTATAAAATCCAAATGAAGTTTGAAAATCATGATTTTTGCCGTGAGCTCATGATAACACATGTGAAGGGTATGGTGAATAGTTGAGATGGTTTTGAGCAAGTTATCACGTAAGATGTTTAGAAACCAGAGTATCTCACGAGAAGTTTCAGAGAGTTGAGACTGATGTGATCAGGTTTGGAGTCTTAGTAAAATTCGAATTGAGTTTTGATTTCAAAACTTTTTTCATAGTCAATGTACAACATAAATTGCCTCATGTTAAGTTTCTGTAACTTTTCACATCCATTTGATATTTTTTATATTAACGAAAGGTTAAATGACTACATGAAATAACAGAGGTGTTTGCCGTGTGTCCATGGTGCGGCGCACGGCAAAGATATATGTGTGGATGACAGGTGGGGCCGGACGGGTTTGCCGTGTGTCTGGGATCTAGGCGCACGGCAAACTTCCACGTTTGCCGTGCGCCTAGATCCAGGGCGCACGGCAAACACGTCCGGCCCCACCTGTCATCCACACGCACACACACTTCGCACACCACGCACTGCGGCCGTATGGCTGACTGGTGGGGCTGGCTCCGTTTGCCGTGCGCCTACATCCAAGGCGCACGGCAAACGTTTGGACTTTTTCCACACTTGAGCATCTCTCTCTCGCTCACACACACCGCACACACACTGCCACACTCGCTCTCTCTCTCGCTCCTGCCATCCCTCCACCGGCCGCCCTCGCCGCCGCGCCACCCCTCCACCGGCCGCGCCCCTTGCCGCCGGCACCCTTCAACTGGCCGCCCTCCCCCGCCCCCNGCCGCCGTTCTCCCCACCGCCCGCCACCATTTCCACCGTGAAGGAAGGGAAGGGGGGGCTCCGAGGAGAGGAAGAAGGGGAGGAGGGGGGCCCGCGCCCGCGCCCGGCCGCGGCCACCCCCGGCCGTGCCTCTCTACGGCCGGCCGGCCACGCCCACCCCGTCCGCCGCCACCGGTAATTACGAAGCAGTATATCTACTTTTGATTTGTATTTTGGGAACTAGGCGTGTCATTGCATATCCTCCTCAGCTTTTTCTTAGAAAACAATTTGCTTTAGCATTTCTTTTTTAATTTTACTAAAGTAGCGTATACTGTTACCTTCTGTTATGATATCATAAGGTCAGCACTTAGCACAAATGAATATAGATGCAACGGTTAGTCAATTATGTCTACTGCTGCACATGGTAATTTTTAGTCAAACTGCACTTACATCGCAATTCAGCCAGCCATTAATTTGTTCGGATGAGATTTAGGAATACAATTATTCCTCCTTGAAAAAATACTGCTAGGGGGTCAAAATCTTCACCAGCAAATGGAGGATCGATAGGTGCATATAGCATGCCAGCGATAAGATGGCTATTGTAATAACTATATGATCCATGGTATAGGGTCATGAAAATACGGAACAAGCTAGAGGTAGAACATTCAATAGGATACAATATAAAAGTTTTAATTCAGACATGAAGTCCTCGGTAAAGAGAAAAATAACTGTAGCATCCATCCTGACTTGTGGTTGTGGAGTTGTACTGTGGCAGCTCACCTCTTGAACCGATTTTTTTTTTGAACTGGGCCCTTGAACCGATATGTCAGCTGATGTTCCTAACCGTGCGTCCGTGCCAGCTGGTTAGGTCTCTTCCACATCTGTGGCTGGACCTGTGTGGTTCCATCTTCTATTCTTCCATGTAAATTTGTTCTGCAAGTTCATGCAGAAACAATTGCATCATGCAGTGTACCATGCACTTGTATTAGGTTCATTTATGCTGCTGAAAACTAGTGTTTCAGGATGGTGGATTATTGTTTCGTGTATGCTTATTGCGCTAATTTCAGTAATGTGGAATTTTAAGTGACTTCTTGGTGGCCTATGTTATTATATACTCTTTCTGATCGCAAATGTGATTGTTTTAGACTTGTGCTTAAGGATTAAGAAAATGCCTACAGAGTTGCAGTCTACTTCTGAACCTCTAGTGTAGGCAACATTCTTTGTGACTGTGCTGTCTGCTGTACAGCCAAAATGATTTCTCTGAGCAAAATCTTCAGAAGGGACATACATCCTGTAGCTCTGGTCATTACACGATAGAAATTCCAGTGATATATATACTAATCCTCATGAAAACAGACTTTGGACCAGCAGTTCATGTGCAAATGGCTGTCCTCTGGACATTTCTCATTATTAATTCTGCGCTTGAAATGGTAGAGGCTTTTGCATGCATATTTTCGACAAAAAGGAAACTTTTACAGATTACTGTGAAACTATTGTAGTCTGGATACTTAATATTTTCATTTATTTGAAATCAGTTAAATGTTACATTTAGCAGTACTACATGTTTTGGAGCTGAACGTTAGGTTGTGTATGTATATGTAGACTCAGAAAATTGAACTACAGTATGTGACTTTGAAGCATCTATAATTCATTGGAATCAGGTGAAGGTAGTAATGCGATATGCAGTGTTTGTTAAGGATGAAAAATCTGACACATTGAAGACAAAATATGGCTTGGTATTGCCATCAATCATGAGGCAAAGCTAGCTAATGTGCTACTGATCATATTAGTTTGTTCTAAATTTTACTTGTGTAAATGGGATGCATACCTGGTGAAAATGGATAACTACTGTAAATCCATGGTCCCAAAAGTTCTCCTTAGGAGAAATATATAAATGGGAAATATTCACCTGTCACACTTTTGGGTGGTAGGTTATAGCTTGTAGACTGGCTTTTAACATATTTGCAATGTTTAATCCATTTGCACCTGATATGCACTCTTTGCAGATGTCTTTTCAATTTTCTGTCCAATTCAAATCTGTCCAATTCCTCAACACGGTATCTTTTGAATAGACACTAATCATTGATCTAATTTTGCAGGAAAGCTCCCATCGCCGCAGCCACTGCCGAAGGAGGAGTAGGAGGTCGCGCTGCCGTTGCCTCGGAGGCGTTGTCGGCCCCCGTCTTGCCGCCCGCCCCTGCCTCGTTGTCGAGTCACTAGGTGAGCACGTGCAAAATGCCCCTGTTTTCGTATCAAGTCCCTAGATCATGTAACCTAGTTAGGCGTCTCCCGTTCGAAAGAGATACGGTTGGAAATATGCATTTGCTTGCATATCTATGACCGTATCTGTTTCGAATTGTCCACGTTTTTTGGACAGTCCGAGGATGTGTAGATGGGTTTAGTTTTCATGGTCTGCTTCGATCCGAGACAGAGTTTCGGCATCATCTCCCCGTTGTTCTCCGGATACACAATCTCCTTGCCAGGACGTGTATTTGGAGAACAGCGGAGAGGTGCTGCCGAAATTCTGTCTCGGATAGGAGTAGAGCATGGAAACTAACCCCGTCTACACATCCTCGGGTGGGATTAGGACCTATCTTTACCTATTAGAGAGCATGGTAGACATCGTGTAGATGCAATTGATTTTGATATTACTCGCTCACATGTTAAAGGATGGATAACCGTGAGTGGATGTACACGGGCTGGAGGGGTAAGCGTGACTGGACCGATGAATTCGTTAGCAAGGTCAATGATTTCTTGAAAAAGGCATTTGACAAAGGACAGCGTAAAGCGCCGTGTCCCTGCAGGAAATGTGAAAACAAGGTAGACCAACCTCAGCTCATCATGGGTCAACACATTTGCACCTATGGGTTTGTGCCAAACTATACCCGGTGGATCTGCCATGGTGAAGCCCATCGTGGGAGAGACGAGGTCTTGAGGCAACGCATCGAGAATTATGATGCTGAAGCCGGGTGCGGAGACATGTTAGATGACTATCATCAAGCACACTTCGATGAAGGGCCTAGCCATGTTAGGGAGGAACCTCCAGAGGCAACCGCAAAGGCTTATTACGACATGTTGTCTTCTGCACAGAAACCACTTCACGAGCATACAAATGTGTCTCAACTGGATGCCATCGGACGCTTAATGGCCCTAAAGTGTAAATTTGGCATCAGTCGAGACGGCTTTGATGAAATGTTGGTTGTTTTTGACAGCCTGCTTCCGAAAGATCACAATCTGCCACGCAACATGTATGAGGCGCAGAAACTCCTTCGTGTACTTAAGATGCCATACCAGCAGATAGATGCTTGTCCGAATGGATGCATCTTATTTAGAAAAGACCATGCGGATGCAAAGTACTGCCCTAAATGTAAATCCTCTAGGTATCTGGAGGTAGACTCCGGTGATGGTCATAAGAGGCAACTCGACATCCCAAAGACAATCTTACGGTACCTTCCATTCATACAGAGGATCCAACGGGTTTACATGACTGAGGAATCCGCGAAACAAATGACATGGCACAAGCACGGCATACGATACCGTCCCGATAACATGGTACATCCAGCCGATGCTGATGCTTGGAAATATTTTGACACGCGTCATAGTGAGAAAGCTGAGGAATAATTTTTTGCAATATCATGTTAATTTGTAATTATGTTTTCTTTCTCTTTTGCAATATTATGTTCATTTTTAATTATATCTTCTTTATGTGTTTCTCTGTACTGACTGGTTTACTGGTTTTAATTTCACGTGATGGAACAGAAAGATGGTGGGCGGCGGACTTCAGCGTACGTGCTCGTCTATGTACAGAAGATTTGTCGGTTCATCCTCGGCGGACATACCTGAGGATTCCCGAGGGATCGCTAGGGGCAGCAAAGGCAAGGGTCGAGGGAAGGGTGGTCCGAAGAAGGGTAAAAAGAAGGGTCGACCGCAGCAGCAGCAGGAGGAGGAGGAGGAGGAGGAGGAGGAGCAGCAGCACCAGGTGGACGAGCAGGAACAGGAGGAGGAAGCGGAGTATGTGCCGCAGGCGGAGGAGGAGGAGGGGGAGAGTGAGGAGGAGGGGGAGGGTGAGGAGGAGGACACGACAGAGGGTGGCTCTAGTGTGACTGTTTGGCAGCGAGGTCCCTCACGACTCCCGGACAGGCCGATACCTGTTGCCCTACGCCCGTTGATTAAACCCGTGGGCAAACGGTAAGTAACTTAGATGTTGTCTAATACTTTTCATTTGGAAACTTGATATCACAATATAAACTAATATTTCTTCTTTTTCACTTTTGACAGGAGTTTAGAAATCGTCACACCTGGTGGTCATACCCGCTTGGTCAACGGCATCCTGGGTCTTTTGTGCAGGTTGCACTTCCCAGGCATGGTCCAGATGAGTGAGGACAGGTACGAGCCGGCCTGGACGTGGACACACTACCACAATGCCCCAGATACTCTCGATAGGGACGACAGGTGCTATGGGAGTAAGGCGGAGCGGGTGAAGGCCGAGCTCTGGGTAAGTCTTTCTCGCACTACACTGCTCAATACATCATTTTCATTGGAACATTTTTGCAATATTGACTGGAGATCATCGTGTTTCTACGCAGGATTTCTATAGGTTGGCGGATGGATATGCTGAGAAGGCGGAGGAGGTGCAGGAGTGGGTATGCAAGAAGCTGGTGTTGGACATGCACTACGAGGCGCAAGTTCAGTGCGTCATAAACTTCAGTGCTTCAAGGCTTGGGCAGAAGATGTCAAAAGCGGAAGCAAGAACCTTTAAGCTGACCCGGCCGCAATACGAGGAGGTAAAATTGTGCATATTCTCATATTAAGAACATCGCGTAATATGATCTTCTTACATGTCGTTCACTTGATCACGTGTAGGCGCCTGTGTGGTGGTGTCGTAATGATTCCGAGTGCTGGAAACTCATAGTGCACAGGTGGTTCACACCGGAGTGGCAGCAGAAGCACGACGCTGGCCGACAGAAACGTTTGCTGATGCCATACCCGACACACCATCAAGGCAACCTTACGAACGAGCAATACAGGGCTAGATGGGTATGAATATTCATTTATTTGTTGTAACATTCAATTATGCATAATTTGTAATCAACTTGCTGTTTTTTCGCAGTCCAACGCACATGGAGGCGCTGAGTGCACCGAGTTCATGGGATGGGCCTTGTCCCACAAGGGCAAGGCGTCCGCGTCCGAGACCACCTACAACCCTGAGGACCCGGCCGAGGCGTACAGCAATCCCTCCATCCACGGCCGCATCACTGCGTACACGGAGACGGGAAGGCAGGTCCATGGGCCAGAGTGGGATCCGAGCCGTGCACCGCTTGATGGAGAGGTGATCATGAGGGTGGGAGGAGGAAAGAAGCATGGCCATTACTATATTGGCGACAGCATTTTAGACACGGCCACTACTCCCACTCTCCCGGCCCTCCGAGCAAGGAGCACGAGCAGTACCCCTCCCATACTCTCACGGCCGTCCGCGGCACTGGCCCACGTGGAACGACTTCAGGTTATTTCTGTTTTATTCGTCGTTACTGAATTTCTACATAGATTTTCTTTGCATTGTAACATTGCGATGAACAATTGCAGACCCGGCTGGATGAGCAAGAAGCGGCACACCAGGCGTCCTTAGCCGCGGTTGAGCAGCGGATGGCCCAGCAGTTGGCGGCGCAGCAGCAGCAGATGCAGCAACAGATGGCTCTGCAGCAACAGATGATGGCCAAGCACTGGGAGGCTTGCATGGTAGCTTTTCAGAACGGACAACCGATGCCCCCGATGCCCACGATGCCCGCGACGGCCCCGATGATGTTCATTCCGACTCCGGCTCCTGGAACTCCTGCTGTGAGTTACTTGACAACCTTGTTGTTTCATTTCATTGATTATAGACTTAGAGAACGTAGAGACTTAGACTCACTTAGAGACCTAGAGAAAGTAGAGACTTAGAAAACTTAGATTATAACTTAGAGACCTAGAGATAGCCGAGACTTAGACAACTTTCATAATATCTTGGAGAACTTAGATTATAACTTATAAATAAAATATAAGAGTTCTTAATAGCTCGGTAACCTTTAACTACAGTTTTTTTTAAAAATACCCTTTTAGTTCTTGTAACACCCTAAATTTCATCACAAGAAATTGTAGAAATATTTTTGGAATTTTCTAGGATTTATTGGAGGCATAAATGAATTTCTTGGAATTAATGGGAATTATCTAGGATTTTATGGAAATAAATAATTAATTAATAGATTCAATAAGTTTATTGTTGCATTCATGCTGATGCATTGTATTTTGTTCTGTGGGCAAGTCAAAAGTGAATTTAAACTTGTTTAAATTCAAATCGATTTGCTTTTGTTTGGAGCTTAGAAAAGGAGTTTAGGAAAAAGTTCACATTTCCTCCTCAAGCTTTTCCCCAGTCTGTTTTTCCTCCCTCATCTCTCTGCGCTTGCTTTTCCGGCCCAACTCGTTGCGCGGCCCAGCCCATCTCGCCACTCCGCCCTCCCACTCGCTGCCAGTGGGGACCCACCTGTCATCCCTACCGCGTCGTCGTTCCCAAACTGGACTCGGTCCCGAGTCGGACTCGAGTTCGAGCCGCGCCGCCGCCTCGGTCTCCTGGGCGCGCACACCAAGGCCCGGCGCCCCATCTATAAAGCCCGCGCCACCGCTCCTCTCAAACCCCTGGGAACCCTAGCCCTTGGAAGCCCTGAGCGCCGTCATCGCCCGAAGGCCGAGCTCCGCCGCCGCACTTGATCTCCGTCATCCGCGCCCCATTGCCGATGAAAACCCCATCAAGACGTGCGCGTTGAGGTACCAAACTTGCCTGTGTCACTCAAACTCGAAGCTTCGCTCTCGTGTCATCGAATTTGCTCACCGGAGTTTCTCCCTTCGAAGCCGCCCGCCGTCGCGCGCCGAGAGCCATCTCCATCCCTCAATCACCGACGTGTTTGCCCTAGTTGAATTCGCCATCCCTCGAGGAATCTCCAGGGCCAAACCGCGTGGAAAACCGAGCTCTCTAGCTCGAGATCGATTTTCTCCGGCGAACTCGCCGCCCATCGCCGCCTCGGACCGCCGCCGACCTCTGCTTTCGCCGCCGGCCGATTCTCCGAGCGCCCTCGTCCATCCGATCGCAGTTCAACGGCCCAGATCCAAGTCAACTGAGCCAAATACCGGTCAGCTGGGCAGTATTGCTAAAGAGACCCTCAGCTTTTCGGTAATCAACCCGCGCTCCAAGGTCTGTTCAAAGTAATTACACATAGGTCCTTTTATCTTGCAGTTAGCCCCCTGATCTTTCAATTTATCTAACCCGCCGTCCAGCTTGGTTCTTTTACGAGTTAAACCCTGAAGTTATATGCATAATTATGTATATGCCCTCGGTTTATTCCAAGCTAACCCCTGGAGTTTCTAATCTTCGCAGATAAGCCCTTGGAACACCGTTTTTACCCTATCTTGACCGTTTCAACTCCGATTCGAGTGATTCTTCAGCTCACGTGATCGTAAGGACCTGAACTTTAGCTTTACGCTGTTCCTTTGTACTGTTGTCCATGTTTGGTGTATTGTTTCTTATTTGTTGTATTGTTTCCTTGCATGTGTGACCCCGTGATTGCGTATAGGAGCAACGTTCGTGGTTCTCGAGGTTTGTTCGAGGATTCGTTTGAGAAGTCCCTGAGCCATAGCAGTTATTAGCTGGATTTAAGGCAAGTGTATTCTTGATCATACTTTTTGTCCTAATAACCATATGACATGCTTATACACCGTAGTTCGCTATTGCTTGCATGCTTATAATCATGATGGGTCCCATAATTAGGATGACTAATTTTCTTTAATCATGGCTTGTCAACCTGGGTTTAATATTTAATGTTGGGTAGCATTGCTTAGTTGCTATATTTGGGAATGGTTTACACTAAATGTGAAGATAATAATATTGTGATATCTTTTATATATGATATATATGATCTGATGAGAATGTTAAACCAAGACCACATTGATTAATCGGAACATGGAGAACCACCCGGGATTTTCCGTACAACCACAATACCACATGGCTCTGGTCTTAGCTAAGTAATTAGAAGATCCCTTTGTTGTGTGGATGCACTGCGTGTGTGGTATGGGCTGGTTGCTACCGGCAAGGCTTGTGAGCAGAGGTGCGGGGGCAGGAAGGTGCGCCTTTTATAGACCCGTCTGGCAAGGGAGCACACACATATTGGGAAATTCTTTGGAAAGGCTTCGTAGTGATTCTCTGGCCCCTCACCAAAGGAAGTGTTGAAGGGAGTAATTAACCCGGGCATAATGAGAAACACGAATTGTGGGGAAAGCTGTACAACCTCTGCAGAGTGTCTAAAATCTATTGCAATAGCCGTGCTCGCGGTCATGAGCGGCCTGGACCCTCACATGATTAATATATCGAAAGAAGAATTAAATCGATTTATTTATGGTGATGATGCTTATGGGTTACCATATGCTTAATTGGGTTGGTATATACTTATACTTTAGTAATTATGATGCTAAATAAAATTTGACCAACTTAAGTGCTTAAAGCAATTTAATTAGAAGCCAAACTATTTCCTTGTTAAGCCTTTGCATGTCATTTGCTTTTGCTCTACATTTGCTGAGTACCAACCATAAGTGTACTCAACCTTGCTTTATCTGCGGCTCAGGCATAGACAGAAGTTTCAGTGGAGTATTTTGGAGTTTCTAGGCGTACGTGTTCCCCCAGTCAGCTACTTGTGGAGAAGTTTGAAGGTTCCGCTGCTAGTTATCCGCTTCCGTGAGTGTAATAATGGTATTTAATATTATTTACGTTTTGCACTGTCTTTTATATCACTGATGAAGTCTCATATGTGTGTAAACTTGATCCTGGCGCACATATGATAGTCATTCGGTTTTGTTTACAAAATCGGGTGTGACAGTTCTAAACTTCCATGAAAGGTTTGTTGCTAGCAACAGAATACCCATACAACTTAACTTCAGTCATATTTTTCAGTGAAATAATTTTAGACCAAATTTCACAGACCAAATTACTGAAGAATACCTTTGCCAGATATCACCTCCTTTTCTGTTCTCCATCTCAATCCAATCTGCAGCAGAAGATACCCTTATAGCAATTTACATCCAAAAACTACAAATAATTTCAGAAACAAAAAAAAGGTTGGATATCCATTCATCATCATATCATGAGTATGCATGACTGCCCATTAATGCTTGTTGTTCACTTCTGAATTAAAAGGATAACCAGTGTTTGTGCGTGCCTGCCAGAAAATACAAAAAATGGGTGTGGAAGCCATGGTTATTGCATCATGCACATAAAAGCAAATCCACAACCAAGAAGAACTATCATCTTGCTATTCCTGTCCATGTGTTAATTTTATGAAATTTGAAATCAAGGTCACAAGAGTATCACAATTGGCAGGAAGAGAAAAGGAGAATCATCTTGTTATTCCTGCCCATGTGTTAATTTTATGAAATGTGCCCATTGTTGAGTTTAGATAAAGATCCCTCTAAAAGTCATGCTACAAGCACTCTTCCTTTTCTATAGCATTCAAGAGTAATGAAGAAACTACATGTTTACATCTAGAGAACTTGATTCTTGTCTCACATGCAATCTACTCTTTTTTTGCAGAATCTGTCGGCGGAGATCGAATAATCTCGAGGCGTCGCCGGGCATGTCACCGACGTTCCCACCGTAGCAGCTGTTCGCACCTCGGCCGGACGGTCCACCCCCGTTCTAGCCACCTCCTTCTCAGTGAGCTACTTCACTTAATTTGTGTTTCTGAACTTTGTGGACTTGTGGATGGACTAGTGCACTTGTGGATGCACTGTAAACTTGTCGATGAACTTTGTGGACTTGTGGATGCACTAGTGGATTTGTTGTTGTCGAACGTGTGGATTTATCTATATTAAGTGTCTGTGATGGTTATTGTTGATGCCTGTGATGGTTATTATGAGATATATATTATGCCTGTGATGGTTATTATGAGATATATATTATGCCTGTGATTTTTGAATGAATGGGGATTTTTAAACGCGAAAACAAAAAAAACAGAAACAATTTGGTCACTTTGCCGTGCGCCAAACAGGGGGGCGCACGGCAAAGTGACCATTTCCTGTACCCCGTCTGGACTTTTTGCCGTGCGGAATCTGTGGCGCACGGCAAAGATGCCATAGTTTGCCGTGCGCCACACAGGGGGGGCGCACGGCAAAGATCAAGGTTTGCCGTGCGGAATATATGGCGCACGGCAAAGGTCAGAGTTTGCCGTGCGCCACACAGGGGCGGCGCACGGCAAAGGTTGATGTTTGCCGTGCGTTTTCTATCCACGGCGCACGGCAAAGATCCCCGGCGCCGTCAGCCCCCCGCGCCGTTAGCGCGGCCGTGGCCTTTTGTTTGCCGTGCGCTGAACTTTACGCACGGCAAATATTTTTGCCGTGAGCGCGATAAAAGGCGCACGGCAAACCCGCCTTTGCCGGGCAAAACTCTGCCGTGCAACCTTTGCCGTGCGCGCCTAGGGAATACGCACGGCAAAGGGTTTGCCGTGCGTATTGCTGTCTTTGCCGTGCGTGGCAGGCGCACGGCGAACGACCGTTTTCCTGTAGTGAAACCGGCAGCAATTTAGGTCCCGCTTGGATAACTTTAACTAAAGTTTAGCTAGGCCGGCTAAAGCTTAGTTGGTCTGTTGATATTTATTTACAATGTTACCCTTACTTTTTTTGAACCCGATCTGGACACAGAAAAATAAGGGGGAATTTTGTTTTTAAACATGTTTTAGCTGGGCTGGAACAGCTAAAAGGATTGCGTACATTTTGACTTTCAGCTAAAGTTTAGTTGAGTTTTAACTGCCCCTGTTTGGATCCCTGGCAACTAAACTTTAGTAGCTATAGCTTGTGGATCCAAAAAGGGCCTTAACATATGTGTTGTTTAGGGATTTGTGTTGCCGGCCTCTATAATTAGTATCTACTTAACATTTGGTCTTCCTTATTATATCCAGCAACAAGCACTATCAGATCTGGCAGAAGAGTCGCGACAGACAAATACAATCAATGATGAACTGGATGAAGAGGATGATCTGGTATCACAACTGTCTTATCTCCATGCATGCTTAGTTAAGATTGTTTTGGTTTCAAAATTAGAATAGAAAAGTTCACGTACGTGCTCAATCTAAGTTGGAGACTAGAAAAGATTCACTCATGGTTCATAGTAAAAAAGAACAGCCGTTTAAACTAATGTATCTTTAACGGTATTCATGTACGAGTGATCCAAAGGTAATAGGGCATGACTCAAGGTTTTATGTGAGGGCCAAATGATCACTACTCTCTCCATCCCAGAATATAAGATGCACGCTCAGGTCGACATTCAATATTTGGGAGCTATGACCAACAATGTAATATTTGACATTTAAAGTACTTTCCTATAATGATTTTACTGCTACAACTCTTGTAGTATAGGAATAACAGTCAAGAGTCAAAGACACTTTTAGATATATTGTATGTGCCAAATCAAACCAGATCTTATATTCTAAGGATGGATGGAGTACATTAGGGCATGTACAATGGTTTAGACAATTGTTGTCTGTTTGACACACACAGATAGCTAAATAGACAGCTCTACAATGGGTTGTTTTCTATCTATGTGATATTTAATACCTCATCTGGTTGGTGATGTTTTGTCTACGAGCACGGGCCGGTGCAGTAGACGAGATAAAGACAACATCACCCTCTTTCTTCATTTAATAATGGTCACGTAAGCTTTTTCTTACATGGACTCATACAGACGGTTGTTGTCTGACTGTTGTACGTGCCCTTACTTTTCATAGTTTTGAACACAAAACAGAGGACAACCTGTATATGTGAAGCGCCCCTGCCTAAGCAGAGACTAAATGTGATACAAATTATCAGTCCCAGGAGGCTGATACACATTTATTCAACAGTTGGTACAGAAACTTACAGCCCACGAGGAAGCGGGCACCTGATACAAACTAAGACTGCTAAAAGGTAAACTACGGCGGTGAGCCAAAGGATGAACCAGACCGGTTCAACCAAGGGATCAGAGTTTTGCGACAGCGAAGCCATCTTGGGCGGGACCAAACTCCACAGGCAAGCTGGGTGCGGAAGCGACCACCTATTCAGCGTCCTCAACAAAGTCCGGGTCTTCTTCTGGATTTAACAACAACAAGGGTGAGTACAAAAGTACTCAACAAGCCCAATCACACCCACGGAGGGGTTAACACAGAATTATGCATATGATAAATCAAGGAATAAGGCTAAGGTTTAAATTTGCAATAAAGCTAATTTTTCTCATGCAATGGTTTAACAAGGAACAACTTTAGCAAAGCAAGCTCTTTAAAACAAGACGAGTAAGTAGGGGGGGTTGATCCACAAAGGATCCATCTTTTAAGTGCTACCGGATTTCCCATCCGCCGTAGCTTTGGCACAAAGCCGAACTCATTCCAAAACACACACTCCAAACCCATCCCAAAACCTTAGTATTGTGACCAAGCCATAACTCGCCCATAACCGTGGGCACGGCTATTCGAATAGATTGGGAAACTCTGCAGAGGTGTACACTTTCACCACAAGTAGGGTACCGCAACACGATCACCTTAGTGTCAGTGCGGATCCTATCGAAGTCATTACCCACCTTAGCCAAAACTGCCTAGCCATCACGAGAAAAACACCAAGGGGTTTATGTCACTAAGACGGCAACCATGTCACTAAGACGGCACTTGGTTTTCCCGCTGCACACCTGCCTCCAGACAACTAACAGCACGGCTAGTGGGATTTAGACTAAGCCCTTGCACCATACAAGGGTCGAGTGGTTGTACGAGTAAAGTGGGTTAGGCAAGATGACACATCACTTCGGTTTAAAACCGGACAAAATGGATATCTCCCAACATGCTTAACCACAAAGGTACAAGCCTCCTTAATGGCATTTCACAAAGTTATGCCCATCCATTTTATCCACACAGTTTTACTCTTTTTCAAACCCAAAACCCAAAACCAAACCAACTCACACAGTTGATCTTTTGATAAAACAAGTGTATAGTCATGGTTGAGTAAGGGTAACAAATCCTATGCATTCTAAACCTAAGCATTCTAGAAAGTTATCACCTAAACAGAGTAAATCATATTTAGCGATAACTGGGTGATCAAGGAATGTCATATCAATCAAGGAGTGGCTAACCAACCGGGTTTTGAAACTAAAACAATGCAATTATCAAAGGCTTAATAGGTTGTGTTTATAAAACATGGGATAAACATGCATCAAAGGATGGGATTGGACTTGCCGTCAACAAAAGCTTCCGGGAGATCCTGCTCGCGGTACGGGTCCTCGGGGTCGGGCTCGCGGTACTCTCCTGCGTAGTCCTGCTCGCGGTACTGTCCTTCCTCGTTCACTCCGTCGTCTAGGGCACACACAACAAAACATACAAGCACACAAAATAAAATGAGCTCGGATGGAGATGAGGATGATGAAAATGAATGGAGTATGATTTTAGAAGAATTTAGGAAAAAGAATCATTGGAATTGGAGTTTGTATGCAAGAGATATCGAGGATACAATATAGGCTTTTGATTAATTCCGAAAATAGAAAAACAGATTTGATTAATGGGTTATGGCTTTTACAGTACACGTACTGCACTTGGGCTGCTTGGGCTTTACGAGAAGGTGTATGGGCTGCTGGTTTGTTTACCTTTTGGGCATGGAAAGAAATAAAGAAAAGGAAGGGAGAGGTTCAGAGGATACGGGAGACAGGGACAGAATAGCAGAGCTCGTTCTGCTCGTCCGCCATGGGAGACGGCAGAAGCTCGCTGGAGCTTGGCCAGATGGCGATTTCAGCCACCAAAATCAAATCGAAGTGTATGGGGATGGAGAGGAGTGGATGAGGAAGCTAGGCATAGGCTCACCTCGGCGGGGAACAACTTGCAGAGGGAGATCGACGAGCTGCTCAGCTCCTGTGTGTGTGCGCAGAGCAGAGGGGGCGAAGCTGGGGAAGGAGGAGATGAGCGGTGGAGCTGGGGGGTTCGGCGAGCTCGGGATGGCGATGGAGAAGAGATGGGGGGCGCCTTTTATAGGTCGGCGAGGGAGGGGTAGCTCGGCCGGCCGGTGAGCTTCGGGTGGCCGGAGTTATGGCGCGGGGCCGGGTTTGGCGGGCAGCACAGCGGCGGCGGCGACTTCGCGAGCTCCGAGGAACTGACGCGGGCCCGGCGTGGAGGTCGGCACGGCAGGTAGGCGGGAAGGACGGCCGGCGGTCTCCGGTTGCCGGCGCGCGTGCATGCGGCGGTGTGTGCGCTGCTGCTGCTGCTTGTGTGCGCGTGTACTGCTGCTGCTGCTTGTGTGCGTGTGTCGTGTGTATGTGCTGGAGCTTGAGCTTGTGCGTGTGCTTGAGCTTGCTGGGCAATGGTAGGCATGCATGCGATGTGCAGCTGACCCTTGCTGCCATGCGCGTGGGTCTGATGGGCATGCAACGCGTGATGGCAAGCTGGGAAGTGGCGAGGCAAGCACTTGGTGTTGCTGCTGTAGAGCTAGCTCGGTGATAGCTTGGCAAGCAGGCACGCGACCGAGAGTTGCAGACTGCTTAGTGCTGCTGCTGATTATGCATGCGTGAGTGCAAAGAGAGTAAGAAGAGCACAAGCATATAAACTAGAGAAGGTTCCTGATTGGCTGGTACTAATGGAGAGGAAAGTAATTAGCAGTTTGATGACTTGATCATACGGAGATGGATTATAGAGACGAGACCAGAACTGACAGGATGGGGAAATTAATTGGATGGTGATTAGGCCAAGAATAAAATTTAGATGAACAAAGCAATTGAGCTCAAGACTAATTTTGCAAAAAGTTTTGAAAACAATTTTTGATTCGAGTGATTTATGAATTTGAAATTTTGGGCTGTTACAATATGTTATTACACACAGCTTCAAATTATCTTAGATGCTTCTCGATAAGAGCTGTGAGTGATTGTTTTCAATATCAAGAGTTCAGATTTTCCACTGAAAACATTCTCACAATTAAAATTAATATATGCATGAGTATTGCTTCAAAATAAAGATAATCTAACACAGATCATAATGAATTAGCATAGGGAAAAATTTTGGTTTAATCACAACAACTATATTAAGAATATAATTTGTTTAGTATGGTGCTACTTTGTTTAGTTGATGTAAATAGCACAATCACGCGTGTGTCCGTTTGTCAGTCAATCTGTCCATTTATCCGTATCTATGTATATTCAAAACTAAGTGTTGTTATAAATTCCATCATTATAGGGGGTGTTTGAGGGTTCATGGGATGACAAGCCAGCCTACGGTACCATAGGTCTTCGACAGCGGCGGCGTGGGAAAGAATCGGCAAAGCCACAAGATGGGTTGCTGGAAGAGGTGGGACCCCGATAGGGGTCTAAAGGCCCCTATTGCATTCAAAATTTGTGAATATGATATGTATCGGATTTGTGTTGCCGACCTTTATAGTTAGTATCTACTTAACATTTGGTGTTCCTTATTATATCCAGCGGCAAGAACTATCAGATCTGGCAGAAGAGTCACGACAGACAAATACTATCGATGATGAAGAGGATGATGATGAAGAGGATGACGATGAAGACGACGATGATGAAGAGGATGATCTGGTATCACAACAGTCTTATAATGTTCATGCTTGCTTAGTTAAAGTTGTTTTGGTTTAAAAAATTAGATACTACCTTCGGCTTTGTATATATGACGTTAGGACAATGAACTAAACTTGTCGTCCTAACGTCATATATACAAAACTGGAGGTAATACAAAAAGTTTATGCACGTGCAACATGCATCTAACTTGGAGACTAGAAAAGCTTTACTTATGGTTCATAGAAAGGAACAACCATTTAACCTAAGTTATCTTTTGACGGTATGAATGCATGGACGATTCAAGGTAGTAGGGCATATGAGTAAAGGTTTTATGTAAGAGTCATATGATCATTACTCCCTCAGTCCTAAAATACAAGGCGCACACTCATGTCGACATTCAACCTTGTGATCTTTGACCAACAAAGTAATATTTGATATTTAAAGTACTTTCCTATCGTTATGATTTTGTTGCTACAGCTCTTGTAGTATAGGAGGAATAATTAAGACTTTAAGAGTCAAAGAAACTTTTAGATATTGTACGTGCCAAATCAAACCTTGTCGGATATTCTAAGGACAGAGAGAGTACATTACTTTTCATAACTTCGAACACGAGCCAAGGGACAACCTGTATGTTATTACAAAAACATCAAATGATCTCAAATGCTTATAAGAGCTGTGAGTGATATTGTTTTCAAAATTTAGAGTTCAAATTTTCCACTGAAAACATTTTCACAATTAAAATTAAAGCAAGTATATACAATTATCATTTATAAATAAAGATACAGTCTAACAAAAATCGTAGCGAGTTCGCATAGGGATAAATTGAGATTTAGTACCATAAAAAACTATAGTAAGAGCATATTTTGTTTAGTACGGTGCTACTAGTATTGATTTAAATAGCACTTGTGTGTCTGTCTGTCTGTCAGTCAAACTCTTGTCTATATCTGTCTATGTATATCCGAAACTGACTGTTGTTATAAAATCTGTCGCTGTAGACAGACTTTGCAAGACCATGGTACGTGAGATTAACTGAGGAAAAGTGGCAGCGGCGTGGGAAAAAATTGGCAAATCCACAAGACAGGCTGCCGGCGGAAGAGGTGGGATTTAGAGACTAATCGGCAAATCGCCTTATTTAAGAAACTGCATATCAGATAAGGCTCGATTCCTTATTTGCCTTTTATGTGGCGGCGTTCAATACTAATAGTTATTGTAAAAAAAAATTCATGTAGAAGAAGCCTTTGCTGTCACATGATGAGGGAGCAACTGATGAACAAGTTGAAACATTAAAACAAGACCATGGCGAGGAACAAACTATGGTATAGTATCTCCATCTTCTCATGTTTGCTGCACACGTGTCTAAGATGCATCAATCTTTATCAAAAGAAATTGAAAATTAGACATATAGGTCTGATTAGATTAAGTAATTTGCATTTATCTGGTGCCAATCCAAATCTGAAAGTTGTAAATATTTGGAGATGATGCCGCATTCCTGATTAAATTAAAAGCAGTGATGCGCATGTGCCTATGACAAGAGAAGGGTGATGCACTGGTTGAGCTGTGTGCAAACCCAATGCCCCCAACTGCCTTCTAAAAAGGCGGGGTTTTGGGAAACCCGATATGAAAATTCCAAACCTGAAGGTGTTGTATGGCCCTGTTTAGTTTAGGGAAAAGTCCATTTTACACCCTTCAACTATAACACGTGTCTGATTTTCAACCTTACACTACAAAACCGGACACTATAGACCATCCAACTATCGAAACCGTACAAATTTGGCCATTTGAGTGGTTTCAAAGGTGGTTTTCTAATTTCTGAAATATATAAAAATATTGGTTTGATTTAAAAATTTTATAACTAATTCATTATAAATTAGAAAAATACAAAATAAGTACCAAAAAATTCTAAAAATGTAACCTATACATTGGTGCTCTATTGGGAGTTAGTTGAATCTTATTTATTCTTGTTCCTACTATTTATTTATTCTATTCATGCTTTTGTTTATAATATCCAAATAATTGTCCATCGAGTCTAACATATATGTTACATTTTTAGAAAATTTTTCATATTGGTTTCATATTTTTATCATTTAAAATGAATTAGTTATGAATTATTTAAGTTAAACCAAATTTATAAAAATTGTCAGAAAATAGAAAACCGTCCTCAAAACCATTCGAAGGGCCAAATTTGCATGGTTTCGATAGTTAGATGGCCTTGGATGTCTGGTTTCATAGCAAAGGGTTGAAAATCAGACTCTTACGATGATTAGAGGGTGTAAAATGGACTTTTCCCTTTAGTTTACCCCAAAACGCAAAAAGTTTTCATCTGAAGAACCGTGTCAGTTTATTTCTTCTCTCTTTGCACGCGACCCAATGCATAAATACTATGCATAACGGGTGCATCTTTTCTCCTCTTTCCCCAAGCATTAGTGCAAATATAATGGTGTCGTCTAATTGGTGGTCTAATGCCGTGACACGTAATCTTGAAACGGTTTAACACTATCTGTATAATGGGTTGTTTTGTAGCAATCAAATAACTCCTTAATTTATGTATAGAAAATGAATATTTGTGAGATGCATGGTAACTAAATGTCCTACAATTGTGACTGAGCGTGATCTCATAGTCCTAAATTTTTGATAGAATACAGTAAAAGACCTCAATGGAAAAACATACAACCGACCAAACAGTGCAGGTCAAGGAAGAACGGGTATGTTTGGATGCTGCCCAACGGAACCTGTCTGAATCAGTTTGGCCGGCCAAACTTTGGGGACGAAATCGTCCGCCCTGAATTGGCCGCGCGTCGGCTGAAAAATAAATTGTACATTCTGCTTGTGCAGTGCCTAGCTTGCCAAATCAGGGCAGTCACCCAAACGTTGCCACTGCCGGCCAATGGTCAACGGCCAATTTGGGTTGCCTTCCGGTGGCCTTTATCCAAAGTACCCCAAAACTAAAATCCATTTATTTTAGCTTAGCTGAACAAGACCATACAAAAGAAAAACATAGTGTTAGCATTTTTTTTTTGAACATAGGGCGTGCTTGTTTCTCAGCCACGAGAAGCCACGCCACAACTCTGTGGCGCTCTTTCTGAGCGCCACACCCGCCACAACACTGTGGCGTGGCTTCCTGTGGCGGGGAAGCAAACAGTAGTGTTAGCTGCAACATGGGCTTGGCTAAAAAAATGTAAGTATGGGCCCTGACTGGTCAAACGGCCCAAACGAGCTCAATCTGCAGCCTGTTTACCATCTTCTTCTTTTTTTTTTGAGCAAAGCCTTTTTACCGTCTGCATCTCTCGTGAACAAAATCTAATTTGGCCCTTACGCTCGAAAAAGGAAACGCAACTCTTTTTTTTCCGACACGAGGGTCAGACATTTCCATTCGCACGCGCTTGAAGCATGACGTTTAAATAATTGTACCTAAAATCGGTGGACGCATTCTAATTAAGGCTCTCATGGCCATTGACCAGATCAACGATCGCAAACGATACGAGAAAAAAAAAAGACGAATGGAGAGACAGTCAGAGAGGATGAAAAATAGGCCCCATTTGGTTTCCTAGAATCTAGTAATGCTAGGAACTGTTCACAACTTTGACCACTAATTAAAGGTATTAAATAAAGGTATTTTACAAAATTAACTTCAGAACCCCTGCACTAGGAACCTTGAAGAATCTAATGAGGCCTTTGACCGCATGATTAGAGGATGGTACTGTAGCATCACTGTAGCCAATCATCGATTAATTAGGCTCATTAGATTCGTCGCGAAAAGTTACGCTCATCCGTGAAGAGGTTTTGCAAATAGACTTCATTTAGTACTCCATGCAAGAAAGATTCCTTCCATGCTAGATGATGTGACAGCTAACCAAACAAGGCCTATAGTGTAGGAAAGGAATTGACATTTCACGTGCCGGGAGAGAGTTCTCGATGGGTGTCACGTTGGTGGTCCTCACAAGATCGGCGCAATCAGGCCAGGGTGCATCTGATTCTCACGTTTGACGCCGACGTGGATGACCGCATGCGGGGGACTCGTGGGCCCCCTGGATAGACACGTCTTATCTCGGGCTTTGCATTGTCTGATGAGCTAGTACGTACCGTTGGGGTGGAGCGTGAAAGGTCACGAGAGCATTTGGCCATTCCATACATGGAGAGCCGTGTCGTGTCTAGCACCATCACCGGCCGCCGTTCATGCTTTGCATTGCACCGATGTATGATCGGCCGCTGCCCGTCCGTACACAGACAAGGACGCACCGAATTGAATCGTCTCTCACCTGACATGACACGTTCCCACTATGATGCCTCACATGCATACTGGGAACTTCCCACACCACCACACGACGCCCAGTAGTACTATGCAAGTTCTTTACGCTTTCTCTCGGTTAAACGTCAAATTCTTTTTCGAAAGACAGTAGAGGCGTAAACGCTCTCACATATACACACATTTATTTCTATGGGCGTGTTTAGTTTCTCTATTTTGTAAAAAAATTATGCATTGAGAAGCGTACTCTAAAGAGAAAGAACACACTTCTCAATACATAATATTTTTACAAAATGGAGGAACTAAACGCCCCCTAACCTACTTTTATGAGCAGAAGAGATCAGGATGTTGTCCACTCCCTTTTAGAGCATGTATATTGCTGCAAATAACGATCTTAGATGTTAACCCATACGATCCTATGCAGAACTTTTAATGACGTGGAAAGAAGAGAGATGGAAGAATAAAGTGGTTATTATATCCTGAATCAATCACCTCAAAACTATAAGTTTTTATGAGACCGCTCAATCACCATGGTATGATTTGTTGCAATATGACTCACATTTTTTATTTTATGTATAAATTAAAAAATAATAATTATTATGAGACAACTTAAAACACAACTCATGAGATTGTCTGCTGTCTAAAAATTACATGGTAATATATGAGCCCACTAATTAGGCACGATGCGTGTATCTGCCCTCGACGGAAGCACAGCCCCGTGCAATAGCTGGTGGATATAAATCCTAAAATTTGGTCCACAAGAAATGACAACCATCGTTGGATAATCAGTGGGCCCAGTGATAGCAAGTAGAACATGCATTTGCACACCTGCACAAACTCGGCAATGTCTATTACTAAGTGTTGACGCGGAAAATCGGCGGTTGTATTCCCCGCGGTCAGCACACGAAGACCAGAGAGATCAGCTTCGCTCCAGTGCCAGTCTACACTCCAGTTCAGGTTCGCGGCGTGCCAGTCAATTTGACCTGAAATTGACAAGGGAATAAAACAGTTAAATTGCTCTTTGATTGTGCCGGCTCTATTTCAGACGATGGAGTAACGTCGAATTTTAGCCAAGACCCAATCAGACACGTATCGGCCGATACCGATCGGACCTCAAAATCGGACCTCATTGATGACGTCAATTGGACCGAGTAATCGGACCTCAATCAGACACCAAATCGGACCTCAGAATCGGACCAATCAGGATCGGACCTTGATTGATATGACAGATCAGCCTTTGAATAATGAAATAAAGCATAAAACAAGGCCAATATGTAAAATAATGGATCAGCTATATCTTGAAACAAGATATTAAATAATCAAAGTATAAGCCGATACATTGTCCACCTTGTTTAGTTGCCAGTTTGACTCGTCTTATCGGACCATCTAACCAACCAATCGGACTATAGCCTTTTCAGAGAAATCTAGCTCCGACGTAGGGAATCTAGATTTCTCCAACTATATCAGATCAGATAGCTAGATAATCAGACTCGATTCATCAACTGTCAATTAAACAAGATGCTCGCACAGGTGTTGATCAGATTAAGCAAAATAAGCAGGTAAAATCATTAACAGATACGTTCTGATTCTAAGATATGCTACTGAACAATTAAGCAAGATCCAGCTCCGACGTAGGGAATCTACACCACACTTAACATTCAAATAGCAATAAGGCATAACCAAAGCTTCCTTTAACTAATCAAGATGAATCTAGCTCCGACGTAGGGAATCTAGACCAAGCATGACAATCAAAGATTAATCTAATCGTATTACAAAGATCCAGCTCCGACGTAGGGAATCTACACCAGTGCAATACTCAAAGAATAACCAGATCAAACACCAAAGCAGGATCGGACATAGAACGATGCTGTAAGATAAATATTGCTTAAATCGGACCAAGACCCATGCTCAAAGCCGTTGAAGAAGTAGAATTGATTCACATGGCGTAGATCTAAACCAATCTAGCAACTCCAACAAACCGCAAAGACTACCTTTAGTAACCAAGATTATTCTAGCTCCGACGTAGGGAATCTAGGCTTAAAGTGTAGTCCGATAAACGATAATCTGTTGAATAATCAATATTGATCTAGCTCCGACGTAGGGAATCTATATCAATCTTGATTATCCAGAGATAAATCGGTTGAACAGTATAAACGAGAAAGGGCGATGCGCCTCAATTCAAAGCCTATACTAGTTCGATAATTGACTAACTTACTGGTAAGCCGGAGATCAGAACTGATGCAGCCCGTCCACCAATGAGCTTCGTCGGTAACTACTACTAGGGTTTTTGGCGTGAAGCCGGGTTGTATTGATTGTGAGAATAGTTTTTTACAATGGACGAGGGTTCAAATTTATACCCTGGTCATGGAGAGTCCTGATCGGACCAGACTAACTAAATAAGGTAAACTAATCTTAAGATAGAACGGGACTCTCATACGCCTTCTGAAAAGGAAATAGTCCCTGGATCTGATACGCTTCCTTCTTAGCCGACGCGTCTTCCCTCTTGTACTCGTCATCGGATCGGACTTCCGCTTCATCGGACCCCTCTTCAGCGTCGGCTTCCTTCTCTGTCACCTTCGGCCTTGACCAGTCAGCGGGCCCACTGCGCAGTCTCAACCTCACCACGTCATCATCTGACTCAGCATGTCAGGTACGAAAATCCGGTGTCAACACTAAGTATGTCTGGATCCGAATGCTAATGGTTGAAAGTGCAGCTCATCTTAAAAAAAAGTGCAAAATCCACTACTAAACTTTAAAAATACTAAAAACAATGCTAGAAAATAAGTGTTAATAGGTAAATTTAGCATTTCAACTTTGGGGTGTTTAAATCCGGTGAAAAGCGGTGAAAAATTTTGTACTGAAAAACGTGTCCTGTGAGAGAAGGCACGGTTGTCAGTACGAAAACTTTTGGTAACTTTTGGTGTACACCCCTTTTAACCCTTACAAATAGACCTCAATCTATAGCGGCGACAGCAGCAGCCCGCCGCCCTGTACAAAATCGGCCGTGTCTGCACCAAGTGGAGCTTGACTCTCTGGAAGCGGCGAGAGCGTTTGCCCATAGCCTAGAGCCCTAGCTAGACATGGCTCCCTCATTAGCTGCGTCCGTCGTCCTCCTGCTCACCGTCCTCCTCGTGCTGCTGCTCATCTCCTACCTCCTCCTCCATGCCGGCAACAAGCCTCATGCTCCTCCGAAGCACCAAGGCTGCGATGGACTTCGGAGGCTGCCGCCGTCGCCGCCGGGCCTCCTGCTGCTCGGCCACCTCCACCTCCTCGGCTCGCTTCCTCACCGCGCTCTCCAATCCTTGGCACGGGCGCACGGGCCCGTCATGCTGCTCCGGCTCGGCCGCGTGCCCGCCGTGGTCGTGTCCTCCGCGGCGGGCGCCGAGGAGGTGATGCGGACGCGCGATCTGGCCTTCGCGAGCCGGCCCAGGAACGCCATGGCCGACCGCCTCCTCTACGGCCGCCGCGACGTCGCCTTCGCGCCCTACGGCGAGTACTGGCGCCAGGCGCGCCGCGTCTGCGTCGTGCACCTCCTCAGCGCGCGCCGCACCGCCTCCTTCCGCCGCGTCAGGGAGCAGGAGGCCGACGAGCTGGCCGCCCGCGTCAGGGCAAAGGCCGAGGACGGCGCGGCCGTCGTGCTCCTGAGCGCGCTCCTCACCGAGTACGCCAACGCCGTCGTGTCGCGCGCCGCGTTCGGCGACGAGAGCGCGCGAGGCCTGTTCGACGGCGGCGATCGCGGCCGGGAGCAGAGGAAGGTGTTTACCGACTTCCAGAAGCTCATCGGCACGGAGCCGGTGGGGGAGCTCCTGCCGTGGCTGGGATGGGTCGACGCCGTGAGCGGGCTGGAGGGGAAGATCAGGCGCACGTTCGAGGCGCTCGACAGCTTACTCGAGAAGGTGATCGATGACCACCGCCGCCGGCGTCATCAGAACGGGGAACATGTCGGCAACGGCGGCGATCACCGGGACTTCGTCGACGTGTTGCTCGACGTGCACAAGCATGACCAAGAGTACGGCATCCAGCTCGAGACCAACGAAATCAAGGCCATCATCTTGGCAAGTATCGATCCATATTGCCCTCTCATTTAAATATTCAGCTCTACTGTTCCTCCAAAGATATTCAGTAGCTGATCGATCTGTTTCGTGTACCATCCATGCACGGGCGTTGGCAGGACATGTTCGCTGCGGGCACGGACACCGTGAGCGCGGCGATGGAGTGGGCCATGGCGGAGCTCGTCACCCACCCGAGCGCCATGCGCAAGCTCCAGGACGAGATCCGCGCGGCGGTCGGCTCCACCGGCAGCGTCGTCGACGAAGGCCATGTCCCCCAGCTGCGCTACCTCAAGGCCGTGGTCAAGGAGACGCTCCGGCTGCACGCGCCGGTCCCGCTGCTGGTGCCCCGGGAGCCGGCGGCGGACGCCGAGATCCTGGGCTACCACGTCCCGGCGCGCACGCGCGTGGTGATCAACGCCTGGGCCATCGGCCGGGACCCCGCGGCGTGGGCGGACGCCGAGGAGTTCGTGCCGGAGAGGTTCCTGGGCAGCGCCGCCGTGGACTTCAAGGGGCAGCACTTCGAGCTGGTGCCGTTCGGCGCCGGGAGGAGGGGGTGCCCCGGGCTGGGGTTCGCCGAGCAAAGCATCGAGATGGCGCTGGCGAGCCTGCTGTATCATTTTGATTGGGAGGCGGCCGGCGGGGCAGGACCATCGTCGTTGGACATGGGCTCTCCGTGCACATCAAGTCAGGCCTCCCGCTTGTAGCCAAGCCCAGGACCCCTTGAGGGCCCGTATGTCCAGTTTCAGCTGTCCCTAATCTGGTGAAGCCGAATCCGACATTATCGATGTTTGACAGAATGACTTCTTCTAGCTAGTTTTCACGAATGAATGAAAATAGGTCAAATGTCTAATTACCTCTGGTGTCTGACTTAGTTGTACAGATTAATTTTTAGCCATAGGTGAAGAAGAGGAAGAAGAAATATAGAAGGGAGAAGAAGAGAAAGAGAGAAGAGAGGAGGAAGAAGATGAAATGAGCCCCTCCTCCATCTGAGTTCTAGATTCGCCACTGCAAGATGGGATATCGTAGACAGAAAGCTGCACACTCTATCTGAAACATGCATGATCAAAAAACTCTCTATGTGTTAGTCTCCCAACAATCATTGCACAATGATGTGCAACTGTTCTAGAAATTGCATTCAAGAGTGTGAGCAGAGCATTAAAGACCACGGTGTTGGAGTTGTTCGCCTCTCATGGATGGAAACACAATAATAGAATTTGTTATTCTTCTTTTTTATTTTCGTTTGTTCCTTTTTTCATAGGCAATGTGTCAAAAATTATGTAACATTGTTTAAATACTATGTGCGGGAACGCAGAGGCGGGAAGATGCTTCCTTTTTCTAAAAAAAAAACTGTTCTAGAAATTGGGAGAAACACACATAGGCATAGTATACCACTCCCTTGTGCATGTAGAAGAGAGGGTAGGCATGATATACTACGCACTCCTTTGTGCATGTAGAAGAGCAGTGCTAATTATATTGTATTGCTGAAGCGGGTCGACAATTGCAATCAGCAATCGAAATATAAAGCATTCTAAGTTGTCTTAAGTCAAAATAGATAAATTTTGACCAACTTTCTATTAAAAAATAATATTTTTGACAATCCAATGAGCACTAATAGAGTCATTATAAAATATATTTTGACATTTTAGTTATTTGATTTATGATGTAATACTTTTCTATAAATTTGGTCAAATTTTGAAAAATTTAACTTAGAACAAAGTTAGAATACCCTTTATTCTAGGACAGAGGGGGTACATCACCCAATAGCAGCTAAAGTTTAGTTGTGGGATCCAAACGGGGCCATAGAGTGAGAGTTGTATTGAAAAGCGAGATAGCCACGAAGAGAGTAGTTAATTACTATGCGAGTACGGCTTAATTTGCACCATGTATATCAAGATGAGACAATGAAAGCACACACCAAATTAAAGAGAGCAAAATTAAGACCCATGCACCTCCATCACCGACCGGCCTCGCCGGAATCAATGGTAAAATATTGTCACATTTATGAAATTAATAATTAAGGGAAAGCTTGATCAAGGGTGGTTACATGATGACAAGAGATCAATA
>CM014274.1:80732172-80810277 GCA_004135705.1 Alloteropsis semialata
TAATTTTGGAATGATGAATCTTCGAACTCAAGACCTCATACTACATTTCATAATACTGCACCCACTATCCATCCAGCTCAACCTCACACCAATTGTTGCATATTTACTTAGTATAATTCTTATGAGTATGCCTTAGTAGTCTAAATAGTGTCTCAAGATATTAAAGTGAATGTCTCTAATATGTCTCTAATATTGTATATTGGCATTTTATAAAAATGACTTAAGAAAATGTCTCTATGGTTGAAATGTCTCAAGTAGTGTCTCAATGCATATGACACTTTCTAAAATGCCACAAGAAGTGTCTCTGTAATACGTTAAGACATATTCATAAGGGCAAATTATAGAATCAGAAGTGTCTCTACTTGACGTGGGAAGAGGCTGGCAATCATGCATGCATCACGGTTCATGACACCTTGGGCCCAGACAGTAAATGAAATAGCGACCAGGGTGGTCGGCACCCTACATCCATATCGTGATGTGCACATACTGGCGCCACGCTGGACTTGCTCGCTCGCCAGCCGCATGCTCCCAGTTGGCCGCCGCCATCGCGCCCGGCGTCGCTGGAGACGCCGCCGAACTGTTCCGGCCGGACCCGGACCCCATCTCCGTGTCAACCGTCTTCCGTCCCTAGCTAGCTTGTCGCCGCCTTGTTGGCCGGCAGTACAAGTAGGGATTTTGCCACGGGTGGCAACCATTTTGTGCAGCGATCAAAACTGGTCCACAAGTACTTTGTCCTTGATCACATCAAGTTTAATTTGCAACTCGACGTCTTTTACAGTACGCAATATTTATCAGAGTCACTAGCTGCTACAACATGCGCACGTCTTGTTCTAAGAGTCCTTACAGCAAAGAAAAAGGCCTTTGAAAGAGAGAGATGCGCCAAAGCGGATTTGTCGCCTATATAGACACGCGAGCAGCGGCGAAGCCAGGATTTCGAAGTTGGGTATTCCCGTCTCCTAATAAAGAAAAATATGTGATCAAACTGACCATTCAAAGCGGTGCCATAACATTGGTGGAATTTGTGGATGAGCGTTCAATCTTTCAACAGTAGCATAAATAGCAAAGGAAAACTGCATAGTAATATAAACTATAGAATATCCATATCTGATCAAATCCACGTAGCTTAGAAAAACTACACAATACATAAAGTACAATCTAACATTGTAACTATGTGATCCTTCATGGTTTGGAAGTACCATTTCGTAGCATCATGTTCAAAGTTGTAATATCTAAAATCTAAAATACATCAAAAAATGAAAGCAAAATCAGTTCACGGTTTCTTGATTAAACTGCTGAAACTTTGTTACTAGTAGAAGGTAGTGGTGTATCTACTAGTTGCCATGTGCAACTTTGTTGCTTCTAAATTCTCAAAGTGCTAGTAGCCTCGCCTTGGTTGGTGGTTGTTCGACAGTGGAGCCAGCGGCCGGCGCATTCCTGGTGGCCTCTCGGCTGTTTGATGCCACATGCCACCGCTTGCCAGGTGCTGAGGTCTTGCGGCCTACAATTCTTGCTTGCCCGCGTCATTTAGGGTGGCAAATGGGAAGCAGAGAGGATTCACCTGTGGGCCGGTCAGAGCCGAGGAGGAGAGCGCGTGGTGACTGTTGGGCCGAGTTAGAACTCACTGAATGATGATTTAGACCCAATATAACCTATATATGTGTGTGTATTTAATGTATAGTTGATTTTTTTGCTAAAAAAGTTGGGTATTCCCTGGAATACACATGCATCACGCTGGCTCCGCCCCTGCATGCGAGACAGCTATCTACAACATTGATTTTCACTGTTCCTCTAAGATGGACCTAACCTGAGGTGACACCGTTAAAAAGGTATACATTTTTACTTTCTTTTACCACTCGAGCAGTTGAACAACTCCATAGGGCCAAGCCAGCAAGGGTGGTTGTCGTTGGCCGTCGGGATTGCCGCCGTGTGCGGGTGCTGGCCTCCTCCGGTGAGCCCTAGGGAGCCTCAGGGGAGGCGACGCAGGGTGCTCTGAGGCTCCCAGGGTATCGCTACAGTAATGATGATGGGGGCTAGGAGGTCCTAGCACCGGCATCCTCCGATGAACCTATGGGGCGCCTCAAGAGAGGCGGCACGGGGGTGCTGCTACAGTAATAATGATGGGGGCTAGGAGGTCCTAGCACCGGCATTCTCCGATGAGCCTCTGGGGCGTCTCAGGGGAGGTAGCGCGAGGTTGCTGCTACAGTAATGATGATGGGGGCTAGGAGGTCCTAGCACCGGCATCCTCCGATGAGCCTCTGGGGCGCCTCAAGGGAGGCAGCGCGGTGGAAGGGTTGAGGTTCACTTAATGTGGGAGAGATGGGAGAAGGTAGGTCAAAGGGGTATGAGGATGTTGCTAGCGGTGATGATGGAGACCTTGAGATTCACCATCCGCGCCCTCCGAGCTCCCACGGGCGCCTCAGGGGACGTAGCATGAGAGGGGGTGGGGGGGTTCACTCCTCATGGGAGAGAGGGAGAAGGAAGGAGAGAGGGAAAAAAGAGAGCCGGAGAAGGGGAGGGGATGGTGTTTGCTGCTGCCTCCGGGAACATCGGGGGAGGGGGCTGGGGTGAGGGCCCGACACACCGCGTGGGATGAGGAAGGGGCTATGTAGGGGGTTACTTTTTTTAGCACATGAGCCCCAACTCAAGACCGGAGTTAGTTTGGTAGCAGGGACGCGAATCCATTTTAAGAGATGCACAAACAATTAATGTTCCTTTGAGATGAAGCTCCAAATAATAGACCTCTATACATGCACAAGATATTAGAGCAGGTACAATAATGGGCTTATAGTCAAGCCTGTCATCAATTTTGCTGATACAGAGGAGAGACGAAAGATGGCTCTCATACAAGCATTAAGTTGAACACGAGCCCCTAGGCAGAAGTGGAGTCCAAGTGAGAGGTGTTGAACTTTTGTGAGGGTGAACATGAAAGAGAATGCAAAGTATAAACTAAAATAATATCACTACTAGAGAATCTTTTATCGGTATCGATTGATAACGGCCATAGATACCGGTTTTGGAACCGGTACTGGGAAACCGAGACTAAAGGTCTCGGCCTTTGGTACCAGGTCCAGAACAGGTACCAAAGGAGGTCTTTAGTACCGGGTCATAATGCGATCTGTTACCAAAGGTTTTAAAAAATATATTTTAAATCACGGGGAGACTCCCACAAATGTTTTTTCATGTGAAAATATTTTAAGTCACTTACATGACTTTTCATGGGAAAATTGCCCGGGTTCGAACCCACGACCTCTTGCTTCGCGCGTTACTTCCTTACCATCTTACCTACACAGCTGACCAAGTCCCAGATGTTTTCCTTTTGAATTAACCCGCAGAGGACCTTTTGGTACTGGTTTGTAACACCACCCGGTACTAAAGGGGGACTTTTAGTATGGGGTCGTGTTACAAAGCAGTACCAAAGGGTCAAGAGGCATTAGTATCGGGTCGTAACACCACCCGACACTAAAGGGTGGTCTTTGGTACCGGATGGTGTACTGGTGTTACGACCCAATACTAAAGGGTCCTTGAGGCCTACCAAATTTAGACCCGGTACCAATGACATTGGTACCAGATTTTTAAAAACAGTTACCAATGTGGGGGGCGGATGGCCGTTTTTCTGGTAGTGTATCTTGTAGATAAAAGACTATTGTTATATAATTTGGCTCTTATGTCTTAATTTATACCAAGCACTTGACTCTATTATTGGTCTTGCTCTTATAAGAAAGTGAGAAAGCAAGGAACGCAGAAGTTCGACCTTATCTTTGAAGGATGGGCTGCTGACCATCAAACACATACCATACAATCCAAAGAGCCACACAATTTGAATGAGCGCGCCAGGGACCAGCTTGTTAGTGTCACTCTTGTAAGCTGCCACATTCAACGTACTGCAAGACAAAGGTCCTATAGATACGCATGGTCTCTAGCTCAACTTACCTCCAAATAAAGGGTCCAACCTTGTCCGCATCAAAACGGCGATCGCTATCCAGTGCCAAATAGTAGACCTGACCTAGCTAAAGAATCTCAACATGGCACACCAGTTCAACAATGTTGCCATCAAGCATTCAGACATCTTTGTTATCTTTCTGAAAGAACAAAAAAAATCACAATCTATCGCTTACTTTATTTTCTGTTCGATCCACCGGAGTTTAAATATTTTTATAATTTGACAACGAAGGGGAAAAAAGATATCTAGGAGAACGCTATAAAAGCTCCTTGCACAGTTTGCACTGCATGCGACCCTGCAAGCATGGAAGTCTCACCACCGTTTCTTGCACTGCTGCTCGTTGCCCTTCTCTCCCTTGCGTTCTTCCTCTCCACCGGCAGAATTATTAGAAATACCTCTCCACGGCCCGAAGGAGATGGCCAGAGTTTGCCTCCGTCGCCGCCCGGCCTGCCGCTCCTGGGCCACCTCCATCTGCTGGGCCGCCTGCCGCACCGGGCGCTCCGGTCGCTCGCCGCGTCGCACGGCCCGGTCATGCTCCTGCGCCTCGGCGGCGTGCCCACCGTCGTGGCGTCCTCGGCCGCCGCGGCGGAGGAGGCCATGAAGACCCGCGACCTCGCCTTCTCGGGCCGCCCCAGGCTGCTCATGGCCCAGCGCCTCCTCTACGGCTGCGACGTGGCGTTCGCGCCCTACGGCGAGTACTGGCGCCAGGCCCGCCGCGTGTGCGTGCTCCACCTCCTCAGCTCGCGCCGCGTCGCCTCCTTCCGCCGCGCCCGGGAGCAGGAGGTCGCCGCGCTGGTCGCCCGCGTCCGCGCCGTGGCGCGCGCGCCCGCGTCGACGGGCGGCGTGGTAAACCTCAGCGACTGCCTCATCTGCTACTCCAAGGCCGTCATCTCGCGCGCGGCGTTCGGGGACGGGAACTACGGGCTCGACGGCGACGAGGGCGGAGAGAGGCTAAGGCGCGTGCTAGCCGACTTCCAGGAGCTGCTCCTGGCGACGCCGATGCGGGAGATCTCGCCGTGGCTTGGGTGGGTGGACATGGTGAGCGGGCTGGAGGCCAAGACGAGGCGCACGTTCCAGGCGCTCGATGGCTTGCTCGATCGGGTCATCGAGGATCACCGGAGCCGGCGTCATGGCGGTCAGCCGGTTGTTGGCGGCGATCACCGGGATTTCGTGGACGTGTTGCTGGATGTGGACGAGACGGACCAGGACGCCGGGCTCCGGCTCGACACGGACAACATCAAGGCAATCGTCATGGTATGTACACGCTTTCATAAAATGGATTGCTTCTGCAAGTTGTGAATGTTGTCATTCATTTGAGCATGAACGCAGGACATGTTTGCTGCTGGCACGGACACTTCCTCCACGGTGTTGGGATGGGCCATGGCGGAGCTCATGAACCACCCGAATGAGATGCAGAAGCTCCAGGATGAGATCCGTGCCGCCGCCGGCGGCGGCGGCGGTCGTCATGTGACTGAGGACCATCTCGACGGGATGCCTTACCTAAAGGCCGTGATCAACGAGACCATGAGGCTGCACCCTCCGGGACCGCTCCTCATACCTCGTGAAACCACGGAGGATACGGAGCTACTGGGCTACCACATCCCGGCACAAACGCGGGTGGTGATCAACGCATGGGCGATCGGTCGGGACTCGAAGACATGGGATCAAGCGGAAGAGTTCGTACCACAGAGGTTCGCCGCCGACGCCCCCATGGATTACAACAAGATGGGGCATGACTTCAGATTCGTGGCGTTCGGCGCCGGGAGGAGGGGGTGCCCTGGTGCTGGGTTCGCCGCTCCAGTGATAGAACTCGCGCTCGCTAACATGTTGTATCACTTCGATTGGGAGGTTGTGACACATGGTGGAAGGAAACCAGCCGGGACAACGTCGTCGTTGGTGGATATGAGCGAGGAGTATGGACTGACCGTTCGGCTCAAGGCTCCTCTGCTCCTGGTTGCAAAGCCACATGGTTGTCAGTAAGGAAATATGTACACGAGCTTACATTCATCGATATAGGAAAAACGACATAGAATGGCCATGGTTGCAATGGATACGGTGAAGAAGAAGGCACTTCCATTTTCTACTACAACCTTTTCTTAATACAAATGAAGCCGCAGGGTGTCTTTTTCAAAACAAAAAATGCTACGCCAATTTCAATGTCTGTCTATTTCGTAGATAGACAGCTAGTGGGCATCAGAATTGAAAGATGTCACTTTCCTTCCTTGAGATCAGGTTTAATAGACTCGCCAGCGTGCGGGTGACTCGCGACTCTGGCCGCGAGCTGTGATGGCGGGCCCCGCAGCCATTTAAGGCGTTGCTCAATACGTGGAAGTAATTGAGTGGAGGAGCGGTGGTTTCGCCCGCTTGCGCCGGCGACTCGGCAGTCGCCCGTTCCGTTCTCTCTCCTGCTTTCTCTCTCTTCCACGGAGGATTTCGCCGGCTTCTCGCTAGACCTGAGCATTTTTGGCCCGGCCCGGCCCGGCCCGACGGCCCGGCCCGGGCCCGACGGGCTTTGGCCTGCCCACGACACTCAATGGGACAGGCTTGGGCAAAGGAAATGAAGCCCGAAAAAAAAATTTCGGCCCGAGCCCGGCCCGAACTATTTAAATGAATTATTTTCCTATTGAAAAAAAACGGGAAGCCCGACCCGGGCCCGGCCCGAGCCTGGCCCGAAAAAGGGGCCCGTTGCTGCCCACGGGACGGGTATGGGAGGGATTTTAAAGGCCCGAAAAGACCGGGCTTTTTTAAGGCCCGGCCCGCCATTTGCTCAGGTCTGCTTCTCGCCCATCATAATACTTGCTCTGAGGCAATCGAAGCTGCAACATTCATTTGCTCAATTCTTGTGCTTCTGCCGATCGATTGGCCACCAATAATTCACCTCATCTATCATCCACAGGACCTCGCTCTACCTGTCTACAAGATACAAAAAGACCATGTCATGGTCTAGGAATCGTTGCAAGAACGAACTCAAACACCTTTTGAAATAGATGCAAAGAACATGCGTCTCTGAGGTCTGAGCTGGAGTTTTAATAACAGGGATCTTTTCCAATTTCCCACACGGAAGAAAATAAAATTAAAAAAATGCCCCTACTGCAGCGGGCACTTGAGTGTTTTGAGTGCGATTTTGAGGCCATGGATATCCCATAGAGACACATGGTCTTTGCATCTATTTCAAAAGGTGTTTGAGTTCATTCTTGCAAGTATTCCTAGACCAACATATTGGACAGCAACATCAAGATTTGGGGCTGTAGAGATGGGAAATAGAAGGACCTCATCAAGAGTGGTGGACCAACAAATTGGAGGCACCAAGGATGTGGATCTCAAGCTTCACAACCTCGAAGATGAATCCCCCTTGCTCTCTTGCAAGATCTCCTCTCTAATTTCTCCTTCTCCTTCTCCTCTCTCTTCTCCTTGTGGAGGCTCTGTTTTCTCTGTTCTGTTTTGGCTGCAATTTTCATAGCTCCCTTGTCTTCTATATTCCAGAGGCTTCTTCCTTCTCCTAGAAGGCTTCACACATAGTGCTAAGGGTATCCAAGGTTGGTCCACGCCTTAGACTATCTCCCTTACATGTGGGGCTGCTCACTAGGAGCTTAATCACTCTCCTCACCGCCCACATCATGAGAAGAATTTCCCAACACTCCGCTTGAGCAGTGCCCAAAACAAAAAAAAAAAAGGGACCCATGTGAAGGAAGCTGGTATCGCTCTTGGTATGTCGCTGTGTGAGCATCGCTGCCTCAAAAACAAAAAAAGTGAAGTCTAACACCGATGTCAAAAGATTTGGGCATCTGTGCGTCTCACACCCGCGTAATCTCTCTTATCTCTCAGTTTTTTATTCAATTGGGCATCGGTGAACGTTGTTGCTTCGCTCCTGGATTTTTAAACATGGACACCATCAATTGCAGTGTAGGGAACGATGCCTAAACGTTCATTCCCACTTCAAGCACCACTCCAAGCACACGTTATGGAGGGCTTTAGATTCATTCATATGTGCGTCCCTACTTCTTTATCTCTGTGGAATTGGCTGCAAGGCTCCAAACCTTGTTCGCATCAAAAAGTGACTAGGCATCAGCACCATTATTGACCCGACTTGACTTGCGTGAACATGACACTCACAACAACATGTTTGCTTCGGCATTGATCGAGATAGTGACTGTCAAGCCAAAATGGTGACCCTAATTTATGACCTATTTGGTAAACTAAGCATTGCTTAGTTGGTTAGATTTCTTGTGGTGGAACCTGTCCACCCAGGTTCGAGTCTTCAACTCGACATGAATGTCACATTTTTCTGGATTTATTTCAGGATTTAACATGCGCTGTTCTTTTAGTGGTAGGTGACGTACCCGTCGATAGCGAGGCGCCTGTGGTGACTTCGTCAATCTCAAGATCGGAACAGCCGACTCTATGGTGACTTCGTCAATCTCAAGATCGGAACAGCCGGCTCAGTCTCTCAGAGGTGCTTATAGAGGTAGGGTTTACGTGCCTATATTCATAGGGATGAGTGTGCATCGTGTGTGAGCGTCTGCGTCTGTACTGGTCTTAAAAAAAAAATCTGTGACGACCCACTTGTTTTTTCTGTTCACTGATCCACACGAGTCTAGATATTTTGCCATTTGTTAGCACGAAGGGATCGTCGACGGTTTGCACGGCGACGCTGCAAGCAGCATGGAAGTCTCACCGTTTCTCGCACTGCTGCTCGTTGCCCTCCTCTCCCTTGTGTTCTTCTTCTCCACCGGCAGAAGAAATAATACTTCTCCGTCCCACGCAGATGGCCGGAGTTTGCCACCGTCGCCGCCGGGCCTTCCTCTCCTCGGCCACCTGCCTCTTCTTGGATCCTTGCCCCACCGGAAGCTCCGGGCGATGGCCGCGACGCACGGCCCGGTCATGCTCGTGCACCTCGGCCGCGTGCCCGCCGTGGTCGTCTCCTCCCCGGCTGCGGCGCAGGAGGCCATGAAGACCCGCGACCCAGCTTTCGCGAGCCGCACCAGGTCGCGGATGATCGACCGCCTTTTCTATGGCTGCGACATGGCCTTCGCTCCCTACGGCGAGCACTGGCGCAGGGCGCGCCGCGTCTGTGTGCTCCACCTTCTTAGCGAGCGCTGCGTCCTCTCCTTCCGACACGTCCGGGAGCAGGAGACCGCCGCCCTGCTTGGCCGCGTCCGCGGCCGTGGCGCCGCCGGCGTGAACCTGAGCGATCTCCTCATCTCCTACGCCAGCGTCGTGATCTTCCGCGCCGCGTTCGGTGACTACAAGAGCTACGGGCTCGGCGGGGAAGGGAAGCTGAGGAAAGTGTTGGCTGACTTGGAGGAGCTCATGGGCTCGGGCACGCTCGGCGAGCTCGTGCCGTGGCTGGCGTGGGTGGACTCGCTGAGAGGGTTGGACGCCAAGGCCACACGGACGTTCGAGGCGCTGGACGGCTTGCTCGAGCAGGTCGTCGTGGACCACCGTGAGTGGCGCAGTGGCGGCCAGCGGGTGGGAGCCGGCGGCGGCGATCGAAGGGACTTCGTCGACGTTCTGCTGGATGTGAACGAGGAGGAAGAGCCTGGGGAACTCAGATTGTTTGACACACTTGCCATTAAGGCCGTCATCCTGGTACGTACGTACTTGACTCTACTAGCCAAGGTTTTTTTTCTTTAGGCGGAAGAAGAACTACATTGAATTGTAGCGGCCTGATCTTTTTCCCAATTCAAAACAAAAATTAATCGGCTTCAGGTGCGGAATTACCAGTCCTTCATCGTGGCCAGATCTAACCATAACAAAACGGAGAAGAGATCGAAGAAAATTATTCCATGACGTCAACACATCCCTGCCTCGATCGATGTCGTCGTCTGAAAACCTAATTCTCCGTGTTGTCATGCCAAAAAATTTTTAGACACCGTGGTTGCCGTCCTCATCTTTATTTGACTCGCCATGGAGAAAACAAATCCACCCTACCTCCTTGTGGTCGGCAGAAAGGCTTCTTGGTAGCATGACACGGAACTAGTTGCAAGAGCAGAGAGCAACTGTGTAAAAATACGGAAATGTTATATGTAGTTTTCCAATCAAACAAATTAATCAATAATATGTATTTCATCAGAAAGTTGAAAAGATATAGGCCGATGTGAAATATGACACATTGAAAATATAATTAAAAATGGGAAAGCTATTTGTCATTCGAGTATTTATCTCTAGCTCCTTCTCGCACTCAGATTTCTCCATTGTCTAATCCAAGGCCGAGGACGGCAGGCTGGCCAGGTGGAGGTGGCGGGCGTGGAGCGGAAGGCTATTGGTTGTGGCGCCGCTGGCTCGGGAGGTGGTAGAGGTTGGTTGGGCTAGGTAGAAGGAGGGGAGACGATGACTATTGTGGGTGGAGGCGGCGGCGGCGGCTGCAAGCGGTGTAGAGTCTCACCACAGCTTGGCGCCGCTGTCGCTATGGAGCTTAGGTGAGACCATACCCCACCATGATTGGGAGGTGGCACATGAGAGTGGCAGGGCAGGGGCTGTGCTGGCGGCTGAAGTTGGCTGGAGGTTAAAGATGTCCGGAGGTGGAAGATGAACCACAATCGTTGGATGGCCATTTAATGGTGGAAAAAAAATTGAGTGTGGAGCTCCCTAGAAATACTAGAGTGTGCTATAGCCACCCCATGGTTGATTTTTTGAGTAACACTACTTATGTGGTTGATTTTAAATTTTAATGTGTCAAAAATACAATACTTATGTCATTGATTCATGTAGGTGTGATTATAAGGGTGCACAAGTCCATAAGGACTAGAGGTTTTGCCACACGCCGCTCTTGCTTCATGATTTTTGTTCGAAGACATTAAACAAGTTTATTTTTGTTGTTGGACGCTCCACATGTGTGGATATATACTACAGGACATAATTTAGTGTATTTTAGTTAATGTCAAAAAATGTGCCTTTTGTTTAAAGACACTAGTCTGTGTCATCTAGCAAATAAATATCAACATATTTGGAGTGCTAGCTGCAAAAAATGAACCTTTTCGATGTCATTCAGCAAAAAATCACTAAATGAGAGTGCTCTATGACAAGCCCTCAAAAAAAAAGAGTGCTTATCTTGTACATTTGTATTGTTTGTGTTGTCATTAAATTTAATAGTAATCAGTAGGGGCTTTTCATCCTATTTCATGAAGAACAAATAGGCACCAGAGCAGCTAGCCCGGCCCATAGATGGCAGTGGATTGCAAATTTTTCTAACTTGTTTTCAACCTGTGTGAACAGAATATGTTTGTGGCGAGCACTGATACAACCTCCGCCACTTTGGAATGGAGCATGGCAGAGCTGATCAACCATCCCGACGACATGCGCAGGCTCCAAGAGGAGATACGCGCAGCCGTCGGGGGCAATGGCAACCACGTCGTCACGGAGGATCACCTTGGCAAGCTGCGCTACCTCAAGCCTGTAATCAAGGAGGCGCTCCGTCTGCATCCGCCGGTGCCGCTCGTGCCTCGCGAGACGATCGAGGACACCGAGCTGCTCGGCTACCATGTTCCAGCGGGCACTCGCGTCCTCGTCAACGTCTGGGCCATTGGACGGGACCCCGCGACATGGGAGCGCGCCGAGGAGTTCTTGCCGGCGCGGTTCTTCATGGAGGGCAGCGATGGCGCCGCGATGGATCGCTACCTGTTGGGGCAGGACTTTACATTGCTGCCGTTTGGTGCCGGGAGAAGAGGGTGTCCCGGAGCCGGGTTCGGCATGCCAAGTGTTGAGCTGGTGCTTGCGAGTCTCCTGTACAGCTTCGACTGGGAGATCCTGGCCGGCGGGGCGTCCATGCTCGACATGAACGAGCAAAGTGGGTTGGCCGTGCGGCTCAAGACACCGTTGCGGTTGGTTGCTACGCCATGGTCTCCTGACTCCTGAGTAAGGCAAAATGGTGGGGCATCCACTTGGTTTCTCCTCTTTCCCCAAGCATTAGTGCAAATATAATGGTGTCGTCTAATTGGTGGTCTAATGCCGTGACACGTAATCTTGAAACGGTTTAACACTATCTGTATAATGGGTTGTTTTGTAGCAATCAAATAGAAAATGAATATTTGTGAGATGCATGGTAACTAAATGTCGTACAATTGTGACTGAGCGTGATCTCATAGTCCTAAATTTTTGATAGAATACAGTAAAAGATCTCAATGGAAAAGCATACAACCGACCAAACAGTGCAGGTCAAGGAAGAACGGGTATGTTTGGATGCTGCCCAACGGAACCTGTCTGAATCAGTTTGGCCGGCCAAACTTTGGGGACGAAATCGTCCGCCCTGAATTGGCCGCGCGTCGGCTGAAAAATAAATTGTACATTATGCTTGTGCAGTGCCTAGCTTGCCAAATCAGGGCAGTCACCCAAACGTTGCCACTGCCGGCCAATGGTCAACGGCCAATTTGGGTTGCCTTCCGGTGGCCTTTATCCAAAGTACCCCAAAACTAAAATCCATTTATTTTAGCTTAGCTGAACAAGACCATACAAAAGAAAAACATAGTGTTAGCATTTTTTTTTTGGTGAACATAGGGCGTGCTTGCTTCTCAGCCACGAGAAGCCACGCCACAACTCTGTGGCGCTCTTTCTGAGCGCCACACCCGCCACAACACTGTGGCGTGGCTTCCTGTGGCGGGGAAGCAAACAGTAGTGTTAGCTGCAACATGGGCTTGGCTAAAAAAATGTAAGTATGGGCCCTGACTGGTCAAACGGCCCAAACGAGCTCAATCTGCAGCCTGTTTACCATCTTCTTCTTATTTTTTTTTTGAGCAAAGCCTTTTTACCGTCTGCATCTCTCGTGAACAAAATCTAATTTGGCCCTTACGCTCGAAAAAGGAAACGCAACTCTTTTTTTTTCCGACACGAGGGTCAGACATTTCCATTCGCACGCGCTTGAAGCATGACGTTTAAATAATTGTACCTAAAATCGGTGGACGCATTCTAATTAAGGCTCTCATGGCCATTGTCCAGATCAACGATCGCAAACAATACGAGAAAAAAAAAAGACGAATGGAGAGACAGTCAGAGAGGATGAAAAATAGGCCCCGTTTGGTTTCCTAGAATCTAGTAATGCTAGGAACTGTTCACAACTTTGACCACTAATTAAAGATATTAAATAAAAGTATTTTACAAAATTAACTTCAGAACCCCTGCACTAGGAACCTTGAAGAATCTAATGAGGCCTTTGACCGCATGATTAGATCATGATTAGATGATGGTTACTGTAGCATTACTGTAGCCAATCATCGATTAATTAGGCTCATTAGATTCGTCGCGAAAAGTTACGCTCATCCGTGAAGAGGTTTTGCAAATAGACTTCATTTAGTACTCTATGCAAGAAAGATTCCTTCCAAGCTAGATGATGTGACAGCTAACCAAACAAGGCCATAGTGTAGGAAAGGAATTGACGTTTCACGTGCCGGGAGAGAGTTCTCGATGGGTGTCACGTTGGTGGTCCTCACAAGATCGGCGCAATCAGGCCAGGGTGCATCTGATTCTGACGTTTGACGCCGACGTGGATGACCGCATGCGGCAAGAACAGGGACTCGTGGGCCCCCTGGATAGACACTGCCCGTCCGTACACAGACAAGGACGCACCGAATTGAATCGTCTCTCACCTGACATGACACGAACCAAGTTCGTTCCCACTATGATGCCTCACATGCATACTCCACACCACCACACGACGCCCAGTAGTTCTATGCAAGTTCTTTACGCTTTCTCTCGGTTAAACGTCAAATTCTTTTTCGAAAGACAGTAGAGGCGTAAACGCTCTCACATATACACACATTTATTTCTATGGGCGTGTTTAGTTTCTCTATTTTGTAAAAAAAAATTATGTATTGAGAAGCGTACTCTAAAGAGAAAGAACACACTTCTCAATACATAATATTTTTACAAAATGGAGGAACTAAACGCCCCCTAACCTACTTTTATGAGCAGAAGAGATCAGGATGTTGTCCACTCCCTTTTAGAGCATGTATGTTGCTGCAAATAACGATCTTAGATGTTATCCCATACGATCCTATGCAGAACTTTTAATGACGTGGAAAGAAGAGAGATGGAAGAATAAAGTGGTTATTATATCCTGAATCAATCACCTCAAAACTATAATTTTTGTATGAGACCGCTCAATCACCATGGTATGATTTGTTGCAATATGACTCACATTTTTTATTTTATGTATAAATTAAAAAATAATAATTATTATGAGACAACTTAAAACACAACTCATGAGATTGCTGTCTAAAAATTACATGGCAATATATGAGCCCACTAATTAGGCACGATGCGTGTATCTGCCCTCGACGGAAGCACAGCCCCGTGCAATAGCTGGTGGATATAAATCCTAAAATTTGGTCCACAAGAAATGACAACCATCGTCGGATAATCAGTGGGCCCAGTGATAGCAAGTAGAACATGCATTTGCACATCTGCACAAACTCGGCAATGTCAAGTATGTCTGGAACTCTGGATCCAAATGCTAACGGTTGAAAGTGCTAAATTTTACCACTAGCTCATCTTTAAAAAAAAAGTGCAAAATCCACTACTAAACTTTAAAAATACTAAAAACAATTAGCTAGAAAATAAGTGTTAGTAGGTAAATTTAGCACTTCAACTTTGAGGTGTTTAAATCCGATAAATTGGTGAGAAGTGGTAAAAATTTTTGCACTGAGAAACGTGCCATATGAGAAAAGACACGGTTGTCAGTGTAAAAACTTTTGGTCAAACACCCCTTTTAACCCTTACAAATAGACCTCAATCTACAGCGGCGACAGCAGCAGCCCGCAGCCCTGTACAAAATCGGCAGTGTCTGCACCAAGTGGAGCTTGACTCTCTGGAAGCGGCGAGAGCGTTTGCCCATAGCCTAGAGCCCTAGCTAGACATGGCTCCCTCATCTAGCTGCGTCCGTCGTCCTCCTGCTCACCGTCCTCCTCGTGCTGCTGCTCATCTCCTACCTCCTCCTCCATGCCGGCAACAAGCCTCATGCTCCTCCGAAGGACCAAGGCCGCGATGGACGTCGGAGGCTGCCGCCGTCGCCGCCGGGCCTCCCGCTGTTCGGCCACCTCCACCTCCTCGGCTCGCTGCCTCACCGCGCTCTCCAATCCTTGGCACGGGCGCACGGGCCCGTCATGCTGCTCCGGCTCGGCCGCGTGCCCGCCGTGGTCGTGTCCTCCGCGGCGGGCGCCGAGGAGGTGATGCGGACGCGCGATCTGGCCTTCGCGAGCCGGCCCAGGAACGCCATGGCCGACCGCCTCCTCTACGGCCGCCGCGACGTCGCCTTCGCGCCCTACGGCGAGTACTGGCGCCAGGCGCGCCGCGTCTGCGTCGTGCACCTCCTCAGCGCGCGCCGCACCGCCTCCTTCCGCCGCGTCAGGGAGCAGGAGGCCGACGAGCTGGCCGCCCGCGTCAGGGCAAAGGCCGAGGACGGCGCGGCCGTCGTGCTCCTGAGCGCGCTCCTCACCGAGTACGCCAACGCCGTCGTGTCGCGCGCCGCGTTCGGCGACGAGAGCGCGCGAGGCCTGTTCGACGGCGGCGATCGCGGCCGNATAGTAGTTTTGCAAATAGAGCTTCTTTCTAAAAAATGGACAGGCCGTTGGTAGATGTCAATGTTCTTCTACTACGATCTGAAACAATGGATACATTGAAGGAGCAGAACAACTTAAATTTCTTAACGCACTGAATGGAAAACATTTATTTTTAGGTGCACTAGATAGATCTAAGGTCCTGTTTGGCAGAGCTCTAGCTCCCAGCTCTACACAGAAGCTGGTGTTTGTTTAATAAAATAAAATATCGTAAACTACTAATTTAAATATAAAAGAAGAACAAAGTGACTCAACGAAAGACCCTCGATCAGCCCACAGCTCTAGCTCTACAGATTTCTAGAGCCAGGAATGAGCAGCTCTAGCTCTACAAATTTGTAGAGCTCTACCAAACAGGACCTAAAATAATACATAAGCATCATGCTCTTTATTTCTTAGCACATTATTTTTCATTAGCAGATCATTTTTTGAATGTTTTCAATGTTTTTGACTGCATAATTGCAATTGATGCTTAGTATTACCATCCTTTTATACCTCGGGGAGGCATAAAAGAAGAACCATCGTAGTTTTTTTTAAAAAAAAGTTTCAGACTTTTAGGTATGTTAAAAGACCATTTCAAGGGTGTTCTTATTTTTTATGATTTCAAGCAGATGCAACTTGGCTCATCCTTGTGCGAATCAATGAATACTGTCACATGGAAGACGATGCAACCGTGATTACTCCAGTGACCAAGATTGAAAATTGATCTGTTTAGCTATTCTATTATTTTAAACTATTTTGAATTATTGATGATTTGTTTGAATCATGTTATCCAATCTATTCATATTATTTTGTATTCTCTTGAATTATAAAATATATGTGTCTCTATGTGTGTCTTGTCACTTATATTTAGCGCTCTCAACAGACATTTTTTCTCACCAAAATTTTATCCCTTTTACAATTTTGTTTCCTTCCCGTAACAACGCACGGGCACGAGCCTAGTGTGTCAAATAGACAGGAACTGCCTAAACTGTTGTATATGCCCTAAGAAAAGTGTGACGTGGATTATTGGAAAGAAGCTCATCGGCACGGAGCCGGTGGGGGAGCTCCTGCCGTGGCTGGGATGGGTCGACGCCGTGAGCGGGCTGGAGGGGAAGATCAGGCGCACGTTCGAGGCGCTCGACAGCTTACTCGAGAAGGTGATCGATGACCACCGCCGCCGGCGTCATCAGAACGGGGAACATGTCGGCAACGGCGGCGATCACCGGGACTTCGTCGACGTGTTGCTCGACGTGCACAAGCATGACCAAGAGTACGGCATCCAGCTCGAGACCAACGAAATCAAGGCCATCATCTTGGCAAGTATCGATCCATATTGCCCTCTCATTTAAATATTCAGCTCTACTGTTCCTCCAAAGATATTCAGTAGCTGATCGATCTGTTTCGTGTACCATCCATGCACGGGCGTTGGCAGGACATGTTCGCTGCGGGCACGGACACCGTGAGCGCGGCGATGGAGTGGGCCATGGCGGAGCTCGTCACCCACCCGAGCGCCATGCGCAAGCTCCAGGACGAGATCCGCGCGGCGGTCGGCTCCACCGGCAGCGTCGTCGACGAAGGCCATGTCCCCCAGCTGCGCTACCTCAAGGCCGTGGTCAAGGAGACGCTCCGGCTGCACGCGCCGGTCCCGCTGCTGGTGCCCCGGGAGCCGGCGGCGGACGCCGAGATCCTGGGCTACCACGTCCCGGCGCGCACGCGCGTGGTGATCAACGCCTGGGCCATCGGCCGGGACCCCGCGGCGTGGGCGGACGCCGAGGAGTTCGTGCCGGAGAGGTTCCTGGGCAGCGCCGCCGTGGAGCGCGCACGCGCGTGGTGATCAACGCCTGGGCCATCGGCCGGGACCCCGCGGCGTGGGCGGACGCCGAGGAGTTCGTGCCGGAGAGGTTCCTGGGCAGCGCCGCCGTGGACTTCAAGGGGCAGCACTTCGAGCTGGTGCCGTTCGGCGCCGGGAGGAGGGGGTGCCCCGGGCTGGGGTTCGCCGAGCAAAGCATCGAGATGGCGCTGGCGAGCCTGCTGTATCATTTTGATTGGGAGGCGGCCGGCGGGGCAGGACCATCGTCGTTGGACATGAGCGAGATGAACGGGCTCTCCGTGCACATCAAGTCAGGCCTCCCGCTTGTAGCCAAGCCCAGGACCCCTTGAGGGCCCGTATGTCCAGTTTCAGCTGTCCCTAATCTGGTGAAGCCGAATCCGACATTATCGATGTTTGACAGAATGACTTCTTCTAGCTAGTTTTCACGAATGAATGAAAATAGGTCAAATGTCTAATTACCTCTGGTGTCTGACTTAGTTGTACAGATTAATTTTTAGCCATAGGTGAAGAAGAGGAAGAAGAAATATAGAAGGGAGAAGAAGAGAGAGAGAAGAGAGGAGGAAGAAGAAGAAATGAGCCCCTCCTCCATCTGAGTTCTAGATTCGCCACTGCAAGATGGGATATCGTAGACAGAAAGCTGCACACTCTATCTGAAACATGCATGATCAAAAAACTCTTATGTGTTAGTCTCCCAACAATCATTGCACAATGATGTGCAACTGTTCTAGAAATTGCATTCAAGAGTGTGAGCAGAGCATTAAAGACCACGGTGTTGGAGTTGTTCGCCTCTCATGGATGGAAACACAATAATAGAATTTGTTATTCTTCTTTTTTATTTTCGTTTGTTCCTTTTTTCATAGGCAATGTGTCAAAAATTATGTAACATTGTTTAAATACTATGTGCGGGAACGCAGAGGCGGGAAGATGCTTCCTTTTTCTAAAAAAAACTGTTCTAGAAATTGGGAGAAACACATATAGGCATAGTATACCACTCCCTTGTGCATGTAGAAGAGAGGGTAGGCATGATATACTACGTACTCCTTTGTGCATGTAGAAGAGCAGTGCTAATTATATTGTATTGCTGAAGCGGGTCGACAATTGCAATCAGCAATCGAAATATAAAGTATTCTAAGTTGTCTTAAGTCAAAATAGATAAATTTTGACCAACTTTCTATTAAAAAATAATATTTTTGACAATCCAATGAGCACTAATAGAGTCATTATAAAATATATTTTGACATTTTAGTTATTTGATTTATGATGTAATACTTTTCTATAAATTTGGTCAAATTTTGAAAAATTTAACTTAGAACAAAGTTAGAATACCCTTTATTCTAGGACAGAGGGGGTACATCACCCAATAGCAGCTAAAGTTTAGTTGTGGGATCCAAACGGGGCCATAGAGTGAGAGTTGTATTGAAAAGCGAGATAGCCACGAAGAGAGTAGTTAATTACTATGCGAGTACGGCTTAATTTGCACCATGTATATCAAGATGAGACAATGAAAGCACACACCAAATTAAAGAGAGCAAAATTAAGACCCATGCACCTCCATCACCGACCGGCCTCGCCGGAATCAATGGTAAAATATTGTCACATTTATGAAATTAATAATTAAGGGAAAGCTTGATCAAGGGTGGTTACATGATGACAAGAGATCAATAAAGACACGGGATGAAAATAAAATGAGACATATATAATCAGCATGCAGCAGCATATATATATATGTGCATTGCAAATTAATGAGGCCCAACAAATAAAGTCGAAACAAATCGCTGAGCCCTCTCGATCCCAGCAGCAGTGTACAGTACAAATTAAACGCAAAATTAAGTCGTAAACAATTCTCGATCGGCTACATATATACCATCTTCTCCGACGCCGGCTGATCGCCGGATCGATCTCTGACGCACCTACGAGTATATTATATAACAATGTATGTCACGCACACCACGCCAGCTGCAGGTAGTAGATCGAGGTAGTGTGCTCGATGAATGGATGAACATATGTATATATATAAAATTGATCATGGCGTCTCGGATGCGTCCTTGAGGTCGTACTTCTTGAGCATGGTGCCGCATTCCTTGAGCGGGTCCTTGCGGAAGAAGGCGATGGGGTTGGCGTAGCGGATGCCCTGCTGCTTGATGCCGTTGTTGGAGGTGAGCGGGACGCGGGCGCGGTCGCGGAACTCCTCCACCTCCGCGCACGCCGGGTCGGAGCTCGTCTTCAGCAGCACCTCGCAGATCTCCTCCTGGTGGTCCTGGTCGATCTCCAGCTTGTACCACCCGTACTCGTCCGTCGTCGCCTCCGCCTTGTACTTCTCCTTCTTCCCGCCGTAGTTCCGGCAAACCACCTCCACCGTCGCGCCTGCACATGCATTGCATTATTCGTCGATCGCCGACTCGACTGCCGCCATTAATTGCATGTACATATATACATATATGCATGTATGTATGTACCCGGGACGCTCTTGGAGAAGTTGGTCTCGAATCCGGCGCGGCAGGGGTCGCAGTAGACGCGGCCGGTGACCACGAAGCCCCCGGCCTTCTCGGCGGACGCCACGCCGGCGAGGGCCAGCACGGCCACCACCAGCGGCAGCGTCATCAGCTTGGGATGCACCATTTGTACGTACGTCTTGTTTGGGTATCGATCGGGAGGGGAGGGGGCGGAACACACGCGGGCAGTGGGAGGAGCGGGGAGCTGGTGGGCGAGGGCGCGCCATTTATGGTGGCGCTGTGTGGACTGGAGGAACGTTCCAGAGGGTGGGAGGCGGAGCTTGTTTCCAGGCCCCGGGAAGAGCTCGCCGCCCCTCCAACCGAATCCATGCAGGCAGAGCAGAGCAATGCGCGCATGCATGCCGCTCGTTTCTCTGTGCCTTTCTCTTTTTTGGAAGTTCTTTTTGCATTGCACTTAACACGTCACATCAAATAGCCAACATGAAGTCAGCTGTGTCGTTCTGTGCTTCCTGGTGTGCTCCTGAAACGCCAATGGCTGTTGATGATAGAAAAATAGAAGGTCATGGGCCATGGCTGGGCTAGCACTAGCAGCCAACGTCGCCGCAACGATCGCCCCCGGGCTGCTCCAGCCACTTCTCGCCGGTGAGGAGGGAGACAGCTAGCCAGACAGGGGAACAAATGAGACGCAGCACATGGACACGTCTTAAGAAACGAATGAAATGCGCAGCCCATGAGCGGCTTGGGATTTCACAACCACAGAACAACACAGAACAGAGATCCTTTTTTCGATCTATAGCCGCAGGACAACTTATTGTACTCAATTTGCAGACAATCACAAAGACAAAAAAAAAAATTAATATCATGTTACAGTGCCTCAGCCAGTAGAGTATGCCAGCAACAACATTCGCATTCCTGTCCCCCTGAACACATACTCCCAGTATGAGTACGCATACGCACCAGCAATTCGTTGAGGTTAAAGCTAACAGTGCAATGCAGCAATTTGTTCCTTCCCGTGAAGATTCATTCAACAGAATTCTCTACAATGACATTGAAGCACAGTTTTGCTGGCATTGCAATTCGCTTAAACAGATGCTGCCAGCAAGCGTTCTCATTTCCAATTTTTCAGCTCTGGATCAACAAGAGGTTACAGATGTTGATCCAGATGGGATGAACAACACATGACTTGTAACTCGCAAAATCAAACCTTACTCTTCTGGTCTTCGATTTTCTGGAACGACGTGAACCACTGCTTCCAGGAAGCGTCTCCCTGCTGCTCAATCCATGACAGGAAACAACTGTCCAAGAGGCAGAACAAGTTCACATACAGAAGCTGGTACCGCACGGGGATGAAGCGGAAGTTGGCGATCTGCACGGCTGGCCAAATGGTTCCACCTAGTACCAGAGCAGGAATGAAATCCCTTTTCACGTCTTCCTTCACCTGCTCTACACTCCTCCCTTGGCCAAGACCCACATATGAGAAGAACAAGAGAAGATCTAACGGTCCAAAGAGGAAACCATCCGCAGCAACTTTTGAGGCAACAAATTTGAATGTATTAGGCTGAAATCTCCGCCGGATAAAACGGTCGAGGTACTCGTACCTGCAACAACACCAAAGCCTTAATGACAGAAATAGATGCAATGCAAGCAATATGCCATATAATTGCCCAATTCACAATAGTTGAAATATCATACTCCTAAAATCAGGAGAGAGCTGCTTTCATCAGTAAATCACTGAATCCATAGAATACCTGTACTGTAATATCTTAACCAGATTTTGCAAAATGGATAAAGTGCAGCAGATAAGCGAGGAGATTGTGGAATCAATATTCGTTACAAATGAAAACATCATAGTGGGAATGGATAGGACTGTAGGAGTCTGTTCACGGAATTATTATTATTATTAGGTTATTCTGCTGTCCCGGAATGAAAATTTGTATTCATCATAAAATTTTCATCTGCATTTTTGATTTTTCATATAGCAGAATATAGTCATCTATTGTCACATACACTCCAAAACGTAGCATTGGTTACTACACACCTAAGGCCGGTAAGCATGACAATGCAACAGATTATGTGGCATGCTGGAGATAGTGTCTTGGAGTGGACTACTGAGCACACAGATGAGCAAACAAGGATGTACTACTGCAAAGTACAGCCCAAGATTACTTCCACTCTTAAAGTCAATGTTTGCCCCTTGTGCATATAGCTAAACAATGAGGCAAGACTCAGTGACACGATGTGTCCATGCATGGATCCCTGTACTATTGACAATACTATATCGACTTTTTATTCTGTTGAAAAAACACACATGCATTTGTGAAAATGCTTGCATCCACTGGCTCCCCCAATTACACCAGAAATTGCTGTTGTAAAAATGCTTGCATCTGTTGGGAATTGCTGGCTTAGTAAAAGTTTGTAGTAGTTAACATGGTGAGCTCTGCAGCCCTGTGGGGACTGTGGAAACTAAAAAATAGTCTTTGTTTTCAGGGAGCAAAGTGGGAGGTAATGGGTATGGTGCTCAGATCTGTACTGAATATGCTCAGGAGCTGGAAAATCCTGTGTCCAACTAGTCTCCTGCCAAGCCTGGAGAGTGTTCTGGAGAAATTGGAAACAAAAACAAAACAAGCTGGCAGACTTATTGGATAACCCAAGGCTTTGATGAAGATATCATGGAGTACTTGGCGTTCCAACAGAGCTGTGAGGAAGATATCAAGATCCCGGCAAAGGTTGAGTCGCTGATGAGAAGCCAGGGCTGGGTTAACATTCTGGAAGAAGGCTCTAATGAGTGATCACGGGCGTGGTTTCAGTAGTGTTTGTTGCTGTGTCGTTGACTTGGGTAATCTGTTTGAGCCATGTGTGGCGCTGCCTGGTGGCTGTATGGCTGTGTAAGCCAAGATGCTTTAACCGTTTTTGCTGGTCTAATGAGACTGGGGTTAATCCCTATTATTCTAAAAAAATTACACCAGAAATCGATAACCATAGTACTATAGTAGTAAATATCCAAACCTCAATGAACGTATTCAAGCAAATAGTATGTTCTTAGACTGTGTGGCATGAGACAGCGGGGTATGCTCACAATTTTTTAGTTGTTAATAATGTAAAGATATCAACATATGGTTATAAAGAAATAAAATTGTAAAGGGCCAAATGTAGCGCCACGTGCTAAAATACAGGAACTAACCAGTAATGTCCAACTGGTCCAACAAAAGCAAATCCAAATGAACTTGTGATGCCCACCCTCCTCCAATCAACTTTGAAATCTTTATCTTTATCTTTATCTTTATCCTGTAAAAGGCAACAGAGTTTTGTTGGATAGATAACAATTAAATTGAAGAATGAAGAAAATAGGAGTAGACATGCAAACAAAGAATAACTAAGAAACTGCCCATCGAGGCAAAGATAGTTTATATGGGGACCCCAGAGACCAAATGAAATGCCAGTCAGGATTCCTTGAATTTCCAATCTCGTATCTGAACAAAGGCACCACGAACAGCAATAAATATCTTGTTTCAACTAACTGGGCAGTACATAACAACTTAGGCAGCTCTATGCTGCACAGCATTGACTTTATTTATAGAAAAACCAAAGCACAAATGAACTATGGAGCCACGAAATTCAAAGCTTGGTTTGCTGATTAGGGGGAAACCAACTATGTTAAGTAGATTACGTATTAACAATGATCAATTCAAGCTCCTGACACAGGTTATGCTCAGTTGAAAGAACAAACAAGCACATCTGAATATCTGGAGCTTAAAAATCAGACAAATGGCTAACCTTTGCTAATCAAAGAAAGAAACGAAAACTATATGTACATATAAACGGAATACTAGGACCCCTCATCCCTACCACTACCATACCCATCAAACTGCACAGTAGACAACACTTCTGTGAAGGTCAGAGAGTGGAGCCTATCGAAGCACTCTTGAGAGTAAGATCCTTGGCTCCTCTTCATTAACTTGGGAAAAGAAGTACCCACCAAAAACTAGGATGAACTGACAGCTTCGAAAAAAGAAGAAGATTAACTTCCCCTCGCTTCTCTGATATTAAGGAAAGTACAAGGCCACAGCGCCCGCCCAGTCTACTTCACTTTGGAACTTATGCAACAAAAGGTTGACAGTAAATCACGTGGTCAGAAAATTAACCCAAACCAATTTAATTCTTTAAAGGAAGAGGTTGGATTCTCGAATAAAACTTTTAACTAAAAAGGGATAGATTTTGCAGTTTGGAGGTTGAGCTATTTAACAAGCAAACGTCCAGCCACAGTCACCCTTCTGGTAGCACAAAAAAAATAAGGGTCCAACACTACCCAGCAGCAATCCATGATTACCCCAAATGGACTGAATGACCATCAGAACTCAAGTGACATCAGAAATCACTGACCAACCACACCTTGTAGCTCTTTTGTAGCAACAAACCCCCTATGTCTAATGACTTGGTTTCTTTGCAGGTAACCTCACATAACCAGAAGAAACAGGGTACAAATCCAGCCATCCTCAGCATTCAGGAGTTGACAACTTACACATTTGAGCTACGGGGTTTGAGGTTACCGATCAAATCCACACCCCGCCCGGACCGATAAAGCATCGCCTACGCATTAGCAGCTAGCTATACACCATTGGGTCGTACTCATACCACACAAAAAGCATCCGCCAAGTCCAGGCTAAGAATAGCAATAACAGCTAACAAATCCCGGCGCGCGGGGAACTGGTAGAGGAATCGAAATATCACGAGCATATTGGACGAAGGAAGCGGTAGGGGGATGGATGGCTGATTGGGGCCGCTACCTCGGGGGTGTTGTTGGCGCGGCGGTCGGGGCGGCGGGCGGAGTAGTGGGTGACTGCCTGGGCGCCGATGTCGCCGAGGCCCCAGAGGACGCCGGAGCTGACGACCTGCGTGCGCGCCGGGTGCGAGGCCAGGCACTGCTGGTACCACCGCCATAGCCGCCGCATCCCCACCGGAATTCCACGGGGGAGAAGGGAGAAGAGGAGAGGGAAGGAAGTGTGCGCGTTCCTTCCTCCCTCTCTTTATATTTATTTATTTTTACAATTTTTTTATGGGTCAATTATACGAGTTAGGCTGTCCGCACTCGTCGTCCTCTAAATGCATCCTCTAAAAGGAATATCCTGTCCTGGTCATCGAGATTCCGTACTCTAAACCAACTTCTCCCACACCCGTCATACTCAAAATCACATACTCTATCCCAACTCTACTATATTTTATTCATCCATCCCAACTACCATATCATCTCTCTCCTCACCTTTTTTTTCTTTTCTTTATGAATTTTATCAAAATATATCCATCTGAGATCTTGTTTTGAAGGATTTATTGCAACGAATTTAATGGTGCAATCGGAATTTAATTTGGTTTTTTGGTTTGTGAGTTATAACATTTTTTAGTTAGTTGAAAACGTGGGGCCCGCCACTCTCTCTCTCCTCTCTCTCCGCGCGCGCTGCCTGCTCTCTCGGTCGCGGAGATCCTGGAGTCCGCTCGCTGTCCCGGATGAGAATCCATCCGTTTCTTTACCGTATGGCACAAAGGACGCCGCTGCGGGCATTTTTCGGCGGTCCGCTTCCTTCAGGACGCAGCAGCGGAAGCCGCTGCGGACAGTCTTAGGGTTATGTGGAACAGGAGGATGGTGGATTGTAGGTACGTACGTCAAAAGCCCCATCCTGACAAGGTGTAATATTCAAAGAAGGGACGCCTGTTCGCTAAGAACGGTCTGTTCACTAATAAGTGTGTTTCAATATCTTTTTCACGGTGGGGGAGTTACTTTGTAGTTCTCCGTAATCTCGTATTGGAAAATCACAGCTCCTTCTCTATTTTTAAGAAGTTGGAAATACATTATTGGTTTATTCTAGTAGTTATTGGAAAAAGGGAAAAAATAAAAGAGATCTACTGTAGCGCTATTTTTTAAGAAACTCTAATAGTATATTAATTGAATTGGGAAAAAAGAACGGGAGGTGCTCAGGATCGCGCCTGTTGTGTTGAGCTCATCCTCGAAACAAAAAAAAAAGTGAAAGCAAAACCAAAACCGATCAAATCTTGTTGTAGATGTATTTGCTAAGGTGTCAAATACAAAAAAAAATTATATAGCAAAGAAAAATAAAAAATATTTATGAATGCTCAGGGATAGGATCATCCAGTCTGCGACACCTTCGCAAGGCTCCAGCACTTCCTCTGTCCCTGTTCCAATGTGACACACGTGCAAGCGCTTGTCCTCCGGGCTCATCCAATACACGGTGTTGGGCGGCAGCAACCCGAACTTGGTGGCCAGACACCACCCTCCGAAGGAGCTGCTCGAGCCCGCAAGAATGGCTCGATCGCCAATGCTTTTCACCCGGACTGGCCTCTTCCTCGCCAAGTCCATCCTATAGACGCTGACGCTGGCGACGGAGTTGATGTCGTGGTCATGGGTGTAGAGCTCGCCGTCGATGTCCAAGGGGTACATGGAAGCCATGGCCATGAACTGCCCCGCGGGGTCCTTCTTCATGGGCACCGTGCCGAACGCCGGCGCCCGGCGAGAACTCGATCACGTACGCCATACTCGGTCGCCGAGTGGAACTGTGGAAGTAGTAGAAGCGGCCGTGGCACGACGCGAGATGGGAGATGACGCGCTTGCACCAGCAGTCGCCCTCCGCGACGGGAATGCTAGCTGGTGCCGCCCAAGTCGTACTCGTGCCTGCTCCACGCCGCTGTGGGTGAGCCCGAGCCGTCGTCCCCAGCGGCGGCTGCGTGGGCGTGGCAGTACCACAGCACGGTGCTCATCGGCGGCTCGACCAGGACCACCATGCAGCCGCTGGCGTCGGTTGCCTTCCGGAGAGCGCACACACGCGGCTGCGCCAGCGGGCAGCGGCGGTAGCGCGACGACCCTACCGCAATCTATCTCATTTTAATTTCCAGAAGTTTATAGATATTTTCGTGATTTAATAACATCATTAGGTATTTACTAGATTTATTTTTAATTGAAAAAATACAAAACCGTCTTTGAACCGCTTATAACTGTGGTAAGGAGGTTCAGTGAACGGTTTTGATAGTAGAGGGAGGTTGGTTACCCGGTTTTGCAGTTGAGGGATGAAAGATGGACTTTAGGCATAGTTGAGGAAGTTAGAATGAACTTTTTTTCTTGAACGTTACATGGGCCCAGCTGACTCTTGCTCCTGAGTCCCTTGACCACAGAGATCTCCACGTCTCGCCTCGTTGTAGTCCATGTCCGTCGCTTGTCCTCTCCTCCTTTTCCGGACCCCCTTTCTTCGCCGCCGCCTCCGAGACCTCGTCCCCCAGCCTCAGGGCCTCAGATGTATCTCCCCTCCCATACGACGACGGCCTCGCCGCCGCTGGGAGACGACGTATCCAGCGTCCTCCGTCATCAATTGCAGAATTGCCATCTTCTCGGGGCATATGCTACCCACAGATGGTAAGGGGGTGCCGTTTCATCGAAAAAGGCGTCGCCTTTCCCATCCCCAATTCCCCCAGTTATAGTTAACTCTTTTTATAAATTTTGTCACAAGTCAAATATTTATGACTTTGATGAGGTTTATAAAAAATAGTAATAACATCTGCCGTGCCAAATCTTCCAAGATGTAAAACAGAGTCTAACTGCTAAGACAAGCTACTCACATCCCACATTCATTGAAAACAGGAGGCGGCGGTGAAATCTCATCTTCTCAGTCCAATTCATAGTGTTTTTGCGGAAAACCCTCAAGCAGCCCAAACTCTGCCATCCCATTCACCCTTCTCCTATCTATCATTCGCTCTCTCACGTGCCGCCGCCGCCCCTCTCCTACGCCGCCCCGCCTCTTCCGGCTCGCCTGTGCCGTCGGGGGCCTTGCGGGCGTCGAGCTCCACCGGCGGGAGGCCGTCCTACCCCGAGGAGCAGCGAGCCGTGGGCCTCGTAGCAGGGAGCGGCCGCCAGGAACTACCTGGGCCTCGAGCTCGTCGTCGCTGGCTCTGGCTCTTGCTCTACGGGCCTCGAGCTCCGCTGGCGGGAGGCTGCCCAGCCTCGGCGAGCAGCAAGCCATGGGTCCTCGCGACGGGGAGCGGCCCTCGGTCAGGGGACCGCCGCCCTTTGCTCGTGGCACGCGCCCAGCCCCGAGCCATGCCCCATCCCAATTCCTCTCCTCTCTTCTTCCCTACCTCCCATTTCACATGGTCATGCCGCCCCGTGTTGTCCCCTACCTTTTCCTCGTCGTGTCCACCACCTCTCCTCATGAAGCATAGCTCGCTCGCTCCCCTCGCCGCCACCTTTCGTTGGGTCGCCACCGTCTCGTGCACCGCCAGTCATAGCAGTGTCGACCCACCGTCGTCCATCAAGACGACCTACGTACTCGTGCGACCGCGCCTACGGGCACCGTCGAATCCCCTCCCGCCCGCTCACCATCACCGGCGCACGGGTCAGCACCCACCGCCCACTCGACCCGTGCCACCGCCTGGGCCCCTCTCGGGCTGCTCGCCCCTCTGCATCACGCGGCCAGGACGCTCCCGCCGGTCGCGTCCCCTGCCCGTTCACGTCGCCCCTCGCCGGTTCGTGAATTCCAGCAGTCAAGTGATCAGGGGCGGAGCAAGCGTGATGCCCCTATATATCTGGGAATACCCAACATTTTTCTGAAAAAATTAGTATACTTTTCACAAAAAAAAGAAAAAAGAAAAATTAGTATACTTCAAGTTTATACAAATATATATGTTCTATGTGCCGATTTCTTCATTTCTCGAGTTACAAATATAGCCCAATAGTCCAATAAGGCTCCTTTCTCACCTCCTTCACATCAGGCCAGCCCAATAGCACAACTGACTCACCAGTCTCAGCACCGATGCCCTCCTCGTGCACGCTGCTGTCTCTCACGCTCGCATCTTGCACACACGGGGCAAACCGCCCGGCCTGAATTGTTTAACGTGATGAAGAGAAGTTACAGGTGCCTTTCCCCTTTCTAGATGTCATCCATTGCTCATCCAACGGCTGCTAAGCAATTAAAATTTTCAATGCACAATCATTTAATCTAACTACTGTTATCAGCCCAAATAAATCCAGTTCGAGACTGCGACAAAAGAACTAAGTACACAATACACTAAATAATTGAAGAATCACCTCTAAAAAGTAATTGAAGAATTTTGAACAGTTCCACGATCCTAATTACCTCCATAAAAATGATCCAAATAACCAAAATAACTTCCACCAAAACCACCGCTACATCAGATGGATTTGTACATGTATCAATTGAGCTTTCATGCCTACAGAATTTTCACAAATACTCTTTTTTTTTTCTCAAATTTTAGTTTAGTGCTGACTTTTAAAATACAAATTTGATCATTCATCTTATTCAAAAAATTAGTACAAATAAGTGTAATTGTAAGTCATGCTTAAAAGACCTTTGATTAGTAATGAAATAAATTATACTAATGCAAAGTTTTGAATAAGACGAATAGTCAAACGTGCATTTGCAACAATGAACTATAATTTGGAACGAATGGAGTAGAACACAAGTTTGGATTGTTCATAATCTCCACAAGTCATTAATTAACTGTAAAAACTATACGACTAGCATAAGCCTATATGATGCTCTCGTCCGTGGGTGGAGATTATTTTTGGTCTTCCGATCAAAACACTGTTCAGAATACTTACTGAATACTAAGTGAAATACTAGTTTAGTTTTGCAATTACGAAGTGAAAGGGATGTTCAATTCACCAAAGTTTTTCACCAAAATTTTTCACCAAAGGGAATCTTATATGCATGGAGCAATAAACATGTGTTAATGACAAAACTCATTCCATAACCCCCGGGTAAATTTGCGAGACGAATCTAATGAGCCTAATTAGGCCATGATGTGCAACAGTGATGCTACAGTAACCATCCGCTAATCATCCACTAATCATGGATTAATTACCATCATTAGATTCGTCTCGCGATTTTCAGGCGAGATCTATAATTAGTTTTATTATTAGTCTACATTTATTACTCCTAAATGGTAAGATTCTCTTTGCAAAATTTTTCGCCACAAATTTTCATCGGAATTAAACACCCACGAAATGTCTCTGTTAGAGTAGCTGGGCGAAGTGGTTGAGCATTGGAACTTCTGCAGCTGTTGGATGGAAAGTGGATGGCATCAAGAGCGACAAAGTCACCGGTGACTTTGCTTCGGCACGTCAGACAATCCGTGCCACAAACCGCCAGGCGCTCTGCTTGGCTCTTCCTCCCGACGTCGTTTCGGCGATTCGGCGGTCTCCAGGCTCCGGCTCTGGACTACGCTACAACGCAACCGGCCGACCGCGCCCCACTCCAAGCCCCCTGCGGCCAAGCTGGCAAGCTCCCACGCCGGCCGACCGGGACGGGCCGAGCTCTTAGCTCAAGGCCTGACGGCAACGCCGCCACGGTCAAGGGTGATTCGGTGAGCTTGGAGCTCCTAGTCTCTGACCTCTATTGTTTGTTGCTTGTATGTTGTCTCAGTCTGCACTCTGTAGAAGCCTAGAAGGCTGAAGAAATCAATTGGAAAATGGCATTGTGCTTGTGTCTTTTCTTTGGGTCTAGAGATTTGGAAAATGTAGAAGAAATAGATTGATTTGAAGACTTTGTGGGAAAGATCTTCAAAGACAAGGAAGCTAAGCTCCACATCAATGCCACGGCCGGTTACCACTGGGAGCGAAGTTGTTCCAGAAGTTCATTTTATTCAGAGCCAATTCAGAGTGCACCTTTAAATAACAGATTTTTTTTCTTCCATGAACTAAATGTTGAACAAATTGAGAAATAACTTGGGGGATCAATACTTGAATGGTTGCTTGGTCACATTTATCGAGCGTGAGTTCTTTTTGCAAGTCGAAGAATGTGATATCATCAACCGCGTCCAAGTCTAAAATATTTTTGCAACTTTTTTCTGATCTTAACTTTTTTTTGATAGGAAACCCAAGTCTAAAATGTTAGAAATATAGGCATCATTCGACATATTTTAGTTAGGAATAAAAATATGTAAATCATGATGATAATTAGTGACCCAGTGAGAACATGATATGTGCACCTGTTTAAGTTCAATCTCATATTAAACAAGAACAAAGTAAGGAACCAAAGAAGGTTCAAGATGTACCCTGAGATGGGGCCGCTGCCGGAGGCATTGGCTGCACCGTTATCAACTGGATTAGTCATACTAATTGGTTGACCTTGTTCGATGTAGTCGTACGAATGCGATGCAGTGACGAGTCGGTGCAGTGCAGTCCCTCGAACAGCACCGGGAAGTAGTGGACGTAGTCGTTCATGCTACTAGAAAGAAGGCAAAGTAGATGAACTTGAGCAGTCGTGTGAAAATGCTCTCCAAAAACCTTATCGTCTGGCTATCCCGAGCAGGATCTCACGCCAGTCGAGGTTCCGGAGGCTCTGCTCTCGCTAGAACCGTGCGCGCAGTGCTAGCGATGGGGAGGCAAGCATTGCAGCAGAAACAATGAGTGAGAAGGAGAGAGGTCTCCTAAGCAGGAATATCTGAGAGGTTGTGTTGGTGTGTGTCTCTGGGTAGGAGAGGGCCGTCCATTCGTCTCGACTCGACACGCCACGGCCTCGGCGAGGCGAGGCGAGCGAGCGCGCACGCGTGTGGCATCCCGGTTACCCTTTGCCAACTTCGCATTGGGTGCACCACGGGTCCACCTAATAAGTTGGTTGAGATCCTCTCAACTACCAATATGGTAGTAACCACTTTTAACTCCCTTTGTATTAATCGTGGGCCTTAAATATTTTAGATTAATTGGAATTATAAAAAGGCCAAGCCCAAATTAATCCAACAATCCCCACCAATATTTCACAGCACACGAGAAATGCCCTCAGCCCCATTGCTGTTTTTGATATACCAGTGTTTCGGTACAGACTGTTAAGTTGAACATTCACCTAGAGTAAAGGCTACACTTATCCACAACTGACTAATGGACTATGCCTTGAATTGGCAGTCGTGTGCGAGCAACTTTTACCAGAACCCTTTTACTGATACTAGGCTGCTTAATGCATTCCCGCGGTTTGGAGCATATAAGTCAAACTCCAGGCCTTTCATGAGTATCTAGAGATAACCCACTCTCATAGACTGTGACTAGCAATCGAACTCATATAGGTGTAATTCTCATAAGATGTTCTGTAGGTCAACATCTCTGCTTCTCAAAAGCCACTCGAATTACATTAAGGTGTACACCATCCTGCTATACAGAAAAGAAGAGAAATACATCCACCCTAGGAATTAACTTGTTTCAAAGGTTCTCTTCTCTCAGTCAAACAATAGCTTGTTTTCTCATCCTAATTCACGGGATCTCCGATCATATAGGACAGGTTCCCACTATGGAGTGACTCACATGGGTCTCATTCCCAATTCCTTGGATACAAAATCTATCACATTCCGTGAAAGACCCTTTGTGAATTGGTCTACCAGGTTCTTAGCCGTTTGGACATAATCCAAGGCAATTACTCCGGAGGTTCTCATTTTCTGACTGACTTGATGACTTCATGTTATCCTTATAACTGTTTACCTTGACGATCACTGTCTAGTTATCGCAGTTCATTAGAATCGCCAGTATCGATTTTTCAACCACTGGCAGATCCATAATAAGAAGATCACGTAGTCACTCGGCCTCCATAGTGACGATGTCTAATGCCGTGAGTTCTGCTTCCATGGTACACCTCGTTAAGATGGTCTGCTTGCAAGACTTCTAAGAGACAGCACCGCCTCCAAGAGTGAATACGTATCCACTTGTGGCCTTTATCTCATCGGCATCAGATATCCAGTTTGAATCACTAAAACCCTCCAGTACCTTCGGGTACTCGGTATAGTGAATCTCATAGCTCATTGTACCCACTAGGTAGCGCATTACTCTGTTCAGAGCATTCCATTGATCATCTCCCGGGTTAGATACGAACTGGCTCAGTTTGCTCACGGCGAACGAGATGTCAGGTCTTGTAGCGCTAGCTAGGTACATCAGTGAGCCAATGATCTGGGAATATCTCAGCTGATCTTTCATGATACCTTTGTTTTTCTTTAGTATTTTACTTGCATCATAGGGTGTTGGAGCAGACTTGCAGTCACTATATCCGAAGCGACTCAAGACCTTTTCCACATAGTGGGATTGTGTGTCACCCCAGCATCACCTTCTCTTACTAGCTTAATATTAAGAATAACATCAGCTTCACCCAAATCTTTCATCTCAAAGTTTTGAGACAAGAAATCTTTGACCTCTTTAATCACGTCAAGACTTGTCCCAAAAATTAGGATGTCATCAACGTACAAGCACATGATCACTCCTTTGCCCCCACCATAGCGATAGTACACACATTTGTCAGCTTCATTCACAACAAAGCCAACAGCCGTGAGGGTTTTATCAAACTTCTCATGCCACTGCTTAGGTGCTTGCTTGAGGCCATACAGAGACTTTATTAACTTGCACACAATTTCCTCTTGACCTTCTGCTATGAACCCATCAGGCTGATCCATATAGATCTCCTCCTCTAACTCTCCATTTAGGAAAGTTGTCTTTACGTCCATCTGGTGAACGAGAAGACCATAAGAGGCTGCCAGGAAAAGTAGCACTCGAATTGTGGTACGTCGGGCAACTGGTGAGTAAGTGTCAAAGAAGTCTTCTCCTTCTTTCTGAGTGTAGTCTTTAGCAACAAGCCTTGCCTTGTACTTTTCAATAGTACCATCAGGCCTTAGCTTCTTCTTGAATACCCACTTACATCCCACAGGTTTGCACCCATAAGAACGCTCAACTACTTCCCAAATTCCATTAGACATAATTGAGTCCATCTCACTCCATACCGCTTCCTTCCAATAGTCAGCGTCTGGAGAGGAATATGCCTCTTCAATGGTTTTGGGAGTGTCATCCACGAGGCACACAATGAAATCATCACCAAAAGACTTTGTGGTCTTCTGTCTCTTGCTTCTCCTAGGAGCTTCATTGTCATCCTCCTCAGGATTTTTCACAAGTATTTGTTCTGTGTGTTCCATCGTAACAGCAGGTATAGCATCATTAGACAATTCTCTGCTAGATGTGCTTTCTTCCCTCTTCATAGGAAAGATGTCCTCAAAGAAAGTAGTATCTCTGGATTCCATTATTGTACCAACATTCACGTCTGGCACTCCAGATTTCACAATTAAGAATCTATATCCAACACTGTGCAGAGCATAACCAAAAAAAGACACAATCCACAATTTTAGGCCTGAGTTTACGTTTCTTGGTTATTGGCACGTTAACCTTTGCCAAACAGCCCCAAGTCCGTAAGTAGAAAAGTGTGAGCCTTTTCTTCTCCCATTTCTCGAATGGAGTTTTCTCTTTATTCTTTGGAGGAACACGATTTTGGACATGACACGCTGTCAATATAGCCTCACCCCACCATTCCTTAGAGAGTCCCGCTGTGTCTAATATGGCGTTAACCAAATCAGTTAGAGTGCGGTTTTTTCTTTCGGCAACCCCATTTCACTGAGGTGAGTAGGGAGGCGTCCTCTCGTGAATTATACCATGTTCCTCATAGAATAAGGTAAGAAAGTGTGAAAAGTATTCTCTACCACGATCCGACCTTATACGTTTGATCTTTCTCTCAAGTTGATTCTCCACTTCAGTTTTATAGATCTTAAAGTAGTGTAGTGCTTCATCTTTTAACTTTAGCAAGTAAATGTAGGAGTATCTAGAGGAATCATCTATTAGAGTCATGAAATACTTTTTACCCCCTGTTGACGGTCCTTAAACGCGCCAATTGTTAACCGCAAGCGCACGGATCATTTGTAACTTTTCCCTTAGAGTATTCCCCCAACGTTTATCAATCCGTGGATCGACAATAAACTACCTAGATTTTTCCATCTAATCTAATGAATCTAATCCTAACATTAGGCATAGATTGCATATGAGGGTGAAAACATATGTGTGAGCTTGATGAATGTAATGAATGGATCACAACCCCACGACACGAGGTAACACGACCAAAGGTAGCACAAGCCTATCATCTTCTAATTGCAACTCCAGCCAAAGAGATAATCAATCTAATCGCATACCATGATAAAGAGTCGTCTACTCAACATTACATGTTTGTTCGGCCTTTTCCCTCCCGCATGCTATCACCACATAAGGGTAATCACGTCGACTTCCCGTGCACTACTATGATCTATCCGCAAGACATAGACTAATCACCATGATTAGATCTAATCCTACTATGGGTATATGGTAGCTACACATATGAATAAGCATGAATCATAGAAGATCAGAGTAACGAGACAAGTAGATTGATATCACCATCGAACGTACATACGCCTCGATGAGTTCAAGGCATGGCTCCGGAACTCCGCCATGGCTTCACCACGCAGGGCCAACCATGATGGCTAGGGCATGGCCTAAGCCATCTCCTAGGCAACCTCGAGGACTTGCGGCGGCCGTTGGCTTCCTTCGGTGTGTGTCCCTCTTTGCGTTGACTTCCGGTGGATTGATCTTAATCTCCTCCTCTTGAGGGTGCCTAGGGGATTGTATTTATACCCTAGGGGAGCCTTGGGGCGTGCTCCACCTTCCCTTCCACGAGATCCTTGCTAGGGAGTTAAGCAAACATGGTTTCCATAAGATTTGACTCACCCAGATTTTCCATATTTGCAGCTCTGCGTTCCCGATGTCATATCTCCCACGTCCGGGCTCCAAATAGGGCAAAACCAGATTCTAAATTGTGTAGCACGAAATTATCTCCAACTTTGGTATTCATAAGTTTCCTTGAAAATGAAATTAAGATCCCTAAAATAGCACCGGAAGATAATCCTTCTGATTCCGAACTTCTCTACGCAGCATGTATTTCGAGGGCCATATCTCCTAGCTCCATATTCCAAATTATGCTTTTGATATATCCAAATTGAAGATCTCGATGATGGCTACAACTTTGGTATTCAACATTTTGTCATTAGAGTCCATTTAGATCTCCGAATCTGCACCAAAAAATCATACTGTCCTGGACTGCGCGAATATCTCTTGATCTCGTGGATAACTTTCCAAATCTTCAATTCCTTCATGGTTAAGTCTCTCCTGCCCAAGGTTCATTGAATGTGGAAACTTAGAACCATGAGTTGGGCTATGAAAACCCACATGGTCCATTGGTTGGGCTCACTCTGCTAGGCTCGATTCCTTTGGGCTTGTAGTTTTGGGCTTTGAATATAAATGCCCCAAATTGGGTCATTTTCCTGCAAAAACACAATATGCTCCAAAACACAACACACATGCGAAAACGGAGTTATTTCAAGTGCCAAGTGGCAGGTTAGTATATGACCTAGTCCAAAACTACCACCTAAATAGCACTAAAAGTGTACGTACAACGAGCGTCAACAATCCCCCCATGCTTAAACCTTGCTCGTCCTCGAGTAAGTCCAAGATCTTTGCTTAGTTAGAAAATCAGCATTTTCCTTCAATATCTTCCCTGCACTTATTTATACACAACAAGACATATTGCTCTCAAGTGTTTATCATTTAAAGTTCAACTTTTCACCGGCTACTTTTCATTATGGAAGATAGACTAGCAATAAGGAACAAGCGACAATAATAAATAAATGCAATGCTCTTGAACTTAAGCGAACTTTAGACCTTTACCTTGTTCCAACATGAAGGGTTTTCTAAAAGATGTATATCCAACATAAGTGAGATTCTCTTGCAAAAGCTCATGGAAACACTCATCTCATCAAGTTGCTCAAGCCTATACTAGTTTATTTTCAACCTATTCTACTCATATATGAAAGTGGAAGCCTTATGTGGAGCTTGGTAGGTAAAAACAATCCTAACAAAACATTATATCTCAAATATTGTCAAACTAAGAGAGAGATCTATTGGAATTACCGAGACTAGTCAAAAAGGCCATGGAGAATAAATGTTGGAAAGAGAGAGGGATGGAACACACACATTTAGATAGGTGGACATGTGCAAATGGCAAGTGGATGACCCCGAGGCACAAATGAAGTCCTCATTATCGGATTGCACATGGTTGGAAAATTAAGTATGGAATTGTCTTCAAAGCACTTGGAATTTGATGAAGCTAAAAGAGCTAGGAGCATTATTTCTCTTTTTTTTCTTTTTTCTTTCATTTTTTCTTTCATCTTTGTTTTTTTCTTTCTTTTTTCTTTCTTTTTCCACATTTTTCTTTCTTTTTGCTCCTAAGAACTTTTTGCAACATTGTACTTACTTAGCATCCTCCCCCCATGCTTAAACGATTGCTCATCCTCGAGCATAGAAGTGAGGGTTGATAATTGCTAAAGTAAGTGCAAAAAGTCCATCTTGATCTTCTAAAAAAAATTGAATCCTCAGGGAGTTTCTTCGATGCCTCCCAAATTGATATTCTCTAAATTAAACTCTCGATTCTTGTGGATTTTCGTCGAGAAAAAGATCCATACTCAATTATAGGTTGTGGTCAAGGAGGTAATCACAAAAAGATATTTGGGTTTAGGATGGATATCCAGCGAAGTTTCCGGTGTAGAAATTCACAATGCATGGATAGAAAGGCTAGCAAAAAGAAGGTACACAAAACAGAATGACCTGCTTCTTAGTATCGAACCATAGAAATCAATCTTAATCCAATTCATCGAAGTATAAGTTTGCAAATCTAAAGGTTTTATCATGAAAGATCATGTATATGTAAAGGCTTTGGTAGGTAGAACTTTGCAAAAGATTCATGAATGTAGATAGCATAGGATCAAGTTTTTAATAAAACAATACAGGGCATAAGGTCATCGGTAAACTTAAATCAAAGAGCAACATAAGGAATATATGGGTCTAAAATTTGGTCATTTAACCTCGACAAATAAAAGAGCCGGTATTTATATCTATTTAAGTTTATTTTATGGAGAGCAAATGGTCAAGTCATATACAACACCATGTAGGTAAAACAAAGCGGCAACTTTCATCACTTTTCCATAAGCAAAGGCATTCAAAAATGATATCATCGTGGTGAGCACAAAGTGATGGTGATCATTTATTAAACATAAAAACAAAACTAGGTTGTCCTCCTAGTATCCATGTTATTAATAAAAGAGATATACAAAGGTTTCTAACCTATGGTCGATGGAATAGATATATACAGGCATTTAGAAGGAGATGAACAAAGAGATGGTTGAGGAAGAGTTACCGTCCTTTTCGATGCTTGCAATGAAGTGTAGCGTGGCCTCCCCCATGTTTAAGCATTGTGCTTAGCATGAAAGAAGAATCTTGAGCATCTTATGACAACTGTGATTATTGTACTCCATATAGCATTTTCCTTTTCGTCCAACAAATCCTTCCCCATGCTTAACATGTTGCTAAACATGGAAAAAGATGGTGAACCGTCATGTGATTCTTGAAGTCTTTCCGTCATGTGTTTGGAGAATATCTTTATGCTTTTTCACCTTTGTTGCCTTAACTTTTCTTCAACCCTTCTCGTTGTCACTAAGCATTGGTCCCAATCATTTTTCTCACCGTCATCATCTCCTTGCTTGTTGTCCTCATTGCTGCTTCATCTTCCATGAATTTTTTCTTTATCTCCAGAACAGAACATGTACTGAACCATTGCTCCATTACAAAGTGCACAAATTTCTCTTTCCAACGAGTCATCATTCGCCTAAAATGGATTTCGAACAAGAGAGTTATGGCTATTTTATTCCAGCACTGCAATCTGTCCCGAGCGATTTCAAAACGCGTAGCGCCCAATGTTTTTGTCATATCTCCTTGTACGGGTCTTCAAATACATTGATCTTAGATGCGTTGGAATGAGAATTTGATAGAGCTTTTGAATATCAACTTTTTATCCCTTGTACATCTCTGAGCATTTGCAGATTTTTGATGAAAACAACAGCATCTCTTTCAATCTTCGGAGATGTTGACGATTTTGGATGCAACTTTGATCACGAATTCATGGGATTCCTTTGTCATGCCTGTAAAACAATTGAAACGCACACACTACCCCTGGGGTGACGGTCGGGAGTATAAGCAAATGCCAACAACCAATGACATGCCTAAGACCTTAACTTGTGGCATAATTAACCTAGTAAAAGGGAAAAATAAAAACCTAATGGGTGTGCATGTGTGCAAAGTGAGTATGCAAATTAGAGAAAAGCATATAAACAAAAATAATGTTTACACCTAGTTCTAAGCACCATGTTTACAACTAGATTGCGAATTACTCTATAGTCATAAAGATTTATTAACCAAGGTCAAAACACCATGTCTATCCCAAGGTTAACAATTCCTTATAGCGTAAGAAAAATAAGGCGCATTGAAAGCTTATAAACCAACCAATGCAATGTAAATGCTAAAAAGACTCACAAAACTAAATGATGATGGTTCGCGATCATGTCTAAACACCATGCTTAAACAAGATTGCAAAGGGTAATGCCGTATACAAGCATTAACATGGATATGAAAGCATTCATCATGAAGTTTTGTGAAAGAGCCAAGCTAACAAATGCATAATGGAACAATGGAATGGATGCAAAATGCAAATGCAAAAAGTTAGCAAAAACAAGGGTTAGTAAGGTTTGAAAGGTCTTTCAATGTTGTTCCGCAATCAATTCATTCAAAAAGTAATTGCTTAAAGAAACAAAGCTTGGCCAAAAGAAGCAAAGTTTTGTCGACAAGAAAATCGTTCATTGAAAAGAACCGAACAACCTAGCTAACGAGGTTTAGGGGAAGGTTCATGGGTATCCTATATTTTTGGCTTAAAACAAGAATTTTGAAGAGAGAAGTCAAGGTTTAGAAAAATCTACCTAAGGTAGTTGAAAACAAAAAAAAAACAAAGGTTGTTTTATTGGGTGGAAAAACAAAACCTATGGTTTTAGGATGGCTTTAGGTGTGAGAGATTTTCCTAAGGGTTTAGGATCTCGTAGGAAGGCTAGTCAAAGTTTTTAGTTAGAATAAGGAATAGACTTGGCTAATCCGAATGGTGAGACAAGCAAATCAACACAAGTCGATCCTATCCTTGTTGGCTCCGGTTTATAGCGGGGGTGATAGAAAGGCTTAGGTGGGTTTAACAAAAAGTTAGGTCAAAACAAAACATGCAATGCAATGCAAGGGTGAGAACAAGATGGCATGAAGTGCAACATGAGGTGGATGAACATAATGACATGACATGATGTGGTGGTCTAAAATCAAAACAAAAGTTAGCCTAGGTCAACTAGCCACAAGTTTAGCATCAAAGGGGGTGTCATACCTCATATATCTCTCTAAAAAGACTCAAAAGAAAAGACTCTAAATACTAATAGGCACACAAAAAGGTTTACAAGTTTCACAAGATCAAATAACAAAGTGCTCTCTCAATAACATTTAGATCATACAACATAAAGTTGTGGTATTTATTAGAGCAATGGTACAATGTTACTTGATGATTCGATTAAAGAGCATAATATAGACCGTCATATTATATAGATAATAGATAAAAAGATCGTTTAAAGTCATAGAGCTAGACTTCTCATGTACCTTCTCATTGTTGTGAAGCCATGGTCCTTCGTGCGAGAATTCGAAGTATTCATGTAGCTTGATGTCTCCTTATGTAATTCATCGTGGTTTGCTTTAAACATCTTCGTGAATTGAATGTTGCCGGCTTGTGTCTTCATATGCCAATGTTCTTGAGGATTTTTCTTTTGTTCTAAGCTTCTGAATTTGATCATGTAAGCTTGATGAAAGCATTGCCCAAGCTCTTCTTCATTGTTGTCATCATTATCTCCTCTACCTTATTCTCATCATGTTGCTCCTGCCTCTTCTTTGTGGATTTTCCCCTATGTTCAGAACAGAACATATACCAAAGTATAGGTCTATTAAAAATTTTATGAAATTACCTTTCCAACGAGTGGTCATTCATCTTAAACGGAGTTCAAACGAGAGAGTTATGCCAATTTTACTTTTAATGCTGCGTGCTGCCCAGAAAATTTCAGAATGCACGACCATTGATGTTTTGATCATAACCGCTTATAGGAATCTCCGATTGACTTGATTCTTGATTCATTGGAACCGGAACTTCATGGGGCTTTTAAATATCCAAAGATATTCTGTTGTTTTCTTCCGAGGTTGCGCAGATTTTGATGTGAACAGTAACTTCTTGTGAATTGATCCGGAGATGTTGATAATCTTGATCTTGTGGTCTTTGGAGTGTCGTGTTGTGCATTCTTAGAATTCAAGATCATCACCATTGTTTCACCAGTGAGTATTATGGCTCCAATAATAAGTCTTCTTCATAGTTCTTGCTTTACCCAAGGTGCCGGGATTGTAGGGGGCCCTTGCTCTTTATGTCGATGATTTGAGCGGTTTACTTCGTTGGTAGCATTACTCAATTAGAAGCGTCTTGAGCATCCAACTGGAGAAGATTGGTGGTGTCATGGTGCTTCTAATCTTATTGCCTCCAGTTTCGATCAACTTCAAATCCTCACCTTTTGTGCTCAAGAACTTCCAATCATCCCTTGACATCATCATCAGCTTCTCCGTTGCTTGCTGCTGCCTCTTCTTCATTGAATCCTTCTTCGTCTAGTGCAGAACGTGTACCAAAATTCTACTCCATTACAATGTGCATCAAATTATCTTTCCAACGAGTGCTCATTCACTTGAAACGGACTCCAGATGAAAGAGTTACGTTTGTTTTTCTCTGGTACTACATTCTGTCCCGAACAGATTTCAGAACGCGTAGCGTTGAAAGATTTTACCATAACTCTTTGCACCGATCTTCAAAATTTGCGATTCTTGATGCATTGAAAAGAAGACTTGATGGAGCTTCAGAATTTATAATTTTTATCAATGGTACCCTTCTGATCATAGGCGAAAAACTGGTCTCAACAGCGACCTTGCAGAAATGTTGACGATTGGAACTCACGACTTCTTTGGGGCATGATTCATCACCTATAGCTTGGACAAACAAATCTCCAAGAGAAATTGTCTTTAAAAATTAATTAACATGGGGGGCATACCTTGTTCATCTTTAATTATTTTGTGTGTGGGCTCGATAGTGGATGATGGGGCACTAACAAAAGTTAGCACCTACCACTAAAGAGCGGATCTTAATGTAGCCATCAATCTTGTGGGAGCGAGTTTGAACTTGTTGAAGCCCAAGTTTAGTGTCTAGGTTTCCATCTGCTTTCAAGGACACAAACAAGAAAACAATGGTATATTCAATAATAAAAATTAAGGTTAGCCCAAAAATTTGATAGATCACCCCAGGGTTCGAGTTGCCGATCCCCGGCAACGGCGCCAGAAAAGCTTGTTGACGGTCCTTAAACGCGCCAATTGTTAACCGCAAGCGCACGGATCGTTAGTAGCTTTTCCCTTAGAGTATTTCCCCAACGTTTATCAATTCGTGGATCGACAATGAACTACCTAGGGTTTTCCATCTAACCTAACGGATCTAATCCTAGCATTAGGCATAGATTGCATATGAGGGTGAAAACATATGTGTGAGGTTGATGAATGTAATGAATGGATCACAACCCCGCGACACGAGGTAACAGACAAAAGGTAGCACAAGCCTACCGTCTTCTAGTTGCAACTCCAGCCAAAGAGATAATCAATCTAATCTCATACCATGATAAAGAGTCGTCTACTCAACATTACACGTTTGTTCAGCCTTTTCCCTCCCGCATGCTGTCACCACACAAGGGTAATCACGCCGACTTCCCGTGCACTACTATGATCTATCCGCAAGATATAGACTAATCACCATGATTAGATCTAATCCTACTAAGGGCATATGGTAGCTACACATATGAATAAGCATGAATCATAGAAGATCAAAGTAACGAGACAAGTAGATTAATATCACCATCGAATGTACATACGCCTTGATGAGTTCAAGGCATGGCTCCGGAACTCCGCCATGGCTTCACCACGCAGGGCCAACCATGGCGGCTAGGGCATGGCCTAAGCCATCTCCTAGGCAACCTTGAGGACTTGCAGCGGCCGTCGGCTTCCTTCGGTGTGTGTCCCTCTTTGCGTTGACTTCTGGTGGATTGATCTTAATCTCCTCCTCTTGAGGGCGCCTAGGGGGTTGTATTTATACCCTAGGAGAGCCTTGGGGCGTGCTCCACCTTCGCTTCCACGAGATCCTTGCTTGGGAGTTAAGCAAATATGGTTTCTATAAGATTTGACTCGTCCAGATTTTCCTTATTTGCTACTCTGCCTTCCCGATGTCATATCTCCCATGTCCGGACTCCAAATAGGGCAAAATCAGATTCTAAATCATGTAGCACGAAATTATCTCCAACTTTGGTATTCATGAGTTTCCATGAAAATGAAGTTAAGATCCCCAAAACAGCACCGAAAGATAATCTTTCTGATTTCGGACTTCTCTGCGCAGCATGTATTTCGGGGGCCATATCTTCTAACTCTATATTCCAAATTATGCTTTCGATATGTCCAAATTGAAGATCTGGACGATGGCTACAACTTTGGTATTCCACATTTTGTCATTAGAGTCCATTTAGATCTCCGAATCTGTACCAAAAGATCATACTGTCCTGGACTTCCCGAATATCTCTTGATCTCGTGGATAACATTCCAAATCTTCAATTCCTTCATGGTTAAGTCTCTCCTGCCCAAGGTTCATTGAATGTGGACACTTAGAACCATGAGTTGGGCTATGAAAGCCTACATGGTCCATTGGTTGGGCTCCCTCTGCTAGGCTCGATTCCTTTGGGCTTGTAGTTTTGGGCTTTGAATATAAATACCCCAAATTGGGCCATTTTCCTGCAAAAACACAATATGCTCCAAAACACAACAAAACATACGAAAACAGGGTTACTTCAAGTGCCAAGTGGCGTGTTAGTATATGAACTAGTCCAAAACTACCACCTAAATAGCACTAAAAGTGTACGTATAACGAGCGTCAACACCCCCTTTGTCAACACGCCATTCATCTCACAAAGATCAGAATGAACGAGCTCCAGCGGTGCCAAGTTCCTCGCCTTTGCGGCCTTGTGGGGCTTGCGAGGTTGTTTCGATTCAACACACATGGCACTTAGAACCTTTGATTGTGGTAAACTTCGGAATTAAATTTAAACTAGCCAAGCGTGGCATGCAACCAAAGTTAACATGACACAGTTGTGAATGCCAAACATTTGACTCATCATCATTCACCACATTATTACAAGCATCTAATAAAGAAAAGCGAAACAAGCCTCCGCTATCATAGCCTTTTCCAACAAAGGTTCCGTACTTAGAAAGTACACATTTATTGGACTCAAACACTAATTTATAACCATCTCTATATAGTAGAGAGCCGCTAACTAGATTCTTCTTGATAGTAGGGACATGCTGCATGTTTCTCAGCTGCACGGTCTTTCCTGAAGTAAGCTTCAGATTGACCGAACCAACACCAAGTACACGCGCATGTGATCCGTTCCCCATTAACAAGGAGGTAGTTCCACCGACCTGATAAGAAGAAAATAGACGGATGTCAGCACACACATGAATATTAGCTCCAGTATCAACCCACCAATCAGGTGATTGATAAACTGAAAGGACCATAGGTAAATAATTACCGTACCCCGAGGTTCCTCCGTTGTCATCGCTAATGACCATGTTGGCTGCCTTCGGCCTGTATTTGCTTTTCTCGGTCTTTAGCGTAATGCCCCTCAAGACCGCAAGTATAGCACTTGCCCTTGCCCTTGCTCGGCAGGTTCTTCTTCTTCTTAAAAGTGGTTGTTTGATTGGCCTTGACCTCAGGCTTATTCTGGTTCTTCTTTTTCTGCTGGCCCTTGAAGTTTCTCTAGACCAGGTTTGCACTAGAGGACCCAGCAATTCCTTTGCCGCGATTATCCTTGAGGCATGGAGGTGCCTGCGCCGGATGACTCTATTTGCGGAATTTGAGCTGGCTCAATCGGAGGAGACGATAGTGCTGTTGTTGTTTGTTCGGGAATGGCCTCCGATTGAACATTTACAGCTGGATCTATGATTGGTTGCTCTGGGATCGCCTCTGATTGAATGCTCGAATCCTTGGTGGCGGGTTGCAGAGTGGCAAGGGTCTATGATTGAATCGGTCGGTTTGAGTTCATGTGTTTGAAAGGGGTGTAAATCGGGTTACGATTACCTGTTGAGCCGATTCTGTTTGGGTGTCTTGAGCTGGAACCGGTTGGGGATCAGGCAATACAATGTTTGTTTGCTAAAAAGGGAGAAAAGAAGGTGAAGTTATTGCCGATTTATTTGAAAGAATATATGAGTTGAAAAATTGGATTGTTACCGATACTGCGTCAAGAAGCATCCTAGCGCCTTCAGCAGCTTTTTATGCAGCCTCTTCAGTGGCCCTGGAGGTTGACTGGCCGAGGATTTTTCCGATAGGTTGTACAAGGAATGGTTATGTCTAGATTTTAAATCAGAACGAAGAATCGGAGATGTGAACAAATCATACCAGAGCTTGGTCCTTCCTCGATTTCTTTGGTATGCTTGCCTTGGAGGGGGCGGCTTTCCTCTTGAATTTCCCATCAATGATGTTGGCCAAGGACGGGGCAGATGAGCCGATTCTTGGGTTTGGAGTTTTGACCGCATATCGGATCGGTTTTCTGCTATTACTCACAGTTGGTGTATTTTCCTCGGTTGGCTGGGATATGGTTAAGAATGGAGATTCAGATATTATTCATGAAAGTAAAGTAAATAGAATTTCGGTAAACACTTACAGGATTTTCTTGTGCCTCGAAATCAGAGTCAATCAACAAGCAATATGTGATGGCCGGGATTCTAAATATATGAGTTGATAGTTCTCTCCACCATAGCCTGAAGAGTTTCAAATGGAAACTTGTGCATAGCCATTCAGGTATGGTGAAGTCGGCTGCAGGGGCCAAAGCCATGATTCTGTCCATCTCCAGATCAGAAGAGACTGATTCTCTGTGTTTGATCTTGTCGGAGAAGTATAAGCTGATCGGGAGCTGGCCGAAACCCAATTGACGAGCCGATACACATGGGTTGTAAAACTCATAGGATGTTGTTTTGCGGCCATGGGCTATGTTGCTGCCGAGGATTGCCGGAGTGATGAAGGACTTGAGGGCTGGCATGATTGACTCGAGATCGTTGTTGATGTTGAAAAGTGGTAGTTCGTAATCTCGGTAGTTGTCAGCATACGCAAAGAACAGGATGTGCTCCGATGCAATTCCACAATAAAAGCTTTCAAAGAAATTCGCCATGTCATGGGCATTGAGCCTGGATCCAGGGCAGACTGCTGCTGCCTCACCAAAAGACATGCATCGGCGAACAACAGCGTCTTCTTCTTCTGAGTGGAAAGATGGGAATTGATGATCCTTGAATTTGTAGTTTAGTGCCAATCGGAGCTGGGTGTTTATCCAGAGTTGGATGAACGACCAAGGTCCACCGATGTACCGATAGATTGGCCTGCCAAGAGCTTGACTGACACTTGGTGCAGAAGATGATAAACAGCTCCTAGAAGAAGGCGACCGAGTGGTACTGATCCGCCACGGGCCAGCAATTCTGCAATCGGTTGCATGTTTAAAGTTGCTCCGAGAGTTGATCCACAGAATACAAATTTTTCCAGCCACATGTTCAGAAAGGCTGCGTGTTCTCTGTCTTCGACTGTACCGGTCTTGCAATGTTTAGCAATGTAATTTTTCCAACCCTTGGAGCCGGTGCCGACTAATCGGTGACTGAGATCAGTGAGTACTTTCCTCAGGTTCATGGCATTGATGGTATCCAGACCAGTTAACATATGTACATCCATCAGAGTGGGAGTCATCGGAGCATTTCTGAAAAGGTAGGCGTTCAGTGCATCGGACCAGAAGAGAGACGAGGAAACCAATAGGTTTTCGTCTTTGGCCATATCGGCGAGAGAGAGTGTGATGCATTGCCCAATGTTCTTCTCGTCCCAGAGATCCGATTTAGCAGCACGAACTCGAAGTAATCAGTTTCTCCATCTTGGGATGACACTCGGCCATGATCGGAAGGAGCCAGACCAATCGGATATTTGTAAGTCCGATCCTTTGAAGGGGATCCTCTCCGATTCCATGTTGATTAAGTCCGTTGGATCGGGGTCACCCATCGGACCTAGATAATACCCAGCTTGAACATGGGAAACTGGGATGATTATGTCGTTCCTAAGGTTCTATAATCAGGGGAGAAGACGAGATGTGAATAGAGGTCCAAATCGCAAGCAAATCTGAGAGTAAAGTGGTTTTTACCTTGGGAACATGCGTGCTATCAGCCATGTTAGATGGAGTCGCCATTGACGGAGAAAAAAACAGATCTACAATTAACAGTGGTGCAGATGAAAAAGCTTGAAAATCGCCAAAGGGAATGCAGTAAAGTCTAGATGAACAGCATGAATCATATGGGGGGTAGTTCCTTACTCAATTCGCGGTAACAGATTGAGAAATGAGGGCTCAATGTTCGCCGAGTGGAGGCTTGAAGAGACAGCAATGGCGAAGAACTCGAGCGATAGCAGATGCGAGACGGAGGAGGAAGAGGACGGTTCGGTCTCCTATTTATAGGGCTTACAGGGAAAAGAACCGCCCGAGGACCGAGGCGTCGAATCCGCACGAGGATCAAGGGTTGCAACAGTGAAGGACACGAGTTTCCATATACTGTTTGCTGCCAGGGTTATCATTGCTTGAAGAATTTTGGAACAAAATAATATTTTATCCCAAAATTGGGGGGCATGTGTTGACACCAGATTTTGACTCGGCTAGAAATGTGCATGACAGAGCCGAAGGCTGAAGCCGAGTCTGATTCTGAATGAGCTTCCGATTCCGATCAGAGTACGTCCGATAGAGTCCTGATCGGATACGGGACTAAGGAGGCCGGGGCAAGTACGACTTCTGAGGATATGCGCCTGGAAGCTTCTCTAAGGCCTGGATTGTGCGGCAAGTTTGTAATAGTTTTGGTAGATTAAGATTAGTTTGCTTTAGATAAATTAGAGATATTATCGTAGCCGACAAGGGTTAGCTAGATTTTCAGGGTATAAATATAAACCCTGCGCCATTATAAAAAACGTTCACACAACCAATCAATCAAACACAACTTTCGGCCTCACGTGCCAGCCAACCTTTTCGTCGAGTTCTTCAGCAAGCAGAGCTGCATCATCTTAACCTCCGGTTTGTCTGTAAGTGCGACACCTATCGAATTAGTCTAGGCTTTGGATTGAGGCGTATCGCCCTTCCTCGTTTAGTTAATTCACCAATTTATCGAGTTGTTCTAGGCTTTAGATTGAGGCGTATCACCCTTCTTCGTTTAGATCGCTCACCCTTTACCGTATCTTGCTGTTTTATCTTATCGGCTTACATCTGTTAAGAGAGATCTGTTCTGTTTAATTGTTATTCAAATTTCATAATAGATCTATTTATTTTGCCTATATAGCTGATTTAGATCTAATTAGCAAGTTACAAATAAATCTAATTTAAACAAATACTTTGGTATAAATTGATCTATCGGAGCAAGCAAGCTAATCGGTGCCCTGCTAGCGACGCTGTCTCGAAATCGATCCGATCGTTAGTGACACGAGATCTAGTTCGTTTGTTACATTTGGAAAGATGTATACTAAAGAGCATGTTTAGATTAGGTTTATCTCCGATTCGGTTATCCCATAGCCGATGGTTCATTCGCAATTACATGTTACATCATCACGATTCGGACGCAAGGCCGATGGTTCATGCTCGAGAATCGGACTCCTCTCATGTTGATCCAATTTAATGGAACGAATCGGGGCTTTGGCCGATGAGTTCCTTGTTGTTTACTGATAAAACTCTACCTTGTCAATTTCAGGTCAAATTGACTGGCACGCCCCGAACCTCAAGATTTTGGACTTGCATTGAAGTTAAGCAAATCTTCTAGTCCACAGTGTTAATTTCTGAGAGTCAACGCCTGACTTTTTGGCCGTCAACAACCTGGAACATGGATCGGTTATGAAATTTTACGCACAGACAGTGCCGTGCAACCTTGGCCGAATGGTGTTCCTCGCCGACGTCTCTGTGGGATGAATTGGGTTGAGCTCCCGGTATTTTACGCAAGGACAAATGCCCTGCAACCCTCGCTCTAACCAATCTGCCCACAAATTTTTGGTGAAAAGGGGGTTTTGCTCCTTGATTTGGATGGGAGGGTGGGATTTTACACGAGTGTGTCGCAACCACCAATCCACCGCCTGTCGGACTCAAATCAAGGAACTGGGCTCTGGAAGAGATCAAGGAATTCGTGCCTCTGGATACCAATTGTGAGGAACTCGACAAGAACCGAAGGGGATTCAACGAGTGAAAAACACAGAGAAGGGAATTCGGCAGATCTTAGAGCAGCTATTCAAGTAAATCACAAGGTCAACTTCGGACTTACATGAAGAATCACCAGAGAGACGAAAGCTTGCTACTCTAAACTACCTAGGGTTCATCCCCATGTTCAACATAAACATCCAGAAGCGACCCCGAGCCTTCAAATACTCAACGGGCATTACAGAGAAAGGATTACATTAAACGGCAAACACTATTTAGTGTCAGACAATTGGAATTAGTGAACTAACGAAGACGTCTTTGATGTAGACCGTCGGATGAGGAATGGGCGATATCCGTAGAGTCAGCCAACCGTTCCCTTACTCACCGGCTTCACTCTGTACTCTGATAGCTGAATCAAACTGAGCAGACTGGGACCGAGCCGTAGCTCGGTTGGTGAGCGCTCTAGGTGCGGAGGCCACCGGTCGCGTGATTTTTCCCACCGGGGTTTTTCCCCTTAATAAATGTTTGCAGCCTCTCTCGCGCGTGGAGCCACAAAGGTACTGCGACGTGCCCGTCGTCTACGGAGCCATGTTTGGTTCCGGTGATCTCTGGAAGGACGCAGTTACTATCTGTGTGTAGTTGTAGGTCTTGTAAGTGCACAAGTGGTGTGTGTGCGGTGTGCGTGCGTAGCGTGGGTATGTTTCTGTGCATGAACAGATACTAGAGCTGTACCCGCACGAGAGGCTTAAAAAAAAAACTGAGCAGCCTGACAGTCCAGCCTCCAGCCGTCGCCATGGGCGAGACGCTCAGGGCTCAGGCCACCACCGCGGTCCGCGGGTCCGTCACCCCCGTCTCCCGCGCTGGACGCCGCGGCCCCGCGCCCCCTCTTTCGAAGCCCGTCGGTTAGCTGCGGCTCTCGAGTTGCGGCAAGCCGATGATGCGCTGGACGCCGCGGCCCCGCGCCCCCTCTTTCGAAGCCCGTCGGTTAGCTGCGGCTCTCGAGTTGCGGCAAGCCGATGATGCTGCCCTCCGGAGAAGCCCCTTCTGGATCCACGCCCCTGCGCCAAGGCCAGTTTGGCCTGGAGCCACTGCTGGCACCTGCTGTCGACGCCAACATCTCTGGTGCAGGTACCCCTTGACCGAGACTTTTCCAATTAGGGTAGGGAATGCAGATCTAGCTCGTTTTCCTGTTGCCCGTTGCAGAGAGCTTGGGAATTGGAAAAATAAAATGGATCCTTGTCAATTCCTGAGGACATACGGTCATTTGTGTTCCAGCAGTTCTAGGGCTTATATAGAGGATAGCAAATGGACATATTGTTTCCTTGAACTAAAATATGGACAGTAGTCGGTAGATTTGGTATGCTGTGGAAGGGTGTGGGTATATACCATTTTGTAAAAAAGTGATGTTGTACTCTTAATGTTAGTGTACAAATGCAAATGGAGCTATGTTTCTTTCAAGCAAAGAGATGGACTGTTTCTATGTTACTGCATATTTTGAGTAATAAGCGGGCGCAGTCACCAGTTTCCCAAGAATAGGATTCAAATTCATCTGAAATGAAAAAGTACCCCCTCAAACCTAATTCGAACATACAAATGCTGTGTGCTGACAGACTATGAGCTCATTGAGTTTAAGGCCACAGATGCTTATGGTTGTAATGGTTCTCAAAGCCATAAGAGCAATACAACATACAACAGCCTATTGCTGGATGCAACGTTAGTCCTACACTCCTACTCTCACAATTAATAATATAACTTCTAAACAAAATTTGTATTGTGAATCCATCCATATCAAGGAGTCTTTGCCTTTCTTCTAGGCTGGTTGGACAAAAGCAATAGAATTGACCTTATCTTCATTAGAGAAGAAAATAAAGCAGCAGTATCTTCACAAGAAATTTCCACAACCCTACAAATGCAGCCCTAGGCGGCGTTCCCTTCTCTTTCTACAGCTTAAATATGTGGATAATCTTATTAATTCTGCCTAGCCTGGTGTTCTCTTTTGTCATTATCAACACCAAGCAAGATAATTCAATTTTGTATCAAGTCTCAACCTTCTGCTCCTGTCTTCCTTCCTGACAAAATCCAAATAGTTCACCAGAGTATACTTGATGGTTGATGCCTTGTTTTGTTTGTTCTGTCCTACTTGTTGCTTTTAGTCTTGTACCATAGCACTTTATGTTAGTTGACCTTATTTTGAAATCTTCCCATGCAGATGACACTAGATTTGATGCATCACAGTATGCTTTTTTTGGCAACAATGTGCTGGAGGAGGTTGAACTGGGTGGATTGGAAGATGATAATGACAGTAATGCGGCTTTCATTGGACTCAATGATGTCGGGGTTCTCTACCGCCGGCAAGTAAATTTCTACGATCGCGTGTCAGGGTCCGGATGGTGACTCAAGAGACAGGGGGTTTAGACTGGTTCGGGCCTCCGGAGAGTAACACCCTACGTCCAGTATGTGCCGACGTTCTCAAGTCCAAGTCTGTAGTAGGGGGTACAAACTAGTCGGGAGAGGGAGAGGGTCCCAAGTCCCTGTGTCGTGCGAGTGAATGTGCTGTTCGTGCTGTGTTCGAATGTTCGACTGATATCCCCCTCCCCCACAGGTGTCCCCTTGTCCCCTTTTATAGTCTCAAGGAGAGAAGAGAGCGGGGGGTAAGAAAGAAGAAAATTACAAGGGGAGCTACTGCCCCCGAGGCCTTTAGCTTTCGCCGCGTGCCGAGCCGTACAGGGAGCAGGTATTGACGGAGTGGGCACCCCGCGGGACCCGGGATCGTACATCCCGGGTGGTTGGTGTAGATGACTCCTCGGGTGAGCTCTCGGGTAGTCTTCGGGTCGTGGTTGGCTCGCCCGAGGCCTTTGGGAACTCCAGGTGTCCTCTTCGGGTTCCAGGTGTCGTCCATGGACGCCCTGGATCGTCCTTGGGCGCCTGGTGTCGCGCATGCGTTTCTCTCAGGACTGTAGCGTTCCTGTTCAGATGAGACGGGCGCCACTGTGGCTGCCGTGGCGAAGGACGGACGCCCATCATGCTCTGGCGCGGCGAGTACCAAGTGGGTACGGCGCTGGATGGGCCGGGACGGGACGTGGCCGGGTAGTTTTGATCGGGCGAGCCGCGAGACCTCTCGGAGGCGGAGAACTCCCCGGGCGAATCGGAGAGCCTTTCGGGGGCGGGGAACTCCTCGGGCGAGCCGCGAAACCACTCGGAGGCGGAGAACTCCTCGGGCGAATCGGAGAACCACTCGGAGGCGGAGGACTCCTCGGGCGAATCGATGACCCGTCGGATGGCCTCCGAGCTATCGGGGTATGAGGAGTTCGCTTTGCTTTGGACCTTCGGTTTTTGCTTTTGAGGGGTGGATTATTGTGAGGACTTGGATTAAGGGCTTGATTGGGTACCCCTAATTCAGACCCTCGTCAGTAGCCCCCGAGCCTGGGGGGGAGATGGAGGCTCGCGCCCAGGCTGAGTGGCAGCGTAGATATGGTAAGTCACGATTCTTCCGGTGGGGGCGCGCGAGCGCACCCGCCGGGTGTAGCCCCCGAGCCTTGAGAAGAGCTGGTGCTCTTGTTAAGGTTTTGTGCCCGGGTGGTTTTGCCTTGGATGTTGTCGGGATCGGAAAACTCGTCGGGGACGGGAAGCTTGTCGAGGACGGGAGGCTTGCCGAGGACGCTTCGTTGGTGGGCCGGACCGCTGCCCAATCGTTGACGGGCCGGGCACGGAAGCGTCGGCCCGTTCTTCCGCCGCGTGGGGGGTGGATGCGCCTTTTGAGGAGGTCAGGTGAAACGACGGGCGCACGTCGCACGTCGCCGGTGGTGGGCCCGTGCAATTAATGTCGCAGCCGTTCCGTTCCGCCCCTATTTATAGCCTTGCGCTGCGGCTGCCTAGGGTTTTACCCTAGCCCGAGCCTTCCACCTTCCATCGCGCGTTTCGTCTCCTCCACCGCTGCTGCGCTTGTTCCCTTGCGTCCTCCGCCGCCGTCGCTTCGCCGTTCCGGAGAGCGAGTGACCGAGCCCCATATCCCACCAGCGCTTCCTCCTTAGGACAACCTCGCGATGTCGACCTGGGAGCGCTCGCGTGTCTCGCTCCGGCAGCTGGAGGGACTTGTGGCGGAGGGGTTGCTTCCGCCCTTGACGGCGGCCGAGGAGTGGAAGATCCCAGGCGTGGAGGACTACCCCCGACCGCCGCGGGGATACGTCGTCTCGTTCGTCGCCTTCCACGAGCGCGGGTTCTCCGTCCCCGCTGGAAGGTTCATCCGCGCCGTGCTCAATGAGTACGGGCTGGAGCTCCACCACATCAACCCCAACGGGGTACAACAGATGGCGGTGTTCGTGGCACTCTGCGAGGGGTACCTGGGGATGGAGGCCCACTGGGACCTCTTCAGGTTCTTCTTCAAGTTCACGCTGCAACCCGCAGAGGGCGGAGCCCCTGCAACGATCGGGTGCGCCGTGTTGAAGGCGAAGCAGGGGCGGTCGAAGGCCTACATCTCGGGGACCCTGACCAGCTCGAACAAAGGCTGGCACCCGATGTGGTTCTATCTGAAGAACGACTCCAAGAACCCCCTTCCGGAGTATACCGGGAAGACGTTCGAGAAGGCGCCCGACGAGTGGGCGTACGGGCCCGAGAAGAAGCTGCAGGAGAAGCTCCTCGGGAACATCTGGAAGGCCCTAGCGCGACTCCGCGACGCGAGGGTGTCCGCGGCGGAGGTCCTCGGCGGGTACCTCTCGAGAGGTATCGTGCCGCTGAGGCGGCGCACCCTCCAGATTTGGCAGATGGTTCCAGAGAAGGCCCCCTTCGTGGGGACCGTGACGATGAGCCCCTTGCCCTCGGAGGCCGAGGTGGAGCGCCGGGTGACGGCGGCGATGGGGAAGGGTCACGACGCATATCCTCCCCCGGGCCTTCTCCCTATGCTCCCGAATGCCCGCACCAAGGCTCTGGTAAGGTTTCCTTCATCCGCCTTGAATCCCCGAGTAGTCTTTAGTTGGCTGATCCCGAGTTCTTTAGATGAAGGGCGCAGGCGCGCCCGTGACGTTCGCCGCGCGGCTGAGCGAGCCGAGCGCGCGCGTGAAGGTCCGGCTTCTAGTGGCTAATAGGGAAAGTAAGATTTGTTAGCTATTTTAGTTAGTTCCTAGAATCAAGGAGAGATCTCCTCCGTTCGGTTTGGGCCATAGGCCATATATGCTTGTAACCAGACGTGGAAAGGATTAAGAAGATTATTATTCCCAATCTCCTCTCTCTCTCAATCAAGCCNGTGTCGTGCGAGTGAATGTGCTGTTCGTGCTGTGTTCGAATGTTCGACTGATATCCCCCTCCCCCACAGGTGTCCCCTTGTCCCCTTTTATAGTCTCAAGGAGAGAAGAGAGCGGGGGGTAAGAAAGAAGAAAATTACAAGGGGAGCTACTGCCCCCGAGGCCTTTAGCTTTCGCCGCGTGCCGAGCCGTACAGGGAGCAGGTATTGACGGAGTGGGCACCCCGCGGGACCCGGGATCGTACATCCCGGGTGGTTGGTGTAGATGACTCCTCGGGTGAGCTCTCGGGTAGTCTTCGGGTCGTGGTTGGCTCGCCCGAGGCCTTTGGGAACTCCAGGTGTCCTCTTCGGGTTCCAGGTGTCGTCCATGGACGCCCTGGATCGTCCTTGGGCGCCTGGTGTCGCGCATGCGTTTCTCTCAGGACTGTAGCGTTCCTGTTCAGATGAGACGGGCGCCACTGTGGCTGCCGTGGCGAAGGACGGACGCCCATCATGCTCTGGCGCGGCGAGTACCAAGTGGGTACGGCGCTGGATGGGCCGGGACGGGACGTGGCCGGGTAGTTTTGATCGGGCGAGCCGCGAGACCTCTCGGAGGCGGAGAACTCCCCGGGCGAATCGGAGAGCCTTTCGGGGGCGGGGAACTCCTCGGGCGAGCCGCGAAACCACTCGGAGGCGGAGAACTCCTCGGGCGAATCGGAGAACCACTCGGAGGCGGAGGACTCCTCGGGCGAATCGATGACCCGTCGGATGGCCTCCGAGCTATCGGGGTATGAGGAGTTCGCTTTGCTTTGGACCTTCGGTTTTTGCTTTTGAGGGGTGGATTATTGTGAGGACTTGGATTAAGGGCTTGATTGGGTACCCCTAATTCAGACCCTCGTCAGTAGCCCCCGAGCCTGGGGGGAGATGGAGGCTCGCGCCCAGGCTGAGTGGCAGCGTAGATATGGTAAGTCACGATTCTTCCGGTGGGGGCGCGCGAGCGCACCCGCCGGGTGTAGCCCCCGAGCCTTGAGAAGAGCTGGTGCTCTTGTTAAGGTTTTGTGCCCGGGTGGTTTGCCTTGGATGTTGTCGGGATCGGAAAACTCGTCGGGGACGGGAAGCTTGTCGAGGACGGGAGGCTTGCCGAGGACGCTTCGTTGGTGGGCCGGACCGCTGCCCAATCGTTGACGGGCCGGGCACGGAAGCGTCGGCCCGTTCTCCCGCTGCACGGGGGGTGGATGCGCCTTTTGAGGAGGTCAGGTGAAGCGACGGGCGCACGTCGCACGTCGCCGGTGGTGGGCCCGTGCAATTAATGTCGCAGCCGTTCCGTTCCGCCCCTATTTATAGCCTTGCGCTGCGGCTGCCTAGGGTTTTACCCTAGCCCGAGCCTTCCACCTTCCATCGCGCGTTTCGTCTCCTCCACCGCTGCTGCGCTTGTTCCCTTGCGTCCTCCGCCGCCGTCGCTTCGCCGTTCCGGAGAGCGAGTGACCGAGCCCCATATCCCACCAGCGCTTCCTCCTTAGGACAACCTCGCGATGTCGACCTGGGAGCGCTCGCGTGTCTCGCTCCGGCAGCTGGAGGGACTTGTGGCGGAGGGGTTGCTTCCGCCCTTGACGGCGGCCGAGGAGTGGAAGATCCCAGGCGTGGAGGACTACCCCCGACCGCCGCGGGGATACGTCGTCTCGTTCGTCGCCTTCCACGAGCGCGGGTTCTCCGTCCCCGCTGGAAGGTTCATCCGCGCCGTGCTCAATGAGTACGGGCTGGAGCTCCACCACATCAACCCCAACGGGGTACAACAGATGGCGGTGTTCGTGGCACTCTGCGAGGGGTACCTGGGGATGGAGGCCCACTGGGACCTCTTCAGGTTCTTCTTCAAGTTCACGCTGCAACCCGCAGAGGGCGGAGCCCCTGCAACGATCGGGTGCGCCGTGTTGAAGGCGAAGCAGGGGCGGTCGAAGGCCTACATCTCGGGGACCCTGACCAGCTCGAACAAAGGCTGGCACCCGATGTGGTTCTATCTGAAGAACGACTCCAAGAACCCCCTTCCGGAGTATACCGGGAAGACGTTCGAGAAGGCGCCCGACGAGTGGGCGTACGGGCCCGAGAAGAAGCTGCAGGAGAAGCTCCTCGGGAACCTCTGGGAGGCCCTTGCGCGACTTCGCGACGCGAGGGTGTCCACGGCGGAGGTCCTTGGCGGGTACCTCTCGAGAGGTATCGTGCCGCTGAGGCGGCGCACCCTCCAGATTTGGCAAATGGTTCCAGCGGAGGCCCCCTTCGTGGGGACCGTGACGAGGAGCCCATTGCCCTCGGAGGCCGAGGTGGAGCGCCGAGTGACGGCGGCGATGGGGAAGGGCCACGACGCATATCCTCCTCCGGGTCTTCTCCCTATGCTCCCGAATGCCCGCACCAAGGCTCTGGTAAGGTTTCCTTCATCCGTCTTGAATCCCCGAGTAGTCTTTAGTTGGCTGATCCCGAGTTCTTTAGATGAAGGGCCTTGACTGCTCCTACTCCCGGCCGCCGCTTCCCGAGGACAAGGCGAAGAACCGGGCCGAGGCCGAATGGGCCAAGGCGAGGAAAGACCGCCGGGAGCAGTGGAAGAAGGAAGAGGTCGCCAAGCGTGAGAGAAACGCTGAGCGGTCCAGGAGGAGGAGAAGGGGAGAGGATGTCTCCGAGGATGAGGACCCCGAGGAGTTCGTGGAGGACGACTCGGGGAGTGGTGATGACGAGGAGAGCGACGACGACGCGCCTCCTAGAAAGCTTAAGGCGGTCGCAGCGATGACCGCCTCGTCCTCGGCGCAGCGACCGGGGTCGAGCGGGAGAGGAGGGCCGCCACCGCCGGACGCAGGGAGGAGCGAAAGCTCCCGGTCGGACCGGCATCGGCGGTCCTCCGAGGAACGCCGGCGCGAGAGGCGCAGCCGCACGCCTCCGTCCTCCCGTCCACGTGCCCGAGGAGGGGAGGAGTTCCCGTCGGGACCCGGTCTCCCCTCGTCGGGAGAGGAGCCGGAGCCGGGACTTGTCGGAGCGCGCCCACAAGGGGGGTTCGTCCTCGGGGGCGTCGCGCTCCCCCAAGAGGCTCGCGCCGCGGGATGATAGGCGGCCGCCACCGGCCCCTCAAACGACGCGGGCGCAAAGCGAAGGGCGGGACGCGCCCCGGACGCCCGTGGTGGAGACGCAGGCCCCTCCCGCCCCGGTGAGGGCCACGACAAGGCGGCCGGACCCGTTACCGGTCGAAGGAGGAGGCTCGTCTGGTCGGGCGGCGCCCCACTCGGGTAGGGACGCCGCAACCGCGCCGGTGGCCCCCGCCCCGACGGCGCTCGCGGGATCCAAGAGGCCCGCATCCCCGAAGGACCCAGCGCCGACGGGTCTCAAGCGGACTCGGACCATCTCGTCGAGGTGAGTGATGATCTGTTTTTCTCGAGTGGTTTTTGTTTTTTCTGTAGTTGCCATTTTTCTCAGCCGGATTCCCCGACTTGTGATGAACCAGTCGGGCCGACACTCCGCTCGCGGTGGCGCCAAAGAAGACGCTGCGCTTGGCGGCGCAGACGCCGAGGCCTGCGACGGAGCAGGCCGAGAAGGTGACGCCGGAGCCCGCGGCGGAGCCGGCCGAGAAGGCGACGTTGGAGCCCGCGGCGGAGCGGGCCGAGGTGGTGACGCCGGTGCCCTCGGCGGAGCAGGCCGAGGAGGTGGCGCCGGTGTCCTCGGCGGAGCAGGCCGAGGAGGTGGCACGGAGGGTGGCGCCCTCTGTGGAGGAGAAGGCGCAGGAAGGGGACGGCGACAGCCCGGGAGACGCACTCCCAACGGGCCTAGCCTTTGCACAGACCGTCCCCACAGAGGCGGCCGTGGCGGCGCTCCAAGCCGAGCTGGCCGAGGAGCTGGTGGAGGCGGCTCTGCCTACTCCTCAGGAGGAGGCGGCCCGCCCCGGAGTGAGAGAGGCCGCCGTGTCCGGTGACGCGGCCGGGGCAGATGGCCGCGGGATCGCTGCCTCCCCGGGGGCTGCGGCTGGCCCCAAGGAAGCGGAGGCGGGGACATCCGGCGCCCTTCAAGACGCTGCCATTCCGGCAGCTGCTGCAGCCCCCGAGCCCTCCGGGGTGGTTCCCCCAGAGGTCGTCGTGCTCGAGGACTCACCGGAGGGTAGCTCGCGGAGGGTCGTCGGCGAGTCCAGCAGGGGGCCGGTCGTGGAGTCCCCAAGCCCTTCGAGCCCTCCGAGCGAGGATTTGGGCTTTCTCCGGGAGACGCCGGGGATGATGACGATGGATCGTCGTTTTGACGCCATCGTACCTATCGAGAACAATCCGAACCTACCATGTGAGGGTCGATTGTTGTGGTACGATCGTCAGAACCCGGCGGATCCCATCTTCGAGCTGAACGACACGGCGGAGAGGGAGCAGCGCCAACTTCTCGCCGAGGGCCTCAATAATATGAAGGAGGTCTTCAATAAGATGATTATCGGGCCTTCCCGGGTGAGTTCTTGGGCTTCGTTCTTCTAGTCTTGGCGCCGTTTTGGGGTGTGTCTTACCGCTCTTCTTTTTGTTTTCGTTCAGAAAATTATGGAGCGCAGTGCCGAGAAGTCGGAGTTCCTTCGTCGGGAGTCCGGGCTTTGGCACGCAGTGCAACAGCTGAAGGCCGAGAAGGAGCAGCTCGAGGCCCAGCTGACCGAGGCCCGGGAGGCCAGGGAGGAGGCGATTGAGGACGCCGCGGAGGAGAAGGCCACCCTCGAGGCGAAGGTGGATGAGGCCGAGAGGACGGTCATGGAGGCGCTGGCGGCCGCGGACAAGGCCAATCGGGAAAAGGCCGCCGCCGTGCAGGAGGTCGAGGGGCTGAAGGCGAAGGTGGTGGACGTTATGATAGACGTCCAGCACCGCGACCTTGACCTCAAGACGGCCAACAACCAGTTGGTCGAGCTTGCCGGGAAGCTGACGACCGCGGAGGAAGAGGGGGCCCGCCTCAAGGAGGTCGCCGGGAAGCGGGAGGAGGAGATCCTCGGTAAGTTATCCCTCCCCATTTCTTGTCGGCCGGTTCTTTCCGTTCTTCTCGCATGGCGGCGAGTTTGCTTAGGCTTGTCTGCCAATGCAGCCCTGCGGAAGGGGAAGGCTGACCTGGAGGCCAAGCTCCAGGCCGAGAAGGGCGAGGTGGCCAAGGCCTTTGCTGCCAACCAAGAGCTGGTGCAGCTTGGTCATGAGCTGAAGGCGGAGTTGGCCAGTAAGCATCGTGTTTCCGCTCGTGCTTCTTCTTGTTTTCCTCCCTGCAGGATGATACTAATGAAGGGTTGTCTGCAGGGGTCGTCGAGGACCTTCGGAGGTCCAGGGAGGCAGGCGAGCAGAGCCAGAGGGCCTTCGAGAGGAAGTCCGAGGTCCATCAGGCTTTGGTCCAGGCGGTCGAGCGCCTGCTCGGGGAGCTTGATGTTGGAGGCGGGCCATCCCTGGTGGATCGCCTCGCCCTTGTCACAGGAAGGACTCGGACGCAGGCCTCGGATCTTGCTCGAGGCGTAGCGCGGAAGATCATTGCTATGTTCTTGTCGCACTACCCGACCATGGATCGGGAGGCCCTGCAAGGTGGGTGGGCCCCTGGCTACGAGGATGCTGAGTATGATGAGATCGAAGCCGAATCCTCCTCGTTTGCCGACAAGGTGCTGGCCGCCGCCCTGAAGGACCTTGGGCTGGAGTAGGATAGACATAGGGGACTTAGTCATCATGTAATGAACAGAGTTCCTCTTTAAAGAATAATCGTTGTTGCTCAAAAAACTTGTGTTTTTATCTGTTGTTTGCCATTTTCATTTCCTTCCGAATGCTTTTGGGGGCCATGGGTCGAGATGGAAAGGCGCGAGGTTCCGCCCGTCGGACTCTGTTCCGTAGCCACCGGGGCGTAGGAACTCGGGAGATTGGGCACTCGGACACGCAGCCCCCGAGTAGTTTCGAAAGGTTCGAACAATGACAAGCAGCAGATCGATACGCCGAAAGCAACAACTAGTCGAGGCGGTTCCTTTATTGCTTTTCGGGAAAAAGATGTCGGTCCGAGGGCTTGGACTTCGCCCGCAAGTTGGCGCCGTAGCCGCAGGGGCGTGAGCACTCGAAACTTGGACAAGCGTGGTCACAGAGCCCCTCGAGCTGACGTTCCTTTCTCGCAAGCGCAAAAGTATACCGCTTGATCGCGCGCGAGAGCGATCCACTTGTCGAGTTTTTGCGAAAAAACGGAGGGGCACCGGGCCCCGGGTGGAGCCCCCGAGCGGTGGGCGATCCTGCACAGGGAAGGGGTCGCCCGCCGCTTAGCTTTGGGACCTTGCGGGGTGCATTTCGGAAAACGACCGTACGCGGATAAAGTACTCGGAACAGCGTGGTACTTTGATTATTATCGCGAATTGAAAAGTACAGGTACTTTTAAGGGTAAAGCGACGTAGCTGTGCGATTCCGCAGGGGCGTGTGAGGCTCTTCGGGAGAGGTGGGGACTCGTCGGGCGAGGTGGGGACTTCTCGGGCTCCTCATCCTTGGCCTCGTTTTGTCGTGCCGCGGCCTTTTACAGGTCTTGTTTCGTGACCTGGGACCCCACGCGGTGCGGGGTGCTGGTGGAGAGGCTTGTTTCTCCTTAAATCGTTACCCCTCACGCACCTTTTTCGCGAAGGTGGAGGGGCCGGACCGTGCCGCATTTTTACCTCGCTGGCCGAAAATGCGGTGTCCGTGTGAGCTGATAACGGGTCAGTTCGAGTGAAGCCCCCGCATCCCGTTCGCCGGGTTCCGGATGGATCAGCTGGTGATCGACTTCAGGTTCTTGGTGGTGAGATCATCTAGTTACCGAGCCCGTTCGACCGGACCCAGCGGCTCGTTGCCTTTCCGTCGGAGGAAAAACCATGATCTTACTTTCCATCAAGACTCGAATGCAGTTCGGGATGCCCATGACGCTCGTGCGCCCGGGTACTGGCCGCTGGGACCCATCCCTTGCTGCCCCTCGCTCGGGGTGCCCGGGGGCGGCTGTTGAACCCTTCGGCGGGGCCAGCCTTCGAACCCCTGGTGGTTAACAAGCCGTAGTAGGTAATTGTCGTGTCGGTTGTCGAGATCATTCGGCCCTCCACGAGGAAAGGGTTACTCGCTTCTTATCTCAGAAGGTTCGGAGGGTGTCTCGAGAAACGACTACAAGCTCACAAAGTACTCGGAACGGAAGAGTATTTTTATTACCACAAGCGAATGACAAAGTACAGATACTTTTTAGGGGTAAAAGCGACGTAGCTGTTCTATGTTCCAAGCGTTCGTGAGGACTTGGCCGTCCGCGTCCTTGAGCTTGAAAGTCCCCGGGCGGAGGACTTGGTCGACGATGTAGGGGCCTTCCCATGGTGGCGACAGCTTGTGGCGGCCGCGGTTGCTCTGAACTCGTCGGAGGACGAGGTCGCCGACTTGAAAGGTCCGGCTTCGGATGTTGCGGTCGTGGTAGCGCCGTAGGGCCTGCTGGTATTTGGCCGAGTGGAGTAGTGCGATGCTGCGTGCTTCATCCAGCTGGTCGATGGCGTCTTCCAGGGAGGCCTGGTTCCCTTCGTCGTCGTAGGCGCGAACCCTTGGGCTACCGTAGTCGAGGTCAGTCGGGAGGACCGCCTCGGACCCGTGCACCATGAAGAAAGGCGTGCAGCCCGTGGCTCGACTTGGAGTGGTTCGCAAGCTCCAGAGGACCGAGGGGAGCTCTGCAACCCACCTTGCCCGGAACTTCTCGAGGCGTTTGAAGATTCGTGGCTTCAGTCCTTGCAAGATCATGCCATTGGCTCTTTCCACCTGTCCGTTGGTTTTGGGGTGGCTGACGGCGGCCCAGTCCACTCGAATGTTGTTGTCGTCGCAGAAGTTGAGAAACTTTTTGCCCGTGAACTGAGTGCCGTTGTCGGTGATGATCACGTTCGGGACCCCGAAGCGGTAGATGATGTCGGTGAAGAACTGGACAGCTTCTTGCGAGCGAACCCTCCTGATGGGCCTTGCCTCGATCCATTTGGAGAACTTGTCGACGGCGACGAGGAGATGCGTGAAGCCCCCGGGTGCTTTCTTCAGTGGCCCGACTAAGTCCAAACCCCATACGGCAAAGGGCCAAGTGATGGGGATGGTCTGCAGGGCTTGCGCCGGGAGGTGAATTTGCCTTGCGTAGAACTGACAGCCTTCACAGCTGCGCACGATGTCCTTGGCATTGGCCACCGCGGTTGGCCAGTAGAACCCTTGCCGGAAGGCCTTCCCGACAAGTGTCTTCGGCGCGGCATGGTGCCCACATGCTCCTGCATGGATGTCCCTTAGCAATTCCTTGCCTTGGTCGATCGGGATGCAGCGCATTAGGACGCCAAAGGTGCCTCGCCGGTAAAGCTCTCCCTCAATGAGCGTGAACGTTTTGGCCCAGCGTGCGATCCGCCGAGCCTCGGTCGGGTCGGGAGGGAGCTTGCCCTGCACGATCCACTCGAGGAGCGGAATCCTCCAGTCGGGGTCCTCGAGGTTGGACTCAGGCGCTGCGTCAATCTCCATCACTTCCGCCTCCTCCTGCGCTGGAGGCTCGGGTGGCTCGTCGTCGAGTCGGATGGAGGGGGCGTGCTGATCTTTGGCGAACACCCCATGAGGGACAGGCTTCCGGTTGGAAGCCGCCTTGGCAAGGGTGTCGGCCGCCTCGTTGTATCGTCGTTGGACGTGCTTGAGCTCGAGGCCGAGAAATTTGTCTTCCAGCTCGCGGACCGCCCGGCAGTAGGCGGCCATCTTGGGGCTGACGCAGCTCGACTCCTTCATCACTTGATCGACGACCAACTCCGAGTCTCCTCGGATCTCGAGACGCCGTATGCCAAGCTCGAGGGCAATACGGAGTCCGTTGATGAGGGCCTCGTACTCGGCGGCGTTGTTGGAGGCCGAGAAGTGCAGCCGAACCATGTACTCCATGCGCACGCCCAGAGGCGAGACAAAGACTAGGCCGACACCTGCCCCTTCTTTCATTAGCGATCCGTCGAAGTACATGACCCAGGTCTCATGCTCGATGGAGGTCGGGGGAGTCTGGGCCTCGGTCCACTCGGCGACGAAGTCGACCAACGCTTGCGACTTGATGGCATCCCTAGGTGCATAGGTGATGTTCTTCCCCATCAACTCGAGCGCCCACTTGGCTATCCTCCCGTCGGCCTCGGGGTTCTGGATCACCTCGCCGAGTGGATACCTCGACACCACCGTGATGGGGTGGGCGTCGAAGTAATGCCGGAGCTTCCGCCTGGTGATGAGGACGGCATAGACTAGTTTTTGGATCTGGGGATATCGTACCTTGGTGTCGGACAGGACCTCGCTGATGAAGTAAACGGGGCGTTGCACCTTCTGGATCTTCTCGGGCTCGCTTCGCTCGACGACGAGGACGGTGCTTACCACATGGGTGGTTGCCGCGATGTAGAGCAGCATGGGCTCCCCTTCCACCGGCGCGGTCAGGATCGGTGGGTTTTTGAGCGATGCCTTAAGCGAGTCGAGGGCCTGCTGCGCCTCGGCGTTCCAGACGAAGCGATCCGACTTCTTGAGCAGTCGGTACAAAGGTAGGCTCCGTTCCCCGAGTCGGGCGATGAAACGGCTGAGTGCGGCCAAGCATCCCGTGACGCGTTGGTCCCCCTTCACGTTCTGGATCGGCCCCATGTCGGTAATGGCGGTTATCTTCTCGGGATTGGCTTCGATGCCTCATTCCGATACGATAAAGCCGAGGAGCATGCCTCTCGGGACCCCGAAAACGCATTTCTCGGGGTTGAGCTTTACTTTGTTCAGCCGGAGCTTCTCAAAGACAGCTGCGAGGTCGGAGACCAGGTCGCCAGTGCGCTTGGATTTTACTACTATATCGTCAACGTACGCCTCGACCAGTCGGCCGATTAAGTCGCCAAAGACGCGTCGCATGCATCTTTGGAACGTGGCGCCCGCGTTTTTCAGCCCGAATGGCATAGACGAATAGCAGAAGGTGCCGTAAAGCGTGATGAACGACGTTGCGAGCTGGTCGGCCAGACTCATCGCGATCTGATGGTACCCGGAGTACGCATCGAGAAAGCAAAGGGTTTCGCATCCCGCGGTGGAATCGACCACCTGGTCTATGCGCGGAAGAGGGAAGGAGTCTTTTGGACACGCCTTGTTAAGGCCAGTATAGTCAACGCACATCCTCCATTTCCCATTCTTCTTTTTTACAAGGACGGGGTTGGCCAACCACTCGGGGTGGTATACCTCCCTAATGAAGCCGGCGCTGAGGAGCTTTTTGAGCTCTTCGCCGATGGCTTTGTACTTGTCCTTGTCGTAACGTCGAAGCCTCTGTTTGACGGGTCGAGCGCCAGGCTTAATATCAAGTTTGTGCTCGGCGACTTCCCTTGGAATCCCCGGCAAGTCCGAGGGCTTCCATGCAAACACATCGAGGTTTGCGCGGAGAAAGTCGACGAGCGCGCTTTCCTATTTAGGATCGAGCGCCGTCCCGACACGGAGGGTGCGACCATCGTTGGCCACGGCAACCTCCTTGACGTCCTTGGCTGGCTCAAAGGAGCACGCAGCACGCTTGGAGGTCTCGGGGATATCCGGGTCCCTGGGTGAAGGCTCAGCGGCGAGCTTCTTGGACTGGACGAGCGCCTCCGCGAATTGGAAGCACTCGGTTTCACAGGCGAACGCATGCTCAAATGAAGTCCCCACGGTGATGACACCTTTGGGTCCGGGGATCTTCAGTTTGAGGTACGTGTAGTTCGGGACAGCCATGAACTTTGCGTATGCAGGCCTCCCGAGGATGGCATGATACGTCCCAGGAAATCCCACCACTTCGAAAGTGAGGGTTTCTCTGCGGAAGTTCCGTGGAGTCCCGAACGTGACGGGCAGGTCGATCTGCCCGAGCGGTATTGCGTCCACCCCGGGGACGACCCCATGGAATGGTGCCGCGGATGGCCGAAGCCGGGACCGCGAGATCCCCATCTCGTCGAGAGTGTCGGCGTAGAGGATGTTGAGGCCGCTCCCGCCGTCCATCAACACCTTGTGGACGCGTTTCGTCCCGAAGAGAGGAGCAACCACGAGCGGGTACCTTCCGGGTTGTGGGACATGGTCGGGATGATCGGAGCGATCAAAGGTGATCGGGGCCTCGGACCATCTCAGGTAGGAGGGCACCACGGGCTCCGTGTGGCAAACTTCTCGTCGGATTAACTTCTCGTCGCGCTTCGAGGGGCAGGCCGCCGACCCCCCAACGATCATCAGGACTGCGCCGTCCTCCCTGGGGTAACCGTCGTCGTCGTTCGGGCCTCCGGCCCCATCTCGGTTCTCGTATGGTTTCTTCTTCAGAGTGCCGGCGAGGAAGCTCTTCATGAGTCTGCAGTCCTTCAGGGCGTGCTTCCTCATGGTTGGTGCAGGGCGCCTCGAGGAGCTTCTCGAAGTGGTCCCTTGGCGCCGGGTTCCCTTTGGGTTTAGCAGTCTTCCGCTCGACCGCCGCGACCATGCCGCCATCGCGCCTCCGCTTGTCCTTCCTTTTCCTCTTGTCGGGTCGGGCGGAGGTGCCCTCGCCGACCGCCTCCGACTGCGCGCCCTTGCCCTGAGGCCGATCAAGGGTCGCCGCGACGGCGTCCTCCCCATCGGCGTAGTCGGTGGCGATGTCGAGGAGGTCTCGGATGGTTCGCGGCTTCCTGCGTCCCAACTCGTGGATGAGGGTCGCGCAGGTGGTTCCGAACCGGAACGCTGAGACAACGTCGGTGTCGGCGGTGTTTGGCAGCTCGGTGCAGCGCTTGGAGAAGCGCTTGATGTAGTCGCGCAGGGTCTCGTCTTCTCTCTGGAGGCAGTTGCGAAGGTCCCAGGGGTTCCCTGGACGAGTGTAGGTGCCCTGGAAATTGCCAATGAAGGCATCACGCAACTGCGCCCAGCTGTCGATCTTGCCTGCAGGGAGATGCTCCAGCCATGTCCGAGCCGAGTCAGCGAGGTAGAGTGGAAGGCTTTTGATGATGAAGTGGTCGTCTTGCGCTCCCCCCGCGTGGCACGCGAGCCGGTAGTCCTCCAACCAGACGCTGGGGTTTGTGTCCCCGTCGTACTTGGGGACCGTCGTGGGAGCTCGGAAGCGCGGAGGGACCTGAGCGCCGAGGACACGAGGTCCAAAGGCATGCGGCCCCCTGGGGTCGGGTGACGCACTCCTGCTTCGGTCCTCGCCGCTGTCATAGCGGCCCCCGCGCCGCCTGCTGTAAGCTCGGCGTGGGCGGTGCTGGTGGTGCTCGTCCCGTCGTCTGGCGCCTCCGTCGGCTGCGGCCCCGTGGTGATGTACGGAATGCTCTCGATCGGGCTCCCGGGGAGCCCGCTGGCGTGAGGCGGAGCTTTCCGCCTGTTGGACTGCTGCGGTTTCCAGGAGCGCGCGGAGCTGCTGATGGAACCTTCGATCTTCAGGCGCCGCTGGTTCAGGATGTTCACGGAGCAGGACAGCAGCTGCTGCGAGGTTCTGGGACGCCCGGTTGAAGACTGGCGCGTCGTTGGCGTTGCCACCGTCGTCGATGATGCGCTGTTGTACGTCCCGAGCTCGTGCGCGGGCGGCTCCTCCATCCGCGTTTCTCCCGAGCTCGCGGTTGAGCTGCTGGCGTTCTGCCTCGATCTGACGCCGGGCCTCGTCGAGCTCCTGCAGCCTGACCCGCCGGGCATCGCCCGCCGGGGCGTTGGGCGGTGGTGCCGCAGGGGCGTTGGCAGGCGGAGCTGCAGGGGCTCGGGCAGGCGGAGCTGCAGGGGCGTTGGCAGGGAGCTGCGGGAGCACCATCCCTCGTCGAGCTGCTGGCGGACTGCACATCCCCGTCGGGGGTGTGACACATGAAGCATTCCCGAGGAAGGGTCGAAGTTCGGCGGAGCCCACCTCATCGCGGGCGCGAGGTTTGCTCGCTCACCGTGCTTTTGGCAGTTGGCAGGAGGCAGGGGTCGGACTCCGTTGGTGTCGGAGTGGCCGCCGGGTCACTTGGCAGGCCTGGCTGTCCCTCCGGGTACATGGCATTGTAGCAGTCGATGAACTCGCCCCAGGGGAGCTGCTCCTGCCCTCCGACCTGGAGGGCGAGGTTGGTGATCATGTAGGAGACGTTGCGGAAGCGTTCCTGGGATGGGCTCCGTCCCAGGGCAGCCGCCAGGTCCCCACCGAGCAGGTCGAGGACGTAGGCGGTGGCTCCCGTCGTGGCGTGGGAGGGCTTGGGCCCCTCGTCGTGGAACCTCTTGTCGTCGTCGCGGGCAATCTTGGGGCGCACGAAAGTTGCCCCGATGATGGGCTCCACCGACTTGCCGAGGATGAAGTCGAGGGAGCCGAACCGCAGGTGATCGCCGGGCGCCAGCGAGGCGCCGCTGTGGGCCATCCGGGCCCTGGTGAAGTGTCGTGACACGCGAAAAGCCCCTACCTGGCGCGCCAACTGTCGGGGTTCTCTACCGCCGGCAAGTAAATTTCTACGATCGCGTGTCAGGGTCCGGATGGTGACTCAAGAGACAGGGGGTTTAGACTGGTTCGGGCCTCCGGAGAGTAACACCCTACGTCCAGTATGTGCCGACGTTCTCAAGTCCAAGTCTGTAGTAGGGGGTACAAACTAGTCGGGAGAGGGAGAGGGTCCCAAGTCCCTGTGTCGTGCGAGTGAATGTGCTGTTCGTGCTGTGTTCGAATGTTCGACTGATATCCCCCTCCCCCACAGGTGTCCCCTTGTCCCCTTTTATAGTCTCAAGGAGAGAAGAGAGCGGGGGGTAAGAAAGAAGAAAATTACAAGGGGAGCTACTGCCCCCAAGGCCTTTAGCTTTCGCCGCGTGCCGAGCCGTACAGGGAGCAGGTATTGACGGAGTGGGCACCCCGCGGGACCCGGGATCGTACATCCCGGGTGGTTGGTGTAGATGACTCCTCGGGTGAGCTCTCGGGTAGTCTTCGGGTCGTGGTTGGCTCGCCCGAGGCCTTTGGGAACTCCAGGTGTCCTCTTCGGGTTCCAGGTGTCGTCCATGGACGCCCTGGATCGTCCTTGGGCGCCTGGTGTCGCGCATGCGTTTCTCTCAGGACTGTAGCGTTCCTGTTCAGATGAGACGGGCGCCACTGTGGCTGCCGTGGCGAAGGACGGACGCCCATCATGCTCTGGCGCGGCGAGTACCAAGTGGGTACGGCGCTGGATGGGCCGGGACGGGACGTGGCCGGGTAGTTTTGATCGGGCGAGCCGCGAGACCTCTCGGAGGCGGAGAACTCCCCGGGCGAATCGGAGAGCCTTTTGGGGGCGGGGAACTCCTCGGGCGAGCCGCGAAACCACTCGGAGGCGGAGAACTCCTCGGGCGAATCGGAGAACCACTCGGAGGCGGAGGACTCCTCGGGCGAATCGATGACCCGTCGGATGGCCTCCGAGCTATCGGGGTATGAGGAGTTCGCTTTGCTTTGGACCTTCGGTTTTTGATTTTGAGGGGTGGATTATTGTGAGGACTTGGATTAAGGGCTTGATTGGGTACCCCTAATTCAGACCCTCGTCAAATGATGTGGGGCACCCACTTTCTTCTCAAGAGAATGCACTAGAGGTAGTGGCGTAGCGCTATTCTGAATGTCAGAAATTTAATTCCTGACCCATATGACCTTGAATTATTTATTCCACGCTGGATAAGTGCCTAATCGAATATAACTGTTATGCCTTTGTACAATTATGGCTAATGATAAGTTTCCTCTAGCACTGTGAAGATACTGTTTAGCGAAATGGTAGGTGAAGAAAACCAAATGTTTTCTGAAGATTGCAAATAATCATACTCGTATGACATGCTTTTTTTTCTTTTTATTATTGTTGCCCTCTTTATGTCTGTTAGTTCAGAACATGAATCTTGTAAAGTGCAGTTTTAGTCATTTAAGCATTTTATGTAAAGCATGCTAAATATGAGAAAGTGTGCTCCCTCTCTAACCTCTCTAACAGCTAGAATCAAATGCATAAAGTCAGAGTGATACCTTGAAAAATGAAGCTCTGTGTCTCATATCCTTTATATTCACTTTTCTATGACTTGTTTTTCAGGCTGAAGATAGTTCATTCTCAGATGTTGATGATCTAGCAAATACATTCTCAAAGGTTATCTCACTGAAAACTTGAACTTTCTTTGCTGCAGCATTTAACGCGAACCCATTTTCCTTATATTGGTGTTGTTGTTTATGGGAAATCTTTGTGTTCTTGTTACATTCAATACATCTTTTTATAAAGCACGTTTAGTGGTTTATTTGCATCCAGAAATTGAGGGAACGAAGTTTGTTCTATCAAAATTTTAGTCTTTTTTTACCGTACTACATCCATTCTCTTATGATTGTTGCATATTTCGAAAAAGGACTCTGCCTTTCCTTTTGATTTTGCAATATGCTAAAATGACTGATATTGTTACTGCTTCAGGTATGACTGATATTCTTACTGCTTCAGGTTCTTCTAACATGTGTACAGAATGATGACACAAACAAAAGAATCATAGAGTCTCAATCATAGAATTATTGCAGAATATCCATCTCATACTAGAAAAGCTGGGGCGCGGCTTTGCCGCGCCAGTTTGGGCTTGGCCTAGTGGGAGAGTTGAGTAGTTTCAATGTTCTCGTGTCCCGTGGGCACTATCTTTTGCTGTCAATTTGGTTGGCATAATTTTTGAGAAGGTTAGAACCTGCCTTATAAACCAAACTACTAATAGCCTTTTTAATGAAATGACGTTGTTACAAATTTTATCCAAATTCTAAACCCTGGTGATGGACAGATGACCCTCTCATTCGGGTCGTGCATCGGATTAGTAAGGAAGAAATGTAAACTATATCAGTACTTGGCAACATGCAGTTCTTGATCCACAGTTTTGGAGAATTTATACATGCATAACTACGGCATATAAAGCTATTCTTTCTAGTTCTGTGTGAAAATATTTTTCAGTTATGTGCACTAATATTTTGGCAGTAAATTTAAACTCCTTCCTATATTTTTACTATAAATATTGATTATAGGAATGTTCCTAAATTCTGAAAAGTGAAAGTTCATAAGTTTCAGATAGCATATACAACAGCATCGGCATACTACAAATACTCAACCATGAAGCACCACACATGTAGCCGTGGCTGATGAAGGCAACATACAAGCTCCATGAGAAACTAAAAATTCTAAGCATGTCATAGATACAAAAAAGTGTTGCAACCTCTCTTTGCATTTTTTTCCAAACTATGAACTTGTTTTGACTATTTGATTGAACAAAGCAAACTACAGTTACCGTAAGTCACTAAGATTTAGTTTGGTTTAAGCATCACCATATTCACCTTGATTTCTATAAGTCACTTCCATTTTAAGAAATAACCATATCTGAATTTTGCTGTCATTAGCTTTGTTAATTTGCAATTGCATCTGAGGATAGGCTGCAGCCATGGACATAGAATTAAGGTTAGGGATGCAAATACTTTTCTTGCAGTTGAAATCCTTGTTGCTCCACTTTCCATTCAGGTTTATGGATTAGAGTACGAGCTTGGTCATTAAGGTTTCCAGGATTATTTTCTGTTAAAGATAAATATTTTCCATTGAGCACAGGACAAATTTCCACCCATATTGTCTGCTTATTTTATTGCACAAAAACGCATCAATAGAGTCAACTCTGTAAACAGAACCGGAAAAGGGGGGAACAAATAGGACAATGTGACACTTGATGCTGAATGACAAGCTGCAATTACACCCCCCACATGCTCCACGGTATTATGTGCTCACTAAAAATGCAAGTTATATTGTTCAGGTGATACTTATGGAGTTCTCTTTTTTGAATTGTAGACAGATAAGAAATTGAAGTTGTATAGGGTCAGTAAAGTAAACAGGTTGCCAAACTTAACTTCAGATCCCTGATATCAAAGGAAAGCAATAAATTATAAATTGAAGATGAAAATGATCTTTGGTTGAGATACTGACTTGATAATCCTGTATCTTGCTGTAAAGCCCAATCTGCCATTGTGTTAAATAGAATAGCAATATCATTTTGTTTACTGCCCTCAAAATGCTAGATATCGATTGCATGTGTCCTCTATTAGTCCTTTCAGTTCCTACACTTTTTGCCATTGTGCTAATGATAACGTTTTGCCCTGGTTATAGTTTGAACCAAGTAACAGGGCCACATGAGTGTGTACTATTTTGTTTTCATCTGTACATAGCACTGCTGTAATGTTCAATCAAAAATTAATGTTGTTCTCTACCAAAAGGACTTTCCTTTTCAGCTCATGAACACTACCCAGAATTACTAAATGACAGATGCCAATCAATCGAGCTGATATAATCCACTACAAAGGACAGACTACACCAAGTGGAAAATCTTTAGATAAGGAAAACAAGATCTGGTATTCAGTTGAGCTAATCTAATCGATCCAAATCACCAAAAACAAGTATCTAAGAGCCCGACTACTTTCTCATAAGTTTTCATTTCATAGACATTGTAATCACAATAGTCAAATTGAGCTTTCAAAACATGGTGTTGAGCTTAAATTTATAGAAAAGATGTTCAATGACTGACTAAACAACATATTCAGGAAAATTCTAAAAAAATGTAAGATCAAAACATTTTATCGAGCATCTGGTAAGCAGCATGGTTGGAGGGTGACCAGAGTCCAGAGTATAGAAGGTATAGGGACATACAGATTCCTAGTCACCATGTTGTTGTTGGGATTTTCAAGGAGCTTTTAGTTGGCGGACTCTCTTCTCCATTATTCTTCTGGATATCCATACATTGCAGATTACACTTATTCAGTAGCTGCAGCAAAAAATTAAACTTACCCATTGCCAATTTTTGCATCTGCATATATGAAACGGCAGCACTGATTGAGAGTCGGAGCGCTAGTCTCCTACGGCCCTACGGTGTTGTTTCAGGACAGATCCTACACTCTGGTGGCGTCGAGAGCGCAGGAGTGCACTTGGAAGTGGACCTCCGCGGCGGCCACGGCATTGGGGGAGTGGCAGCGGTGGAGAAGTAGAGTCGTGCTGCTGCCCTGGCCGGTCTCTCTCATTGGCTCATTGCATTGCTCGGCCGCACCATTCAAGCACACCAACAAATGCATGAGTAAACAACATGCTACGACATTCCCAAACCAGGAATTGGAATCCTGGATCTTAGTTATTTGATCCAATTGGAGACAAGAGGGAGCGAGGAACTGAGACTATGGAGAGGCAGGCACTTAACTTTGAGAGAGGCTGAAGGAGGTGAGCATGCAGTTGAGGCTGCTGGGAAGTTGCTGCAGCACAACCTTCGTTTCGAAGCACCGGAGTCGCCGCCCCGGCCGGGTACAGCATAGCGAAGGGGCCGGCCCCCTTGCGCACTTGCTATTCCTGGGCTTCACCATCATCAGGGTGCAGCGCAGGGATGAGGATGAGAATGGTCCGAGGTGGCTTGGGAAGACGATGCGGCAGATCCGCTAGACGTTCCAGGATGTTAACTGCTTCTGTGGCCGACCGGCGGAGGGGAGCGGAGCCAGCGCAGTGGAGGGGAGTGGGGATGACGCGCCGGCCCGAGCGGCAGCGACGCGAGGGTGAAGCGACCTGCCTGTGCGGCTAGCGGCGCAGGGACGATGTGCCGATGTGGCCAGCCCGAGCGCCGGAGGGCGCAACGGAGGCCGACGAGAGGAGAGAGACGGGCCAGGCGGAGAGCCAGAGGCGACGCGGGTTGTGGAGCATTCGCGATCATTCGGTTTGACGGATTAACGGGCGTGAGACCCGCTATGGCCCCGATCAAAGTTAGCGGGCGACGTGGACCCGCTAACCGCTTGGGGAATTCCCTAGGTTTCGTAACGTAGAGATGGGTTGCATGTTCTCGAGTTACCTGCTTGACTGTTATATAACAGTTGAACTGCATGCATATGTACTCTGTCCTATAAACTTTTTACTGAAAGAGATTGTTCTTTAGATAATTGTTAGGTTATCTCTATTACTGATTTTATGTGCATTTCACTTTCAGCTGAGAAGAGATGTCAACCTACCAAAGCATATTGGAATAAGTAACCTGGGGACTTCTTTTTCAAGAGAAAGTGAGTTGTGCCCTTTTGGTTCATAATCCATATAAGTTTTTCCCTTGTTTCAGTAATAGTCAGGGACTCCAATTATCTTAAGTAGATGTGCAGTACCATTTTTGTCCTACCAAGGAAAATATTTGAATGTTTTGCACAATTCACTTTATTATGGCATGGGTGCCCTTTTACTCCAAGGAAACATCCTTTTTTACTGTTTATACAGAGATCTTCGCATGAAAAGAAGAAAACTATTTGTATAGGCTCTTGTTTCATGTAACAACGTCGTCATGTGTTGTAGGCAGTTGAACTGCTACTGCTCCCCCATTTTCTTTGTTCTAATGTGATATTTTTTTTTCACATTGGTAGGTTCTGCTGCTGTTGACTGGACTCCGGAATTTGAATCCCGACTCTGGCCCAATCAGTATATGCTAGATGTGAAGCCAGGGCAGGATGGCAATGACTGGTGGCCTCCACAACATCAGTCTTCTCACTTTGCTGATTCCAGATTGCAGAGAACATCCTCATCCCCTCAGCAACAGGAGCAACACACTTTTAATGAACCTGTTCTTGGACCAAGGCTATCTCCTTTGCACCGGACCTTCTCATACCCACAAAAGGAACCTCAGTACAATCCTGCTGAAGCCATTCCTGCTCCGAATGCACCATACATTTCACACCATCCACCTGGTGGACCACCCAATTCATTGACTGGAAAACCGCACCAGATGAGCATGTCATCTTTAAATGAATTTCAGATGCATATGTCTGCACAAAGTGATGCCCCTTTCTCCCAGTTTCCTCGTGGAGGGACACCTCCAGAGTTATTATTTGGTGGAAACCAGGGCCACATGGTTTCAGCAGGTTTCTCAACTAACAGCAGTGGACCAAAACATCATATGCATTGCCAATATCATGCCAAATTTGGTGTCGAGCCATCTACAACATCCGAATGCATTCGTGCACCCTCAAATGATGCCTATGCACCAACAGCATGGTATGCTCCCAGTTCAGGGATCTCATGCACATATGTCTGCCCCTCAGCATCCACCACAAATGATGAATAGGTTTGATAATTTTGGTATGCCTGAGTTCAATGATCCAAGAGCAAGATCAGCAATGCACCATGGCAGGCAAGGTCACCATTTTCCTCTCCAAGGCCAAGATTTAGATCCAAGTATATGTCCACCGGAGAACTTGAAAACATTTCAAGAATACAGCATGCTGCCACACATATATATGATCCATACATTGATGATTATTACCATCAAGCTTGTCTGGCCAAAAGATCTGTGGATGCAAAGGTTGAAGCACCACTTCTGCCCAACCTTGATTCTGGATCCATCTTCTCGTGCACGAAGTAAGGATGAGCCACATGCATACCTTAAGGTCGATGCCCTTGGGAGGCTGCCATTTTCTTCCATCCGGAGGCCACGTCCGCTTCTTGATGTTGAACCAGCTTCAGCAACTGACGATAACACTCTTGTTTCAAAGTCTCTTGATCAGGAACCCATGCTAGCTGCTAGGATCACAATTGAGGATGGACTCTCCCTACTGCTTGATATAGATGATCTTGATTGGTTGCTTCAATTTAGCCAGCAGCAAGATGGTGGCTTACTACTTAGAAACAGAAGGCAGTCTCTCCTTGGTCAGCTGGCAGAATCACTGCAGTTGGTTGAACCGCTAGATCCAAATAAGAATACGCATTTGTCAGCAAATGATGATTTGGTATTTCTTCACATTGTTTCTCTACCCAAAGGCCAGAAACTACTTTCACGCTACATCAACCTCATTTTTCCTGGCAGTGATCTTGGACGGATAGCTTGCATGGCAGTGTTGTTTCGTCATCTGAGGTTTGTGTTTGGCAATTTGCCCTCTGATGATGGTTCAGCTGAGACAGTAACTAAACTAGCCAGTGCTGTAGCTGCGTGCATCCGTGGGATGGACTTGAGTGGCCTCAGTGCTTGTCTTGCAGCAATTGTGTGCTCGTCAGAGCAGCCGCCTCTTCGACCCTTTGGGCATGCTGCTTGCGATGGTGCTGCTCTCATCATAAAGTCTGTCCTTGATAGAGCAACAGAGCTTCTCAATGAGCAGCTTGCTGCATCAAATTACAGCGCTCCAAACCGAGCCCTATGGCAAGCATCATTTAATGCTTTCTTTGGTCTGCTTACAAAGTACTGCATAAGTAAATTTGACAGCCTGGTTCATACAATACACACTACTACAACAGCGATAAGAAGGGAACTGCCAATTGAGCTTCTTCGTGCCAGTCTTCCTCATACAGATGAACAACAGCGCAGAGTATTACTTGAGTTTGCCCAACGAACCGTTCCTGATACTGGCCATAATTCTCAAAGGGCTCCTGGGGGAACCATAGCATCTGAAACAGTCCCAAGTTAAGGTGGTCAGGAAATATAAGTTGAAGCATTAGATAAAGCTTTTATTCTATGGTATAAACCTGCCCAGTGAATTGAGCATTCCTTGCGCCTGCCTTACCTGAAGAGAGGTTAGACCTGTAAGAAGCACAAGCTACAACTGAGCTGGGTGGAGCATGGGCATCCAATCTGGACGTGTCCCAGGTTTGGACTGAATCGTGCTACTAATAAGTGTGCTGGATATGGTGATAGACACTCGCCCAGTCACTGTTCAGATTCTCTTGAGAAGTCTGCGCTGCGAGACACTCGATGGATCATCCTTGCTGGTCAGTATCGCTCACCTTGTCAGACGCAGCAGGTGCAACCTTGCAAATTGAACAAACCGGACCCAAACAGAAACCACCGTATTGCCTTTACACGGTCTCTTGCAGCCTATACTTCAGTGTTATCCGATGCGACATAAAAGTTAGCAGGATCATTGTTGTATGTGGTGTCCTCTGAATGTTTTCTTCCTCCGATGCCATGCGGCGTCGTCCGAACCTGCGAATGAGTACTCCATACGTCTGCACGGGGTAGCTGCATGTTCTGTGGGCCGTAGCAACAAAACGTGGACACCAGGTGTCCTTGGTTATATAATTGTATGTATTGGAACTACCGACACCGATATGTTACACAACAGTACACACAATCAGCTCCTCGAACCGAGGGCACTCGATGTCTAGCGTAGATTGCATGACAATATCCCCGTTCAAGATTGCCCGAATCTTCCTACTTGATGCCTCGAAAATGCATGAAATCTTGTCCAGGTACAGTGCCCTGCATCTCATCAGTCTCGTGTTTACTGCTACAAAACTTGCAAAGCTTTTGTCATGGATAAGTTGCTGAGTTCCCCCCATAGCAAATGGGCGACCGTGACACGCCATGCCATGCCATTTGCTATGTGCCCGATCGAGCTGGGTCCGTGCTGCTGCTGCTGCTTGGCGGGGAGAGTCACAGGTCATGGGTTCCGTGTGTCCCTGCAGCTATCTGGGCAGCACAGCACGCACTACCGGAAATCGACGCGCTGCCGTGTGCCGGCACCTTTGCCGTGAGCCAAAACGCGGGCACACGGCAAAGGACCTCTTTGCCGTGCGCCGGCCGAAAGGCTCACGGCAAAGACTCAACTCACGGCAACAGGGCCCTTTGCCGTGTGCCTCGCGGGGCCAGCTCTCGGCAAACGTGGGACACACGGCAAAACCCCAGCTTTGCCGTGTGCCTGACGCCCGGCACACGGCAAAGGTGACGTCGTCCTCCATGGCCACCTGACGGCGCTCTTTGCCGTGTGCTACTCGATGGACACACGGCAAAGGGTTAATTTTGCTGTGTGTATAATCCCTTTGCCGTGTGCCTTTTGTAGGCACTCGGCAAAGTATATTTTTTTTCAACTTTTGCCCCCCAAACTTTTTCTGCTGTCCACATACCTTACGTGGTACCCCATGTCAAGATTTGATACATTTTGGGATCATTTTTCTATATTTAGTTACTTTATTTTGGTTAAGGGATTTATTGGAAAAAATTAAAATTTGAACAGCAAATGTGTCAAATAATGGAATATAATGAATCGAAAAATAATATTTATATTAATTAGTCCAAACTGAGGCCGTATCCAGGGAATGGAATGAAATTTCGAACATATTCTTCACGAAACATGAGCACAAGATTGTGGCCAAATCGTTTTAAAATTATATAAAAATGGAACAAAGTCTGAAAATCATAAGATTTGTACTGATATCATGATTTAATGTTTGGAGGCTACGGTAAAAAGATGAGTATGTTTCGCACAAGTTTTCACGTACCCTGCTTACAAATCCAAACATCTCCGTAGAAGTTTCATAGAGTTTAGAAGGAGCTGTTCATATTGCAAGTCATAAGTGCAGTTGAATTGGGTTTTGACTTCAATACTTTTTGTATAGGCAGTAGGCTACATAAATTGTTTCGTACCAAATTTTAGTTATTTTTTGGACACGTTTGATAATTCTTTTTTTTTGTAACTTTTCTCTAACTGAATGAAATACATTGAAAGTGAGCTATAACTGCATGAAATAATACAATATTTTTGTTTAAAAGCATCAAATATGATCTTATGATTGAATTTGCGTAGATATTTTCAAATATTTCATGGAAAAATTTAGTATAACACGCTATGGAATTTGAATTTTAGTTATAATCGCATGAAATAACGGAAATTTAGCATCAAATCATATTGTTGATTGACTTTTACAAGCTATTTGTTGTCAAAAGCATAAAAAATACACTGATGAGTGAATTTGCGTACATAGTTTCAAATAAATATCGAACACAAATTTGGTATAACACGTTACGGGAATTGAATTTGAGATATAATCACATGAAATAACGGATTTTTTTCTCAAAATAATCATCAATCATGTTGGCAAGCTATTTTCAATAATATCATCACATGAAATAACGACACGCTGGCATTCGGAAATGCAAAAAAAAATGGTCCTTTGCCGTGGGCCAGATCGTGGGGCCCACGGCAAAGATCGAAACATGTCGCGGGCCGCAGCACAAACGCAAAAAAAAAAATCGGACTTTGCCGTGGGCCAGATCGGCCGGCCCACGGCAAAGAATTCTTTGCCGTGTGCCGCATCACGGGCACACGGCAAAGTGGGGGTTATAACCCCCGGCCGGCCCACCCACGCAAGGTAGCAAAACGCCCAGAGCCGCCGCCGCGGCTCGCGCCGGCCCGCG